>VDCT01000011.1:245000-845000 GCA_009763385.1 Coix lacryma-jobi var. lacryma-jobi
TAAGAAGGCGGTGTGGAAAGATCTTTGGAGGTACGGGTTCATTGAGAACTATACCTGCTGGATCCACCATGGTGAAGCGGCTCGTATTAGAGAGGAGGTGGTGAGGCAACGCCTCGAGGAGTATGATGGAGAGGCCAGGGTAGCAGACATGATGGAAGACTTTCATGAGGTGCAATTCGGTGAAGAAGGATTGGAGGAGGATCCAGAGGAGACCACAAAGGCATTCTATGACATGCTAGAGTCGGCATAGAAGCCGCTTCACGAGAAGACAAGGGTTTCACAATTGGATGCTGTTGGATGCCTACTTGGGTTCAAGTCGCAGCATAGCCTGAGCCGAGACAGCTTTAATGGCTTGTTGACAATTATCGGCACCCTGCTGCCAGAGGGTCACATACTCCCAAAGACCACGTACAATGCAAACAAACTTCTTCGTGCACTTAAGATGCCGATTGAGCAGATACATGCTTGTCCAAAGGGTTGCGTCCTATTCAGGAAAGATCACAAGGAAGCAACGCACTGTCCAAAGTGCAAAGCCTCTAGGTATGTGCAGATTGACCATGGTGATGGCAACATGGAACGGGTTGACATCCCCGAGATGGTCGTAAAGTACCTGCCTATCATACCTAGGATCCAACGGCTGTACATGATAGAGGAGTCCACGAAACAGATGACATGGTACAAGAATGGCAAAAGATATAATCCTGACAAGATGGTACACACATCAGATGGTGACGCATGGAAGCACTTCGATTCCATGCATCCTGGCAAAGCTGTGGAGGCTCGAAATGTACGTGTGGCGCTAGCAACAGATGAGTTCAACCCGTATGGACAGATTGTGGCCCCTACACTTGTTGGCCAGTGTTCGCCATCCCCCTTAATCTCCCCCTGGCGTCATGTTTGACCCGAAGAACGTATTCTTGTCCCTGATAATTCCCGGACACCCGGGGAACAATATGGGTGTGTTCATGGAGCCTTTGTGGGATGAATTGATCGAAGTCTGGGAGAACCCGGTAAAGACATACGACCGAGCTACAAAGACGAACTTCGAAATGCATGTGTGGTACTAGTACTCCATGCATGACTTCCTAGCGTATGGCTTATTTAGTGGGTGGTGTGTTCACGGGAAGTTTACATGCCCAATATGCAAGGCAGCTGTGAGGTTCACATGGTTGAAGAGAGGAGGCAAGTTCTCTTCGTTCGACTAACATCATCAATTTCTGCCTCTTGACCATCCATTCAGACGTGACATCAAGCACTTCAGGAAAGGTGTCCAAGTCACGAACCCCATTCCTTAGTTCATGAGCGGTGCTGAGGTCTGTGCTGAGGTAGAGGCTCTAGAATTTGATACAGACAACGTTCATTTTGTTGGATACGGAGAGGAACACATATGGACTCATAAATCAGGCTTGACTAGGCTTCCCTATTTCAATGACCTTCTGTGTTCGCACTACATCGATGTAATGCACACAAAAAAGAATATCGCCGAGTCACTGTTTGCAACACTCATGGACACAGATAAGTCAAAGGACAACGTTAAGGCTAGACTGGACATGCAAGAGATGTGTGATAGACCAAAGCTAGTGATGAAGACTCCTGCTGATGGCAAGAAATGGAGAAGAGGTCCGACCGATTACATACTAAAAAGAGACGATAGGAAGAAAGTACTTCAGTGGATGAAGACATTAATGTTCCCTGATGGGTATGCGGCGAATCTGAGGAGGGGAGTGAACTTGTCTACTTTGAGGGTGTGTGGGATGAAGAGTCATGACTACCACGTATGGATTGAGAGGCTCCTTCCTGCGATGACACGAGGATTTCTCCCCGAGCCTGTGTGGCGCGTGCTAGCGGAGTTGAGCTATTTCTTTCGCCAGCTTTGTGCCAAGGAGCTATCTCGCGACGTGATTGCTAACCTAGAGGAAGTGGCACCTGTGTTGATCTGCAAGATGGAGATGATCTTTCCACCCGGCTTCTTTGTGCCGATGCAGCATCTGATTTTGCACCTACCGTACGAAGCACGGATGGGGGGAAGTGTAGTGTCATTGGTGCTATCCAATCGAGAGATGTCTAAAGATTCTTCGAAAAAAGTGTAAAAATAAAGCCAGAATTGAGGCATCCGTGGTAGAGGAATTCATTCGGGAGGAGGTGGTGCTCTTCACAACGACCTACTATAAGGACAATCTTCCTAGCGTGCATAATCCACCATCTCGTTACAACGTGGACGAGAGTTCATCGAGCCTCAGCCTTTTCAAAGGGCAACTCGGAGGAGCTAGCGCATCGAGGACCAAGATGTTGCGGCATGAGGAGTGGCGCACTATCATGCTATATGTGCTGTTGAACCTTGACGAAGTGACTCCTTATTTGCAGTAAGTTCCCCCTGATCTTGTTACATACGCATGCACTATCCTAAACCCTATTGATCCGACCTCCTCTCTTGTTTTTTTAGGAAATTTATTGCTGAATACTGGAAAGAGAATAGGGATCCGACCCCAGCAGAAGAAGACCATCTTCTCAAAAATGGTGTCCCCGATTTCATATCATGGTTCAATACGAAGGCCCGCACTGATGCCGAAATGAGTGATGAGTTGACACAGGTTGCCAATGGCTGCCAGTATAAGGTCAAGTCGTTCACCGTTTATGATGTCAATGGCTATCGTTTTCACACGAGAAGCTACGAGTAGAGTCGGCCCAATCGAAAGACCACGAACAGCGGAGTTCGTACGCTAGGCACCGATGAGCGTGACTACTACGACATAGTCGAGGAAATATACGAGCTACACTTTGAGGGTCCCAAAGTTTTAAATCTAGTGGTATTCAAATGCCATTGGTTCGATCCTGATGTTACGAGAAGAGCCCTGAGATTGGGCTAGTTGAAATTCGACCTGATTCCACCTATAAAGGAGATGATGTCTACATCATTGCACAACAGGCCACACAAGTTTATTATCTCCCGTGGGCGTGCCAAGAAAACACGAATCTCAAGGGTTGGTACCTTGTGCAGTTGGTATCGCCGCGTGGTAAAGCGTCTCTTCCAAACGATGATGATTACAACTTTGACCCAAACACATATAGCGGAGAGTTCTATCAACCCGAGGGGCTAGAAGGGAGGTTGGACATTGACATTTTTTCGTTGATGAACATGGAAGACAATTTAATTGATTAGGACGAGGGTGATGAGGTGCTGAATGACAAGGAAATAAGAATGCTTGAGCTATCACGGTTAGGCATTGTTGATGTCGATAGAGACGAGGTCGATTTATTTGACAATATTGATAGTGATGACGACACATGAGTGCCACGAGCCACTTTCTAATACATGTAATACTATATTATTATTTCTTTGCAATTATATCATGGTTCATTTTGTATCCCTATGTAAGTACATTTTGTTTATGCTTGCTAATTGGTTTCATCTTTGTAATTGCAGGCACTCGACAAAATGCCGGGCGGAAAGCGGCCACTAAGGAGTGTGAGATCGCTCTTCCAGAGAACTGAGTCTGCATCCAACACAGCCGCAGCACCGTTGGCCGAGGAGTCGAGGAGGGGGACGAGGACACGTGGACGTCCTACGAGGGGGCAGCCGACTACCGAGCCGACTGCCGAGTCGACTCCTGAGCCGACTCCAGAGCCGACGTCCTAGGCGGATGATGAGGCTACTTCCGACGACAAGGACCTGATGCCCGAGGTGGACGCAGACGGTGCTTCCTCTTCCTCTTGTGCGAAGCCCTACTTGCGCGGGCCCTCAATGCTCCCACGACAGCGGATCCTATTTAACCAACAACCAGTGATTCGACCTGACGGGGACTCGTAAGTAACCATTTATTTTTGCACTACTTGATCATGAGACATGTTGAATGACTTGTACACTAACAATTGTCCTTAATGACTTGTACAGCCACTGGAAACGTGTGTCCGAAACAGGCAAGATACGCCACATCAATGGCATATTTTGTCTTTGTATCAAGAACAACTTCCCTGACAATGTCCTACTTGCGGGGGTTACGGGACCGCCATATACGTGGGAGCACTTTCGCGCTGTCGTGGACAACACATATGGCACCCTTGCTGAGAAGATTTAGCACGACTTTTGGGTGAGTCTTCATCACACAACATTGTTCAGTACTACTTATTTGTTGTCTGTTCTTTAAATAATGAAAGGATAAATGATGTCTGTATGCAGGACTACTTCATGTGCGAGCAGGGGAAAGAGGCGGAGGTGTCACTGGTGCAGGACAGGGTGGCCAAGTCCCGACTCAAGGACATGTACCACGAGGCTCGGATCACATGCATACATAAATACTACGCCGACGTGTTAGGACAGGCGGTGCCGAAGGAGAACTGTAGAAAGATCATGTGCAAAAGGGAGACCGACCTCACCCCTGACCAGTACCTCCAGGTAAGTACAACACATAAATACTGATTCCTTCCACGAAGAATAGATAGACTTCAATTGATGTACTAACATATTAAATACTTGATGTCATACAGTTCCCTCCGTGGTGGTGCCGTAACCATTTTGACTGCTACGTCAAAATTGTGGAGAAGTGGACCTCAGATGAGTTTTACGCACAGCACGCTGAACGCCGGGAGTACCGCCTGCAGATGCAAGGGGTGCCATACCACCAAGGCAACCTCAACCTCACCGAGTATGCCGACAGATGGGTATGATCTATTGATTCATCTTTTTATTGTAACACTGAATTCTTGGTAGCTGTAATCACCTTTGTGTTTTCATTGCAGTCCGTGTCGCATGACAACCAAGAGTGCAACTTCTACAAGGCGTACTCCCTATCACACCAGGGAAGGCGACCGCGCCGGAGAACCAGTACAACCCGACGGCCGGGGTCGAGATGTACACCAACCCAACCGCCTACGAGAAGCTCACCAAGTACGCCACGGTAGCTCGTGAGGTCCATGGATAGGACTTCGATCCAGCAACCGAGCCCCAGGATGTTGACGTGCTGGTGAGGCTGGGACTAGGCAAGCCACACGGCCAGTATATGTTGGCCAACAGCGCGATCAACTCGGCATCAGTTCCCAGCCTCAGCGAGGTTCGATCAAGGGAGATACCCGAAGACACTTTATGTCCTCAAATGTAGATTTTAAAATATTGACTATCTTTGGGCTTTCACGTTCCCCGAAGATCATTAAACTCCGCAAATTTCCAATATCTACCCTTCCCTTCAATTTGTCCATTTCTACTTCAAACTTCTCAATATATTGAGGACATAAAGAATGGTCAATATTTTAAAATCTCACTTGACCCAAACTAAGTCAAAAAGATGGATGGATGCACACAAGTTACTCTTGATCACTCTAGGGAAGAATTCTCACAAGAATTTGGAAATCTCTCAACCTCCCTAGGGCTCTTGCAATCTCACAAGGTCTCAAGGTGTTCTTGGCTGTTAGAAGTGGCAAGAGACCTCAAATGGACGAGTAGGATGAGTATAAATACCCCCCACACAAGTCCATAGTCGTTAGGCACAAAACACTCTGTTTTCGGGAGCACCGGACACTACTTAAGTGTCCACCGGACGCTACGCACAGCGTCCGGTGCTACCTCCAACGATAACTGAACTGCGTGTGATTCAAACTCACCATACGCTACAGAGTACAGTGGTATCCCACCGGAAGCGTCCGGTGAGAAAAACGCTCTCTGGAACCTCTCTAGAACTGCATCGTACGCTCCCAGCACAGTCCGGTGCAGCGTTCGGTGCTGCGTACTGTGCTAGCCCAAGCTAGGGTTTTGCACCGTACGCTCCAGCAGAGTCTGACGTGCACTCAGCTAGCGTACGTTGCTCTCTCACAATACACCGGATGCTCGGGTCCAGCGTCCGGTGCACCAAGTGACTCCAAACTTCGCCGAATCGAAAACTTTCCAAAATGAAGTTTGTTCCCCATGGTGCCCAGACTACTTCTGCACTCTCTAGACTCAGGTTTGACAAGTGTGCACCACACTACCATCCATTTGCCTAGTCTAGCTCAAGCTACCCGTTCAAACCCCCCTTAATAGTACGGCCAAAGTCAAAAACAAGACCTAAACTACTCTAAGTGCCTCTCAACACCAAACGACACTTAAAACTAGCCTATCCTCCGTCTTGTCTTCCGTCCTTTGAAAACCGAAATGAATTCCATCGTTAGGGGCATGAACCTGCGTGTTATTATGACCTAATCTCTAAGTTATCCTGCAAAACACACGTTAGTCATAATAACCTTACCGTTGTCATTAATCATCGAAACCCCTAGGGCCTAGATGCTTACAATCTCCCCCTTTTTGGTGATTGATGACAACAACCTCAAATAGATTTAGGAAAAAGAATGAGGTTTTCAAGGACTTGATTCATATAAGCATGAGACAATAAGAGCAAAGGGTTAGGCATGCTTATACGAACCGAGACACAAGGTACACAAGGATTAGAATTAAGCACAAGTACCAACAAGTAGCTCACAAGAATCGGAGATAGTCGCGGAAGCAAAGACAGTGAGCTAACAAGAACCAAGAGACATGATATATATAAAAAGAAGCGCACATGTCTCACAAAGTGTTAATCACACAAGCATCTATACAATGCATGAAAATGGTAAACATGATGCATGAGTGTATCACACCAAAATCAATAAGAGCCAAATACCATCTCACCCGCTCCCCCTAAATCTATGGCTCTCTCTCCCCCTTTGGCATCAAGCGCCAAAACCTAAGAGTCGGGAGGTGTAGTAGGGTCACGAGGAATGGCAATGTACTCGGCAGCATCTGTCTCTGACTCTGTGCTGGAGGACTCCTGACCCTCTGGCTGCTGAGCTGTAGGTGAAGCGGTTTGGGTAGGAGGGTCCTCAATAATCTGCTGCTGGGGCTATGGCTCTGTAGTCTCTGGCTGACTCTGCTCTACTGTAGCTGGCTGCTCGGCTGTCTCTGGCTGAGCTGGGATATCTGAAGCTGGAGGAGGTAGAGACTCTGTCGCCGGAGGTGGAGTCTGCTGAGGCTCTGGCATGGGCTCCGTCGCTGTCGTGTCGTGAGTAGCCTCTGAGGAAGCGACAGACGACGAGAGCCGCTCAGTGGTGGTAGCAGTCACTGGAGCAGTAGTAGTCACGGGTGCCTGTGTGGTAGCTGGAGGCGTCTGTAACCCAGTGAGCTGACTGTAGGTGAACTCCAGCTGACTGTCCCTCGATGGTGTAAGCAAGGACTGAGTCGCTGAAGAAGGTGTAAATCCAGTCATGATCGGCGACTCAAGTCCACTCTCCCACTGAGGTGCACGAGGAGGAGGTGTGATCTGTACAGTAGCAGCAGCCTGTGACTGACTCTGAAGCCCGCTGGGCTGTAACGCTGGAGCCAGCACAGGTAGGGGTGGAGGTGCGGTAGACGGGCCAGCCTCCTAAGAAGACGGAAGTGAGATCCCGGTGACTCTGGCCAACGTCTCAAAGAGATTCTGCTGCTGCCCCATCTGCTGCTGCTGTAGGAGCTGCTGCTGCTGTTGGACAGCTGCCTGTGCCTCAAGCTGACGCAGAAAAGCGTCCTGACGTGCCTGGACCTGGGCAAGTGCAGCCTCCTGTGCTCTAGCCTGACGAGCCTGCTCCTGAGCTAAGCGGGCCTGCTCCGCTGCCTGCAACTGCTGCGTCTGCTGCATCCCCTGAAGTATAGCAAGGAGTGCTGGGTCTGTCTAGGGTGGCGCGGAGCTGGAGCTGCCTGCCTCATGGTCGTGGCATCGTGGAGAGACTCTCTCGGGGATCCTGGGTCAAAGTCATCGTCTGAACTGTCAAACGGGAACGTGTCGTCAACCGGCCTCCCACGAGCAACTCGCTCGGCCAGGCGCTCCTCAGCCTCTGCAACGGCCCTGATGGCCTCATCCTGCTCCTCCTCAGTCTGCTCTACTCCCCCTGCCTGTCGTGTCTATCTAGCTGGGGCCTGCTGAGCTGCCAAAGGTCGATCTCTGCGTGCAACCTACCGGGAGAGTTTTGATCTTCCCCAGGATACCCTCGAGTGCATGTACAAATTTTATCGGGAAAAGGGTAAAATTGGAAAATAAAGGTTTTAGGCCTCCTCCTGGGACCGTGAGGCCCATCAGCCCGTGCTGCCCGTGACCGTGACTCCAGATCGAGTCTCTCCTCTCTCGTTCCTTTTCCTCCTCGAGCAGAAACCCTAGGGCGGTGGCGGCGGCTGCTGCTGCGGGACTCCAGCGGCGAAGGCGGCGGGACTCCGGCGTCCAGCTGCACGCCGGGGGCTCTCCGCAGGGCCAGCGCCGCAGGCGCGGCTCGAGCGCGGCGCGACGTCTCGACCCTCGACAGGGGCGGCGGCGACACCATAGGGCGGCGGCAGGAGGCTCTCGATAGCGGCGGCAGGGGCTCAGCAGTCAAGCGTGACTCTGACATGGCGAATGGTGAGGTCTCCACTCTCCAGCAGCTTCCACTCTATTTTTGCAGCTATGTAGATAGGAATTGTGCTTCAGTTAATCATGCTATTAGATTATAGGGCTATTGCCCACTTGAATGTATTGAGCACCCTTTTACTAGCTATTGAGTACCATGTGACATGTGTAATGTTTGATGTTCAGTTTTGAATTCCTTGATTATTTGTTAGTGAAGTGTGAACTATTTGTGACAGTTGCTGCATGGTGAACTATTTGTGCTTGTTTTGATGAGTTTATGGTGAACTAGCTTGTGCCATGTGACATTGTATCATTGAATAAATTGTGCTTGCTTGGACCAGTTTATTGTGCTCTTATCATTTTATTTGGGGCTGTTATCATGTTTGTCGTGAATTATTTGGTGTTGTTATCATGTTAATGGTGCTGTTATCATGTTCAGTTTTTTCCTTTGGTATAATTTTTCTGTGTTTAAATACATGTTCAACTATATATATGTATTGCCTTGATATATTTGTGAATGGTTCAATTATACCGGTTCAAATCGAATGAACCGGCGGTTCAACCGGTTTTTTATGGTCCGACCAGTGAACCATCGAATCGAACCGAAGATCAAAACTCTTCGGCGGTCGGGCCTTCGGTCCTTCGGTTCGATGGACTGTTCGGGCCTTCCCATCGAATCGAATCGAACTGGTCGGGCCTTCGGTTCATTTTGTTTACCTGGAGAGGAGTTGGACATTACTGTGCATTTGACCCTTAAGACATCAGTGGGACAACAAGAAGAGATCAGTTCATTTTGTCTGAAATTCAATCCTAGTGTTAAAACACAACAACACAAATGTGAGGGCCACACGGTTGAAATTGCAGTGAACATGAGCAAATGAGCTCAAGAGGTGGTACGAGAGGTGGTAGAAAGAACAAGGTGAGGTGACACCTGAACATGACCCTAACATGACCACTTTCTTTTGGAACATGAACATGACCACCTTTTTTGGAACATGTCCTGTTGAACTGTTCACTTTACTTGTCGGTTTGTGTTAGTAGTAGTTTTCCTTGTTAAGTTTGATCTCGTGGCAAGTGAAGAGGGTTCCTTTCTTTTGGCAGCGGTGGCTGTAAGTTCTGTTAGTGGCTCTCGGTAGATCCAAGTTTGCTGGTAGTGGTCCTTAATTGTCTTGTGCGGGGCCTTGTTCTTGCCGGTCTTCAATGTATCTCGTTCTCTGTATTTTCATTCTCTTTAATGGAAACTTTTATGACAACATTTTCCTTTGCCGATCTCATGTATTTCAGTGGTAATTTGGAATATTCATGTTTTTCTATCTATCTAATTCTTGATTCCAGCAGAGGTGAGGAGACCACCAACTTTCATCTCTTTCTAAAACTGAGATACAACAATCCTGTCATCGAAATGTGAAAAGCTTCATGATCAACAGAGTAATAGTTGTCATTTCACATATGTAGAAGTCATGCACGCTGGTTTTGTTTCTATCAGTTCAGGTTCAATATTTGTTAGTTCTGAAATAATGCAATGTTTTGTTGATTTATTAAAAATACAGTAGAGAAAGAGTTGTAACATTGATCAAAGGCAAGATGGTTCCTCTGTATAGAAGTAGAGGAATAGTGTTAAACTAAATAGATTCTGCAGTGAGATTTGCAAGAAGATGGCTGCATTTATTAAAAAAAGTACAAAATGGAATGACAGAATGACAGTGTTCCCAAAAGACATAATAAAGAATCTGAAAATCAAAGGCAAGATAATTCATCCTCTGTATAGAACTAGAGAAAAGTGTTAAACTAAATAGAGTGAGATTTGCAAGAAGTTGACTGCATCACAGAAAAGTATAGAATGGAATATCTGATGGTGTTCCGAGGGCGTCCTCAATGACTAGTTATTTAGCTATCTAGATGTGATGTGGCAAGCAAAAAGTAGGAGATAGACTGCTCACTCGCTAAAAACAAATAAGTTATCTATTTCACGTGGCCCAAAATATGTGAGAGAAGCATGTGAACCTAGTAGTAGTAGTATAAAATAATTTTTTTGTTGCCTCTCACGTCCACATTAGCTGACTACGTAGCAGTGCTAGCTATTACCATTACGGATCACCTGAGAAGACATGAAGAACCGGAAGAGCATGGTTTTGTCAGTTTGTGCCAAAAAGGACAAAAAGAAAATTCCTCTCGTCCACTATTAAAAAAGCTGCAGCACCTAAAGGGACCACCTCAGATTTCACAAGACTCGCTCAGTAAAAATTATTTTTCTCTCCCAAACAATCAACCGAAAACAGTTAACTAATAACCGACTAGGAAGCCCAATCCATGGTGTCGTTCTCAATGCTGTTTGGGAGTCCCATGCCGTCTGTCGGCGTTGTTGCATGCTACAGTTAGAAGTAAGAACAGCCAATCTGTCTAGTCCAGCATACTTAACCCGTAAGGCACGTGATATTCAAAATCAAACACATCGAGATCGCAATCACTGTCCCGTCCAATTTACGCTGACAGGTACGCATTGCTAGCAAGCAAAATCTAGAACCGAGAACATGGAACAAACATAATGCCAATGGTGTTCACACTTTACTCTCGCACAGCACGAAGTCTCGAATTCCTCAAACAGCAGTAATCTAAGTTTTCGAGTAGCAGACTTACCCCTTACACAATCGTTCCCCCAGGCCGAAAATTGAATCCAACAATGCCGCCCGAACTCGACTCCCGCAAAACCCTATACATTCATCGAGGACCAAAGAAGTTAGGGGAAAAAGCAGAGAAACTATGCGGCGAACCATACGCAGAGCAGAGCAACCGAGGCGATCACCTCTAGCGGGGTCAAGTGGAGTGCAGTGGAGTGCGGTTGAGCGGCGGTAACGCAGTGCCGATGGCAATGAACTGACGAGAAACACAGCACGGAGGATGATCGGGCTCAGGGGAGCGGGCGGGGGACGCTCAGGGGACGCTGGTGGGGAGTGGGTGGGGTGGTCTTTTACCGCACCTAAATGGCGTCCCTGTTTCACTCTTTTTATCAATGGACTAGGTAAATGCCCGTGCGTTGCAACGGGTGTTATACCCTCCACAACTTGCCTTCAACATATTTCATGACTGCAAGATTGCATACTTGTATCTTATCATGCATTCTTAATTCTAGACTTCTATCTTTTTTCTTTTTGAGCATTCCAGACTTCTATCTTGTCAAGCATGTCTTCTTAGTTTTCTCTTACGTGAGTTTTAGGGTGTTTGTAAGGATTATTTTTGTCATTTTTCTTTTTAATATAATGATACACTACTCATATGTATTTGAGAAAAAAATCTTGTCAAACATGCTCGTGTGTTGCTACAAGACAAACTTCAAGTTTGACACCGCCAACTCAAGGCCGAGGGAATCCGCAGCATGATCCTGGGAGCCTGGAACGGTCTCCTACTCTTATCCTCATCGCGCTGGCTGCAGCTTCGCATCACTGGCTCCTTCGTCCCGTAGAGAAAGATTAGAAAAAGAAACCATTTGCAGCTGAACGGAATTGTTACAATTCATTTAATCTCATCCTTATGACCCCTTTGTAACAACAAGAGGAGCAATGAGCCCTTATGGCTGGTTATGGCTGGTTAATAACCTATGTAACTTACATGCTCTTCATGGCACCATGGTGTATATATATGAGAAAGATGAATGGAACAGATACGCTTGAGCTCTATTTGTCTCTTGTCACACTTGCAAATTCTTCCATAACAATTCCCTTTACATTCTCGCGATTACTCGCAACACGTTATGAGCATGATCGCTCTCGCTCATTTTCTTCCCAATAGAAGATTAGAGCATCGATCTTATGAAGAACCATCAGAGAACATGACCTCCTCATCTCCAGCGAAAGGATCGATAAAAACAGAGGCAAATACCAACGTCGATTGATCTACTCCAGGTAAATAATGGTGGATCATCGCTTTGGACCCCTGCCTCTGTCCTTCATCTCGACGTCGAGACGGCGTTTTCAACCACCGACTCCGTCCCCTCACGACTCCAGCCCACGACGTGGTTGGTGGCCGCCCACGAGCGGCTCGGCCCCTACGTGTGGCCTGCGCCCACCGCCGCCTCGCAAGGCGGCTGCCGGCCACCTGCGAGCGGCCTCGCGCCCCTGACAGCCTGGCGGCTGCTTTTGCTCGGCGCCCATATACGTCCCGTGCGAGTTTTTCCTCTTTGTGAGGAACGATATGGGATGAAGATTGGATGCGGTTTTTGCACAAAAACCATCCTATTTTCTGTGAATTGAGTAAGAATCCAAATCGATTATTACTATATTCCAGATTTATGTTTTAACCCTCAGGTTTTAACAATTACAGTGTACTATATTTACCTCATGTAAATATTCATTTTAAACCTATGTTTAAATGAATTATGATGCACAATATTTACCTCATGTAAATAAAAAATTTTGTGACCCTACGTCATCAGAAATAGCATCATAATATGTACTACTGCAGTCCATTCTAGTAGCGCACTAGAACGTTCATGTTCAAAGTGTTTGCTCCGTGCAATTCCCAGTAACATGAACCCTTTGTGTTGAGTATATGTTCAAGCGTTGCCTTCGGCATTCTGCGTAACAATATATTCCACAATATTTATTGTATTTTATTTTATGCAATTTCTATATCAAATTTATTTGCTTTTCCATATGAGCATTTAAATTTTCCTATGCAAATGCTATGGTCGATTTTCTCCTTCCTTTTGGAACCGTTCGAGGTAGTACCAAGTACTACTGTGGGATTTATTCCTCAAAGTGCTCTTCCAATTCGACTATGAACATACAAGGAATGCATCTCGATGTGAATAACTAAAAATAAAATAAGGTCTACACCATCATGGTGACTACCTATGTTCCAAACAATCGAGAAAATCCCTTTATTCATTTTAAGTTTACCTTGACTACTAGCATTTCGCAAGGGTTGCCAAAGATTTTATCAAGTCTACAGCCCTACCTTTATTTTGCATTTTCTTTAATTAAGCTCATTTACTTATATTCTAAGTTTCAAGTGCTTAATTTATTTTGTGCAAATATTTTATGTGGTTATCTCATCATTTATGTATAGTGTTTTAAATATTGAATATTAGCCATACACAAGGTAGTACCATAGTACTACTGCGGGATTTACACAATGCTACACATAGTGATTATCCTCAGCGTGCGTACCCAATATCAAATTTTAGAACCAATGACCTTCACCTTCACGGTGACAACTTTTGTTCATCTTCCAAATTGGTCATACATATAAAGTACCACAGTACTGCCATGAGATTTGATCTCAATGTGCGTATCCAATTTGAAAAGAGAACTGCAAAAGGGTCTACACCTATACGTGATTGCCATAATTCATCTTTTAGATTGGCCATGCACAAGCTAGTATCTCAATACTATTGCACGATCTACACTATGTCCATCACATAGTGACTATCTGCATGTGCTTATCCAATTTAAATATGAATTGCATAAGGTTTACACCGTCCGTGTGTTTACTTTCAAAGCAATAATCTCATACTTTGAGGTCTACACCGTGTTTCTACAAACATAGTGACTACCTCTACGTTGCATCACCCAATAAGGATCATGTCATGTTCCTCACATATGACTACCTTCAAAGTGTGATCAATCTATTTATTATTAGCATCGCACAGGTAAAAGGGATGACATCTACTGCAAAAACAAAATTGCAGATTATGCTCTCTTTACTGCAAGGTCACCAATTTGGCTTGCACCTTTTGTGTGTTCACATGTTAATACATAATTATTGAGACTATTTATTGGCAAGAGTTACTATTCAAAGTAATAACTAGTAGTGATTTTCTATCACCTATGCAATATGAGGTAAACACCACATGTGATTCGAGACTCATCTTGATGTCACAATAATTTGCATATGTCAATTCAAGACACATCTTGAATATGAAATTATTTAAGCAACCATTCTCTTAAATAAATAGCAATCTATATTGCATTATTTTGGGGATTTCTTTCTAGTATTCAATTAATTGTGGATGCATCTATGTATCCCAATTCTATAAATACTCCAATATGTTTTCATGTTATCAAGTTGCATGGTTTCCATATCGAAACACAACACTAACGAGTGATGATGAAAATCTACGCTCAACTAGTGCAACAAATATGAAAACTAAATAATTGTGCAAATTCTATCCACATCATCTGGGTGTATTATACATACATCAATCCCACATTACATGTTGCGTATATAATAATTTTCTCTCTTGACCCCATCAAGATTTTGGCATACTTGCCATGATTATCCTACCTTAAGGATGATGAGAAAATATTATCAGTTCTATTGGTCACAACATCGAAACAAGCCACCATATTTCTTGAACAATTTCAAGAACATACATGTGACTCTATTTGCCATTTTATGGACCATCAAGATACTATGTAATGCACATATATGCATCTACATTATTGTCCCAAGTGTGTGCCTTACTCATAAGGAACCATAGATTTGCCAAACTCATTGCTCAAATTTATTAATTAAGAGCATGTGATCCTGGACGCGGGATCGAATCCATTTACATGGAATTGTTTGGCTTCTTAGGGACTACATTATGAAGTATCCTACTTATGTTCATACATATCATAGCCTAACTAAATCTCTCATCAAGAGAATGAAGTTTGTTGTTTGATGACCCAAAATAGAATTGCAATTTACCAACGTCTAGTTGGTGGCATGCGGATTTACACAACGCATCTTAATTCCAAATTCATCAACTGCAATCATACGATTCCCTCCGTTGCAGTTAGTACGTTGAGATTTGGCCTCCATAGCCACAACATTTCCCATCTGCTAATCGGTAACATTTTGCACGTACTGATATCACCACTGCAGCATACATCAATGGGCATTTTAGAGATCAACATAAGGTATCATTATCTGTCATTCATTAATATCTTGAATCTCTAATTAGGGATTTATTCATTCTCTGTGCCGTGTTGAACACATCTTTGAGGAAGATTCCAGGCATTAGGGGAGACACTTACCACACATAGAATGCCAAGAATCAAAAAGAGAATATCACTATTGATGTTCAATCCTCGTATCCACGTACCATAAAATCTGAACCATCAGTTTAGAATATCTTATATTTGCAACTCATTGCAAATAGTTTGCCAAATGCATTTACTTATAATGAAGTTTTCACCAAATCTAGTTCCCATCTAATGTGTCAGAAAGAGTGGAGGTATACCTAACAAAACCACTCAACTCCTGAATCCGAGCAAGAGGGGGGAGAAGTATGGCCATAGGGACACAGCTTCTTGCAAGCATTCTTGGATTAGGGGGAGAGATGTGGCAGAACCGTCCAATTTAACTTAATCCCAAGTACACTCGTCAACCATTTGACACTATGTGTACTTAAGACCAAGTCAAATCCGGTAGTCTGTCGAGCACACCCAACGGGAGAACTCGAAAAATCCACATTTCTTCCAGAATCACAATTGAGGACCAAGCATCCAAACTCAAAAAAAAACATTTCTTTTATTACAAGATTACATCATCAGAAATATTACAACAGTTTAATATGCAGCAAGAATTAACATTATTAGAGAAAACAGATAATATACATATGATCAAAGTTAATGCGGAAGTAAATAATGATACCATAATTCTAGGAGTTCATTATAAAGACAGGTTATAACCATTTGTAAATCTTTTCCTTTGTAAAAATCTTTTGCAGAATGTTATAAATAAATACTATGGTCGCAGCGATAAAAGGAAATCCTCTCTGAGCCCACCAGGAGGAATCCACACACAAGAGTTAGCTCCAAAATTCACCTGCTACCTGCAACAATGGAAATCAAACCCTGAGTACTCAATTGTACTCGCAAGTCTTACCCGAATGGGAAAATATAGATCCCGACTCACAAGGATTATGAAATGCTATGTGGCTCTGGTTTTCCTTTGTTTGCAAAAGAGCTTTTTTTTTAATAAAAGGTTGTAACATGTTATTTAGCCATATTAGTTGTTACTCTTATCTTCTATGTAAGCACCTATTCTATTACCAAGCAAGAGGTAAGCAATACAGTATAGTTCTTCATCCTTAGTTCCAGTTGTTAAACTACGCTGTCGGGCGATTGCTATACCGGTACCATTTAAACAACGGCGATTCGCGAATCAATGTAGCCCAGCTGGGTACCCCAAAACACACGCCCCGTTTGTACCAAGGCACAACCGAGACCAACTCGCTAACTCCTGCCAAGGTTCCAGTATCCGCATCCAGGACCGGGACTCCAAGCCCCCACTCACCGGCCGGCCGTGAGTGGTGCAAGGACCTCCTCCTACCAAAAAAAAACTAACGGTCGGATCACATAGAGCCGGAAACCGAGGCAAGAGTCAGCTAGCCTTCCCGCTCCCATAAGCAAGTATGTGTTCGGGATAAGAGGATCTGTGACATAGCTCACACCCACAACAACGAACAGTCCCTAAGCGACACAGACAGGGAAACAGTGCAACCAAAGCTAAGCCCGTGGCCGCGGGACATAACTCGTCACACCCACCAGAACCAAACCACATCCCTGTCCGGTCTCAGTTTCTTTCCTTCATATCAGTTTAAAGTAGAGCACCTACTTTGTGAGCAACGACAGGTCGCCCACGCTACCGTACATCCTAAGCATAGCGCTACTCGAACCTATACTAGTAGGACTCATGGGATATGTATATATATGCAGGTGGGTTTTCATATAACTCCTGAAAACATAAATGCACAACATACATATATTCATTTAGAGATATTAAAAAAATATAGGTTATGAACTGGGGCTTGCCTGGGTAAAAGATTTCAGAAAGTTAGTATTCCATCTCCATGCCAACGATCATCATTGCACCATCTTTTGGTTAAACACCACGTCCTTCAGGTTCTCGTGACCAAAAGTAACGTACCTAAATGAGATGCAATGCATATGTATGAACATAAAGAATACACACACGATTCTCTACAAAAGATATACTAGCAAACTCATAAGTATAGCAAAGTGACACAAACAAAACTCAGAATCGGGACAAACATAACAGTTACTTATTTTAATCATAACTGAAGATATAAGTATCCAAATAAGTGATCCAACATTTTCTGGAAAGCTTATTAAGTTGTCTATAACTTTATTATAACCATCTAAAAGTGATTCAATAGATATTAAGGCCAAACAACACCAGAAAGTAAATCTGTCCAGACTGGGGCAGATTCTGACAATCAACTTCAAACACCCATAACTGGAGTTCTAGTTCACCAAAAGATATGACATAAGACATTTTGGAAAGCTTAGCAAAAGTACTACAACTCTTTTTTAAACACAACAGGTGATTCTAGACTTATATTAATCAAATAACCCAATCTTTCAGATCTGAACAGAGAGCATGCAGAACCTGACACTGAACTTGTAAAATCTACAACTCATAAACTACTTGGCCTAAAATCATAAAATTTTGGGACACGCAAGATATGGAAGTTATCTACAACGTTTGTATTCATAACTCTTACAGAAAACATAATTTTAATATCGAAATTAACTCCACAACAGAAACTACTCTGCCAGCCATTTTCAGCATACATATCAATTGATCTTTTTGTTTGCTTTTCTAACAAAGACATATTCATAAGGCATTTCAAAGGTTTAAACCAACATCAACATAACTCAGTACCATGCCATTCAACATATGGTGAGCAAGGTATCATTACAAAGCTCATATGCATGCATTTACTATCTAATCTTTTCTCCATCTTTCATTTAAATAAACATAAACATTATTTTTAAGTGGTGTGACAAACATATAGTTTAGAGCTCAGATTTTATGAAATATAGGAAATGACAAGATATGATTACTGCTAAAATATTTCATGTCCAGATTTTATAAATTAATTACTACAAGTAAAACAAGTTTTAATTGCAACAATACATGAGAGAGCAAGATAAATCTAAAAATCAATATTTTCTATAATACATGACCATATTAAAATTTATTAGGATACAACAACATCACACAAGACCAGTGGAGCCATATTTTCTATTTTTACATACAAGTATTATTCACAAATCATTTATTTCCCTTTAAATAAGCCTTACCAAGTTAAATCAATAACTCTGTCATACATGCATAACTAAATCTGAAATTTTTATCATAGCATCTCCATGACATCAGTAGTCTAGCATAAAACTTTCACTACAAATAGAGCAATACAGAAATAGATATGACTTTATCTAGTTTCGGAAACACTTTTAACACATAAAAGGAAACCCTGTCAGAAAGTTCTCAAACATCATAACTTTATATACCAAACTTGTAGGTCACAGAGAAAGGAAACTAACAAAATTAGTTTCACTAGTTTTAGATTTTCCTAGCTCGAGTTATGAATTTATCCCTAGAAAAAGCCTATTTACAAAGATAAAGAAAAACAGCAAAAACATTCTACTAAAGCATATCATATTATATAACTACTGCATAGATCTACTCACAAGGATTCTAAAAAGTCCACATTTGCAGTCATACGATTTTTCTATGATTTACTATGAATATTGAAAGTTTCAGCCGATTTACGGAAAAAGGAAAAACGAAAAAGAAAAACCGATATGCATCTAGGACCCTGGACTTCACACGAATTAATTAAGCCCGTATTTAAAAACCTTTGTCTCTTGGTACATACACATCTGGACCCACAAAAAAGTTTCTAATCCATTTTCTTACCTTCTTCTTCTTCCTATGGTAACTGAGCATGCAGGACGCAAGCTGGCCGGTTGGGGGCAGGCCAGAACGGGGGTGCGACCGGCCGAGGCGGCTGACGGCCAGCCTAGGCGTCGGCTACGACCAGCACGAGGCCAGCCGCTGCAGCAGCCACGACCAGCGTAGCGCGGCAGCCACAGCCAGCACCGCGCGACGGCCAGCGCGGCCTGGCGGCCACTGCCGGTGCAGCCAGTGCAGCCGGCGCGGCGCGGCGCGGCGTCCAGCGACTGAGGCGCAGCCGGCACGGCCAGAGCTCGACGCGACGCGGCTATGGCGCGACCGACGCGAGCAGCTCCTCGCGCGGCCCGGCTCTTGGCAAAACGAGCGCGCGAGAGAGAGGGAGGCTCGGCCTCCACTTTAGGCACGTCGCCCAGGAGCCGACAACGAGGACAGCGAGCACAGGCGGCCTCAGGTGAGCACAGGACGCGGCAGCAGGCTCACGGCCATGGCAGCAGCTCACATGGGCGCGGTCGGCCGTTCGGTCATTTCACCGAACAGTCGGCGTGCACGTGTTAGAGCTCAGTTTTGGAGGCTTTCTGGTTCGAATAAGTCCGAGTGCCTTTAAGCAAAGCTGCTCCACTCATAAAGGCCTACAACTTTGATTAAAGTATCATGGCCATATCTCTCACGATTTAGAGGATAATTAGCGCTAAACTTTGCAGTGTCAGCGCTAATCACGGTTTAGGGAAAACAGTGATAACGGTGTCAGGATTGTATCAAACCTCAACACCACTACCACTAGGATAAAGCACAAGAAGAAAACTACAACTTCTATAAAAGGGTTGAGGTCATACGCTCGACGGATAAACGGGAACGCGGCATGCCACTCGGTCGACAAGGTTCAGACTGCAGACTTAAGATTTGGCCAAGTCTTGGGCTGAAACCTTATGCTGATTCGATTTCTAGGCTTTGAAACAAACAATCAAACCAACATAAAAAAACAAACAAACAAGCACACCACGGAGAAGCACTAAACTTCTACTACAACTTTTATGTAGACAAAACTTTAAGTGTTTAAACAGATTATTAATTAAACTGATCCAAAGAGTCAAACACGCAATTAAACGCGCAGAATTAGTATATAGCATTTTCGGAGCACTTTCTCCACAAGAGTTGTACATGACACCTTCATGAAAGTTATTCACAAAGTTAATTAGGATCTAATGGTATCATAGTTGACCTTTGGTCATACATAAAACATAGAGTTTAATTATTGGGCATGTTTAAAACCTAAAGGTGATTATCATTTCATGTGAGCTAAACTTGAGGATAAGAACTTGTATCGATCCACTAAGAGTCATTGAAAAGTTTTTGTTCAACTCAAATTTTACTTTCTTTTCACACTAACTTATTCATAAATCGTTATTAACAAGTTGATAGCAACATGTTTTATTATTAAAAGCCGTTCGTAACACCAGGGGTGTTACAAGAGAATTCTCCAAGATAGTACATGCATATCAACATCAAGTTGATAAACATTTATGGATATTTACTATCCAAAGCCTATGGATGATCAACATCCAAAAGCCCAGCACAATGTGTGCACATATTTAGGCGCTGGGTCATTGGAACACCCTAACTCTTTATTATGGAAAACAACGTAGAGTTCAAAGGGTAAACATTTCCACATGCTTAATTGGTTCCATTGAATCAATCATATAAAAGACTACAAATTGTCGACATACTCCTCAATATTGCCATATACCTATCTGGATCCAGACCAAAAGTCCTAGGCAGAGTGCTCAACACTCACATTGGGTCAACACAAAAGGTGGCAACTAAGGAGAATTACTTTCACTCAATAGGGAAGGTATTTACTTCTCCTAACAATACTTCCCTCATGGAAGCATTATGGATTCTCACATTCATAAGGTGGTGAAATAGTGAAAGCTTGTAGCACATGGTTTATGCAGAGACCTAGCATAACATACCATTGGTATGTGTGGAAATTATGTTCCTAAATTAATAATTGGCAGATCAAATTTGATTTGGACTATAAGTCTCTATAGACTATATTCTGAATCAAAACATAAATCGCAACATACATTGTGTATAAATTAAGTCACTGCATGACTTGAAATAGTCAAGTTGATTGTGGTACAATTGACAAGGTGAGTTCCTTCCACAGAAGGGTATCTCCCATCTTCATGATTTCACCTGTGTGATCATAATAAATCCCATTGGATTTTATACATCTCATATGACACATCAAAACAGGTAGTCATCGTATAAGATGGAATTTGAGATGAAATATTTGGGTAAAACCAAATCATGCTTAGGTCCACAACTTAAGCACTCACATCAGTCTTCCAATATTCAATTGATATTGTATACCAATATCCAAATAATATTGGAAAACCATTCTTCCAACACTAATGGTCACTCAATCCCTAAATATGGATCAATATCCATTATGACCCTGGGATAATAACCTTTGTGCCATCAAAGCGCTCATGTATCATGCAAATCGCAATAGGCCTGATATTGCATTTGCAGATACTTGCTATAGTTTGAAATAACGAAACTCCTACACACTAAAAGGTGGGAGTCAAACAGGATATCCACAGATATCTAAATGGCACAAAGAATCTTGATTTATAAATTGAGATATGATCATAGTTGGGTATCAAGATACTGGTTATTTAATCCCCATAATACCAGATTATACACTGATGTCATAGTGGTAAAGTTCTCATAGGAATCATCATACTTGGTTCTAGTGACTACTTCCACCGTTCATTCTGAAGTATTACATGAACATGTATGACTTCATTGAGATGACTTTGATTCCATTGAATCAACAGCCATTATCTATAAAGATAATGCAACTTGTGTTGTTTAGATGCAACAGGTTACATAAGAGTAATATCACAATATTGCCATGTAGAAATGTTTATTCTCACTCAAAAGTGAGTACATAAACATCTTGCAAATTAAATCTAGCGATAACTTCATGAGATTTATTCACAAAGTTTTTACCAATTTCTACATTTTATAATATGTTGTTGAGATTGGTATGCTATAAACTTTGAGAGTTGCAAGGTTCAGGGGGAGACTCCTCTTGAAACTATAACCTGTTCAAAACATCATATTGTACTCTTTTCCTCTATGAGTTTTACCTTAAACAGGGTTTTCTCATAGAAGGTTTTTAATGAGGCAATATCAATACAAGTTCATCTATCATATCTCTTATTTTCCCCATCGGGGTTTTTATACGAGATATCAAAGACATACAAATGTCATATCTTCTATTTTCCCCATAGGGGTTTTTGCGAAGGTATCAAAGACATATTACAATTATGATCCACAGGTCATACATGTTTATTGTTCTCTAAACATAGTTATGGTTTTCCTTTCAAGTTTTTCCATATAAGTTACAATGAGACAATAATCAAAATATGCCATATCATTTTATCCTTATTTTCCCACTGGGTTTTAAGATTTTTAATGGCATATCCACACATTTCTCCATTTTTTCCCACAGGGTTTTTTGGAGGATTAATACCATTCATTGATCTCAAAGAAAGGATTCGATCAAGGGGAGTGTTACAATTCATTTAATCTCATCCTTATGACCCCTTTGTAACAACAAGAGGAGCAATGAGCCCTTATGGCTGGTTATGGCTGGTTAATAACCTATGTAACTTACATGCTCTTCATGGCACCATGGTGTATATATATGAGAAAGATGAATGGAACAGATACGCTTGAGCTCTATTTGTCTCTTGTCACACTTGCAAATTCTTCCATAACAATTCCCTTTACATTCTCGCGATTACTCGCAACAGGAATCACCGCTTCAGCAGTGCGTTCCCACTTGCGTGCGACCTGCTTTGTCTCGCTGATCACATGGCGATGCAAATCATTCCAGACATGCAGTTTGCAGCGTCTCGTCTCAATCCCAATTCCCAATCCTCTCGCAGCGCATTGATGCGCCACCATACCATGTGCAGTGTCCGTGCGACATGGCTGCTGTCGCCGTTTCAGCGGACGAATGGCACAAGTAAGCGAGGCGAGCAGCACATGCGAGCGCGCGAATCCCCGCTTTCAGCGCACGCTCAAGCCTGCCGGTGCCGGGCGATCGCCTTCTCCTCGTCCTCCTCCTCGGTCTCGCTGTCGCCGACCGCGGCGCGGACTCTGGCGCCCGTCACGCCGGGGGCGACGCCGAGGCAGTCGAAGCGCACGCTACCTTTAGTCGGGGTCACCACTGTCAAACAGCAGCATTTTTTTTTCTCGAACACAAACAGCAGCAATCTGTGTTCTGCTGTCAATCTGCAACCAATCAGCACCTACATTTGTCTCATCCTACCCCTGCTCCAAGCTAGATACATTATATATGTACTTGATATAGTTGAAAGTTGATCCTTCAAGGTAACCATCTTGCAAATTTCATCTCCGTCCTAATCTCTGATGTTCACAAGACAAACATACAATTGATATGAGCAATTAGAACAAGAAAACAAGGTTGATTTTGATAAGATATTAGGTGGCCCTAATATAGATTAACAGAGGTATATGAGCAAAGTTAAAGGCTTCCCTCACTAAATCTATATATATTAACTCTGCAAGCGCTAGCAACCCAGTTACTGCTATCATGACATTTCATAGCCTTCATATTTGATTTTTGGAGCAACTATTTGTAAAACTTCGGCTGTGACACCCCTAGCATGTATGATCAAACATGACTTGTACCAACCTGAACACATTGATCTGAAACCTAACCAACTTCACTTCTTTTATGCAGGATTTGAACCTTTCCATTCAGATGAAGCTCTAAAACTCAAAACTGTAGTTCTTACAGAAATAAAGATAATATATGGATCTTCATGTTAAGTGGATATGCTAGTGTCGGTTAAAAACTTGTTACAGCAAAAGGAATACAGAGTAGTCACAACAATTATGTCAGCAATACCAAACTAAATAAAGAAGAGCGAGGTCAGTCAGAATCGTTACCAGTTAGGGTGCACATCCCATCTACTTGGTCGCTTCCTCTTAGAAGATAATGTTTCCACAGGATTTGGTATATCCTTTTTTGTCAAAACTACATGCTTTTCTACATTAGAAAGTATTTCTCCATTCTCTGGTTCACTCTCACTCCCAGACTCTTCACTAATCCATCCATAGCAAGGAGGCCTTGCACGAGGAGGTCCTTTGGCTGGAGGCAGTGGCAGTACACATTCGAGGGGAGGTGAACTGTTGGGAGAAGCTTGCAGTTCAAGGGCTGACTGAGATTTATTCAATGCCTCATCATGCACTTGTGGGACATCCATACCATTTTGTGGTGATGCCTCTTCTGCAGCCGCTGCTTCTTGTTTCTGCATAACAAAAAGCCTATCCATTTGAAAATATGACTGGGTGGCAAAATTTGCTCAAAACGAGCGGCTTTTCCAGAAACTTTCTTGGTGGCTAGCATAAATTTTTATCACAATATTGTAGAATATTGTATGTTTCATTGCGAGTTTTTATAGTAATTATGAGCAGTTTTGCAAATATTGACAGGGCTGAGAACTTGACATGGATGTATGTCCATAAATATGCAAATTTAGAACATTAAGTTGTTGCTTAAAAATAGAGAAATATTGTCCTAAGGTGTCTGTGTTACTTGGATCGTAAGCACTGAAAATGCTTATGGATTTCAGTATTCCAAAGGAATGTATGCAGCACATATATGTATCTATGGATCAATGCTACAACTCTACATACTGGAATAAGAAGCTATGCACAACTAACATGTAAAATTCAGCCAAACAGAACTCAACCAGGCGATGCAAATCAAGATTCAAGAATAGTGACGACAAAGTGCCACAGACAGGCAGGCGAGGAAGAAAGGGAGTTCACCTGATCCTGCTGCACCTGTTCTTCCAGAAGTTTGTCAAGCACAACACGGTATGATCCCTCCTCCAGGAATAACCACCCATCTCTCCCATACAGCTGTATCATTGAGTATCACGGACAAACCAGTTATTATTCCTTATTCCTCAATCGAGCATTTGTTGCATTTGTCAGAAAAGAAAAGGAATTCCTCAATCAAATACTGAGCCAACTGCCCAACTCTCTTTCAAAATTTGAACAGTCAAGGGATCAGCTCTTTAAATCATGATGAAAAAAGTGTCACGTCTGCTACATTCCTCACCCAAAAAAGGGGGGGGGGAGGGTAATATTATGACACCACCGAGAGTGCATCCGCGGCTCCCTTTCTCTCCCACAGGACGAGATCAAGGTGGTTTCTTTGCTAGGAACATCCTGTAGCAGGCCTGTCTAAATTTCAGATACAGCACTGCGATGTTCTCCACTGACCTATATGATCAAGCAGCGAATCGAGAAACCCCAAAAAAAAATCTATCCGTGTCCCCGTGGTTTCTTGAAGCAGGGAAATACGCTACCTTTTCTACTCCACCAGCTCAAGAATTTCAACTGCGTCCATACACAGCGAAAAAGCAAGAATCTTTACGTATAGAGCAATCTTGGGAGGGAAAAAAAGAAATTTCTTTTCCATCTGAGGTGCAGAGCAAGTCTGAACTCTGAACAGGAGGAACAGGGACCCTACGTACGCTACTCGATGGCAAGATTCCAAGAAGGATTTCTGAGGAAGGGGAGCAACAGCTACCTGCAGGAGGTTGTTGATGATCTTGCGGATTTGGGGCTTGGCGAAGCCGTACTGGGCGAGGTGGTCAATGGCGGCGTCGATCCGCCATTCTCCTCTCTTGGGCCTCGGCCGCCCCATCGCCTCGGTCGCTGCGATCCCCTTGAATCTTGAATGCTCCACGCTCTGATTGAACGACAGTCGGAGAGGAGTCTCGGAGATGGATAGGAACAGCACAAGGCGAGTTGTCGGGCTTGATGTCGCGGTGGACGACGCCGCGGCGGTGGCAGCCCGCGAGCGCCTCGGCGAGCTGCGCCACGACGCGCGCGGCGTCGGGCTCCGGCACGGGCGCACCGCGTCGGAGCCGGACCCAGTCCAGCAGGTCGGGCCCCGTGCAGAGGTCCATGGCGGGCGAAGTTTGCCGGGAGATTTGGGGAGGGGATCCGGGAGGCAAGGGACTGGGAGAGCGTGAAGTTTGCCGGGCGGCATCGCGCTGATTGCGGGAGCGAGAGCCAGGAGGTGCGGGAGCGAGAGCCGGAGTTTTCGCTGGCCGGGATTTATTTTCGTCGCGAGGCGAGGTGAAGCGCCGGGCGACGATTCCCTTACGGGTTTTTTAGAGATAGAGAAGAGGGAGACGGGATATCCTTTTTTCCTCCAATTTTACTGATATGTGATATGCTATTAAAACTGGGTCCACTCTATTATTCTTATCCTAGGATGAGCCTCTTAATGGATTGCAGGGTAAGGCCTCCTTTAGATTAGGATTCAAGTTACTAAGGATTTTTTTTTTCCCTATATACACCTCTTGGTTCATAGGAAAAGGCCAGAAAATTTCGTAGGGATATATTCCTGTCTCAATTTCAATTTCACAGAGGTCGTGGAGAGGGAGAAAGCAGTCCCAAATATGGCTACAAACTAAATCTTCTATTGACATGTACTCCCTCCCTCCCTCTCCATTAATTAATTAATTGCATGGTTTATTAGAATTAATTGCTGTATATTGCTGAATATAAACTCGCGATATTCTTGGTTCCCACTAACCCAACGACATGGTTACTTCAGTTCAAACAGAAAAGGAAATAGATAATATGAACATCCCTTCACTTAATTTAGTCATCTTCTACCTCATATACATATCATAGATGTGGCACAACCCTTCACTTATTTTAGTCATCTTCTACCTCCTTTCTATGTAGATATCTTACTTAGGTACCAGGTGATGTTCATTTCAACTTGATCACCATCAACTTCTCTTTCTTGACTCGTAACTCTACGGGTGAAGTCTAGACAGAATTTCAAATTCTTATCCTCTTCTTGGCTGTCACAGGTTGTAATTAATCTTAGGTCCACCTCCATGTGGAGTTTGAAATGTCGACGATATGGCAATGCAATCACAAATGGACTCAGTGGAACAACGCATGTGGAGCCACAGGGAAAGGACAAGCTCCCCTCTCGGTAACGACTGAAGAGATGGACGCTTTTGCTCCCATAGTCAATGGCGCTTGCCTTGATGCTACCATACACGTTGCGGCTTCTGGAACCAAGGTCTTTAAGGTTCAACCTGACCTCAACATGGGCCTCAATGGCATCCGGCATCACCAAGTATGTGATCTCCAACATGCGGCCAAGGCCTACATCAATTGTTTGTGAGCGTTCCTCAACTTCATCATCCTCCATGTCAACATCACACTCTTCTAAGAAAACATCATTGGTGTCATCATCTGGGTAAACCTGAAAGGCCATGGGGCCGTAAGCCTCTAGAATCTTATATGGTCCAATGGGTACCAAATCCACCATTCCTTCCTACATATGAAAGCATGAATGTGAAGGGTTTTAATTTTATAACAATACATAATTCGGTCAAAAAAATTTATAACAGTACATAAAGTATGTAAGAGGCATAGTGCATATATAGAGTAGATATAACATATGGTAGCTAGTATATACCTCTTGTACTTCCCCCACCAGTTGCCTGTAGATGCACTGGCCGCCATGCCAGTCAAAGGCGTTGATACCTCTGACATGGAAGTTTGCACGAATGGACAATAATTGCACCGCACATGGACCAAATCTACCTATATCCTCATCAGATCCACTGCTGCTGCCCTCCTCAGGGCCATTCCCATGATCGCGATCCCCGTGGTCCTCATCAGATCCACTGCTGCTGCCCTCCTCAGGGCCATTCCCATGATCGCGATCCTCCTCAGGGCCATTCCCATGATCGCGATCCTCCTCAGGGCCATTCCCATGATCGTGATCCCCGTGGTCAGATCCAGTGCTGCTGCCATCCTCAGGACAATCCCCGCAATCCTCCGGGAGGGCTGTAGCATCATGCTCACATCCATCCCACACTTTACCCATCAGCTGATTCCTCAAACAAGAGCAAATAAAAAGAGAGATATTAGCAAATAGTACAGAATGCCATCAATCACCACAAAGTATTTTCGGACATATCTATAGTACAAACAATAATACACCAAAGATTTACCAACCCTACCTGTTTTACCTCTCCATTCCACAGACATTGAACAGCAACAAAACCAATCACACCAGAAGCAACATATTGTAGAGCAGGCTGCCCCAGGTAAAAAATGAGCATATATAGAAGACGACATTTTTATTTTCAAGGTAAGATAAATCAGGTGCAACTTAAGTAACATTACTCACCTGTGCGGCCTGAAACCAGTTCATTATGATGATAGTTACAGTCAAACTGACAGTGTATCGCATAAATATGCAATTAAAGAAACGATTCTTGCTACCTCTTAGGACAGCAATACATAGGGCAAGTGCAATACAAATACCTGGAACCAAAAAGCAGAAATCCATATTATGTGTTGAATGATGCAGCAACAGAGCCACATTTTTTTAATTATACTGAGCACAAGGGTGGAATGGATCCCATATGGAGCAACGAGCAACTAAAACAGCCAAACAGCAGGGTGCATCTGAACAAGAATTGGAGCACTTCTCTCTAGTAATAATACTACAAAGAATAAACAAATGATCCAAATGATCCCTGAGAGTGGCTAGTGGGCTTGTCACCCAGCCAACAAGGATTCAGTTTATCATCACCATATCTTAATGCTATGGTGGACATCTCTCCCCTAGTAGTTTTTTAAAACATCAAATTATAAGAAAATGCTGAAAAATACTATTTTGTCCTACCCAACAAGAGCAAGAGCTGCAATGATACGAAAATTTTACTAAGGCCTCACTATAAATACAGGTGATTATGCCAAATGAAGTTGACACATAATGTTGCTTTTCATCAGGAAATACCCATTACCATTGCAAGTTTCAGAAGAACAACCGGAATATGAAATATAGCACAAACAAAAGAACTTTTATTCTATTACTAACCAGATATTAAAGCACCACCAATGGAAAGCATGGAGGACATCAATGCAGCATCTGCGGTTGGGAACAAGAGCTGTGTATAACACTGCTGAGCCCCTGCCGCCGCTATCGAGAGCCTCCTGCCGCCGCCCTATGCTGTCGCCGCCGCCCCTGTCGAGGGTCGAGACGTCGCGCCGCTGTCGAGCCGCCGCTGCGCCTGCCCTGGCCGTGCGCAGGAGCCCCCGCCGTGCAGCCGGACGCCGGAGTCCCGCCGCCTTCGCCGCCGGAGTCCCGCAGCAGCAGCCGCCGCCGCCGCCGCCCTAGGGTTTCTGCTCGAGGAGGAAGAGGAACGAGAGAGGAGAGACTCGATCTGGAGTCACGGTCACGGGCAGCACGGGCTGATGGGCCTCACGGTCCCAGGAGGAGGCCTAAAACCTTTATTTTCCAATTTTACCCTTTTCCCGATAAAATTTGTACATGCACTCGAGGGTATTCTGGGGAAGATCAAAACTCTCCCGGTAGCATTTCCATTCCCTGCAAAATAACAGTGTTATTATATTACAGGTTGTAGGCGGAACAGATCAAGTTTAGGAAGGTTTTAGCCCATAATTCTTAGAAATGCACAATATAACTAATAAAACAAAAGAAATTCCCAAAACATTGTTTGCTGGACAATGCTTCTTAGCATTACCCCACATACAAGGAAAAATCTAGGGATGGAAGGCACAACCCATGACTTGACGAAGTCAACTAAAACTGTTGAAATCCAAAGACTATGGTTTGCAAAAGTAGGCAACTGGCATCAAACTAGTGTAAGGATGAACCCTTCATGTCTTAGTCCTGAGTTAAGATAAATCCAAAGACTATTGACACGATAACATGAATAGTAATCATGAATAGTAATCAAAATCTAGTAATATGCTAATATGTCAAGGATAATCTGTCCACAATGAAATAAGTCAACAACAAACTATGGTTTCAGTTCCACGCAACTTAACTGTCCACAATGAATAGTAATCAAAGGAAAGAAGTCAACAAGAAATTATTTCCATGCCACCTAATTATTCATAAAATATTGAAATCTGATTTAGCTTTGATATTTGATATGCTGCTTCTCGTGCAACCTTTTGAGAAATACTATGCCATTCCACAATGGAGTGGAAAAGAACCCCAAAAATTAATGCTAAAAGATGATTAGATTCATTATGCCGTGCACAATAGGTCAATCTACTAATTTTTGGTCACCACATTTTTGTTCCAGCTACACTACACTATCCTGCTCTAGAATAGTACTGAAAAAACACAAATGTATATAACAAGGTTAGCAGAGGTCAGCAGAATTGGACCCACAAGAGTGAGCATCAGAATGAGCAGGAACACATTGTGGATAAATGGAGCATCAAAACAAAACTTGAACAGAAGGAACACTGACAAAAGCATAGCATGCATTTTGGATATCATGTCCTACATAATAATAGATAGAATAAATTCATGTGGGAACCCCACCGTAGTTTGCCTTTCAAAAGGACAAAAATAAATAGAATAAAGCGGTCTGTTAGTGATTAACAAGATGAGCCAAAGGACTGGCGGCGGCTGCGGCGACGGCGGGAGAAAGGCGATGCCAGGGGCAGGTGGACCCGAGATGGGGATGGGCCCAAGCTGCCCAATCGCTATTCGGCGCACGCACGCTACCTTCAATAGCGGCGCACGGGTACGTGGCGCATGCACGTGCGCCCAGAACAGAGGAAGGAGGCGGGAGCCGGGGTGGGGGGAGCGAGCGGATGGCGGGCGGAGCGGCCGGTGGCGAGGGCGCCGCCGCCGGGGCGGTGGACGAGGGGCGGTGGATCTAAGACGATGCCGGGGGAGGGTGGATCTAAGATGGCGGAAAAGCGGGGTGAGGAGAGGAGGAATCCGAGATGGCGAAGGGCCTCATCCGACCTGGCGGCGGGGTAGAGACTATGAGGGTCGGTGCCGTTGACACGAAGATGATGCGGGCCGCCGTCGTCCAGTCTCCCTGATCGAGGTAGTGATGAGAAACGGAGGGGCGGGGGGGGGAGGGGGTGAGGAAGGACCGTTTCCTCCCGCACTTACTAGACGGCGACGAGCTGTTGCCTACGCCGGAAGGAACTAGCCGCGGCGGAGAGGAGAGCGAGAGCTAACCCTAGCGGCCGTGGAGAGGAGAGCGCCTAGCGGCCGTGGAGAGGAGAGCGAGGGGCTGCTGTGGATCTCTATCTCTATCTACTACTAAAAAACCTATAAGGGAATCGTCTACCCGGCGATTTTCGCTTCGCCTCGACAAAAGTTTCCCCGGCCCACCCGCAAACTGCACAGAAGGAAACACGGGATCGCCTCAATCAAAAAAAGGAAAGATCGGGCACATAAGACCGTCGTCCTCCCCTCGCCTTCGTGTACCCCTCGCCCTCGACCTCACCATCACCCTCCACTCGCCCTCGCCCTCGCCCTCGCGGAAGCCGCGGACACCTCGGATCGTCGGACGCCGATGCCGCTGAGATCCCGCGCCGCCCTCGCCGCCCTCGGACGCCGACGTCGCCCTCGGACGCCGACGTCGCCCTCGCCCTCGCAGAAGCCGCGGACGCCACGCAACCGTGGACGCCTCGGACCATCGGACGCCGACGCCACTGAGATCCCACGCCGTCCTCGGACGCCGACGCCGGCCTCCATGTCGACTCCGCCCGCGCGCTCCCCACGGCAGCAGCTCGGCCTCGAATGCCCGCTCGGCTGCCCTCCGCGTGCTCCCAACGACCGACCGCCGCCGCCCTCAGACACCCGAACAGCTGCCCTCCGCGTGCTCCCAACGTCCGGCCGCCACCGCTCTCATCATCGGTAAGAGGCTGTTAGCACTAGACTAAATGGAGGGAAAGGAAAGGGAAGTCAGGCGAACAGCAGAGCAAGCAGAGAATGGGGGCGCCCAGCGCGAACATAGCACGCCAGCCGAGGCGCAGCGGCAAGCCGGCGAGCGCGTAGTTGGAGACGTAGCTGAGGAGGATCCCCGCGGTGATGAAGAAGTCGACGAGGGAGGAGAGGAGCCCGCGCGACGACGCCGGCGTGATCTCGGCCGCGTAGACGGGGGCCACGACCACCGCGAACCCGACGCGGACGCTGGTGACGAACCGCGCGGCCATGAGCGAGGCGAAGCTGCCGCCGAGCGACATGGTGAGCGCGCCCGCCATGAGGAACACGTTGGCCAGCACGACGGTGCCACTGCGGCCGATGGCGTCCGCTGGGCGAGCTGGGGGCGGCCCGCAGCCGCGCGTGGGCGCCGGGAGGGCAGCCGCCGGCGGGTCGGGGCTGCAGGCGGGGCCGCAGGTGTCTGCGCCGCCGACCGCGCCGTCCTCCGTGTCCTCTGCGCCCGCCGGGATCTGAGCGCACGGGACGGGGCCGCCCGAATCCAAGCGACCGGCCGAGCTGCTCACCTGCGCCACCGAGCAAGCGGAGCGGGTGGAACCGGAGCGGCGCGGCGGGAAGGGAGGAGAAGACCGGGCGGAACTGGAACTGGACTGGACGGGATCTTCTCGTCTCCTGCTCCTCTCTGCTCTCTGCTGGGGAGGAGGAGTTCCGTTGGGGGCGCGTCGTCCGTCCCCTGCCTGCCTGAGCGAGCAAGAGCCAAGAGGAGAGGAGAGGAGAAGAGAAGAGGCGAGCGCTGGTTCGAGAAGGGACATGCCTGTACTCGGTAGCAGTGCGGGATTGTACCAGTTTAATCGCGTCAAATCAAGCGGTAATTTTTTTCTCTATCTCTACGACTCAAAAAGCAATAAGGGAATCGTCTCCCGGCTTTCCCCTTGTCTCCCCTCGCGCAACTTCACCCGGCGAGCAGAAGAAGGGCAGCCGGCTGGACACCGGGAGCAGCAGCAGTAGAGGTGGCAGGGGGCGCTGGTGCCGCGGGGAGGGGCAGGGCGGGCGGATCTGGGCCACCGTCCTGCCCGCGCCTGGCCGCTGGGCGAGCTGGGGGCGGCCCGCAGCCGCGCGTGGGCGCCGGGAGGGCAGCCGCCGGGGTCGGGGCCGCGGGTGTCTGCGCCGCCGACCGCGCCCTCCTCCGTGTCCTCTGCGCCCGCCGGGCGGCCGTCCCCGGGTGGAATCGGGGCGCAGGCAGGGTCGCGCCGGGCCGCACCACCCGTGCCAGCCGGATTCGGGCTGCGGGCGGGGCCGCGCCGGCGTGCTCTGTGAGGTGGCCATGGCCGCCGCCGCGGGAGGAGGCTGCGCCGGCGCCAGGGAAGCCGCGCCCGCCGGCCAGATCAGCCCAGGTGGGGGAGGGGAGAGGGGGGAACACCCCAAAGTAGGTGGGGGGAGGGGGATGGTCGCCGCCGGCCATGGAGGAAGGCTGTGGCTGCAACTAGAGGCAGGCGGCTGGGAAGCGAGGGGAGAGGAAAGAGAGAAGGCTAGATACACTGTATCAACACCATTAGTATCTCTATTACTAAAAAAAGCAATAAGTGTAACAAGTTGTAGCAGCTTCCATTCAGCAGTAGACGGTTTGCAAGTTTCATTTGGCTCACGACCAGTCCACACAATGACATGGTTCTATACACACCCTAGCCTTCAACATGCGCTGGCCCACCATAGTGTATTGAGCGTTAGTCTATGTTTGTCGATCTACCTCGATTGTGGACGTTGCTTAGCATGCGCTGGAGGTGATCGTGTGTTATTTTGTTCCCGTTGCAACGCACGGGCATTTATCTAGTATGATATGATTGATGCGGCAACCATAGCTGCTTTGCGTTTGGTTGCTCGATCGAGACCGGGCAACCACCAACTCCGCGCGCGTGGGAAAGTTTTTTTTTTAAGCCCAGGCCTTATTACACCATACCCTATAAATTAGGACCGAACCGGTCGGGCCTTCGGTTCGATGGTTCACTGGTCGGACCGTAAAAAACCGGTTGAACCGCTGGTTCATTCGATTTGAACCGGTATAATTGAACCGTTCACAAATATATCAAGACAATACATATATGTAGTTGAACATGTATTTAAACACAGAAAAATTATACCAAAGGAAAAATTTGAACATGATAACAGCACCATTAACATGATAACAACACCAAATAATTCACGACAAACATGATAACAGCCCCAAATAAAATGATAAGAGCACAATAAACTGGTCCAAGCAAGCACAATTTATTCAATGATACAATGTCACATGGCACAAGCTAGTTCACCATAAACTCATCAAAACAAGCACAAATAGTTCACCATGCATCAACTGTCACAAATAGTTCACACTTCACTAACAAATAATCAAGGAATTCAAAACTGAACATCAAACATTACACATGTCACATGGTACTCAATAGCTAGTAAAAGGGTGCTCAATACCATTCAAGTGGGCAATAGCCCTATAATCTAATAGCATGATTAACTGAAGCACAATTCCTATCTACATAGCTGCAAAAATAGAGTGGAAGCTGCTGGAGAGTGGAGACCTCACCATTCGCCATGTCAGAGTCACTGCTGAGCCCCTGCCGCCGCTATCTAGAGCCTCCTGCCGCCGCCCTATGGTGTCGCCGCCGCCCCTGTCGAGGGTCGAGACGTCTCGCGCCGCTGTCGAGCCGCCGCTGCGCCTGCCCTGCTGAGCCGCCGCCGCCTGCGCCTGCCCTGGCCGTGCGCAGGAGCCCCCGCATGCAGCCGGACGCCGGAGTCCCGCCGCCTTCGCCGCCGGAGTCCCGCAGCAGCAGCCGCCGCCACCGCCCTAGGGTTTCTGCTCGAGGAGGAAGAGGAACGAGAGAGGAGAGACTCGATCTGGAGTCATGGTCACGGGCAGCACGGGCTGATGGGCCTCACGGTCCCAGGAGGAGGCCTAAAACCTTTATTTTCTAATTTTACCCTTTTCCCGATAAAATTTGTACATGCACTCGAGGGTATTCTGGGGAAGATCAAAATTTTTACATGCACTTGAGGGCCTCCCCTATCCCTCTCCCTCTCCCGTCGTCTCGATCTGCCCCCACCACGGGCAGGCAGAGCACAGCGCGGCGGGCGGGTGCGGCCCGGCTCGGCTAGAGGCGGTGGCTGGTGGCGGCGCGACGCCGTCGAGGCTGGCCCCCTTCCCTTCCTCCATCTCCGTGTTCACGTCAGCCCCCCTCCCTGAGCGGGCCCCTCGCAGCTGAGGTCCACCGCGTCGTCCTCCGCTTCAGGTGAGTTCCTCTGCTACGGTTAACCCTAGGTGCCTTCCACGTTGGCCTGCTGCTCCTCCGCGTCGCCGGTGGTCGTCGCGGCCAGCACGGGCGGGTTCGGCCGGCGGCGGCGCGGCGTCGACGAGGCTGGCCCCCTCCCCTTCCTCTATCTCCGTCCGCTCTGCTTGAAATCCGAACGGTGCCGTCATGGTTGTAGCGGCACTTCCTTTCCTCGATGTTGCCGCTCCCATGGCGCCGCTGCTGTTGGTGCTTGGCCGTACATCTCCCTTGTACTCCTACCTACCTGATCTGATGATGCACGCGTCCTTGTTACCTGGAGCAGTAGTATTGGGGACAGCACGGAGCTGGACCCAATACCCGAACACTTGAATCACTCAAGACAAGTAATCCAGTAGTATCCAGTTGAGTTCTACTGTAGCACCGGGGGGGGTATTTATAGGGCTCGCAGGCACCTTTTTACAAAATTCCAACCCTGCCCCGGGTTGTTACAATTATTCCACGGATATTTCAGTACATCATCATTGTCTTTTGACTACTTCCTACCAGCTATGAGACGGAGGTCGCCCCCACCTTCGGCAATGAAGTCGGGCTATCAGCTAAGTTCGGCCGCCTGCGTCGCTGGTACAGCTGGTCAGCTCGGCCGCTTGGTTTTCGCTGTTGGCTTCGCCTCCGACCTTCTTCTGCGAAGCTTCGCTACCAGCTTCGCAATCGGAGTAGCCTCAGAGCTTCGCCGCTGGCTCCGTCTGTCACCTTCGCCCGGAGCTTCGCCTGGGTCCTCCGTCTGGATCTTGCAGTTACCTGCGTCACGCAAGAGTTGCCTTAGATGAGCCAGGCAGGCGGAGGTGACACCTCAGCCGCCGTCAGCTGCGCCGTCCAGCGTCGTCATTCAGCTCGGCTGTTCGCGAACGCAGCATTCAGCTCCGCCAAACTGACTCGTCGACGAGGCGGCGGAGGTGGTCGCCCGGATCCCCAACAAGTAGGCTTGCATTAGTTTTTTGTGGCGCCATCGATTTGTGTTTCATTTTGAGTTCCGTGTCTTCTTGCAGCTGCCCTTGTTGGGATTAAGTATACCTTATTGAAGTACTGGGGTTTTGGTGTTGTGCAATAATGCACGGGTTGGCGGTGCTGCTGCGGTGGCGGTGGCACCGGCGCCGCGCCGGCGGCCTCCCTCCCCTCTCCCTCTGCCTCTCCGAGCTAGGGTTGACCTCGCCGGTGGCACTATCCACGTCGCTCATCAGTGAGGGGATAGGCTGGCTGAATCCCGGTCTCTCTCGATCTGTACCCATCGCTGATTTACTCCTCTCTTCCTCTTTCCCTCTGCCTCTCTACTGATGTCGCATGTGCATGGAAGCGACCTCGATTTCGCCATGGATCTGAAGTGAAACCTAGAACTTCCGTGCAGCTCGTGCCTACGAACTGAATCCATGTTCATCAGCAACACTGCCCACCTGATTTTCTATCCTGTGGGTGAAAAGGTTAAAACTGGTTAGTTTGTTTTTGTTCTGTATGTTCTCATCTGCTTTGGTTCATCTGGATTTCAGAATAGACTGTTATTATGCCGTAGATTTGAGCACACGGCCATCTTACTGATATTTTTGGGTATATCATTTGCACTCCGGTCATATGCGGTGATGATTGTGATTTCCTAATGTTATTATGCTAGAAATTAAAGCAATAGGTTGCTGCTATATGTGATGATTGTGCCATAAATTTGGCTTTCTGTTCCATTTAACCATCATGGTGTACCCTGATGCCTGGTGCACATGATGGAAACGTTCTTTTGTTGGAGAGCCTGTGATGAAAATGAACTCTTATCAGACTCGAAAACAATAGGCTGATGGTCTTCAAAGGCACAGGGCTTCATTGCTACATGTTTGTTCATCCTCTCACAACTAACCTCTTCAAATCTATGTTACTTTCTTAAAGGGGAGGCCGGCCACGTCGTTCCGAAAACAATTCTATGTTTGGTTCTGATTCAAGGCTCTGCCCACATCATTCTAAATTCAGCTATGCTATCCATGTCGCTCCAATTAGTTTGGGAAAAAAACGTTGGGACACTCGGCTCCTCTCTAGTCCATTGTTCTCTGTATGTGCCTCCAGCTTGGATTGTTGCAGATGGTATTGTAAGTGCATTCACTCCCTATGTGGGTTTTGGTTAATTAATGACAATCAAATTAGGGACTAATAAGTTTGAATGAGCATGGATGCAGGTAATAGCACCCTTGAAAAGAATTATAACGATGACATCCCGTGAACGAAGCACGATGAACGCATTTGGAGATAAGACGTCGTACTCAATGATAGATTAGGATTTTATATTTAATTTGAGTATAGGCAAGCCGGACTATCAAGGGGGATACAAACTAGGTATGGAAAGTGTGGAGAAAAGTGCTCTTAGTCGACTAACTAACAACGCTTGAGAGACACCGTGCACAACACTTCACAGAAAGGCTTTTGTGCTTTTGCTGAGGAAGGCCGGTACTACCGGGATGACCCGGTACCACCGGCAGTTCAAATCAGCACTTGCAAGGCTCTCTGCAAAAATCGGTAGTTTTGACCTACCGGTACTACCGGGATGACCCGGTACTACCGACAGGTCATTTAGCCGGCTGCAGGTCGCTCTGTTATTTTGGCAAAATGACATGCCGATACTACCGGGTTTTACCCGGTACTACCGGGCCCGGTACCACCGGCCGTGGTACCGACCTCAGCCGAGGTCGCTGACTGGACCGCAGGTTGACCCAACGGTCACATTCTGTGGTGGCCCGATACTACCGGCCTATGGCCCGGTACTACCGGCCTCACCCCCACTATGATGACTCTATTTAAAGGGAACCCTATCTCTTTGCACAGTAACCATTTGAGCTCTCTCTCATTCATTCTGTCCAAAGCTGACCAAAGGCTGTCCTAAAGCTTGTCTCTTCCCCTCTCTCTCCCCCTTTGCTCCAAGATTCGATTCCTTTCATCCTTGAGCTAAGGGTAGTGAGATTAGAGAGTGGAAAGCGCCGATCTACGATTTGAGCACTTGGTTCCCACCTCTCCGGCTTGGTTTGTCTCTATTACTCTTGGGTTCTTGGAACCCTAGCCGGTAGCGGTTCTTCGGTGGTAAGCCCGTATTGATTCATTTGTGAGGGCTCCTCGAAGTGTTTGTAATCTTACCCGTGATTTGAGTAAAGAATCTCGGTCGCCTTTGTGGTGGCTTGAGAGAGTCAAGGGGTTGCAAGAGACTCCGACCTTAGTGGTCACCTCAACAACGAGGACGTAGGTACTCCTTAGTGGAGTAGCCGAACCTTGGGATAAATCGTGTGTCTTGTGTGCTTGTGCTCATCTTTACTATTCATATTACATTTCGCTATTGTATTGTTCGAATTCATCCTTTGCAATCTTGTTTACTTAGGGTTGGTGAACTCGATCTACTAGGTGGTAAGGAACCAACACTAGTACAGAACAGGCCTATTGCCCCGGGCCATTTTGGCCTTTAGCCCCGGACATGGAGCCGGGGCTAAGGAATCGGGACTAAAGCCCCGACCTTTAGCCCCGGTTCCATGGCCCGGGGCTAATGGAGGGACCTTTAGCCCCGGTTGGTAACACCAACCGGGACTAAAGAGGCCAGCCACGGTGGCCCGGCTGGAGGCCCCTTTAGTCCCGGTTGGTGTTACCAACCGGGACTAAAGGGGCCTCCAGCCGGGCAAACCGTTGCTGGCCTCTTTAGTCCCGGTTGGTGTTACCAACCGGGGCTAAAGGTCCATCTGCTTTTTTCTTTTTTCTTTTTCTGTTCTTTTCAATTGGTTATTGTTTTTGGTTTTACAATTACATTAGGTTTTCTAATACGTATTCTTCGCTGCTAATATATTCTATTATATTAGGCCAGTTTCAAATACACGTATTATTCTTCGCTGCTAATAAATATATATAAACACATAAAATTTACAATTACACACAAATGAAATATGAAACTATACATATATATATATATTATAGAGCTAGCTATACACACATATGTACATAAAATATACAACATTATCCATCATGCATGCTTAACTTGATATTTACACACAAATATAATACCGTTCCTAACTTAGAGGTCATACAAGTGTTCATCTTGGTTTGGCTTCATTGGTTCGTCTTTATTAAACCAATACTCGGTGCCAGACTTAAGGACATGGTCATTAAGGAAGCCCGCGATGGTCTCTTGAATTGCTTTGAGGCGGACCTTATCCATCACCTGGTTCTTCAACCATGTCTCCTTCAATTTGGATTAAAATAAAAAGAAAGTATTAACATACATAATATTTATGTAATAGCAACAAAAAATAAAATAAATTTATTTACATGTTACGTACTTGCTGACTCTGTAAAGGAGTTCTTTTTTCATACACCGTCAGAAACTCGCAAACATAGTACCCACATAAATTGTTTCCCGGTGACTGCCGTAGAACCCACTGTACAATATGTAAAAAGAGTACTCTCGGTTGAGCGTGCGTCTGCTGAGTGATGCTAATTAAGGTAAAGAGGCGGGGAGGTACTCTACAACTTACATTTAGGAGTAGAGGATCAGGAAGTTGCGCTTTCAGATCCGGACGGTGTTTCTGAACAAACCAAGTCCAAACCCTTCACAATAATTGGAACGTTAATTAACTATTGCAGAGTTAAAGAGCTATAGCAAGAATCAATATTTAAATATCACATTACCCTCGGATAATATTAATCATATCGTGGTAATCTTCTTGTGGTTTTCTCAGAGAGTCATAGATTAGCAAACGACTCTCGTGGAGATCGATCACCATTAGAATCCAGTGAAAACTGCATTTATGTTTATATAGTCAACACATATATATATCTTTATGTCAACCTATAATAAAATGTGCATATGATAACAAAACTCACCTAAAGTTGTAGGGGAATAGTATATATCTTTTGTCCCTTTGGTTTACCAAGAACCTCCGCAAATTACTCTCTGTTTGAGTTTTCCATGCATCCGAGTGAGTATTGCTTGGGTGCTTGAAGATGATATATGGATCGATGAAACCAATCTCCTTGTCATTTTTATGCCTTAGTTGTCTCATCATGTTTCTGCACATGTTTACAAACACTTGCTAGCAGTGTGAGGATAATTACTTATACATATACATAAGCTAAAGTGAGATTATTAAAGGAAACAATCACTTACAGGCAAAAGCAGCTGACGAGAGATTTGTCGAGAGCGTCCATGTGGCAGAGCTGATGTAACTCATTAAACTGAACATATATGATGTCATCACCACGGAAGTAATCATGGTCTCTAATTCTGACGCAAATGTAGTCATCAGCTTTTCTGCCACACGCCGTAAGGTACCACTGATTTAGCAAGTGCATCTGTGTACCAAGATCCCTCAGGGCCGCTGGGTTGTATAGACTTTGGCCATATACATATGCCCTCTGCCATTTATCAACTTCTGGAGCACTTTTGATGCCTGCTTCTCCGAGTATGTTTTCCACATTCAAACCAGTTTCCTCGAAAAATGCGAGCAGTTGCGCAGGATCAACATCTCCATATGCTCGTTGTATGATTTCCATGTTTGTACCGTATTCATTATCAACAACTAGATCTGGCACTGATTGCTTCTCTTGTTCCCCGAGCTGTGGGACACCCTTTCCTGCTCTCTTCTTTGCCTTCTTGGCCTCCTCAAGTGATTTGCTAAGTGTGCGATCATAGTCTGATTTTGGCGAAGCCTTACGGGCAGCACGTACCTTTTTTTGGTGAGCGTCCACAGTTTGCCTTAGTTTTTCAGGACGAACAAAAAGGTACGGCTTCTCCGGGTTTCGCTTTGCTCGACCACTAGCAATGGCAGCTTCGAAGAACTTGTTACAGTCTTTTTGCACTGCAGCGTCAGTCTCCTCCTCGGTCATGTCATATGCAAGTTTTGTCATCTTGGGAGCTGGTTTTCTCACAGGTGCTTTCTTCTTCGGAGGTGGTGGGGCTGACGCCTTTGTTTGTGTGACAGGCCTCTTCTTTGTTGGCGGTGGAGGTGTTGGAACCCGCCGTGGAGATGGGGCAGGTGGCGGTGTCGGAGCCCGCTTTGGAGGAGATGGTTGGGTCGGTGGCGGTGTTGGATCTCGTCGTGGAGGAGATGGGGCCGGTGGCGGCGTTGGATCACGCCGTGGGGGAGATGGGGCCGGTGGCGGTGTTGGATCCCGTCGTGGAGGAGATGGGGCCGGTGGCGGTGATGGATCCCGTCGTATTTGATCTTGATCATCATCGTCCGCAACACTGTGATCATGTGGTGAATGTAGAATTGGACTTAGGTTGGGGGATGTCCTGCTGCGAAAACAACATGGTATGAGTATCCATTTATACTATTAGCTCACCAATACTATTAAGTTTCATTCACTAATTTCATACACACCTAGGGATAGGTTGTTGAGGAGGAGGAGGTGATACGCCAGGAATTATGATATAGCGCTTGCGCCAACATATGAATGTCTTCTCCGCTTCTCCTAATGTATTCTCGCCATCACCTCCTTTAATGTCAAGTTCGACATTCTCGTAACCTTTTACCACCCTGTCCACCGAGACGCTAGCATATCCAGGAGGTATTATTGCTCCATGACTTCTTGGTGTCTTCGTAGGATCGATAGGAGATACAACACCTATAGCCACCATGACTGTGGTATTCCCCTGTGGAATGTGCAGTTCACATGTCGTGAGAGGCTCGGTGATGTCGTCCACAGGAAAGCGCAGTGCTGCGTCTGGGACCTCTGTGGAAGCGCAACTGCTTTTCATTTGCTCAGGGGGGCTGATGTTGACTCCCGGCTCTGATGCAGATTGCCTTTGCATTGCTAACTGCACTTGCCTTTTTATTTCCTCGTTCATTCTGCCTTCAAGTGCTTTTTCTCGCTCAACTGCTTCAAGAGCCGCGGCCTGTGACTGAATAACCATTTCTTCTAACCGGCGCATGCGCTGTGCCTCCTCCTCCTTCTTTCTCGCGCGGCTTCTATAGGTCTCTTTGTCCTGAGGGAAGGCATGTACCCATGACAGCTCCCCATAGCCTCTGGTTCTCCCACCATGTTCAAGATTCTCCAGGGCGTATGTCAGCTCGTCCTTGTCTCTGTTCGGCTGCCACCTGCCACTGGCAGCCATTTCTCTAGCATAAACAAATCTTTCTGCTGCTCTTTGGAGTTTTTCGCCATAGTGTACCCTTCCTGTTTGTTGGTCCAGGCTTCCTCCATGACCAAAAAACCAATACTTGGCGCGCTCAGGCCAGTTTATCGATTCTGGTTCAATGCCCTTGGCTTGCAACTCTCGTTCCATTCTTTCCCATTTAGGAATGGCACTCTTATAGCCACCTGATCCCAAGTGATGGTGGTATTGTTTTTGTCGGGCATTCTGCTGGTTCCTTCTGATCCGTGCCTCACTCTCTTCTGATTTCTTGAATTCTACAAACTCATCCCAAAATGGCCTCAACTTGACTTAGGCCTTAGTGTTGAAATCCGGAGTTTGGTCCTTCTTGATAAATTTGTTGTATAAGTTCTTCTTCCAGCCCTGGAATAGTGTTGCCATTTTCTTCATAGCCCAGTCCCGAACTCTGGCCTTCAAATTTATATCTTCTGTTTCAAGTGTGAAATGTGCAAGGACCTCTTGCCAAACCAGTTCCTTATCAAGATCAGAGACAAAACTTATATCAGGAGCACTTGCCTTTTTCTTCCATTCACGAGCACTTATCGGGATCTTATCCCTTACAAGGCACCCACAGTGGGCAACAAATCTCTGTGCATGTTCTCCAAGTACTTGGCCTGTTTCCTCGTTGAATTCTGAGATAATGTACCGGCCCTCCAACGGCTTCTTCGGACCTCGTACGGTCCTACTCTTCCCGGTAGTCGTTGTCGATCCGGAGGGCTACATATGTAGGAACAGTAGATTATAAATACATTTATAAATAATTTAGAATTTCATGTGCACATAGAGATTATTGTAGGTATATACCTCGCCAGTATTTTCTTGCATTATTTCTTCATAATCGGCAAAGTATTGACTGCCGTCATCTACTTCTTGATTATTGTTATCATCACCTGCTAAATTTTGATTAGCGCCGCTGTTGATTAATTCGTACATTTCCTCCTCCATGTTGTCAACTGGGTCGGCCATTTCTGCGAATGACATGGAGGATAATAAACACCATATTTTTGCAACTAACGTGCATAGAGTTTCGGGTTTTGGGTTTCGGGTTTAGGGTTTACGGTTTGGGGTTTAGGGTTTAGTGTTTGGGTTTGGGGATTAGGGTTAGGGGTTTGGTGTTTAGGGTTTAGTGTTAGGGGTTTTGGGTTTGAGGTTTAGTGTTTAGGGTTTGGGGTTTAGGGTTTAGGGTTAGGGGTTTCGGGTTTAGGGTTTGGGGTTTAGGGTTTAGTGTTAGGGGTTTAGGGTTTGGGGTTTAGGGTTTAGGGTTTAGGGTTTGGGGTTTAGGTTTAGGGGTTAGGGGTTTAGTGTTTGGGGTTTAGGGTTTCGGGTTTAGTGTTTGTGGTTTCGGGTTTGGGGTTTAGGGTTAGGGGTTTGGGGTTCAGGGTTTAGGGGTTTGGGGTTTAGTGTTTGGGGTTTCGGGTTTGGGGTTTAGGGTTTCGGGCTTAGTGTTTGGGGTTTCGGGTTTGGTGTTTAGGGTTTCGGGCTTAGTGTTTGGGGTTTCGGGTTTGGGGTTCAGGTTTAGGGGTTTGGGTTTAGTGTTTGGGGTTTGGGGTTTAGGGTTTCGGGTTTAGTGTTTGTGGTTTCGGGTTTGGGGTTTAGGGTTAGGGGTTTGGGGTTCAGGGTTTAGGGTCGGGGTTTAGTGTTTGGGGTTTAGGGTTTGGGGTTTAGGGTTTCGGGCTTAGTGTTTGGGGTTTCGGGTTTGGGGTTTAGGTTTAGGGGTTTGGGGTTTAGTGTTTGGGGTTTGGGGTTTAGGGTTTAGGGTTTCGGGTTTAGTGTTTGTGGTTTCGGGTTTGGGGTTTAGGGTTAGGGGTTTGGGGTTCAGGGTTTGGGGTCGGGGTTTAGTGTTTGGGGTTTCGGGTTTGGGGTTTAGGGTTTCGGGTCTAGGTTTTGACAACATTAAAAATAACGTATATTCATAAAGACCATATTCATAAAAATAATACTATGGACATAAACATATGTAAGTGATTATTCCATAAACATATACATGACCGATTTAAGTAAATGTTTACATATCATATCTAAGTGAACAAAAAAAATATATATCTAAGTGATTTTTCCATCAACATATATATGTAAATATATCTAAGTGAACCAAAATATATCTAAGTCATTATTCCTCCTCCATCTATCACATAGGACACACCGTTGACGAGAGGACGACGACGGACGGCGGCGAGGATGACGTCGCGGTGAGGACGACGTACGACCGACAGCGGCGAGGATGACGTCGCGGTGAGGATGACGTCGCGGCGAGGATGACGACGCGGTGAGGATGGCGGCGACGGACTACATGTGTAAACATACTATTTTGTTAGGGTAAAAACATTTTCTATACATATTTTCTATAAATATATATTCATTTTTCTATGAACATATATAAATGTCCAAAGGAACACATGATTCATTCTTTTTTCTTTTTCTTTTTCTTATTCTTTTTCTATACACTGCACACACACGGCGAGCAGACCGGCCGGCGAGCACCACCACGGCGAGCAGACCGGCCGGCGAGCACACGCACACACAACACACGCACACACCGGCGAGCACCACCACGGCGAGGACGACGGCGCGCGGCGAACGGCGAGCACCACGACGAGGACGACGGCGCCGGCGAGCACCACGGCGAGGACGGCAGCGGCGCGCGGCGAACGGCGAGGACGAGGCGCGCGGCGGCGCGCCCGCGCGAGAGGAGACGCGGCGAGGGCCGAAGATCGACGGAGGGAGGAGGGCGGCGCGGGAGAGGACGACGGGGAGGCGGACGTCGGCGAGAGAGCTCGAGGAGGACGACGGAGGGAGGAGGCGGCGGCGTGGGAGGCGGCGGCTCGGGCGTCTGACGTCGATCTGAGGAAGGAGGGCACTGTGCCCTATATAGGCGGGGAGGCTTTAGTCCCGGGCCGTGGCACCGCCCGAGACTAAAACACCTTTAGTCCCGGGGCGTAAGCCCACCCGGGACTAAAGGGGGGGACTTTTAGTCCCGGGTGGTGTTACGGCCCGGGACTAACACCTTTAGTCCCGGGGCGTAAGCCCACCCGGGACTAAAGGGGGGACTTTTAGTCCCGGGTGGTGTTACGGCCCGGGACTAAAGGTACCTTTAGTCTCGGGTGGTGCTACGGCCCGGGACTAAAGGGTCTTCTCCCGCCTTTATTTTTGGGTTTTCTGTGTTTTGGGTTTTGAATTAGGTTTTGGGTATATTAATATGTTGTAATACTTGTTATTTGCATAGTAAATTCAATATTTGGCATAAAATTACTTAAAAATAACATTTGTGTTTCCTTTTACCTTATTGTATAGTAGAAAATTTTGTAACATAAATTCTTTTCTTTTCTTATAATAACAAATATAAATGTAAAGAAAAATTTATATTTTGTTAATGCAAAAATAAAATGTTAAATTTAAATATCTGAAACAACTGGTGCTCGATAGGAAAATATTTTTTGTATTATATGAACGTTAAATTTTGGGTTGTTTATCTTTTATTGTCCAAATAAGTTGGCACGGGTGAGGCAACCAATAAGTTTATGTTTTTTCGGAGATGGTTTGCTACTTTTTCCGGTTTAACTGAATTACCGCACACTTGCACCCAATAATTATAGGTTCAATTGGGCCTACCAACAAAATAATCCAGAATGGAGCCAAACTTTTACCAACTTTTATCTCATTCGACATAGAAAAAATGTAATAATTAAAATAATGATCAGAAAAATCTAACACCACTTGTGGGGCATCAAGTTGGGCTCATATGCTTGCCAAAAATAAATCAAGTCATTTCGACAACGACATCAACGAACCATGACTATGCATAATCATTATTAGCTGTAATATATAATATTAGTTAAAACATCACTATATATATATCAAGCGGGTACACTGGTGATCTTTTTCTTGACGTATGTTCCTTGGTCATGATCATGTCGTAACCATGGAGTCTCCTCAGCATTTAGCAGGATGCTTGGGTCTTTGGTAACACTGAAGGGCGGTATTCGGTCATCCCTTTCATAATCTTCTGACATGTCTGACTTGTCCTCAATTCCCACGATGTTTCTTTTTCCTGAAAGAACTATGTGGCGTTTGGGCTCTTTGGTTGATTTATCATCATTTTCCCTCTCTTGGGTTTTGTAGACATGTCTTTCACGTAGAACACCACTGTTTTGGTTCGTGCTCCTTTGATCTTGGGCCATGGTGTAAAATGTGTTTCCATTGATCTCATACCCTTTGTACGTGAGGATGTGCCATGACGGTTGCCTAGCCAACAAATATAGTTGCTCATCAATATTGTTATTACCCAGACATTCCTTTCGCAACCAAGTGCTAAAAGTATTCATGTGCTCACGTGTTATCCAAACTTCATTCTTCTCTGGAAATTGGGATCGTAGGAACTCCTTGTGTACATCGATATATGGATCCACCACGGTTGAGTTTTGAAGAACTGTGTAGTGCGCTTTATTGAAATAATCATTCCCCGTACCGATATATGTTTTCTTCCCTAGTGTCTCCTTTCCACATAGCCTCCCCTCGTGCCGCGATTCAGGAACACCAATCGGGTCAAGGTCAGGAATGAAGTCAACACAGAACTCAATGACCTCCTCTGTCCCGTAGCCCTTGGCGATGCTTCCTTCTGGCCGAGCACGTTGGCGAACATATTTTTTCAGTACTCCCATGAACCTCTCAAAGGGGAACATGTTGTGTAGGAACACAGGACCGAGAATATGAATCTCCTTGACCAGGTGAACTAGGAGGTGTGTCATGATATTAAAGAAGGATGGAGGAAACACCAACTCAAAGCTCACAAGACATTGAACCACATCATTCTGTAGAGTAGCCAGTTCTAGTGGATTAATTGCCTTCTGAGAAATTGCATTGAGGAATGCACAGAGCTTCACAGTGGCAAGACGTACATGTGGAGGTAGAATTCCTCTTAAAGCAACCGGAAGCAATTGCGTCATAAGCACGTGGCAGTCATGCGACTTTAAGTTTAGGAATTTCTTCTCTTGCATATTTATTATTCCCTTTATATTGGAGGAGAATCCAGATGGGACCTTGATGCTGTTTAGGCATTCAAACATGATTTCCTTCTCTTCATTGCTAAGAGTGTAGCTAGCAGGTCTTAAGTAATGGCGTCCATCATCTGTCTTCTCTGGATGTAGGTTGTCTCGTTCTTTCATGCGCTGCAACTCTTGTCGTGCTTCAAGTGTATCCTTAGACTTCCCATACACACCCATGAATCCTAGAAGGTTGACACAAAGATTCTTTGTCAGGTGCATCACGTCGATCGCGTGGCGGACCTCTAGTACATGCCAATAGGGTAGCTCCCAAAATATTGACTTCTTCTTCCACATGGGTGCGTGTCCCGTAGCGTCTTTCGGAACAGGTTCACTGCCCGTCCCCTTTCCAAAGACTACTTTCACATCCTTGATCATCTCAAGTACATCTTCCCCAGTTCTGTTGCGAGGCTTGCTCCGGTGGTCTGTCTCACCTTTAAAATGCTTGCCTTTCTTTCTAACCTGGTGATTCATCGAAAGAAATCGACGATGCCCAAGATACACTACCTTTCTACATTTTTTCAAATATACACTATCCATGTCATCAAAACAATGTGTGCATGCATTATATCCCTTGTTTGACTGTCCTGAAAGATTACTTAGAGCAGGCCAATCATTGATTGTTACGAACAACAATGCTCGCAGGTCAAAGTGTTCCTGTTTGTAATCATCCCACACACGTACACCTGATTTACTCCATAAAAGTAGGAGTTCCTCAACTAATGGCCTCAGGTAGACATCGATATCGTTGCCAGGCTGCCTCGGGCCTTGGATGAGCACTGGCATCATAATGAACTTTCGCTTCAAGCATAACCACGGAGGAAGGTTGTACATACATAGAGTAACAGGCCACGTGCTATGACTACTGCTCTGTTCCCCAAAAGGATTCATCCCGTCCGTACTTAAACCAAACCTTAAGTTTCTAGCATCTTTTGCAAATTCTGGGAATTCTCTGTCTATTGCTCTCCACTGGGACCCATCTGCAGGGTGTCTCAACATGTTGTCTACCTTACGGTCTTCTTTGTGCCATCGCACCAACTTTGAATGGTCCTTGTTTCTGAACAGACGTTTCAGGCGTGGTATTATAGGAGCGTACCACATAACCTTGGCAGGGATTTTCTTCCGGGGACGTTCTTCACCCTCAACATCGCCAGGGTCATCTCGCCTGATCTTATATCGTGACGCGTTACATACAGGGCATTCATCCAAATTCTCGTATTCCTTGCCACGGTACAGGATGCAGTCATTAGGACATGCATGTATCTTCTGGATTTCTAAACCCAAAGGACAGACCACTTGTTTTGCTTCGTACGTAGTGCCGGGTAATTCGTTAGGCTTTGGAAGCATCTTTTGTTTTATAATCTTCAATAATTGTCCAAATGCCTTGTCAGATACACCATTTTGTGCCTTCCATTGTAGCAACTCAAGTGTTGTACCCAACTTTTTTTGTCCATCCGCAGCAGACGGGTATAGTAATTTCCTGTGATCCTCTAGCATACAGTCAAACTTAGCCTTCTCCTTTTCACTTTCGCAATCTCCTTGTGCATCACGAATGACATCACCAAGAGCATCATCTTCAGCGAGTGTGTCTTCTGCACTTGCCTCTTCTTCACCTTCCCCCATTGCAGTATCACCAAAGTCACCGTATTGAGCAATAATGTCATCGTCAGGGTCCAATTGTTCTTCTTCACCTTCTTCCATCATAACCCCAGTTTCTCCATGCTTCGTCCAACAACTATAGTTTGGCATGAAACCCGACTTGAATAAGTGTGAGTGAAGACTCCTTGAGCTAGAATATTCCTTCGAATTATTACAAAGGGCACATGGGCAGCACATAAAACCATTCCGCTTGTTTGCCTCGGCCACTCTTAAAAAATAATGCACGCCATCAATGAACTCTTTTGAGCGACGATCGACATTGTACATCCAGTGACGTGTCATCGTCTGCATTATATGACATATCACATAATTATATCGATCTCTCATTCTTATAAACAAATGAAATTATAAAATGTCTGACATGAAATTTAGTAAGAATCACTGGTGGCATAAAAGTAGTAGCAGTTGAACTTGTCTAATTAATTAATTATTACATCAAGATAACAGTGCAACCTAATCCACTTGGCCACAACCAAAGCAACTAACAACACCTGCACATTTTTCCCACATCACAGTCCAACAAGATGTACTGTCTGCCACTCCAACCGGATAGGAAGATAAGGTAGGGGTAGGTGCAGTAGGAATTGAGTTGATTCTTGAGTTAAAAGCATCTAGAGCTGCAGAAGCTTCCTCAAAAGACTTGTACTTTTTATGCACAGCTCTCTTAACTTTGAGGACATACTGACTGCACTCGGCCCAGCTGGTGTAAATACCTGGCTTGGTGCCCTCGAAAACAACATACCAAGCAGGCATCCTTCTGCATTTTGTAAACTAAAGTATTATATATTTCTAATTTCTGTAAACAACTAATTTAACTGATCTCTATTTCTCCAAAATAATAAAATATACTAATTAAAGCGGTCACATTTTGTAAACTAAAGTATTATATATTTCTAATTTCTGTAAACAACTAATTTAACTGATCTCTATTTCTCCAAAATAATAAAATATACTAATTAAAACGGTCACATTTTGTAAACTAAATTATTATATATTTCTAATTTCTGTAAACAAATGATTTAAATGATCTCTATTTCTCAAAAAAAAACTAATTAAACTGTCACATTTTCTAAACTAAAGTATTATATATTTCTAATTTTTGTGTAAACAAATGATTTAAATGATCTCTATTTCAAAAAAAACTAATTAAACCGGTCACATTTTCTAAACTAAAGTATTATATATTTTGTTTTTCTAAACCGGTCACATTTCTCTAAAAGACTAAAATAAACTAATTAAACGGTCATATTTTGTTTTTAGATTAATAATTTGAACTATCAAGTCAATGAACTCAAAATAGCTACAAAAATGAATAACTTAAGCTAGTAACCTTTCAACGAGTCGATGGCGGTGTAGATGTGATGAAATAAATCAATCGCCGGAGATGTGTTAACAAACAAAAATCACCGGAGGAGAAGAGAGCAAACAAGCAAGCAAGAGCAAGCAGTGACTGAATGAAGAAAAATGAAGACAGGAGCTCGGGCACGGCTGGAGGTAGAAGAACATTTCAAATATAGGGAGGGACATTTAGCCCCGGTCCTTATTCCCAGCCGGGGCTAAATGTTGGCATTTAGCCCCGGCTGGGTACACCAACCGGAACAAAACCTTTTAGTCCCGGTTGGTGTTACCAACCGGGGCTAAAGATGCCAACATTTAGCCCCGGCTGCATACACCAACCGGGGCAAAACCTATAGTCCCGGTTGGTGTTACGGCCCGGGGCTAAAGATGCCAACATTTAGCCCCGGCTGCATACACCAACCGGGGCAAAACCTTTAGTCCCGGTTGGTGTTACGGCCCGGGGCTAAAGGCCGGTCTTTAGCCCCGGTTGGTAACACCAACCGGGACTAAAGGCCCCTCTGACAATTGAGCCGTTGGGCTGGGGAGCTTTAGCCCCGGTTGGTGTTACCAACCGGGGCTAAAGGACTTTCTAGTCCCGGACGCAAATTTTTCCGTGGCTAATGCTGATTTTGCAAATCGTCCAAAGGCCTGTTCTCTAGTAGTGCAAGGCTTGGGAAGCCTTCTTATACCATTTAATTATCTTGTGAAAGTATTTACTTGCTGAAATTTGGATTCGGTATCAAATTTACTATTCACTCGTGTTACTGTTCGTAGCCCCGGTACTACCGGTCCCCAGCCCGGTACTACCGGCTAGTCAACTCACAATGCAACTTTGAGTTTTGAATTGCAGATTTTTGTAGAATCACCTATTCACCCCCCCCTCTAGGCTGATTTGATCCTTTCAATTGGTATCGGAGCCTAACCCTTGTGTTAGCGCTTCACCGCGTAAGGGTAAATCATGTCTAGCATCAGTGAAGCCGATATTCTCAAGATCACCGAGAAGCTCGCCGATCAAATTGCTGAAAAACAAGCTAAACAGTTTGAAGAGCAAATGAACAAGATGCGAGAAGAAATTGACAGCTTGAAGAGAGATTTGAGCAACAAAAATGATACCTCAACGAGTGATACTCCTCAAGCCAACAAATCAAAAGAAAAATCCAATGATGGAGAAGTTGAAGTGAAGACACCTAGAGAGTACTCAACTATGCAGTTCGACTACAATCAAATGAGCAAGACGCTTCAATTGCCAAGTGTCAATCTTGGTAAACCACCCACCTTTGATGGAATCAACTACAATGATTGGTCACACAAAATGAAGATCCATCTCATAGCAGCAAGAGTGTGGGAGATAGTTGAAGTAGGGCCTAGTCATGTAGAGGATGAAGAATTTACAGCTCAAGATGCCTTAGAATTTCAACAAAATGCTCAAGCGGCATCGTTAATCTTATCATGCCTCAAGCCCGAAGAAAGCAACAAAGTACATGGTATGGAAGTTGCTAAACAAATATGGGACACACTCAAATATCATATGAAGGAGATGCAAGTGTGAGAAAGTGCAACATAGAGTTACTCCAAGGAAAGATTGAAAACTTCAAGATCAAGAAAGGTGAAACCACGCAACAAATGTTTGATAGGTTCATGACATTGGTGAACAAGATTAGAGCTCTTGGTGATACAAAGTGGGATGATAACTCAGCGGCTAGAAAGCTTTTGAGAGCATATAGGAAGAAGGACAAGACTCTCGCAGCTATAATCATGGAGAGACCAAACTATGACACAATGGAACCTCATGAGATGCTTGCCAAAATAAAGCATCATGAGGTGCTTGATGATGAAGCTTTAGAAGATCAAGAATCTAGTAGCAAGAAGGTTGTGGCCTTCAAAGCCAAGCAAGAAGAAAGAAGAAAAGTCAAAGAAGATTCATCAAGTGATGAGAGTGAGGACTCGGATGAGGACACCGCTCTTATGGTCAAGAATTTTAGAAGATTCATGAGAAAGAAGATGTACAAGAAGGGTAGCAGCAGCTATTCAAAGAAGACAAAGAAGAGAAATTGCTATGAATGTGGAGCAGATGATCACTTCATTGTCGATTGTCCACAAAAGAAGAACAAGAGCAAATACAATAAGTATAGTGACAAGAAGCATTCAAAGGGAAGAAAAGGTGAAGCTCACATGGGAGAAGAGTGGGTCTCCGATGAAGATTCAAGTGATGATGAGAAGAGCAAGGGCAAGGAGAAGGGAGCGGCCAACATCGCCATTCACAAGACCGCTTCACCAAGCCTCTTCGCCAATCTCACCACATCAACCACTTCACCACGCCTCTTTGAGAACCTCTCCAACGACGAAGATGACTTCACTCATTCTTGCTTCATGGCAAAGGATGAGAAGGTACCTCCCAATTCCCCCATAGCTTCTAGTGATGATGATAGCGATGATGAAATTAATGAATATGAGCAAAACATGATAAAGAAATTTGGAAAGAAAGGTGGTATTAAAATTATGAAGTTAATAACTAAGTTGGAAAGTCGGAATGCGAGTCTCGCAATGCAAGACGATTTGATTTCTCAAGAGAAAGAGAAAAATCTTGCATTGGAAGCCTCTCTTGCCGAGGAAAAGTTGAAAGTTGAAAAGTTGAACGTGGAGCTATCTTTGGTTAATGACTCTAACAAGAAGTTGACTAAGGAATGTTCCATGAGCAATGACTTAATTGCTAAACTAAAAAATGAAGCTAGCTTGGTTCAAGAAAGCCTTACAAGCTTAAAAGAAAAATATCAAGTTCTTGAACTAAATTACAACACTCTTTGGAGTAGCACCTCTTCAACTAATTCTAAGGATTCTGATAATGCTAATGCTTCTACTAGTGATGGTTGTAAGAGATGTTATAAGGTTGATATAAATGCTTGTGCTACTAACCTTGTTGAATTACAAAAGAAAGACAAAGAGATCAAAAGGTTAAACATGATTGTGAAGAATAGTTGCAAATGTAAGACGCAGCAACCAAATGACATTCACAAGGCTACAAGAAATCCTTCCACCAAGGATGGCCTTGGTTATAGTAAGTATTATGGTAAGGCCAATGGAAGAAAGATGGTAAACGGTGTACCCTTTGTGAACTTTAGCAAAGGGGTTCCTCTATTTGATCTTATGAACAAGGCCAACAAGATTGCTAATCCAAAGGCAACATTTGCAAGTGAAAAGGTAAATAAAGTTGCTACACCAAAAGCAACACTTGCAAATGACAAGAACAACAAGATCAAGCAAGTGACGGCCCCAAAGCAACAAACTCCTATCTCAAGAAGTTATGCTTGTGACTATATGTGTTGTTGGGGTAGTGATGGTAAAATTATTGTTAAATATGTTGGTGCTCTCAAAAAGAGAGAGATTATGAGAAGTGTTTGGGTGCCCAAGACCTATGTTACTAACCCCCAAGGACCCAATCTCACTTGGGTACCTAAATCAAGGAAATGAATTTGTTTTGTAGGAATATGTCTCCGGTGGCAAGAGTTGGGTGTTAGACAGTGGATGCACCAATCATATGACCGGAGACAAAGACATGTTCACCTCCTTTCAACCAAACAATGACTCATGTGACAACATTGTGTTTGGTGACAACGGTAAAGGAGAGGTACTTGGTTTGGGTAAAATTGCCATATCTACTGATAATTCAATTTCAAATGTATTACTTGTGCATTCGTTGAGTTACAATTTGTTATCCATGTCACAACTTTGTGAAATGGGTTACGATTGTCTCTTTACGGATAAGGGTGTGACCGTCTTTAGAAGAAGGGATTCCTCTGTTGCATTTAAAGGTGTGTTGAAGGGAAAACTCTACTTGGTCGATTTCTCTACCAATAAAGTGGAACCTAAAACATGCTTGATGGCAAAATCTAGCATGGGTTGGCTATGGCATTGCCGTCTAGCCCATGTTGGCATGAAGAACTTGGCCCAACTTCAAAGAGAAGGACACATCCTTGGACTAACCAACGTTTCCTTTAAGAAAGATAGGATTTGCAGTGCGTGCCAAGCGGGAAAGCAAGTTGGAGCAAGGCATCCAATGAAGAATATTGTGACGACTTCAAGACCATTGGAACTTCTGCATATGGATCTCATCGGACCCGTTGCTTATCAAAGCATCGGCGGTAACAAATATGGTTTTGTTATTGTTGATGATTATTCTCGTTTTACCTGGGTGTTCTTTTTAGCAGACAAGAGTGAAACTCATGGTATATTCAAGAAGTTTGCTAGAAGGGCCCAAAATGAGTTTGATCTCAAGATCAAGAAAGTGAGAAGCGACAACGGGACCGAGTTCAAGAACACCAACATAGAAGAGTATCTTGATGAAGAAGGTGTCAAGCATGAGTTCTCCGTTCCATACACCCCACAACAAAATGGGGTCATGGAAAGGAAGAACCGAACCCTTATTGAAGCCGCAAGGTCTATGTTGGATGAGTACAAGACCTCTCATGATTTTTGGGTGGAGGCAATGAACACTGCATATCATGCTATCAACCGCCTCTACCTCCACAAGAAGAGAGAAAAGACTCCATATGAGCTTCTAACCGGTAACAAACCAAAGGTGCACTACTTTCGGGTTTTTGGTTGCAAATGTTTCATTCTAAACAAGAAAGCCAAAAGCTCAAAGTTTGCACCTAAGGTACATGAAGGTTTTCTACTTGGTTATGGTACTAACGAACATGGCTACTGTGTATTCAATAATGCCACCGGTACTATTGAGTTAACAGTAGATGTGACTTTTGATGAATCCGACGGCTCTCAAAAGGAGCAAGTCAATGATGAGCTTGTAGGTAATGACATGCCTCCATCCGAAGCAATCAAGAATCTTTCAACCGGTGATGTGAGGCCCATTGAAATTCAAGATGAAGAGGAGGAGCTCATGCACATTCCACAAGATACTTCCATCCACCATGAGCAACCTATTGCACATGGTGAAGCTTCCGCACCTAGTACTCCGAATGGTGGAAGTGCAAATGAAGCTCATGTACCTCATCAAGATGATGATCAAGCCCAAGCTCAAGAAGATGATCAACAAGATGTTGAAGCAGTCTGCACTAATGATCAAGAAGACGATGAAGACGGTCCAATCCAAAGAATATCTCTTGTGCCACATCCAAGAGTCCATCATACCGTGCAACAGGACCATCCTGTTGACAACATATTGGGGAGCATTCGACGTGGGGTAACGACACGTTCTCGCTTAGCAAATTTTTGTGAACATTACTTGTTTGGTTCCTCTTTGGAACCTCTTAGGGTGGAAGATGCATTTGAAGATCCGGATTGGATGATGGCAATGCAAGAAGAGTCGAACAACTTCACAAGGAATGAAGTCTGGTCCTTAGTGGAGAGACCCAAACAAATTGTAATAGGGGCAAAATGGGTCTTCCGCAACAAACATGATGAGCATGGCATGGTTACAAGGAACAAAGCACGTTTGGTGGCTCAAGGTTTTACTCAAGTCGAAGGTTTGGATTTTGGGGAAACTTATGCACCCGTAGCTAGGCTTGACTCAATTTGTATATTACTTTCCTTTGCTACTCACCATGATTTTAAGCTTTATCAAATGGACGTGAAAAGTGCATTCCTCAACGGTCCACTCTCCGAGTTGGTGTATGTGGAGCAACCACCGGGTTTTGAAGACCCAAAGTTCCCAAACCATGTCTACAAGCTCGACAAAGCACTCTATGGGCTCAAGCAAGCCCCTAGAGCTTCGTATGATTGTCTAAAGGACTTTCTACTCAAACAAGGGTTTGAGATAGGGAAAGTCGATCCAACTTTATTTACTCGCAAAATCGATAATGATATTTTTGTGTGCCAAATTTATGTCGATGACATAATATTTGGTAGTACTAATGTTGACTTTTGCAAGGAGTTTAGTAGGATCATGACAAAAAGATTTGAAATGTCCATGATGGGTGAGTTGAAGTTTTTCCTCGGATTTCAAGTAAAGCAGCTCAAGGAAGGCACGTTCCTTTGTCAAACCAAGTATACAAGAGATATTCTCAAGAAGTTTGAAATGGACAAAGCCAAACCCATCAAGACGCCAATGCCAACCAATGGACATCTTGACCTCGACAAGGAAGGTAAATCGGTGGACCAAAAGGTATATCTTTCTATGATCGGTTCACTACTTTATCTTTGTGCATCTAGGCCCGATATCATGCTTAGTGTGTGCATGTGTGCAAGGTTTCAAGCTCATCCGAAAGAATGCCATTTGACGGCCGTTAAAAGAATCTTTTGATATTTAGTAAACACTCCTAATCTTGGCTTGTGGTATCCTAAGGGCTCCACTTTCGATTTGCTTGGCTATTCCAATTCGGATTATGCCGGTTGCAAAGTAGATCGAAAGAGTACGACCGGGACTTGCCAATTCATTGGAAGGTCTCTTGTGTTGTGGAGTTCTAAAAAGCAAAATAGTGTTGCCTTGTCAACTGCTGAAGCCGAGTATGTGGCGGCCGGCGCTTGCTGTGCCCAACTACTTTGGATGAAGCAGACCCTTAAAGACTTTGGGTGTGAGGAAACCAAGATTCCCCTTTTGTGCGACAATGAGAGTGCCATTAAGTTGGCAAACAACCCTGTTAACCATTCTCGTACAAAGCACATAGACATCCAGCATCATTTTCTGAGAGACCACGAAGCCAAAGGAGATATCGCTTTATGCCATGTGAGCACCGAAAAACAACTAGCCAATATCTTCACAAAGCCCCTAGATGAGTCAAGATTCTGTGCTTTGAGGAGTGAGCTAAATATCATTGATTCTCGTAACGTGGTTTGATTCATTGCATACACCTTGATCGATGCTCAAGCTTGAACAAATAACTTTGTGAAAATCTTGTGTGAAATTTCAAAATATATTTTGTGCATTTTATTATGTCCATTGTTATGTACTGATTGATTGAAATCTGGACATATATAAAGTGCCTGCAGTTCGCGCCAAAGTTCTCCAGAATGTGCAGTTTTTGGCTGTCTTTTTAACTGTTGGTAGTACTGGGTTTATAGCCGGTAGTACCGGGCCTCCCGGTAGTACCGTGTTCACCCCGGTGGCACTGTGCAGTCTGGAAGCAGTTCAGGTCGCTCAGATCTGTTTAGCCGGTAGTACCGGGCCTCTGGCCGGTAGTACCGGGCTAGCCGGTAGCACCGAGTTTTCCCCGGTGGTACGCGTGCTAGCGGATCGATCTGGCAGGGGTCCTGTAGCTCAGCCGGTAGTACCAGGCCTATGGCCGGTAGTACCGGCAGGTCAATTTTGACCTGGGTATAAATACCCCGCGGTAGTACCGTCTCGTGCCCTTATCTCTTTTCACCGCGTGAGCAGGCCCTTTTGACCGTAGTTCTTCCTCTCTCTCGTGCCTCCACCTTCCCATTGCCCGATCTCCCAACTCCTCCACCCAAAATCAAATCCCTTTGGTAGAAAGGTGCTTTGGAGCAAGGAGATCACCTTGGTGAAGTTCTTGGAGACTTGGGCGTCCTCTTTTCAAGGTTTTCGGCCTCCTCTTCGGGAAGACAAGGTACTATGGTGTTCTTGCCAATGTGCTTTGTTCTTGTGCGATTCCCTTGGATAGATGGATGTTTCTAGTGCATAGACTCTTGTAGGGTGCTTAAGACTCAAGTGTAGTCGATGGTATGTTGAATAGAAGGGAAAAAACCTTCTCTGCCCAAGGGCCGGTAGTACCGGGCATAAGCCGGTAGTACTGACCCCTATGTAGAGTAGAGTTTTCCCCTCTTATTTCGCGTATCGTCGCTCCTCTTTGCATCCTATAGATGTTCTTTCTTGTCTCTTGTGTTTCTTACCATGGTTTATGCGCTCTTCTCTAGATGTCACGCCGTGGTGGGTCACACGAGTTGCAGTTTGCACTGGATACCCGCAAGCAGATGGAGGAGGAAGAGGAGATCCAGGAGATGGAGCAGGGTGGCCAGCGGCGTAATCGGCCGCGGCGCTCCCGGTCTACGACAGAGAGGAGGGACGATCCTCGCAATGTGCGAGGTCGGGCCTCTTCTGCTCCTCGGAGCACTGGAAGCCATGGCGACCCTGGCGCAAGCAGCAGCCGTGCTCAAGACAAGCCAGTGGATGACACTAGCTCTCATGAAGATCATGTCAGAGGAGCAAGAGCAACACAAGACTATGAAAGGTATGGGATGTGCATGGACCCCCGGTTTGCCTCTCTGTCACCCTTGGTGGCTGGCTTGAGAGCGTACAATCGAGTTCTTGGACAGCATCAGAATCCAGCTGTCAATATGGTTGCTCCAACCCATGAGAGGTACCCCATCAACTTTCGCCTCAAGAAGCGCCATAATTTGCTTGTCATTCAAAGGAGGGAAAATTCATATGAGTTTGTCAGGGATGAGACATGTGATCCTCGCTTCTGGTCGAGGTTTCAACAAAATTATTATTCATCCATGATCTGGCAGTACTATGTAGACAAGAGGTCACCCCCTTTCTCTGAGCACAAATGGATCAATATTCAACTCATCAGAGATCAAGCAAATCCTGAGCTAGATGCTCTGTTAGCAAGATTGGATGAGTGGTGGATCCTTGGATTGATCACCGCCAAGAGAGGTTGGAACTATGAAGTTATCAGTCAGTTCTGGGCTACTCTGTTCATTGACACTCAACACTCGGTATTGCACTGGATGACCCAGCAAGTGCATTACCGATGTGACTATGTGACGTTTGCCCGGATCCTTGGTTTCAACAGGGAAGATCGCGAAGCCCCCAGGATTTCTGAGATTTATGGAGGTGATATTTCAGAGGAGGATTTCAGGAATGCTAATCTCTATCTTCCGGGTCGGTATGCCACTTTCAAGATGAAGGGTCTCAAGCCCTACTTCTTTGTGCTTAACAACCTGCTGAGGCTTACCATTGATCCAAAGAGTGGAGATCAGACTAACCTCCGCCTTGATGCCCCAAAGATTCTCGCCCGGTTTGCTCAGACTGATGGGTGTTTCAGTATATCCCACTTCATGTGGGTTAAGATATGGGAAGCATCAGAGGACCCCTCCAAGTTTCTGCCCTATGCCCCTTACATCATGCATGTTATTGAGAATGTAGTGGGCGCCACTTTTCTTTATGACACTGAGCTTGCAGAGTATCGGCCCCGCACATTCTCATCTGTTTCCAGGGCAGCACAGGAAGCCACTCAAGCTCAAGGTGAAGGTCAGCATGATCAACCCGAAGGACCACCTGAGCACGAGCAGGGAGATGTTGCTGGACGGAGGGATGTGCGTCATTCGCCTCCTCGTCGTCACCGGTGCCATGGTTTGCTGCGGCGCATTGCTGAGTTCCTATGCTACAAGGCTGAGCGTGATGAGCGTCATTACGCTCAAATCAAGACCAGACTCGGCGGCGACTTCGAGCCTATGTCTCCTCTCCACAACATTGACCTACGAGGGTTTAATGAAGAAGAAGAAGATGATGATGAAGGTGATGCTGCTGGTGCCGCTGTGCCTCCTCCTCCTCCGCCTCCACCCTTTGATCCCCATGGAGCCTCGACTTCGTATGGTGGTGGTGGCGGTGGCTCCTATAATGGCTTCGCCGCTCTCGGCGCAAGCACTGCAGGTGCCGGTGGTGCGCCCTCTCCTCCTCCTGGAGCAGGTGGCGACACTGCAGGAGATCCGCCGGCCGGAGGTGATGATACTATCGCTAGTGCATATTCGTCGATCTTTGGCGATACCTCCTCGGGCTACGGATATGGTTATGGCGTTGGCGGCTATAACTATGGTGGTGGCTATGGTGGCGGATACTACTACTAGTGCTGCCAAAGGGGGAGTGTTAGGCTTATATATGCTGTAATAGGCTAGTAGTGGTTTGTTAAAACTTTGTGGTGATGTTCTTGAACAATTTATTTGTTTAAATTATGTGTGTGAACAATGTGGTTAATGGTCGTGGAAGACTGGAACATTAAGCTTTTTGTAATATTCTTTTATGTCAATCTTTCATGCTTTCTACTGTTCATGAGTTATGTGGTGGTTATGGTGAATGGCTTTGTGATTCTTAAGTCCTTTTCTTTCTACCTTAGCCATTCGAAATTCATGAGATACAATGCTTTTGTGATTCATCGTATACACTCATGACACATATCTTGTATGTTGTAATCACACTTTTGCACCCCCACTGTTTGCAAGATTTAGGGGGAGTTCTTGTCCTTGTGTATGCCACCTTGTCTAATCTCAAGGTTTGAAATTCCAAACTCTAAGCATACACTAAGGGGGAGCTCAATCTAAATCTTATATCTATTCAAATGCTATAATTCTTTCTATCCTTATTGTAAGCCTAAATTGGCTGTCATCAATTACCAAAAAGGGGGAGTTTGTAAGTGCATTCGCTCCCTATGTGGGTTTTGGTTAATTAATGACAATCAAATTAGGGACTAATAAGTTTGAATGAGCATGGATGCAGGTAATAGCACCCTTGAAAAGAATTATAACGATGACATCCCGAGTGTTCCATTTAACCATCATGGTGTACCCTGATGCCTGGTGCACATGATGGAAACGTTCTTTTGCTGGATAGCCTGTGATGAAAATGAACTCTTATCAGACTCAAAAACAATAGGCTGATGGTCTTCAAAGGCACAGGGCTTCATTGCTACATGTTTGTTCATCCTCTCACAACTAACCTCTTCAAATCTATGTTACTTTCTTAAAGGGGAGGTCGGCCACGTCGTTCCGAAAACAATTCTATGTTTGGTTCTGATTCAAGGCTCTGCCCACATCATTCTAAATTCAGCTATGCTATCCATGTCGCTCCAATTAGTTTGGGAAAAAAACGTTGGGACACTCGGCTCCTCTCTAGTCCATTGTTCTCTGTATGTGCCTCCAGCTTGGATTGTTGTAGATGGTATTTGTAAGTGCATTCACTCCCTATGTGGGTTTTGGTTAATTAATGACAATCAAATTAGGGACTAATAAGTTTGAATGGGCATGGATGCAGGTAATAGCACCCTTGAAAAGAATTATAACGATGACATCCCGTGAACGAAGCACGATGAACGCATTTGGAGATAAGACGCCGTACTCAATGATAGATTAGGATTTTATATTTAATTTGAGTATAGGCAAGCCAGACTATCAAGAGGGATACAAACTAGGTATGGAAAGTGTGGAGAAAAGTGCTCTTAGTCGACTAACTAACAACGCTTGAGAGACACCGTGCACAACACTTCACAGAAAGGCTTTTGTGCTTTTGCTGAGGAAGGCCGGTACTACCGGGATGACCCGGTACCACCGGCAGTTCAAATCAGCACTTGCAAGGCTCTCTGCAAAAATCGGTAGTTTTGACCTACCGGTACTACTGGGATGACCCGGTACTACCGACAGGTCATTTAGCCGGCTGCAGGTCGCTCTGTTATTTTGGGCAGAAATGACATGCCGGTACTACCGGGTTTTACCCGGTACTACCGGGCCCGGTACCACCGGCCGTGGTATCGACCTCAGCCGAGGTCGCTGACTGGACCGCAGGTTGACCCAACGGTCACATTCTGTGGTGGCCCGGTACTACCGGCCTCACCCCGACTGTGCCGACTCTATTTAAAGGGAACCCTATCTCTTTGCACAGTAACCATTCGAGCTCTCTCTCATTCATTCTGTCCAAAGCTGACCAAAGGCTGTCCTAAAGCTTGTCTCTTCCCCTCTCTCTCCCCCTTTGCTCCAAGATTCGATTCCTTCCATCCTTGAGCTAAGGGTAGTGAGATTAGAGAGTGGAAAGCGCCGATCTACGATTTGAGCACTTGGTTCCCACCTCTCCGGCTTGGTTTGTCTCTATTACTCTTGGGTTCTTGGAACCCTAGCCGGTAGCGGTTCTTTGGTGGTAAGCCCGTATTGATTCATTTGTGAGGGCTCCTCGAAGTGTTTGTAATCTTACCCGTGATTTGAGTAAAGAATCTCGGTCGCCTTTGTGGTGGCTTGAGAGAGGCAAGGGGTTGCAAGAGACTCCGACCTTAGTGGTCACCTCAACAACGAGGACGTAGGTACTCCTTAGTGGAGTAGCCGAACCTCGGAATAAATCGTGTGTCTTGTGTGCTTGTGCTCATCTTTACTATTCATATTACATTTCGCTATTGTATTGTTCGAATTCATCCTTTGCAATCTTGTTTACTTAGGGTTGGTGAACTCGATCTAGTAGGTGGTAAGGAACCAAGGCTTGGAAAGCCTTCTTATACCATTTAATTATCTTGTGAAAGTATTTACTTGCTGAAATTTGGATTCGGTATCAAATTTACTATTCACTCGTGTTACTGTTCGTAGCACCGGTACTACCGGTCCCCAGCCCGGTACTACCGGCTAGTCAACTCACAGTGCAACTTTGAGTTTTGAATTGCAGATTTTTGTAGAATCACCTATTCACCCCCCTCTAGGCTGATTTGATCCTTTCAGTATTGGCATTTGCCAGTGTATGCCCTTATGCCTTACTACAGGAGATCAAATGATGCCATTTTGTTAGTTTCTGAGGCTACTCCTATTCCCTGCATTCTTTCTTTTTTCTATTTGTCCTGCTCTTGTAACAACCTGGACATTTTTCTTAGTTCTAGGGTGTCAGCTGAGTTAGTTTTTGCCTTTTTTACAAGATCCTGACCATTTTTGGTTATTAAAGACGGCATGACTGCATTTGTTTTGGACCCCATCAATTTGCATTGGCGAGTGGCAGGTACCATGTTATTAATCAATGTCAGTGGTTCATACAGTATGCAGTAAGCCAGTAACTGCATTCTTTCCCAGATTCAAAATAAAACATATAGCCTTACTCTTGCAATTTCACAGAGCTTTGAAATGTATGGATGTATCCATTTCGGTTCACTATGCTTCAACCTGTTCTATTTTCCAGATTGGAGATGGCCCATTGATTCTCTTAACTTCGTTTTCAAGCAAGGCAGCACACAAGGAAGTGAAAAATATCAAATTTATGGTAAAACTCCAGTTCCTATTTTCATCCTCTACAATATACATTTCTTTTCCCTTTTTGTGTTACATTTGCTGTTGCACCATAAAAAATAGGATTATTCGTACCACAAATAATTGAAAATAATGTTAATTTCCATTTCAACGATTGCATGACCACTTTAAGCTTGTGTTACAAATCTGCGGCTGGTAATAAGTATCTCCCTTCTGGTATGGAATAGAGTGATGGATTTTATAGCATAGCGTTTTTCCCCTGAGAACCTATAGCAGAGCATTAGGAGTTCAGGAAGATGAGGAATCTTGGTCCATATGAAATTAGAGTAAGTCTCTTAGGAGTAGTCATGATTTCAAGCAGCTGTGTCATGGAAAAGAGTCTTCACCTGTTTTTAGCTATACCTATGTGTCGGTGTTATGACCCAGGGGGTCAAGACCACCAACGGGTGAATTTATATGGGGCTGCGTGATCCCTACTCCTAGACGTGCACAAGATGGACACAAGATTTATCCCGGTTCGGGCAATAGAAGGCCCTACGTCCAGCGGGGGGGGGGGGGGATAGACTTGTATTATCTTGCACCGAAGTGCTTGTACAAAGGGGGTGTTACAAGCACGAGACGCACGGGGGTTGCTCGCAAAGGGCTGCGGCCTAGAGCGAGCAGCGCTACCCTAAGTGGGCGAGTGAGTGGGTGGGTTGGCTTTGACTTGGTCGGGTTGGTTGGGTTGAACCGAACCGTTCTGCCTTGAGTTGTCCCCCGTCTCTATCCCTGGCGCCCCCTTTTATAGTTCAAGGGGAGGGCCAGGGTTACAGGAGTCTAAACAGCAACGGTACGGGGGGCGTATCCTTGTTGCCATCCTGCGATAAGACGTTGATCACTGTCGCAGCATGGTCTTCCTGCTTCTCCGGGTCTTCGGGGCGTGGAGACGGCGTACTGATTGCTGACAGTCGGCGTGACGGGTCTGCAGGCGAGCAGTGGTTCCACAGTCGACGCGGAGTGGGGCGGAACGGATCCCGTACCGTAGTGGTTGGGGGTGGTGGTCGACCCTCCCCCGAATCGAGGGGGATCGAGGTCCGTGGGCCCCTGGTGTGGCCCTGGGGAAATAGTCGAGGGCCACCCCTCGAGGTTTCGCAGGCGAGGCCCATGCTTTCCGTACTCGGGGTGTGGCTACAGGGGCCGCACAGGTGACGCAAGTCAGGGTATGGACGCGGTTTTATTCGATTTGACCGCGGTAAGAATGCCCATGGCGTTCGGTGGGGGCAGGTAGGAGCATTAATTGCTCCTGCTCCTGGTACGGGAGGTAGGTGAGTTAACCGAGCCTCCTGGCGCGGGGTCGTTCAATCGACTCTTGTCCGTCAGCCGGGCTCGAGGCGGAGAGTTGCGGTTGAGGTGGAGGCGGAGGGGTCGTTCGTTCGACCCTCTGTCCGTCGCGCGGTGTCGAGGCGAGAGCAGGGGCGGAGGGTCGTTCGCTCGACCTCCTGCCCGTCGCGGGGTCGTCGGGGTAGCGCGTGGGGGCTCGTTCGATCGACCCCCCGTCCGCCGGGGCACGTTGAGGGTGGTTTCGCTCGCTGTTGTCTTAGTGGTGGGTCGGCTTGAATGGGCCGTCCTTGGTGGCGTGGTGGCGCTTGTTGAGAAAATTCTGCCTCTCATAGGTGATTGGCTATTAAGAGATAGGGTCCCTTCAATAGCTAATCTATTGCAAGAGACAGGGTCTCTTCAATAGCCAATCACATACGAAAGGCACAATTTTCTCTTTCCTTAAAAATGGTTGCTATGTTGGTTTCGAGCGTGGGTTAGGGTACCCCTTACCTTTGTACCCGACAGTAGCCCCTGAGTCCCTTTGCGGATATGAAGAATCCACATAGGGACTCATCATCGTCGACCTGCAAAGCTGAAAAGAGGTGTAATTTTTCCGTGGGGTGTGCGCGAGCGCACCCCGCGGGGGTAGCCCCCGAGGCCCCTGGGGAGTGATTTAAGAACTCCTCTGGGGTCTGTAATGTTTGTGATTTATTCGAGAGGAATAATCATTACCTACCTGGACTCGTGGCGTCATCGCGGGAGGGCGGTCTCGAGGGCGGCTGCCGAAACCCTTTCGGGGGTCAGCCTTCGCTCCCTCGAGGTTGCCAAGAGCCATTGCGCCCTATCGAGGGGTCGACAATGTTTTCTTGGCGTAGGTCGTTCGATCCTCTTTCGTCGAGGAGTGCCGTGCGTAGTCGAGCCCTCGAGCCCTGAACGCCCAGGCTTTCACTACCTCGTAGCGTCCTTCTCACGGTCCCTTGCGTTCGGGATGTGGGGCGAAGAGCATCGTGCTACCCCCGTTGGGACGAGGCTCGAAGTCCTCTATGAGCTGGTGGCGGGTTAAATCCGAGTGAGAACTTGTGCCCCTTTTGACAGGGGTCGATAGAAGCCCTGAGGCATTCTCATTGAGCGAAATTGTTTGGGTTACCTAGGTGCCAACTCCGTTCGATGAGAGTTAGTGGCTCAAGCCTCCCGTCGAGAGGATCCTTAGGTATCCCTTGGTTACGCCTCGGATACGTCCCAAGGGGCCTCGAGAGTTCATTCTCGAGCTAGGGCTCGCGCTAGCCCCCCTGGGTCATCCCTGACTCAAATACTCGAGGGCAACTGTGAACCTCGTTCGTAAGATCAGTTTCGCTCCCTCGAGATTCGGGGGTGGACCGGAGTCCGTAACCTTGGGTCCTACCTGACCTCAGGGTGACCTCAGGGCACTCGAGGGCGGCTGTCGAACCCTGAGTGAGGGTCAGCCTTCGAACCCTCAAGGTTTCGATGGTTGCATCACCCTCCACTTCTTTTGAAAGGGGTCCGCTCGAGGGCGACTGTCGAACCCCCTGATGGGGGCCAACCTTCATTCCCTCGAGGGCTTGAAGGGCACGGCGAAGACCGCAGCCCGTGTCGAGGTGGACCGGGGTCCGTCTTACTTCTCAGGGAAGGAACCGCTCGAGGGAGGCTGTCGAACCTCCTGTCGGAGGCCAACCTTTTTCCCGTCGAGGGTTTTGGCTGTTACTTACCTTCGCGGTAACGTCGCCCGCAGGCGCGTCTTTTGAGGAGCCGCCCGTTCGGCTGCCGCCGCCGTAGCGAGCGGTGCGGGGCGTGCGGCGCGGAGTCCGATGACATGATGGGCGCGTCCTTTCAGTCAGGGCGGGGATGCGGCAGGCGGGGGCAGTTAATGCGGGGGATTTACCTGTCGGTGCGCGGGATCCGCCCGTTCGACTCCCGGGCGTATAAAACCTGAGGGCGGGGGTCCGCCGTCCCCACGCTTAGCCATTGCTTTCTCGCTCCCAAGCTCTCGCGTTTGCCTCCATTGCCGTCTGAGTTCTCTTCCTGCGTGCACAAGCGGGGAGAGATAGGGAACGCACCTTCCACCCCTGTTTCCGAGCGCATCCGCTTCCCTCCTTACAGCGCCATGGCTTTCATCTTGCGCGGCCCTGATCCGTGGCTTCCGTCGACCACGACTCACTCGCGGCTGGGCGATCTGGTGGAGGATGGCCTCCTTCGGCCTCTTCAATCTGCGGATCGCCCGGAGTGGATCGCTCCGCCGCCGGAGCACCGCGAGCCCAACCTGCCGGAGGGGTACGTGGTGACCTTTGAGGCCTTCCACCATGTGGGTATCCTGCACTACTACGAGGTGGAGCTCCACAACCTCTCCCCCAACGGTGTCAGCCTAGCGGCGGTCTTCACCGCCGTATGCGAGGGGTTCCTGGGGATGGAGCCCCACTGGGACCTGTGGAAGCACTTCTTCGGGCGGATTGCTTCATCGCCTCGGTGGGGACGGGGACGCGCAGGGAGGTCCAGGCCGGAGGCTGCAGCATCTCCTTGAAGAGGGCGTCCGACTGGATCCCGTCCAAACTCACATCGAGCCACTCCGGATGGCACTCCGGGTGGTTCTATTTGAGGAACGACGAGGGACTCTTCCCGGCTTATACCGGGAAGACGATCAAGGAGAGGCCCCACCACTGGAAGTACGACATCGAGGTGAAGAAGAAGAAGGGCCTCGTCCACCTGCTCGAGGCCATCGACCGGCTGAAGAAGGAGGGGCTCACTGCGGCGATGGTCGCGTCGGCGTTCACCCGACGTCGGGTCCTGCCCCTGATGGCTCGCCCCAAGCGCCTCGACCAGATGCATTTGGGGGACGACCTCACTGGGTGCCGCTTCATTGACGAGGAGTCGCCCCTCGATCGGGTGGTCCGCCAAGTTCGCCGTATGTTCGCCGGCGAATTCAAGGTGGAGGACGCCGCACGCGTCCGCATGATGCCTGACCATGGTCACCTCCAACTGGTATGTCGCCTGCCTCCCTGTCAACGCCTTTTCGTCCTGCTCGCCTCTTTGGTCCACCTTCGTCCCTGACCCGTGTTTTCCAGGGGAGGATCGACTGCAAGCCGTCACGCCCACCGGTGAAGGAGGAGGCGTACGTGGCCCAGGTGAGGCGCTTTGACGCTGAGCAGAAAAAACAAAAGAAGGACAAGAACAGAAAGAAGAAAAAACGAAAGAATATAGAGAGGCAAGAGCGCGCGCAGCGTCGGCAAAAACAGAGGGAGGCGGGCCTCCTTGAGGAGTCGTCTCCCTCGGAGGAGGAGGATCAGGAGACAGACAGCGGCGAGGTGGCTGGCCTCGTAGTGCTATAGCATTGATCCGTGGTCCTCGAGCTGGTCCTGATGGATCTGCATTCTTCTTGCAGGAGGAGTCAGAGGAGGAGGTCGAGGTCGAGCCCCACCGGGGGCTCGAGGAAGGATCATCGGCGGTGCCCCAACAGTTGGGGGCGGCTGCTGGCCAAGGAGGAGAAGGGGGGTTGACACGGGAGTTGCCCCCCACCAAGAGCACTGAGCCACGGAGCGGGCGCCTCATGGATCCCCCAAGCGGGACGACGCAACAGACGAGGGGCCGCGCGTCGAGGTCCCCGTCGAGCGGGGCGTCGAGCGAGGCGGCCCCCGCCATCACCGCGACGGCTGGCAAGAAGGTCTCGGGCAGCTCGAAGCCCCCGAGCGGTTCGAGGCCCAAGGGTCGAGACCCTGTGATCCCAGTCGGGTAGGTACTCGTTTGTTCGGTCGAGGTGACTCCTCTTAGTTAGGCCTTTTGTATTTACGCGCATCTCGATTGCAGGGCCAAGCGCAAGTTGGAGTCCGCGACCCCTACCCCAGCCAAGAGGCTGAGGGTGGAGGCTGCGGCCAAAATGGCGGCTGGGGCCGCCTCTGCTATCCTGCCCTGTAACACCCCTGGTGTTAAGCATTAATTAAAATTCTAATTAAGTTGTTTAGTATGCATAATCATCTGGCATCATGGCATAAAAGCATTTCATGTTTTCATGTTTAAGGCATAAATGTGATGCTTTATACGTTTGACAAGAGTGTTGTATGATTTTGAGTGTTGACTTCCATGTTTGAAATGTTTGTTGCTTGGATGTGTTAGGTGTTACATAAAGTGTTAGAAAAATCTAATTTCAAATGTCCCTTTCTATCCCCTTTTGAATAGTTCAAAAAGTAAGTCAAATTTCAAAATGGTTTCAAAAGCAAAGTTGTAGCTCTTATTGAGAGGTACAATTTTGGTATTCAAAGTTTTCAAAGTTTCTGAATAAAATTTTGAATAAATTTGAAATCTTTCAAACCCTGAATTTGACCCCTGAACTAGATTTCAAAAACTAAAAAGATTTAGACTTTGGTCCTTTAGTCAAAGTTGTAGAGAGGATTAAAAGAAACAACTTTTATTAAGATGGATTTTCAAGTTACTAAAGAAAATCTAAAGTAATTTGGAAAACTAGTTTGAATTGGTTTCAAATCAGAAATTATTTTCCAAACCCTAGTTTTATCCCCTTTTGTGTAGTTCAAAAATTAAGCATAATTTTGTTATGGGACCAAAAGTGAAGCTGTAGATCTTTTCATAAGGAACAACTTTTATATTGGTGAAATTTGAAGTTGTTCAGAAAATTCAAAAGTAATTTTGAAATTTAGTTTGGTCCAAATTTGAATTTGAACTCCAATTCAAAATCCAGGCAGAATTTGACTTTGGTTCTTTAAGCAAACTTGTAGAACTCAAAGTTTGGAGCAACTTTTGTTTTTGGAGTTTTTGCAGTGTAGTACAAAAATCTGGAGAAATCAGAAAGGGGGAAGTTGCAGTGCTACAGTAACGAGAGGGGGAGGGAAAACAGAACACGGCGTGCTCTGCTCTGGTCGCCGCATTGCCGTCACCGTGGCCTGGGCGCCTCCTCCCGGCTCCGCGTGTCCGGCCACGCAGCTGCTTCCCTCTCTGCTTCACTCCGTGCGGTGGCAAGCTCTGAGAGCTCCCCAACCCTCTCATCACACGCGTCCGCCACCTCCCCTTTCCTCCTCCCCTGTTTTCCGTCCGGCTCTGACGAGCTCACTCTCCGCCGTTGCCGCGTCTCTGCCATCTCCATCTTCCCAGTCGCTCCGCCTAGTTCCCTTGCTTCTCCTGAGCTAGCTAACCCAAGCCCGAGAGCTTGCAATCGCCGCCGCCACAGTCATCTTCTTCGTCACCGGCCGGGAGCCATCACAGGTATCTTGGTTGTGGTCGCGGTCAGCCAGAGCTCCTCCGGCCAAATCAAGTAGTGCTTTAGCTTCGTCTGGTGTTGTAGGTCACGGTCGGCTCGCTCCTGAGGTCTCTACCGCTCGGGCTTGACCAGTCCGCGACGGTTGCCGCCGGCGCAAGCTCCGCCATCGCCATCGCCGTCGCCAACCTTGGTCCCGTGCTCCTCGAGTCAAGGCAAGGTGAGCACCGTAGTTGTCTTGAGCTCCTCGTTGTGTTGCGCTCCATAGTCTAGTCTCTACCAGGCCACCGTGGTCGGTCCGCGTGGCTCGCCGCCGGCGCTGGCAACGCCATGGCTGTCACCGTGAGCCATGTTGCTCGGAGTCGTTTCCGAGCCAGGTTGAATGCGCAGCGTGTTTGTTGCACGTCCTTGAGTAGGAAGCCACCCTCGGATAGGTCTCTACCGAGTCCTTATGGCCGAAGCGCCGCGTCGCCGCCGTGCTCGGCATGGCCGAGCCGCCATGGCCGCTGATAGCTCAAGGTCGTGTAGGTGCTAGGGCTAGTGAAGGGTGGAATCAATGCGCGAGATCCAGACGAGGTTGTGGAAGGCCTCGCCGTCGCTGGAGGTCTCGTCAGCGATGAGGTAGGAGGTCGGTCAACGTGGGCGCGTGTTAAGTCGAAGCTTTCGGCTGCCAGCCTCGGCGCGAGGCGGAGAAGGAGTCGAGGCTGACCGGATGCTGGTCTCGGGCGAGTCGGAGAAGGAGAGCTGAGGCTGAGGCCTGAGGCTCGGGTATCAGCTGCCGTGGGTCGAACTGGGCCGAGCCCAGTAAGAGTTAGAGATGGTTTTTCCTTTTTCTGTTATGAATGAATAGTTTTAGGTTTTGTCTTTTTGATATCTTTTTATAGGAAGCTGCTAAAATTGTGAAAATTTTTGTGTGGCTTTCTCAAGCTGCCTGATATTTATGAAAAATATGAAACTTGAATTTTGAACAAATTTTGAAAGTGTTTTAAATAGGTCTTTTTGTTAATAAATGGAGTTTGATGTTTTTTGTAGGCTTATTTAAATGTCCAAAAATCATGAAACTTTTTTTTGTCACTATTTTTAGCTGAAAATGTATCTTCACAAAAAATTTTGAGCTCTGTTGGAGAAAATAAATTTTATTCTTATTTCTATGCTTTTTTTAATCATTTAAATGTTTATAGTTTGATTTATTTTTACAGGTTTATATGTTTGTCCAAAAATGGTGATATTTATTTTGGTACTGTTATTTTCTATAAGTTATCATCTCTAAAAGTTTGGGTTTATTTTGACAAAGTTAAATATAAGTCCTTCTCCTATGTTTAGTTTATAAAGAAATGGTTAATTGAGTTTTATTTGAATAATTAGGTAATTAAGTGTTTATAAAAGTTATGACTAATCTTGTATCTTTGGTAATCTGTTGTTTGCTGGTTATGTTTCATGTTTTTAGTTGATCATGAGTGTCATGTTATAGATTAAATAATGTCTTTAAGTTTAAATGCATTTTGTTAGTATAGTTGCTGGATCAATCCTCGGTAATGGACTGTTTTCATAATTAAGTTTATGTTTTCTGTAAATAAGTTGTATACAAAAGTTGTAGTTAACTTCTGTATCTAGCGTGTCCTAAAATTTCATGATTTTAGGCGTGTTAGATTAGGAGTTATGGTTTTTATGAGACAGCAAGTCAGATCTGCCCTACCTTTTGGACAGATCTGAGGTTTTGAGCTGTTTGAGCCTTTTAGGTTAAAAATCACCTGTTAAGTATAATATGAAAGTTTTAGAGTTTTTCATAAGCTTTCTAGATTGTTAAGGATCACCCTTTTTGAGGACCCAAAGCTGCAGTTATGGTTGTTGGAAGTTGGGTCAACAAATCTGTCCTAACTCTGGACAGAGATGTTTGTCCCAACAGTTTGACCTAGTTGCCTATAGAACCAACCTTAGGTGATAATAACAAGTTTGTGGACAATTTGATAAGCTTTCCAAATTGTCTAGGATCATCCCTTTTGAATCTTGGTAGCTCTAGTTATGGCTTGATTAGTATAGAGCATGTAATCTGTCCAAAGTGTGGACAACGGTGTTTACATCTTGTGTGACTTTGGATTATTGTTTGAAGACCATGGGACACCTCTCATCTTGTGCTCCTATGGCTTGAGTGATGTTTAATGAACCTTAGCCATCTTTAGTTATCTTCCTATAGGTGCTTGGTGGAAGTTGTATGTGTAGCTAGAAACTCTAGTTGGTGGGTTGCAAATTGGTTTTGTTGGTTTGCAACTTTACCGCAAAGGAAATTTATACTCAACTTTCCTTGTTTGTTTAACTTCTGTTATGCAATTGAATTGTCCTGCACCTTAGCATACATCACATGGCATCATGCTAAAGCATACATCATTTATCTACGTGTAGTATCTGAGAGTGTTGGAGTCGTGTTGATCAAGCTTTGATAATCACCCTTGTCGAACAAGCCTCGGAAGGAGATTCTTGTTGGACAAGCTTCGTCGAGAAGACTTAATTTATAGATGAAGGAACTAACTTTTGTGGATCATTCTTGGATCTTATCTTCCCTGCAACAAAGGCAAGCCCTGGTTCATTTTACCATTTCCTTGGATTTACAATTACACTTATTTTCGATAACCTGATGCATTAAATGTTTATCAAATAAATGCTTTAAACCTGTTGATGCATGATCAACCTTGTTATCGTATATCATTCCTTGATACCAACTTTATGCAAATGATAGGAATGCTTAGTCTTGCTTTATGAAGCTTTTGATAAATGTTTTCGATACTTATCATTTTGGAATGATGATGAGAAAGAATGATGGTTAAGACCAGACGGGCACATACATCGAACCTTGGGTTGGTGTAGGGTGACCCGGATGTGTCGGATTAGGGTTAACCGTTGTTGGCCTGCTAGATTGAGAGACTGTGAAGTACCGATCATATGCTACGGTAAGCCCTGCCTTGGTGGTTCTTAAATGAGAACGGCTAATCGCGCACTGGGAGTGGAGAGATGGCGGGAGTGCTAGCTACCCTCGTGGGTTAAAGTCCCGGATTGGAGGTGTACAAGTACTCTCGGGTGGCGCGGACCCGGTCTTGTTTGGAGGATCTGAGGTTGGGGTTGGTATATGTGTGATCACGGGTCTACATATATCGTATGATCGTGGAAAACTCCCAGATCTGGTTGAATCGGTTCGAATCGTCGTGCTCCTTGGTTAAGGAGACTCAATCTTTCGACCTGCACGGTAGAATAAAAATGGAACTGGTTTAAGAAAGAATGAAGATGATCTTTCATGAATAGTCACCTTTAATTCTTACTATATACTTAAATGTATAAGTAAAATTTGGGTCTAGGTTTACTTAGTAAGCTTTTATGCAAATGAAAAATTCTGTTGAGCCTACCCAAACCAGCATGAACCTGAAGTCTTTTCTGTTGACGGGTAAGTCTTGCTGAGTATCGACCGTACTCAGGGTTTGTTAACCTCTGTTGCAGGTTTCTAATAGGTGATGTTGATCATGAACATGTCAGTGGGCTTGACGTGATCTGGTTGTTCTTCTTCTCCAACTTAGGTGCTCCACCTAAGTGTGGCTCCACCTAAGTGTGGTTCTGTAATACTATTCTGCTTCCGCAATACCGGTTATATTTATGTAAACAGTAACTTATTCATGTTTTGTAAAGGTTATTTATCTTGCTTCCGCACTCCGATAGTATTTTGTATCAACTGTCGTAATGTTGTAATTATTCCAACCTTCATGATGATGATCCTGTGGTTCGTGGATAATTCGGGGTTCTCTCGGGGACACCCGACAGATCTTTCCAGTGATGTGGTACATGTGCACAGTCATTAGGGCTCGGGGAGACGATGACGTGTGCGGGTGGGCCACATTATCGGGAGGTTCTGCCACATGCCCCCCGTGGTCCCCGCCCAGGATGCGGCAATAGCGGCCCGACTGAGGGCCGCGGTGGCACGGGGGCATGAGCGAGCGGCCGCGGAGGCGGCCCAGACGAAAGCGGCGGAGGCGGAGCAGGTCCCCCCACTGGTCGAGCCTGCAAGCCAGGCAGAGGAGGTGACGCCCCCCCGTCGAGACTGGGGCGGAGGTGTCGAAGGCGCCGGAGGTCGTGACGTCGACCTCGACGGTAGGCGCGGCGGGGGAGGCCGCCGTTAAGGCCGTGGAGCAGGCCGAGGTGGTCGACCCAACCGCCCCGGGATGGGACGAGGCGTCGGAGCGCCCCAGGGGGGCGCCGTGGGTCGAGAGCCTCACCGAGTGGGAGGTTCGACAGCGGCGTGAGCAGGCGGAGAAGGGCGAGCGCGAGGCGAGCGCGCGAAGGAGTCCCCCTCCCTCTCCGTCGGCGGCGGCCAAGGTTAGAGCGAGCGCCGCGATGGCGACGCTCGAGGGTCCCGCGTCCTCGTCGTTGGGTACGGGGGTCTCCGACGTCGCCGCGGAGACGCCGCTGACTGCGGAGCAGGAGGCGACATCAGCGGTGATAGTGGCCGACCTCCACACCATCATAGCCGCCCCCCAACAAGAGCCGTCGAGGGGTGCCCCAGCCGCCAGCGGGAGCGTTGCCGCAGGGTTGGGTAAGTTGACGTGAGGGGTTGGAGTTTTGGGCTACGTCGAGGCCCCCCCTTTTCTTTTCTGTGACTGACATGTCTTGCCACTTAGGCCTTTTTCAATCGGTGGGGTCCATCCTTCCAGGGAGCAGCGGCCAGGGGGGTCGAGGGCGGCCCTCGAGCTTGGGATTCCTCGACCGGACCGGGGGTCTCCCTTCCCTACGCTGGCCGGACGGGTGATAGCTCATGGGGGTGACCCTGAGGCGAGCCAACCCGCGGCGGACGTGGTGCAGGAGAGGGTCCGCCACAACAGACCCTTCTGGGGGCAGGGGGTGCTCGAGCTGCCTGACCCCCGGCACTCGGGGGCGACCCTCTTTAAACTTGACGATCAGGCCGAGCTCGCGAAGTGGGAAAACCTCACCGAGTTTCGGACCTGGATGGCCCACGTGGCCCAAGTGTCGATGGAGGTCGCCTCCCAGGATCTATTCCATGCGTTTGAGGTGAGTTAACCTTGCACGCTTCTTCTTTTGTTCAGTTGTTTTTCTCTCTTTTCTTCTCTGTGAACTTCTTCCTTGTGCCCTATAGGCTTTGCGAGCCTGATCGCATGAGAAGTCTCAGTTTATCCTCTAGACCGAGGAGCAGTGGCGCCAGATCCCCGCGCTTCGCGCGTCGCTGGAGAAGGCGGAGGCCGAAGCTCACCGGGCGAAGGGGAGCAGGCTGAGATTCTCAAGGCGATGGAGGTCGTCCGCGAGGCCCAGCGCAAGACAGAGGAGGAGGCCGTCGGTCTAAGGGAGGAGGCGCGGAAGGCGGCGGAGAGCGCTAAGGCGCTCGAAGCCGAGAGGGCAAAGGCCACAAGTGACCGCGCCGCCCTTGAGGAGAGGGTCCGCGAGCTCGAGTCCACCGTCAACACGGTCACCGGCGATCGCGACTGATTGATCGCTGTTGGGCAGGAAAATCGAGCCCGGATTGCCTCTTTGGAGGCGGACGCGGCCTTGAAGGTGAAATCGCTCGAGGCCACCGGGAAGCTAATTGAGGAGCTCCGGGTGGCCGGAGACGAGAAGGAGGAAGCCCTCGTCGAGGTCCACCGCAGCCTCCACGAGGTGGAGACGGCTTTTGCGGCTTCAAAGGAGCGTGCTCGAGGTGAGTCCTTGAGGATTTGCGTTGAAACTGCTTAGCCTCGATCCTCTTCATGACTTTGGTGTTTTTGATGGAGATTTTTACTTATTTTTGCAGCCCTCGAGAAGGAGAAGGCCCAGGCGGTCGACGATGTGGGGACCCTCGACAGTCTCCTTGGGGCGAAGATGGTCTACGCCGAGAAGTTAGAAGGGGCCATCTCCACCTTCTGCGATGACTTCGGGGTCCGCGGGGCAGAGTTTCCGGCAGTCGAGGGAGACACTCAAGGCGACTCCCTTCTGTGCCGCCTCAGCGCCACGTTCTATGAAGCGACAGAGCAGACTCATTCCGCTCTTCATATTGGCGTGAAGCGGGCACTCGCCGTCGTCAGGTCGGGGTATGAATTCGACCTCGACGTTGTGAAGGCTGGCTTCGTATCCGACCCTTCGGCGACTGATGCGGCGAACATGGAAAGATTCCATGGGCTGATCGAAGCTGCGGAGGTGCCGGGTGGTGAGGTGGCCAAGCTGTTCGAGCCCGAGGTGCTTCCCCCGGCGGATGGCGACGGTGAAGAGGAGGATTGAGGCCTGCGAGCCAAATCTAGGCAAAAGGGGCCCTTGTAAGTTTAAGTTGAATATTTTGGCATACTGCTATGGGGCCCTTGTGGCTCTTAACATTTATCGATGTGTAATATTCGAGGTGCATCTAGGTGCTTTTTATTTCTCGAGCTATCTCTTTCTCTTTTTCGTTCGAGTGTTCGCTTGTACGCTAAGTACTTGTTTCGACGCGCGCTCGTCTCTCTCGAGGGGGGAGCGAGTAGGGGTACAGTAGCCTCGAGGCGTAGGAGAGTCCCTGGCTCGACAGCCCTCGGCCCTTAGTGAGTTCGAGGCGTCCTTTACTTAGTTACAGAGCGTACTCGAGAAAAAGTAGAAGATAGCATCGAGTTTTTGAAAAAAATGGTCGAGTTTTTTCTTAAGAAGAGGGGGGGTCCCTCCTGCTAGCCCCCGAGGGAGTCTTAACTTAGCGGGAGCAAAGTCGAGACTTCCTCAGAGTCATGAACAAAATGTGTTTCGAGGGTATTTCATTCATTCATGATGCGACGAATGCACGTAGTACGTGAAATGTACAAGGCTTCGAGGGTCTAGGGATAGAAACGACGTAGCTGTTCGATGTTCCATGCGTTGGTGAGGATCTCGCCCTTGTCGTTCTTCAGCTTGTAGGTCCCTGGTTTCAACACCTCTGCTACGATGAAGGGCCCTTCCCAAGGTGGCGTCAACTTGTGGCGCCCCTTGTTGTCCTGTCGGCGTCTTAGTACGAGATCACCGACGTTGAGGTCCCTCCTGCGCACATGTTTGTCGTGGTAGTGTCGTAGCATTTGCTGATACTTCGCGAAGTTGAACAGGGCCATATCTCGAGCCTCTTCGAGCCTCTTCGAGCTGGTCGAGGGAATCTTCTCGGGCCGCCGCGTTAGCTTGCTCGCTGTAGGCCTTTAGTCGAGGGGACCCGTATTCGAGGTCGGTGGGGAGGATGGCCTTAGACCCGTAGACCAAAAAACGGGGAGAACCCTGTGGCTCGACTCGGCGTTGTGCGTAGGCTCCATAGAACGGAGGGTAGCTCCTCGACCCATCGCTTCCCGTGCTTGTTCAATCGATCGAGGATCCTTGGCTTTAGCCCCTGCAAAACCATGCCGTTGGCCCGCTCGACCTGGCCATTTGTTCGAGGGTGAGCGCCTGCGGACCTGTTCACCTTGATATGGTGTTGGTCACAGAAGTCCAAGAACTTTTGGCCAGTGAACTGCGTGCCATTGTCGGTGATGATGGTGTTGGGGACTTCGAATCGATAGATAATGTCGATGAAGAATGTCATAGCTTGTTGCGATCGAACGTTGGGGATGGGCCGGGCCTCGATCCATTTCGAGAATTTGTCGACGGCTACGAGGAGGTGGGTGTGGCCGCCTTTCGCCTTCCTGAGGGGTCCAACCAGGTCGAGCCCCCACACCACGAACGGCCAAGCGATGGGGATCATCTGGAGGGCCTGAGCCGGGAGGTCCATTTGCTTAGCGTAGAATTGGCAGCCCTCGCAGGATCGGACGAGCTTGGTGGCGTCAGCGACGGCCGTGGGCCAGTAGAAGCCTTGTCGAAAGGCATTCCCTACCAGCGTCCTTGGCACCGCGTGGCGACCACAAGCCCCTGAGTGTATGTCTTCCAACAATGCCCTCCCCTCCTCAAGGGTGAGGCACCGTTGGAGTACACTGGACGGGCTGCGTCGATACAGCTCGTTGCCGTCCCCATACAGGACGTAGGTCTTGGCGCGTCGGGCTATGCGCCGTGCTTCGCTGCGGTCCTCTGGAAGCTTGCCTCATATCATGTACTCGAGGTATGGCGTGCGCCAATCCGCCGTCGAGGCTGCGCCCGGATTCGAGGCAGTACCGTTGATTTCCATGACCTCTCCTTCGTTCGTGGTCGAATCGTTCGAGGGGGTGGCTCGACCTCCTGTTCGAGGGTGGGAGCCCCCAGGCCTATGTTGACGGACGGTTGATGGAGGTCTCTCGAGAAGACGTTGGGAGGAACCGTACCTCGAGTAGATCCGATTTTGGCTAGTTTGTCAGCGGCTTCGTTGTAGCGGCGAGCGATGTAGTTGAGCTCGAGACCGTAGAATTTGTCCTCCAGCTTACGGACCTCGTTGCAGTAGGCTTCCATCTTTTGGTCGTGGCAGCTTGATGCCTTCATTACTTGATCAATCACCAGCTGCGAGTCCCCTCGAACGTCGAGGCGTCGAACTCCGAGCTTGATGGCGATGCGCAGCCCATTGACCAGGGCCTCGTATTCAGCTACGTTATTGGAGGCAGGGAAGTGTAAGCGTATGACGTGACACATGTGGACTCCGGATGGAGATATAAACAATAACCCTGCTCCTGCCCCGGTCTTCATGAGTGACCCGTCGAAGTACATGGTCCAGAGCTCGGTCTGAATTTGTACTGTGGGTAGATGGGTATCGGTCCATTCTGCGATGAAGTCTGCCAGAACCTGCGACTTGATTGCCTTTCGAGGGGCATAAGAGAGGGTTTCTTCCATGAGCTCGACAGACCACTTAGCAATCCTTCCTGATGCCTCCCGGTTCTCGATTATTTCCCCGAGGGGAAAAGATGAGACCACAGTCACCGGATGGGCCAGGAAGTAGTGCTTGAGCTTTCGCCTGGTGAGAACGATGGCGTACAACAGCTTCTGGATGTGGGGGTACCTTACTTTGGTTTCAGAGAGGACCTCACTCACAAAGTAGACGGGCCTCTGAACCAGTAGGGCGTGGCCCTCCTCCTCCCTCTCGACCACTATAGCAGCGCTGACCACCTGGGTGGTTGCGGTGACATATAGCAGGAGGGATTCACCTGGATCAGGTGCCACTAAGACAGGCGGTGAGGTGAGCAAGGCTTTGAGGGTGGAAAGTGCTTCTTCAGCCTCGCTGGTCCAGGTGAAGTGCTGTGTTTTCTTCAGGAGGCGGTAGAGGGGTAGCGCCTTTTCTCCGAGCCTCGAGATGAATCGGCTGAGGGCGGCGAGGCACCCTGTGACCCTTTGCACGCCTTTGAGGTTTATGATCGGGCCCATCTTTGTGATTGCAGTGACTTTTTCGGGGTTGGCCTCGATGCAGTGCTGGGAAACTATTTACCCTAAGAGCATGCCTCGAGGAACACCGAAAACACACTTCTCTGGGTTTAGCTTTATGTGTTTAGCCCTGAGGCACCCGAACACGACCTCGAGGTCCTCGATCAAGCCACCGGCCTTTTTTGTCTTGACCACGATGTCATCGACGTAGGCCTCGACGATCGAGCTTATGTTTTTCCCAAAAACATGGAGCATGCATCTTTGGTATGTGGCCCCGGCGTTTCGCAAGCCGAAGGGCATGGTGACGTAGCAAAACATGCCGAAGGGGGTGATGAAGGAAGTCGCGAGCTGGTCGGATTCCTTCATCTTTATTTGGTGGTAGCCGGAGTATGCATCAAGGAAGCAAAGGGTTTCACATCCCGCAGTGGAGTCAACTATTTGGTCAATGCGAGGTAGTGGAAAAGGAACTTTAGGACATGCTTTATTTAGGCTAGTATAGTCTATACACATTCTGTCCTTTCCGTTCTTTTTCTTGACTAGTACGGGGTTTGATAGCCATTCGGGGTGGTGTACCTCCTTGATGAACCCGGCCTTCAGAAGTTTGTCGACCTCTTCCCCGATGATCCTGCGCTTTTCCTCGTCGAAGCGGTGCAGGCGTTGCTTCACCGGTCTTGACCCGGCCTGGATGTTCAAGGAGTGCTCGGCGACATCCCTCGGAATGCCCGGCATGTTCGAGGGACTCCACGCAAACATGTCGGCGTTTGCGCGGAGAAAGTCGACGAGCACGACTTCCTATTTAGGGTCGAGGGCGGCGCAGATCGTTAGCGCCTTCCCGTCCGTGAGGCCGGGGTCGAGTGGAACGGTCTTGGTATTCTCTGCCGGCTTGAAGTTGTCGGCGTGCCTCTTGGGGTCAGGGACCTGCCCGGAGAAATCGTCAAGGGCGGTGAGGATGTTAGCCGTTTCCTCGGCTGCTTCGGCCTTCTCCACGCACTCGACGTCGTAGTCGTAGGCGTGCTCATAGGAGGTGTCGACGGTGATGACGCCGTTGGGACCCGACATCTTCAGCTTGAGGTAAGCGTAGTTTGGGATGGCCATGAATTTGGCGTACCCGGGCCGGCCAATGACGGCGTGGTAGACGCCGGTGAACGCGACTACCTCGAAGACGAGCTCCTCCTTTCGGAAGTTCGAGGGGGTGCCGAAGCAGACAAGCAACTTGACGCTGCCGATGGGGAGTGCCTTCTTCCCCGGGACAATCCCATGGAACCCTCCCGCGCTAGGCAGGAGCAGGCTCCGTGGAACCCCTAGAAGATCGAGGGTCTCGGCGTAGATGATGTTAAGGCTGCTTCCCCCATCCATGAGGACTTTGGTGAGGCGGGTGTTGACGATAATTGGGTCAACGACGAGGGGGTAGACTCCCGCGTTAGGGACATGCTCGGGGTGGTCGCTCTGGTCGAAGGTGATCGGCGTGTGGGACCAGTCGAGGTATCGGGGGCCTCGTGCTCGAACGGAGAAGACCTCTCAACGCTCGCTCTTGCGCTGGCGCGAGTTGAGGCGGGTCGAGGGTCCCCCGTAGATCATGTAGCAATCGTGCACTTCTGGGAAGCCTCCTTTCTTCTCGTCGCCCTTCACGCGGAGGTCGGGGTCCGGTTCCTCCTTGTCGTCGCCCCTTTTCATACCGAGGGAGTCGAAGTGCCTCTTGAGCATGCGGCAGTCCTCGAGATTGTGGTTGGCCGGCCCTTTGTGATACGGGCATGGCTCCTTCAACATCTTATCGAAGACATCCCCCTCGAATGGGGGCCTCGAGGCTTCTTCCGGTCCGCCGCGGCCACTAGGCCGTCGGGGTCGACGTCGGGCTGGCCCTGTCAGCCCTTCTTCTTCTTCTTCTTCTTCTTCTTGTGGACGATCTTGTTGTCCCTTCGGGGTGCCTTGTTCGAGCTTTTGGGCTCGTCAATCTTGGCTTCCCCTTATCGAGGGGCCCCTCGAAGAATGCTCCAACCGCCTCTTCGTCGGCCGCGTAGTCGGCGATGATGTTCATGAGCTTGTTAGTGGTTCGGGGGATGTTTCGCCCAAGCTCCCGCACCAATTCTTTGCATGTTGTCCCGACGAGGAACGCCATGACGACGTCGTTGTCGGAGATGTGGAGCAGCTCAGTACGCTGCTTCGAGAAGCGTCGGGTGTACTCGCGAAGAGTCTCCCATGTCTTCTACCTACAGCTGCGTAGATCCCACGTGTTGCCTGGCCATACGTAGGTGCCCTTGAAGTTCCCCTCGAAGATGTGGACAAGATCGGCCCAGTTGTCGATTATATCTAAGGGGAGCTCCTCGAGCCATCTTCGAGCGGTGTCGGAGAGGAAGAGTGGGAGTTGTCGGATGATGGTGCTGTCATTGTCGGCCCCTCCCAGCTGACACGCCAGCCAGAAATCCACGAGCCAGAGCTCGGGCTTGGTTTCGCCATTGTACTTGGTGAGGCTAGCTGGTGCACGGAAACGAACAGGCAAAGCGGTTTGCCTGATCCTCTTGGTGAAGGCTCGAGGTCCTGGTGGTTCCGGGGATCGTCGCCGGTCCTCGTCACTGTCGTAGCGCCCCCTCGATGGGCGCTGTACCCTCGAGCCTCAGCATCGCCGTGTCGTCGCCGTCGATCGTTGTGCGTGTCCCATAGTTGTCGATTGTCGACAATACGCTCTCGGACCGACAGCTTCTGTGCCTTGGGTGGGGGTGTCACGTCCTGATGAACAGACACCTTGCGATCTTGTCGAGGTACTTCTTGCTTTTCTGTGGGCGTGCCTTGACGCCTTGAGGCTGAGCTTTCCGCCTGCTGCACGGCTGCAGTCTCGAGGAGCCCCTGGACCTCTTGCACGATGCGCCGTGCTTGGGTGGTTGATGGCGCCGGCATGTCACGAAGCAGCATGGCCGCTGCCACAACATTATGGATGGCACGGTTGTAGACATGAGGTGCATCCCCCCTCCTCGACGATTTGTCGATGTACGATCCTGGCTCGGGTGCGAGCACCTCCGTCCGGGAAGCGCTCTTGATCCTGCATGAGGGTCTGCTCAAGCTGTCGGAGTCGCGAGCGGTCTTCCTTGAGCTTGGCGAGCATACCCTGGACTTGCACGATCTGGGCGTCGTGAGGTGTTGTCGTATTGCTTGAGGTCAGGGCGTTGGCGTCTCGTGGAGGGGTCCTTCCGCCTGTTGCTCCCGCGTTTGCGTTGGCGGCGTCGTCGCCGTCCTCCCGGGGCTTGATTTCCTCGAGGATGTGGAAGCATTCTCGTGTGGGGTCGTAACCCTCGTAAGGGGAGTCAGAGTCGGGGTGGCCGAAGTACATGAAGTGCCCTCGGCGCCCCTCGTCCAGCCACTGTCAGATTTCGCCCCATGTGCGTGGCCCCGGGGCCGAGGCTCGCCGTGGCCCTGAGAGGTCATCCAGCGGAGGAGCGACGACGAGGCTTCTGGTTGCGCGTAGTAGGTCCTGTGGGACCTCGTGTGGCGTCTGCGTTTGCGAGCTTGCGGGAGCAGTGCGGGACCTGGCGCCGCCGTAGAGCCCGTGCGGAAGCAAACCGCGTGGCGGGGAGGTTGGGCGGACTGGAGAAGTCACGGGGAGTCCCGATGATGGCCACGTGGGGGTGCCGAGGTCAAGTTCGACGCTGCGTCCCCCTTGGGCTTCCTGGCGTGGGTTGAACGGGTCCCCGGGGGGACCTTTGTTCCCAGCTGGAACCGAGGGGGATGCAGCGCGGTTGTGGAGACGGCGACGGCGTCGTTCCTGCCTTCTCCTTCGTGCCGCAGCAAGGCGAGAACGGAGGGATTGTGGCGGGGTCGTGGCGGGCTCTAGTGTTGCGGAGCCGCTGCCGTTGCTACCGCCCATGTCGTCTTCGAAAAGTGGGATCATGTCGGGGCCGTGGCCCAGAGACATAAACCCCAGGCTCCCGAACCACATGACGACGCCGAACGGGAGCGGGCGAAAGGTGGACTCCATCTGGGAGTTGGGTTGGGAAGTGATTGACACGCAGAGGTGCCCCTACCTGTCGCGCCAACTGTCGGTGTTATGACCCAGGGGGTCAAGACCTACGTTACACCAGTACGGGTACGCGTATCCGATACGATATGTATCGGATACGCGGATACGCACTTTCTCAAAAGAAAACCCACTAAAATGGTGTATCCGAGTATCCGTATCCGCGTATCCAACGAGTATCGGATACGGATACGTCACCCTCTTTGAAGTATCCGTGTAACATAGGTCAAGACCACCAACGGGTGAATTTATATGGGGCTGCGTGATCCCTACTCCCAGACGTGCACAAGATGGACACAAGATTTATCCTGGTTCGGGCAATAGAAGGCCCTACGTCCAGCGGGGGGGATAGACTTGTATTATCTTGCACCGAAGTGCTTGTACAAAGGGGGTGTTACAAGCACGAGACGCACGAGGGTTGCTCGCAAAGGACTGCGGCCTAGAGCGAGCAGCGCTACCCTAAGTGGGCGAGTGAGTGGGTGGGTTGGCTTTGACTTGGTCAGGTTGGTTGGGTTGAACCGAACCGTTCTGCCTTGAGTTGTCCCCCGTCTCTATCCCTGGCGCCCCCTTTTATAGTTCAAGGGGAGGGCCAGGGTTACAGGAGTCTAAACAGCAACGGTACGGGGGGCGTATCCTTGTTGGCATCCTGCGATAAGACGTTGATCACTGTCGCAGCATGGTCTTCCTGCTTCTCCGGGTCTTTGGGGCGTGGAGACGGCGTACTGATTGCTGACAGTCGGCGTGACGGGCCTGCAGGCGAGCAGTGGTTCCACAGTCGACGCGGAGTGGGGCGAAACGGATGTCGTACCATAGTGGTTGGGGGTGGTGGTCGACCCTCCCCCGAATTGAGGGGGATTGAGGTCCGCGGGCCCCTGGTGTGGCCCCGGGGAAATAGTCGAGGGCCACCCCTCGAGGCTTCGCAGGCGAGGCCCATGCTTTTCATACCCGGGGTGTGGCTACAGGGGCCGCACAGGTGACGCGAGTCAGGGTATGGACGCGGATTTATTAGATTTGACCGCGGTAAGAATGCCCATGGCGTTCGGTGGGGGCAGGTAGGAGCATTAATTGCTCCTGCTCCCGGTACGGGAGGTAGGTGAGTTGACCGAGCCTCCTGGCGCGGGGTCGTTCGATCGACTCTTGTCCGTCAGCCGGGCTCGAGGCGGAGAGTTGCGGTCGAGGTGGAGGCAGAGGGGTCGTTCGTTCGACCCTCTGTCTGTCGCACGGTGTCGAGGCGAGAGCAGGGGCAGAGGGTCGTTCGCTCGACCCCCTGCCCGTCGTGGGGTCGTCGGGGTAGCGCGTGGGGGCTCGTTCGATCGACCCCCCGTCCGTCGGGGCACGTTGAGGGTGGTTCCACTCGCTGTTGTCTTAGTGGTGGGCCGGCTTGAATGGGCCGTCCTTGGTGGCGTGGTGGCGCTTGTTGAGAAAATTCTGCCTCTCGTAGGTGATTGGCTATTAAGAGATAGAGTCCCTTCAATAGCTAATCTATTGCAAGAGACAGGGTCTCTTCAATAGCCAATCACATACGGAAGGCACAATTTTCTCTTTCCTTAAAAATGGTTGCTATGTTGGTTTCGAGCGTGGGTTAGGGTACCCCTTACCTTCGTACCCGACACTATGTTCACATTTTATGACACCAAATCCATGGAATAGAATGGACCCTATAAAGTTACATGAAAAATATGACTAGGTTAATTTTGTTTCCATATCCAGATTGGTTTCAGTTTTTGGGAACAAATTTCTGCTTCGGTCCTTTCTTTTGGATGTTGGACAATACATCCATGCACGCCTTGTTTTTTAGCTACTCCAATTATACGCTTACTTGATTTCGGTAAGATTTGTGTTTACATATTCACTTGGACTGTACATGCATGCACACCTTATTATAACTTCTGTTTTCTTCTTTCATTAGAACCATATATAGCTGTACACCAGTTTGCCTCTTCTATCTTTTCTCATTCTGGTGTTTTCCCCCAAGGAGCACAAAACATGTTTGCTGAAAAGGAAAAATGATTATGGAGGCTGAGATTATTACTGCTTTCCAGATTATGGAGGCTAAAACGAAAAAGTCATGTTCTGCTCTGAAAGTAAATTGTTGAGTAACTACAGATAAAGTGCAGATTAATGGATAACAAACTCCTTTCTGCCACATACTGATAAAGGCAAGCATTCGTGCACAGTTTAGTTTCTGTAACTCAAAACAATACACCAGACTCATGCATACTCATGCATACTGCCCCTCAATGTTACATGGACATGTATCGTAATTAAACTAACAAACCTCAGTGTCTGCACCCCTATTTAAATATCCAGTGCTGCCACATTTAAGATTGCTTACAAATTGCATTATGGTTTATGCAACAATAAAGGGTGACATTTTGGGAGATTTTAGGTAAATGACGATAGTTAGCCATTGCCATCTTCTGTTTGTTGGTGCCATGGTGTAGACTTTATCTTCGCCACCTATATTTCTCTCAAGTTCTTTACAGGCGCTGATGCACAGTTTCAACAGCACAACATGATTTCCATGCAGGCTATTTCTGCTTCCTGAACCTCCAAAGGTGAATATCCCTCTTTGGACAGTTTTTCCTTTATTGGTTTTCGTCCTCTGTGTTTTGTTGTCTTTGTACGATGCAACAATGGCACACATGTGTACATTCGCTTTTGGTTCTCCTGTTCCCTAGTTTTGAGTTCAAGTTATATGGGACATAGTATTTTTTTACCTCTAGTGGCTGCATGACTGAAACAAGGACAAAGGTTTGTGTGGTGTTTGTGATTATGCATGGTGCTGCCTTTGGTACTTTACTAATCGATGTTTCCTTTTCTTCATTGATATAGGTTATTATTATACACAACATCTTGTTTCCTAGCAAAGTCTCCCCAGTATTAAGGTGCTCTGATCCCTACTCTTCCTTTAACTATTCTTTTTTTCTTCGCGACTAGATATATACTTGTGTGTCTTTAAAAACTTCATCCTTGGTTTCACTACGCTGGATCGTAACAAAAAGGCCTTATGGCTGTTGTTAAGGGTATTATAGTCATGTCCCTAGTAGGGTTTCCCTCATTGTACTCTATATATATCCCCTCATGGGCCTCAATACAATCATCTATTTCATCCTTAATCATATTTGTAACATGGTATCAGAGCAGGTCTAGGGTTAGGGCAAATCATCCTCCTAGGTCAGATCCCATCGTGAGCGCCGTCGGGAGGAGGCCCCCGTCGGGGCGCTCCTCCCCCTCCTCCAGTCCGTGTCGGTCCACCATCTTCCCCAGATCGGATCTGCAGCATCGTCTTCTCTCGTCACCGTCGTCGGTCACCATCGAGTCGTCATCGTCTTCATCTGCTCGTCGAGGGTCCTCCTCGGCGCGGGGCTGCCGCATGTCGCAGGGCCGCCCATCGCGGCTCGCCGGCTCCTCATGCGGCCATTCGTCGTCCGCGTTGTCCCCATCTCCGCTTGCTGAGGATCCGCAGCGCTGTCTGCGGGATTCGTCGACTTTCCGGTGCTGGCTCGCGCGGCCCAAGGCGGTGGCTCGAGGCGTTCCATCGGCGCGGGGCTGTCTCTATCCGCCCGTCGGAAGCTCTCTGTCCGCCCGTCGTGGACTCCCTGTCACCACCGTCTTCGCTAGGGCACGCCCTACTCCTCGCCGTCAACCGCTGTCGCCTCTGTATGAGTGCTCGTTTAGGAGCTGCCGCCACCTCTGCCCGTGGGCTCGTCCTGGAGCCGTCGTTGCTCCTGTTTCTGCTCTAGCGACTTCTGTCTCGTCGGTTTGTCCTCCATCCTCCGCTCATGGCTGCCTGCTTCAGCCGTTATCTTCCAGTTACAGCCGTTGCTGCCACGCAGGATCATGTCCAGCCACCTCCACTTCATTTTCAGATCCGATCTGGTTCACCACCATCTGTTATCTGCATCTGTTGTCATGTGTTGAGGCCTTCCATTCCATTGCATTAGTGTCATGTCCATCCAAGTCCAGCCTCACTTCATATCATCGATGCCGTGTGTGTCCATAAAATTTTTGTTAGATCAGCCACCATTTCGTCGTCGAGACCGTCGCACGGGTCCATCAGGTGCGACAGTACTTCCACCCGTCGTGGACGTGCTATCGCCGCTCGTCGCGGTCTCCTTCCTGTCAGCCGTCGCATGGGTCCATCAGGTGCGGCAGTAGTCCCACCCGTCGTGGGAGTGCTACCGCTGCCCGTCGCGGCGACATCACCCTGCTTGCCGTCTTGCAGCAGGTGTTCTTCATTCGGCTGGTGTAACACATCTTCACATCATTGTCAAGTTGAAGTCTCCAAAGCAAGGATCAAGAGGTATGCGCTGAAGTACGGGTCGTGAAGGCGGTGCCCTCTTGTGGAGGAGATGATCTACGTCGACAAGTCAAGAATTGCATGCGTTGATGTCATATTTGCTTTTGGACTTCGGATGTATCTTTTTGTTTGAGTCGTGTGTTTATTGTGCACTCTGCAAATGCAACGCCATTGCATTCACGTTGCATTTGACAGGGGGTGTTAAGGGTATTATAGTCATGTCCCTAGTCTAGGGTTTCCCTCATTGTACTCTATATATATCCCCTCATGGGCCTCAATACAATCATCTATTCCATCCTTAATCATATTTGTAACAGCTGTGACTTGAGAATATGCTCTCATTTCTCAGCTATGCAGTTGATCTGGTGTGGTGTGGTAACTCCTTGCATAAATATGGTATTAGCTGTAACTTATTGTTGCAACCGTTCATACACAGTAAGAAGAGCGTCGATGCTGGTGGAAGCATGGAACAAAGGATGGTTTCTTCGTGCCTTCACATGGGAAAGAAAAAGCAACTGTTCTGCAGGCCTCTGTGACATGTCCGTAAGATAATGCTCCTCCTTTAAACTATGATGAATAGAGTGCTTCTCAACTCGGGGACAGAGACATGTCTCTTAGGTGCTCAGATTAAGATTATTCAATATTTATCTATTGATATCATTTAGAAAAATTTAACTAATTAAATAGGCTTCCTGTTATGGCTTTGCTGTTACAATTTCTTTCGTTTTGCCTTACATTTGCTTCATTCATCTTTTGTTGTTGTTGTTTGGTGTAAATGCAGGTTACAGTGATGAGATTGGGGTTTAAGGGCATCAGATCACAATTTACTATGCTCCAGGTGAACCATTACCTCCTTTATAGGTCTTATTAAGATCCTTGGTGCAAGGTATGCCAGTTGTATTCTGAAGATTTTGTCTGCGTCTGCAGCCAAATATATATCGGCTCCCATGTAGCAGTAAGGACTTAGAACTGAAATATACATGAGGCATAAAAGTAAGCATTTTCCTCCAAGCTGTTATTTATACAAAGGCAAACGATAGGACAAAAAAAGGCCACCATCATTTTAGTAAACCAATTTAGTACTATAGTTGCTTGTGTACAGGATACTATAGTTCATATCCACAACAACTAGTTTGGGTAGAGCAAAAGGTTGGCTTATTCCCCTTGTATCTTTATAAAATGGTAGTTGATGATTATCTGGTTCACACTATAATAGTCAAGGCAAACAGTGTTGCATTGAATCCTGTATGTTTTTTGACATGAAGCCTAATAAATAGGCAATGGTCCAGTAAACATCTTGTCATAATTTCTCTATGGATTTCTTAGCCATGTAAACCAAAGGTTATGCCTATCCCAATGACAGTCCAGTTCATTGCCTATTTATTAGGCTTCGTGTCAAAAAAAAAACATATAGGATTCAGTAGAGCACTGCTATATATAGTATCTCTGCTCTCTTTTGTTGCATATAGTATAGATGCATAAGATTCATATAGAGCTTATTCAATGCGAAAAGGTTTCCCATTTTTCCATAGCCATGAAAATGCAGACAAACTTCTAAGATGCAGTAAGAGTGCAAACCAGAGTGAAAAAAGCAAGGTTCTCACGGCGACAAGGCGAGGCGAGGCGACCTACCCCCTTCCAATCGCCTAGGCGACGCCTAGGCGATGGCGAGGCGAGGCAAGGCGACGCCATACACAGCTCTTTAAAATAGAGAAAAGAAAAAAGAAAAGAGAAAAGAGAAAAAAGAAAAGAGAGAGAAGAAAGATAAAGCAGCCCAATAGACCCAACAACCCATGTAAGCCCAATATCTCTTCCCATAAGCCTAACTCCCACTCCTGGAAACACCGCCGTTCTCATTCAGTCGCCGTTCTCCTCCCGCGTGCGAGACGCCGCCGCCGTTCCTCTGCTTCCCGCACGCGAGACGACGCCGCAGCGGCCTCCTGGAGTCACCGCTCTTCGTCCTCCAGCCACTGCCTCCTCCTCTAGTCGCACCGCTGACTCCTCCAGTCACGTCGCCTCCTCCTCCTCCTCTGGTTGCAAGCCTCCAACCACTGCCGCCGCCTCCTGCAGTCCCTCCTCCAGCTGCTGCCGCCATGGAAGTCGTGGCGACGCCGACGCCCAGCTTCTATCTTCGCCTAGACGCCTTGGCGTCGCCTAGGCGACGCCGTGAGAACCTTGGAAAAAAGGCTCTGGATATGTGTCACTTTTTTGCATTTATTGCTTTTACAGACCAGTTTCGTTGCAGCTGACGGATAGCAATGCTTGATAGGCTTGTTGCTATCCTTTGACATTACTATTTTCCTTACCATTGTGACAACAATGTTATTTTGACTAACAAATAAGACAGGATCAGCCGTGCAGTAAACTGGCAATGGATACAATTGCTTACCAAATAGCCCCTACTACATTCAGTTTCCTCTGAAACAGTACTAATTCGTTCCTACTTCTGCAGGGGGGCAGGTGCTATGGAAGAGCAGTGGGTCCAAAACAGATCAAAATCATAGACTAAGATGGTTTGTACCTAATTCTAGATACAATAAGGCTACTGCCCTTCTGTCCAACATGCAGTCATGCGGCACAGAGGTAATGCACATTTAGAATTCATCACAATAAGAACATGACATCACATAACCATTCACGAGGACCTGTGTGCCACAATCAGTAAAAAAACTGGCATTGTTACCTCTGAAAGCGTCTTTTGGCTGAGTTAATTCCCATTTAGTATGATAGTGTCATAGAATTACTAAAATGAATTTTGTTGGCTGCATCTATGGCGGGCAATGCACTTAACTCAGTTTCATCTACCACCTTATGAAAACATATTGTAATTATTTGGAACTGTTGAGCTAATTTCTGCACACTGTGCAGCTGGAAATTATATTTTTAGTTGACTAAAATCTTTGCTATATATGTAACCACCTTTAAGGACTGCTTCCACCTGGATACTGTGCTCGCATGGTTAGATTATTCTCTTGCTTGGTCATACAGGGTAGAGGTACTTCAAGAGAGGACCAAATAACAGTCTTAGAAATGCTTGGGGTCAACTCCATCAGTCCAATGAAATCTTCGATCATCTTTTGCTTCAATGATAACCTTGCCACATGCTACGCGAACTCGGTGCTATTTACATTCTCGTGTCCAAAAAATAGATGTCCTGGTAGTTTAATTCTTCCCTCTTTATTTGCAGATACACAGGTACCTCCATATTTATCATCGCAACAGGTGGACAACTCAATGGTGTCGGATGGTCCATTGGTGTTCTTGCTATTTGTACAAATATTTGCACTCTATATCGTGTGAACTAAGAAACCTTAGTCTTATGAATACACTATAGCTTTTATATTTTTGTACGTTTGTGCATACACCATTTAAGGGAACTTCTATGTATTGCTGTTGGCGCTCTTTTTTTTACCACCTAACACTAATGTAATGCCGTCTCTTGTACTCTGTTATAATGCGCCAGACTTTATAAATGTCGCAATTGTTTTGCATAAACAGCTATACATTATCATGTCCGTATGTCCTTTCTCTTAATGATACTAATATTTGTTTCAAGTTGGCGCGCAAGTGCGCGCCATTCCACTAGTATTTTTAGTTGTCGTGTTGTCCTAGCGTGCAGAGGAATTTGCGAGCGTTACCTATCGTATTTTTCTCCATGAGGCCTTGCCAAATTTTTGTTGCCTTTTTAATTTGCCACACTTTAGGCATGTGGAAAGCTAGGACTTCGTAGTTCACGACATCATGGATGAGCACGCAACACATATGCTTAGTTGTCGTGTTGTCCTAGTGTGCCGAGGAATGTGCGCGCGTTACCTACCGTATTTTTCTCCATAAGACCTTGCCGACATTTGTCGGTGTTTCGACCCCGGGGGGTGTGACACCGACGAGTAATACGATCGCGTGCTCTCTTCCCGGATGGTGACGCAAGGAGACACAAGATTTATACTGGTTCGGGCAAAGAAGGCCCTACGTCCAGTGTGGGGAGGGGAGTTTGTATTCCTTGCACCTAAGTGCTTGTACAGGGGCGATTACAAGCTCAGTGAGCGTTGACCGGGGTCCGGGCTCACTGAAGTGTGCTATGGCATCCCTGCGTTGTAGAGACGTGTGTGCGAAGGTCCCGGGCGTCCTCTTTTATAGTGCAAGAGAAGGCCAAGGTTACACAGTGAACCGGAGTACAATGTGCGGATACATGGGTGTATGCCGAGTCTCTGTGTGATGAGTGATTGTCAACGGAGATGATGCGCATGTTCTTTGGCTTGTGTTGTGCAGGTGTCGAGCACGGAGACAGTGGTCGATGGCGGGTGAAGGTCAAGTTGCGACGTGCCGTGCCGACGGACCGGGCGCGATGAAGGATGGGCGTGCCGTGCGGCGGACGTGCCATGCCGATGTATCGGACGGTGAAGGGCGGACGTGGACTTGGACTGATGGACTGGAGGCCGGAGGATCAGCTGTGGTGGCTGGCAGCCTGCGACAGCGACAAGCGGAGAAGTGCGATCATGTCGGTGGAAGGGGTGCACAGGCGGTGCATCCCCTCTACGACGCCGGTTTGTTGGTAGAGCCCGGGAAAAACCAACGGTGGTGGGTTTCCAGGTTGAGCCACAAAACCTGGGCGCGACGGTTTCCAGGTTTGGGCCTCAAAACCTGGGTGGTGGGTTTCCAGGTTGAACCACAAAACCTGGGCGCGACGGTTTCCAGGTTGAGCCTCAAAACCTGGGCGTGGGCCGGTTTCCGAGTTTGGGCCTCAAAACTCGGGCGCGGACGGTTTCCGAGTTTGGCCACAAAACTCGGGCTGGAGGCTGGTTTCCCGGTTTGGGCCTCAAAACCGGGGGCTGATGGAAAAGGCTGGTTTCCCGGTTTGGGCCACAAAACCGGGGGTGCAGAGTGGTGGCGGCACGTGGCGGCGATCTGAAGGTTGCGTGGAGGCGACGCGGAAGACCGTGCGGGCGTGGCCGTCGGATCTACCTACCACCGGCGGGTGGACTAGAATAGCCTTAGGGTTAGGCTGGTCCGCTCTGTAAATACAGTAGTGAGGGGTAGAGTAGGAAATAGGCTTAGGCTAGGTTAGTATAAGTAGTCTAGGGGAGACACCCTCCTCCCCATCTCAGTTTTAGCTATCTCAGTTAGCGCAGTCATTTGCTTCCTAGCACCTAGGGTTTCCACTCTCCCATCCCTGCTTTAGCTAGTTGAGATCCGCAGAGAGACTCCACTCTGTGTACTGTTGATTCGAGGAAGTGAGGCCGTATCCTCACCTTGGATCCCATCTCTTGGTGTCAATTCGCGTTTTGATTTCATGCTCATCATGTTCTTCGCGGATTGCTTTGTGCCTTGAGTTTTCCCGTCGCTTGATCTTTGTGCTCGGTTCATCTTTTGCGATTCCGTTTGAACTGATTTGTTCTAGATCATGAGGCACTTCTTTCCACCGAAAGAAATCATCTCTAACCTCACGGTCTAGGAGATCGATCAAGTTTTAGTTTCGGGTCTCTTTTTCTTCCTTCCCCCGAATTCCTTCGATTCACCGATTTGGAGTTAGGTTCGAGCCATGATCTCTTAGAGATAGCTCACTAACCTCCTTGTGACTCCTCAGATCGAATCCCAAGCCTAGAGCACTTGATACGGAGGAGATCGGGTTGAATCGCCGGAGTTTCAGTGCAGTTTCGGGGTGACCGGACGCCGGTCACGACTTGACCGGACGCGTCCGGTCGTTGAAGGTTTGAGCGTGTTCTGGTTTTTGCTCTGACCGGACGCTGGAGTTTAGTGGTGACCGGACTCGCCCATAGTCCTGTTCACTACTCGAACGTGCTTGTGACCGGACGCACGGGGATCGACCGGACGCTCGCAGTCACTGCGTCCGGTCAGTTCCAGAGAGGTCCAAAACCGGTTTTTGGCTGACCGAACGCGTCCGGTCCCAGCTGACCGGACGCAGGCAGAGTCCGGTCGATCCAGTTTCGCGTCGTTTCGTTCGCGGTTCGTTCGTTCTTGATTGGACTCGAGTTTCGTCTTTTGCGTTGGCTTTCTAGGGTTGTCTAGTGTCCCGCTGTGCTTTGTGGAAGCATCCACCCTACATCTAGGGTCGTGGACATTAGCAAGCTCTAGGGTTCGCTTTTGGGGTTGAGTTTGGGACAGTGGCATCTAGTTTCCGAAAGGAAATTTTGAAGCTCCCATTCACCCCCCCTCTGGTCGCTTTCGGGTAGCTTCTCGGTCCTTCAATTGGTATCGGAGCGGGTTAAGGATCTTCCACCTTAGCCGGTTCCAGATCCACCGAAGGCGACATGGATCGCGGCGTGGGCAAACCGCCGTTTTTCGATGGGACGAACTATGCGTATTGGAAGATACGTATGTCGGCCTATTTGCAGAGTTTGGGCGCTTCTATCTGGGATATTTGCAACTCCCCTGATTACGTGGTCTTGGCTGCTCGTGTGACTCAACAGCAGATCGATGAGCACGATGCCAATAGCCGAGCCCGTAATGCTCTTTTCTCTTGTTTGAGCATGGGTGAGTTTGATCGCGTTTCTCACCTCGCTACGGCTCGGGAGATCTGGGACACTCTCATGCGTTTTCATGAGGGCACCTCTCAAGTCAAAACCCGACTCTACGAGTCGTTCAAGCGAGAGTATGAGAACTTTAGACATCAACCTGGCGAGAGCATAGAAAGTTTATTCGCTCGCTTTCAGGTGATTGTCAACAGGATGAGGGCTAACAGAGAGCAGTTGCCATTTGACGATCATGAGCGTGCTTTGAAGCTTTTGCACACTCTTGACCGTTCGGTGTGGGACTCCAAGGTTCAGGCAATCATCGAATCGCCGAACTATGAGACCCTCACCTGTGACGAGCTCTTCAGTAAGCTCAAGTCCAGTGAGATTGATGCTATGGCGAGGGCTTCTTTTGAAAATCCTTCTCGCCCGTCCATGGCTTTGGTTTCCGGCTCTTCCTCTAACCCCTCAGCTGGCTTTGCGCTTTCTTCTCTCTTTTCTGTGACAGAGGACCAGCTGGAGTCTTTGGGAGACGACGAGTTGGCTTTGCTTGCCAACCGGTTTTCGCGGTTCCACAACAACCGCGTGAACCGCCGTCGTGGAGGAGGACACGCCGGATGCTACGAGTGCGGCGACCCCGACCACTTCATCGCCAACTGCCCCAAGAAGAACAAGCACTTGGGCAAGGGCGAACATGGGCGCAAGCGCGACTCCAAGTACAAGGAGAAGCACGTCCCCCCAAGGCACAAGAAACGGGGCGGCTTCGACAAAGAGTACATCAAGAAGAAGTACTTGGAGAAGCAGCAAGCTGAGCAGCGCGCATTCTTCGCCACGCTCAGCGACGTCGACGGCTCGGATGACGACTCCGCTGGCTCCAGCGATGACGAGTCCGTGAAGAAGAAGCTAGAGGACAAGTTCAACGGCTTGTGCTTCTTCACCGGCGACGGAGGCCTGTGCACCATGGCGCTCGGAGATGAGGTCGGAGGCGAGCTGGAGCACACGCCTCGGAACGACAACAACGACGACGACGACGACACCTCCCAGGTATCTCTCACCTACGACGAGCTTTCCTCCGAGGTAGAGAAGTTGACTGCTGCTCTCCTTAGCCAAGATAAACTGCTTAGGCGTGCCGCTAGAGAGCGCAAGGAGTTTAGGCAGAAGTGGGAGGACACGATGAAGGAGCTTGAGTTCGCTCGGTCCACCGTGGTTGTGTCGGAGGAGTTGGAGTGCGAGAGTTGCACCGCGCACATGACTGATCTCCTCACCTTGAGGGGTAAGTATGCTGCGTTGGTTGGAGAGGTGGATGAGCTCCGTGCTAGGCCGCAGCTGTTGGGTGCATGCAAGACTTGTCCTGTCTTGCAATCCGAGTTGGCAGAGAAGAATGCGAAGCTTGAGTCCTTAGAGAAGGCCAGCTCGAATAGCGCTTGTGTTACGAGGTGTGCTTTGTGTGAGGGCCTGGAGATGGAAATTGCAAATGTGAAGCATGACAAGATGCAAACCGAGGAAGAAAACACATACCTTCGGACCATCTTGTCATGGGTCTCCTGTAGTGAGCCGCAGCTCGGGATGATGATCTCCCAATTCAAGCGAGCTGCTGGGGCTCCTGGTGTAGGTCTTGGCCAGAGTGTTGATCTCTCAGCTTTTGGTAAGATTGGAGAGTCTAGTGGTCTGAACCCCTGTGAGAAGCCCAACTCTACCACTGCTCCCAAGCTTGCCAAGCTTCCACTCAAAGAGCCTGCCAAGCCTACCACCAAAGATGGTGTGGTTGAGGAACCCCCGAGAGCTCCTCCCAAGAACCAAATTTGGGCACCCAAGCCAAACCACCTCAAGAACAAGCTTGATGCTATGCCACCCATCAGAGAGGAGTGTTTGCCTCAGAAGGGCAAAGTGAACCACACCCACAGCCCTGGTCACCAACAACCCCCTTTGCGTGCGGTGAGGTACCAGTGTGATTTCTGTGGGAGGGATGGTCACTTGAGCAAGTTCTGCTTTAGGCGCAAGAGAGAGGCGCGCAGGGCTCGGGAGATGGAGAACCCGGACATGTACCATCCAGCTCATGGTGGACATGTACCGAAGGCCCAGGGGAGAGCTGCTAGGTCCGGACGTCAGGGTCCTAGGCCTAGGCAGGAGATGAGAGCCCCAAGGAGGGAGACTAGGCCTAGAGGTCCAGCACCTCAGTTTGTTAGGCCTAGGCAGGAGAGAGCTCCGAGGAGAGACGCTAGAGCAGTTGAGCCCCAGGCTCCTAGGCGTAAACCTCGTAGAGAGCGTGCCCGACGGGGTCCTGCTTTTGCAGGTAACGGACCCCGTGGCGGAGGCTTTGTTGAGCGCTTTGTCCCACCGCAGGTAGAGTTTCGCGGTGAGCGCTTCTTCCCCAGCGGACCACGTTTTTCTCAGCGTGGTGATCGCTTCCCTCGTAGACGTGCTAGGAATGGTTTTTCTGCTAACCGTTCTTTTGAGCAGCCGGCCCAACACAGGTATTACCCTTATTTCACTAACCCCAGTGTTGGACCGTATGCTCACCCTATGTCTTTCTATTGATGTAGGTAAGACGGTTGGAGGACGTTTGGTTGGTGGATTCCGGTTGTTCGAGGCACATGACCGGAAACACCAAGTGGTTCTCCAGCCTTAGCCCGGTCGCCGGAAAGGAGTACATAACCTTTGGCGATAATAGTAAAGGTAAGGTATTGTCTCGTGGAACTGTGCGGGTTAATGAGCACTTTGTGTTGCGCGATGTCGCTCTTGTTTCTAACCTGCATTTTAACTTGCTTTCTGTTTCGCAACTTTTTGATGATGACTATGAGATTCGTTTCAAACCGAACCTCAGTCGCATCTTAGATCCTCAGGGCGATCTTGTATGTTTGATTTCGCCCTTTGGGAAAGTCTTTTGTGCGAATTTCTCGGAATCGTTTGGTTCTTCTCGCTGTCTTTTGGCTAGTCCTTCTTCTTCCGATCTTTGGAAGTGGCATAGGAGGCTTGGTCACTTAAGCTTCGACTTGCTTGCAAGACTTAGCTCACTTGGCCTAATCCGAGGATTGCCCAAGCTTTCGATGGAGAAGGATCTAGTTTGCCATTCTTGCAGACATGGGAAGATGGTTGCTGCTCCCCACCATCCGGTGACTAAGGTCATGACCTCGCACCCCGGAGAGCTTTTACACATGGACCTTGTTGGTCCGGCTCGGGTGAGCTCGGTTGGTGGCAAGTGGTATGTTTTGGTTGTTGTTGACGACTTTTCGAGGTACTCGTGGGTCTTCTTTTTAGCTGAGAAGACCGAGACTTTCTCCTTCGCTCGCAATCTGATTTTGCGTCTTCAGAACGAGTTCCCTTTGAACTCGATGCGAGCTATTAGAAGTGATAATGGTTCCGAGTTTAAAAATTCGGATTTTGAGAAGTTTTGTAACCGCCTTGGTTTGGAGCATCAGTTTTCTTCCCCCTATACACCACCCCAAAATGGTGTTGTAGAGAGGAAGAATCGGACCCTTGTTGAGATGGCCAGGACGATGCTTGATGAGCATAGGACTCCTAGGCGCTTTTGGGCCGAAGCTATGAACACTGCATGCTACATTTCGAATCGCATTTTTCTGAGAGCGTTTTTGAAGAAGACCTCTTATGAGTTGCGTTTTGGTCGCCAGCCCAAGGTGAGTTACTTTAGAGTCTTCGGTTGCCATTGTTTTATATTGAAGAAAGGCAACCTGGACAAGTTTGAGTCTCGTTCTTCTGACGGTGTGTTTTTGGGTTATGGCACTCACACTCGAGCTTATCGTGTACTTAACCTTGACACTAACCGAGTCATGGAGACATCAGATGTCACCTTCGACGAGACTCTTGTTTGTCCCTCTTCTCGTTTTGAGCGTGCAGGTGATCATGAGGTTGGAGAGCCTCTTTTCGATGACGAGGACGAGGGTGCTGAAGGTACAGATGATCCAGCACCCCCTCCACCTGCCGTGCCGCAAGGAGCGGCCTCGACGACGACTCACGGCCCCGACACTTCTTCTTCCTGGGGGCCGTGGGATCCTCCACCTCGCGCGGTACCTTTTGTACCCGGGGTGGAACCAGCTGCTGTTGAGGGGGAGGTCACTTCTTCCCGGGAGGCGCCACGACATATCCAGCGCCAGCACCCCCCTGAACAGATGATCGGCGACATCGACGAGCGAGTTACTCGCTCCAGGTCACAGCACATCTCGCACTTTGCTCATTCTGCTTTTGTTGCGTCTTTTGAGCCCCGAGATGTTGGACACGCATTGACGGATCCGGATTGGGTCAATGCCATGCATGAGGAGCTAGAGAACTTTGAGCGAAATCGGGTTTGGGTTCTAGTGCCTCCACCTCCTGACTGTAAACCTATTGGGACAAAATGGGTATTTAAAAACAAGCAAGGAGAGGAGGGCCACATTGTGAGAAACAAGGCCCGGCTTGTAGCGAAGGGTTATAGTCAGAAGGAGGGGATAGATTATGAGGAGACCTTCGCTCCTGTAGCTCGTTTGGAGGCTATTAGGATACTCTTGGCTTATGCTGCATCCATGGGTTTCAAACTTTTTCAAATGGATGTCAAGAGTGCCTTCTTAAACGGCTACATTGAGGAAGAGGTCTATGTCCAGCAACCCCCCGGTTTTGAAAATCCCAAGTTTCCAAACCATGTCTTTAAACTCCACAAAGCTTTGTATGGTTTGAAACAAGCCCCTAGAGCCTGGTATGAGAGATTAAAAACCTTTTTGCTAGCTAAGGGTTTTAAAATGGGATGTGTTGATAAAACGCTCTTTCTCCTCAAGCAAGGCAAAGATACTCTCTTGGTCCAAATTTATGTGGATGATATCATTTTCGGTGGTTCTTCTCACGCTTTGGTTGCCAAGTTTGCAGATACTATGAGCAGGGAGTTCGAGATGAGCATGATGGGCGAGCTGACTTTCTTTCTCGGGTTGCAAATTAAGCAATCCCGAGAGGGGACGTTTGTGCACCAGGGCAAGTACACGAGGGACTTGCTGAAGCGGTTCGACATGGGTGAGGCCAAGCCTCTTCCGACGCCCATGTCGACAACGACTGCCCTGGATGCCGACACGGATGGAGAAGCAGTGGACCAGAAGGAGTACCGCAGCATGATTGGATCGCTGCTCTACCTGACGGCGACACGGCCGGACATTCAGTTCGCCGTGTGCTTGTGCGCGCGCTTTCAGGCTTCGCCACGCACTTCTCACCGTCAGGCGGTGAAGCGCATCTTCAGGTACCTTCGTTTCACACCCGAGCTCGGGGATTTGGTATTCTTCTTCCTCCACTCTCTCGCTTTGCGGTTATTCCGATGCCGATTTTGCTGGTTGTCGCATTGAGCGCAAGTCCACTTCTGGGAACTTGCCAGTTTATTGGGTCTTCTCTTGTATCGTGGTCTTTCTCGCAAGCAGTCTAGTGTCGCTCAGTCTACCACGGAGGCTGAATATGTTGCTGCGGCTAGCTGCTGTTCCCAGTTACTCTGGATGATGGCCACTTTGCGTGATTTTGGTTTGAGCTTACTCGAGTTCCTTTGCTTTGTGACAGCACGAGTGCCATTAGCGTTGCTAAGAACCCCGTGCTTCACTCGAAAACCAAACACATTGATGTGCGCTTTCATTTCTTGCGAGACCACCAGGAGAAGGGTGATATCGACCTTCGCCATGTCGATACTCATCACCAATTGGCTGATATTTTCACCAAGTCTTTAGACGAATCAACCTTTAATAGGTTGAGGGGTGAGCTTGGTGTGTGTTTCCCCTTTTAGATGGGGGAAGCATTTTGAGATGTACAGACTGACTCTTTTATTTTGAGGCTCTTTTTCTTTTGAGTTTCTTGAGTCTTTCCAATTGGTATCTTCTTTCTTTCAGTTTTGTGTCGGGCATACGCATTTACATTCTGAGCTTCATGTCTATATTCACTAGAATGTAATTATGCTCTTGTTAGTATGCTCCGATACTTATGATGATGCTTGTAGCTTATGCTCTTTCTGATCACTGTTACATGTTATGAGCGAGCTATTTTTGGAATGGTGAATTATGCCTAATGTATAAATCTGAAAATGTTCACCATTGAGATATGCAACTAGCATGTGTAGGGTGTGTTGAGTCCATTCCTGCTTTTCATATATGCTAGGGTTGCTATGTCTCTAGTTCTGAGTCATTCACTTGCTTGGTTGTTCATAACTTGCTTAAAATCTGAACCAAGTATTGTTGAATTGAAAAGATCGAGATGGGATTGCTTGTCAACACCTCATGGTATTGAGACTGTTTCTCATTGCACTTTGAGTTAAACTTGAGCCATGTAGTGTATGACCGAAACCGTTGCTTTAAGCTTCTGATTGCTTCGGCATAGGCTTCGCACGGTTGAAAAGTTAGGCGATGACAAGCTTTCAACCTCTCGCAATCACATGCTAAAAATGAACTTGTGAATTCTTTTACCGCTGCAACTCCGATATGAATTTGAAATCACAAGTATATGCTTCATTCCTATGCATGATGATTGAACTTTGCTAGGGGTAGTTCACCTTGTATATATGCTTAGCACTTGTTTGGATTCCTTCTATACATGTCTAGTGCTATTTTGATGGTGACTATCCTTTTGGCTTAAAACTGCTCACATGCTCATATGCTTCATATTTCGTATAAGTGATCAGTTTGAGCCTTTGCTATTTGAGTGCTTAATTGAGATGTTGGAGCTATACTGATTAGAGCATCTTTGCACTCTTTTGACTATATACTTGAAGCTCCTAACTTGCATTTTGACTTCATATGCATTTTGGAAGGAGATCTTGTGTTCAGGGGGAGTTTATGTGAAGGGAGTTGCTTCTCCGATACCTTTTGGCCTTGATAAGTGCATTTTCAACTAGGGGGAGAAATTTATGCAAATCATATGCTCCTGTGTTGATCAACTAAGGGGAGAATCATTTGTCCTAGTTGCTTGCATTTGTCGAGGGGGAGTTTGCTAGTTGTGTTGAGCCGTTGCCTCTGTCTTGAGGGACTAGCAAACGTTCCTAGCTTTTCATGAGCTTTCATAAGCTTTTTCATTTGGCTTTCAATTGGTATCGTCTGGTGTGCTTTCCCATTTGGTTTGGGTTGATTTCCAATTGGTTCGGAGTGATTTTCTTGCTAGTTGTGTTGAGCCTATGTGCTTTCTGAGGGACTAGCATTTTGCTTCTGTTGTCCTCCGATCTTCAATTGGTATCTGCTAGCGGTGTTGAGCCTGTTCTACCTCTTCTTGAGGGCTAGTTTTGCTTTGCTTGGTTGCGTCGAGCCGTTGCCCATGTCTTTGGGGACCAAGTTTTCGCTTCATCCACTTGACCTTCTTTGGCTTTTGTTAGGCTTTTGGGTCATTTGGTTGGGTTTTCTCTTCTCACTCCTTCCTACCTCCTTCTTCTTATTCATGATTTGTTGTGGAGTTGACAATGCACTCATCAAGGGGGAGATTGCGGATACATGGGTGTATGCCGAGTCTCTGTGTGATGAGTGATTGTCAACGGAGATGATGCGCATGTTCTTTGGCTTGTGTTGTGCAGGTGTCGAGCACGGAGACAGTGGTCGATGGCGGGTGAAGGTCAAGTTGCGACGTGCCGTGCCGACGGACCGGGCGCGATGAAGGATGGGCGTGCCGTGCGGCGGACGTGCCATGCCGATGTATCGGACGGTGAAGGGCGGACGTGGACTTGGACTGATGGACTGGAGGCCGGAGGATCAGCTGTGGTGGCTGGCAGCCTGCGACAGCGACAAGCGGAGAAGTGCGATCATGTCGGTGGAAGGGGTGCACAGGCGGTGCATCCCCTCTACGACGCCGGTTTGTTGGTAGAGCCCGGGAAAAACCAACGGTGGTGGGTTTCCAGGTTGAGCCACAAAACCTGGGCGCGACGGTTTCCAGGTTTGGGCCTCAAAACCTGGGTGGTGGGTTTCCAGGTTGAGCCACAAAACCTGGGCGCGACGGTTTCCAGGTTGAGCCTCAAAACCTGGGCGTGGGCCGGTTTCCGAGTTTGGGCCTCAAAACTCGGGCGCGGACGGTTTCCGAGTTTGGCCACAAAACTCGGGCTGGAGGCTGGTTTCCCGGTTTGGGCCTCAAAACCGGGGGCTGATGGAAAAGGCTGGTTTCCCGGTTTGGGCCACAAAACCGGGGGTGCAGAGTGGTGGCGGCACGTGGCGGCGATCTGAAGGTTGCGTGGAGGCGACGCGGAAGACCGTGCGGGCGTGGCCGTCGGATCTACCTACCACCAGCGGGTGGACTAGAATAGCCTTAGGGTTAGGCTGGTCCGCTCTGTAAATACAGTAGTGAGGGGTAGAGTAGGAAATAGGCTTAGGCTAGGTTAGTATAAGTAGTCTAGGGGAGACACCCTCCTCCCCATCTCAGTTTTAGCTATCTCAGTTAGCGCAGTCATTTGCTTCCTAGCACCTAGGGTTTCCACTCTCCCATCCCTGCTTTAGCTAGTTGAGATCCGCAGAGAGACTCCACTCTGTGTACTGTTGATTCGAGGAAGTGAGGCCGTATCCTCACCTTGGATCCCATCTCTTGGTGTCAATTCGCGTTTTGATTTCATGCTCATCATGTTCTTCGCGGATTGCTTTGTGCCTTGAGTTTTCCCGTCGCTTGATCTTTGTGCTCGGTTCATCTTTTGCGATTCCGTTTGAACTGATTTGTTCTAGATCATGAGGCACTTCTTTCCACCGAAAGAAATCATCTCTAACCTCACGGTCTAGGAGATCGATCAAGTTTTAGTTTCGGGTCTCTTTTTCTTCCTTCCCCCGAATTCCTTCGATTCACCGATTTGGAGTTAGGTTCGAGCCATGATCTCTTAGAGATAGCTCACTAACCTCCTTGTGACTCCTCAGATCGAATCCCAAGCCTAGAGCACTTGATACGGAGGAGATCGGGTTGAATCGCCGGAGTTTCAGTGCAGTTTCGGGGTGACCGGACGCCGGTCACGACTTGACCGGACGCGTCCGGTCGTTGAAGGTTTGAGCGTGTTCTGGTTTTTGCTCTGACCGGACGCTGGAGTTTAGTGGTGACCGGACTCGCCCATAGTCCTGTTCACTACTCGAACGTGCTTGTGACCGGACGCACGGGGATCGACCGGACGCTCGCAGTCACTGCGTCCGGTCAGTTCCAGAGAGGTCCAAAACCGGTTTTTGGCTGACCGAACGCGTCCGGTCCCAGCTGACCGGACGCAGGCAGAGTCCGGTCGATCCAGTTTCGCGTCGTTTCGTTCGCGGTTCGTTCGTTCTTGATTGGACTCGAGTTTCGTCTTTTGCGTTGGCTTTCTAGGGTTGTCTAGTGTCCCGCTGTGCTTTGTGGAAGCATCCACCCTACATCTAGGGTCGTGGACATTAGCAAGCTCTAGGGTTCGCTTTTGGGGTTGAGTTTGGGACAGTGGCATCTAGTTTCCGAAAGGAAATTTTGAAGCTCCCATTCACCCCCCCTCTGGTCGCTTTCGGGTAGCTTCTCGGTCCTTCACAATGTCCAATGCGGTGAGGGGCAGGAAGTCCGTCTTGTCGCAGCCACTGTAGCCGTCGTGGGGGCACTGTTTGCGGCGTCCTTGGATCATGGAGTCTATCCAGGGAACGGTCACGACGACGTGGAGATCGCGAAGATTGCGGATCGCCCATCCTGGCACGTACATGACGTGGTAGGGCCCTACTGATTCTTGGGATACCTGTCTTCCAATAAGAAGAGAGCGGTTAGGGCTCGAGGGGCTCGGGGCCGGCCTCGAGATGACGTCTGCATGGGGCTCGAGCCTCCATTGGCATAGGGTAACCCCGGGAAGCCCTGTCGTACAGCGGGTTTCCCGGCCTCGAGGTATGGCTCGAGGGCGCTACAGTGTACGGTATGGGGAATAGTGTGTACTTTTCTCCTTTCGCCCATGCTTGTGGTGAAAACGAGGTTTGACCCTGGCGTCCTCCACTGCGACGTGTGCCAGAGACTGGGGGATTTGACTGGTGGTAGGTGAGTGCATTTAATGCTTGGCGTGGGCTGGTATCCAAGGCTTGGTGCAGCTTGCAGGAGAAGCCGGCTGGTCAGAGGGCTCGAGGTCCCTGTGTGGGGGGCTCGAGACCTGGTGTACGACGTCGGTGGGCTTGAGGCCCGTTAGCTGGGAGTTCGAGAGATAGGCTGCTGCTATGGTGCGCTTGGGGCCTACGCGCCAGGGCTCGAGGAACAGGGTTCCGACACCTAGGCTTTGTTAGACTATTTAATTGGTGCTCTAGGTTTGCCTAGATGTTTTGCGTTTGATTGGGGGTACCCCCTTCGTGGACCCCCGACAGTAGCCCCTGAGCCCTTGTTCGAGTGTAGGTACTCGAGCAGGGGCTCCTCACCGGGGTCTCGTTGGTTATCTAAGCAGATCTCGAGGGTTATTTTTGTTTGTAGTTCCGTGGGTGTCGCGCGAGCAACACCCGCGGGTGTAGCCCCCGAGGCCACGGGGGAGTGGTGAGGACTCCCTCGTGGGCTTTTTCGTGAGTACGAGTGTTAGCTGCGTTTGTTAGGTTCGGGGGGTATCGGGCCCCCGAGTTTTTCGACCCTCTTTCGTCGAGGGGTGCCAAGCTGAGCTGACCGGCCGGCTCTTCGAGCTGTCCGGCACGTCAGTTGCCTTGGCGTGTCATCTCGCGAGTCCTTTCGATCGGATGCGAGGGGGGATGCCTCGGACTACCACGAGCGGGCGAGTGTCGAGGTTCCCGGTGAGCTGCTAACGGGGGAATCCAAGTGAGAGCTCGTGCCCCATTCGATGGGGTCGACTGAAGCCCGGAGGCGGTCTCATATAGCGTGGGTGCTCGGTCTGCAGGAGTGGCGGGTCCATTCGATAGGACCTGGTGGCTCGATGCCTCCATTCGATAGGATCTCACTGCACGTCGAGCTCCCTGCCGTGGATACACGTGAGGGACCTCGAGGGCTTGGCCCTCGAGCGCTGCTGCGGGTGGCGCCCCTTGGTGTCCCTGACTCGGGTGCTCGAGGCCGGCTGTCGAACCCTTTTTTGAGGGCCAGCCTTCGCTGCCTCGAGACTTGAAGGGTCGGGGCCCGTTTTTACCTTCTGGTGGAAGCCTCCGTCGCCTGGAATCCTTCTGCCCGTTGGGCGCGCCTTTTTAGGCTCAACCCGTCAGACGGGTGGGGATCATGGCGCCAGTAGTCGGAGCGACGCGTGCGAGGTTGGAGCGGCGGCCGTGATGGCCCCTGGTGATGCGCGAATGTGGGGATGCCACGTGTACTTGTCAACCGGCTCGTGGTACGGTTAGGTGGGGGCATTAAATGCAAAGAGGGATGAATAGTTACTTTCCCCACCGTGGGAGACTCCGTCTCTTTGGGATTTTTCCTCTATAAATACCAAGAGAGGGAGAGGGGAAAGATTTCACCTTGTCTTTGCTGCTATTGCGTTCATAACTCCCACGCGCCCGCCCAAAGTTGCGATAGGGAACCTTCCCGGCCGTCCTTCCGCCGCTCAGATCCAAGCCGCCGCGGATATGGCTGCCAAGGCCCCCGTGATGCCGCCGGAAGACTGGCGTCCGACGACGGCGACGTTGGCGGAGATGGAGTCGTTGGTGGGTCAAGGGCTTCTCCGCGCGAATCCGGTGGACGGCCCCGCGTGGTGGATCCTCCCGCCGCCGGACCACCACGAACCGAACCCGCCGGAGGGGTACGTGGTGAGTTTCATGCGCTTCCATCGCCTGGGGCTCGGGGTGCCGTCGAGCTGCTTCATGCGAGCGGTGACGCATCACTTCGACGTGGAGCTTCAGCATCTTTCACCCAACTCGATCTCGCAGGCCGCCATCTTCGTCGTGGTGTGCGAGGGCTATCTGAGGATTGAGCCACATTGGGAGACGTTCGTCCATCTCTTCCGGGGCGAGCTTTTCCACAAGTCGGTGCGGCCATCCGGGAAAAGGTATGCGCGGGCGGGCTCGCTTCTCATCACCGCGAGGACCAACCCTTCGGCGGTCAACGTCCCTCGCGACTACCTCCACTACAAGCTTTCCACCAACCAGGCGGGGTGGGATGAGCATTGGTTTTACCTGCGGAACGAGAACGGGCTCTTCCCACCGTACACCGGCAGGATTATCACCAATCGCCCGGAGCGGTGGAACTGGGGCGTCGCGTCGGAGAGGCAGGAGCACTTGATGTCGCTACTAAACGCAATGCGGACCCTGGCGACGGAGAAGAAGCTGACCGTCCAGGCGGTTCTCTGGGCGTTCCACAACCGGCAAGTTCTTCCTCTTGCGGACCGACCCCTCCTCCTGTGCCAGATAGGGCCGGGTGCCTCCAGCGAGGCGTTGGAGCAATCGAGGATGTCTGCGGAAAGGTTGTCCCGGAACGAGGCTGCCTCTCGGGTGAAGATCGCGCTTTCCGGGGAGTTCATCCCTGAGGAGCATAACTTGATTGCCATGGCGCCCGACGTGGAGTGCCTTGACCTGGTAAGTCCAACTCGAGATGGGTTGCCTCGAGCTCTCTTTCTTCTCTTCTCTCGAGCTTTACTGATTCCCTTGCGATCTATTTTTATTTAAGTAGGGGACGCTCGTCTATCGCGCGTCGAGGCCCCTAGTGAAGGAGGACGCCGCCGACAGACAGGTGAGGCGTTTTTCTGCTCAAAAAGGAAAAGAGAGTAAAGATGCTAGGAAGAAAAAGGAGAAGGAGAGGAACCTGCGCCGGCAGGATCGAGATCGGATGTTGGCGAAGGCTCGTCGAAATCGGCATCCTGGGGAGGAGTCCCCTGAGCTCGATTATTCGAGCTCAGAGGATGATGAGGATGATGACGAGGATGATGACGATAGCGACGAGGGGATGGACGTGCGTTTAGAGCGCGCGGGGGTCTTCGACGTCGGAACTGATCATTCCTCTGTGCAGGAGCAAATCCTCGAGGTCCCCATGGCGAAGGGATCGCGAGGGACGTCGCAACGGAGGGCTACCCCGAGCCCTGCCTCATCGGACGCTCAGGGTACGTCGAGCGCCGTGCCGGACGCACCCACGGACGTGAGGAGGCCTAGGACCCGAGGTGCCTTGGCCGCTGTGCAGAAGGAAGCTGCTCCCGCGCTGGCCCCGTCGGGGGGTCACGAGAAGAGCCGACCCTCGAGGAGCGGTCGTCGTGACGAGAAGGGCTTTGAACCTGATCGTCACAAGTCATCGAGGGAGACATCAAGCTCCCGAAAGATCGAACGGCATGAAGAGGTGTCAAGCCCCCACCGTCGAGATCATCGCGGGGGGGAGCTCCCGGTTGTCTCGCAACAGGAGTCACGAGAGGCCTCGGAGTCCCTCCTCTCACCGTCGTCGGGAGAGGGACGTCGACGCTGGTGGGCATGATCGCCGACGTGATCATCGGAGTCGGTCTCGGAGCCCTCGTAGGGAGGAGCGTCGTGAAGACCGCCCGAAGGAAGTGCGGTTGTCTCCACGGGGCAAGGGTCAGAAGGAGGGCTCTCCACCGAAGTCGAGCCATAGCAAACATCGGGAGCCCTCCCCCCTTCCTAATCCGGCTGAGGCGGCTCAAGGGCAGGTCTTGAGTCGTGGGACTGGCTCAAAGCCCCCGAGTGGGCCAAGCGGCTCGGGGGTGAAGTTTCATCGATTTGGGTAAGTGGTTCCCTTGACTTTGCTCATGTATTACGGTCTTACCTCTTTTCTCCTAGTAACTTACGTTGTTCTCGTTTTCTCAGGGAGAAGCGCGACCGGGAGGATTTGGAGGGTGCCGCGACGGTTAAGCGGGCCAAGACCTCGAGCCCTGCTGGTGGCCAAACACCTCAAGGTATGGCACCTACTTCAGCCGCAATGGCCGCTTGGTTGGTGAGGGCTCGAGCTACCATGGCTCGAGGGACCCAGAGGGCCGCCGCGGAGCGTGGTGAGGCCGTCGTCATCGACCGAGGGGTTGGAAGTTACCTTTTGTCCCTAATAACGTTGTTTTCTCTTCTGCAGAGACCGTTGCTCCTAGTGCCAAGCCTGCCGTTGCCGCTTCTTCTACGGCTCCTCCACCTCCACCTCCCCCTCCCCCTCCTCCTCCTCCTCCTGTGGTGACTACCGAGGGGAGTGTTGACACTGGTTAACTATCAAAATTAAGTGATAAATAAATATGAAAAGGGCAAGAATATGATCACCAACAAAGATTTAGGGACTCAACTGACAATATTCCATGAGTTTTGGTGAGTTATGATTCTGCAGGGACTAAACCAGGAAATCAGCATCAATAGCTTCCCATAGAAGGAAACCGACGAGAGATAACGCAACCGCCACGTCGGGATACTTCTAGAAGACTCCAGGGGACGTACAAAGACACCTCGACGAAGATCACCACCAGGAGACCGACCGGTCGGCCCCTGGGCCCACCTGGCTCCTTCCTTTGCAAGCTACCTCAACCGACTCCCTAGATGCATCTCGACCGTACCTCAAGTCGGTTTGATCCAAGGGCCACGAATCATCGCCCAGGGCTATAAATACAGCCCCTGACCCCCCTCTCCAATTCATTCAAGGCAATCAAGCAACAGAGCAACCAGGAAATTAGGGTTAGACAGAAGGAGATCAATCGGAGGCTTCAGAACTTCATCCACCTAGATTAGTAGATAGAATAGGATTAGAGGAGGCAAGCTTCGCTTGGATTCCTGATCTAGTCACGAGAAGGCTCGGTAAACCCAAGATCTTCTCTCTTGTATTAACATTATGGATCTAATTCATATTTGTTCTTCTAGTTCATCATTGTTCTTCATCGTTTATGTTCTAGTTCATGTTCATCGTCTAGTTCATCATCTAGTTCATAATCTCGTTCTAGTTCATGTTCTAGTTCGTACTTTAGTTCTTATCGATGATCTAATTCACTTTATTGTTCATTATTGTGTTCTAGACCATAATACAATTGATATGATTAAGACATCATTGATTATATTCTTAGTTATAATGATTATAGTTTGCTTTGATTATATATTTGGCATAGATAGTTCATCTTTATGTTTATACTCATGTTCGTATAGCGCCCATCTTAATGATCAATGGGTGGGTGATGAATGCTGTGTAGACGTGGTGTCTATACACTATTTATCTGCGAATACGTCCTATGTTCTGGATAGAGTGGTAGATCGCAGGTGTGACAGACCTGTTGAGTCCTTTGTATTCCACCTCCCGAATGTAGTGTTCGGTATGGCTCAGTTAACTCATGGTTTAAGGGTTACTATGCTTAACACCTTAGCTATGGAGTTGCCTCTTGATTATAAATATGATGTGACCTAGTCAATGATTGCTAAATATAATTGCACTAATCAATGTATGCTATGACTTATAATTAGAATAACTTAGGAATGTTCCTTGTTTATACCTGTTCTAATCATCATCTTGCTAGGTAGTACTGTTCTAAGTTTATCCTTGATTGATCTGATCTCTGTTATCCTTTACCAACTATCTATTATGTTATTTACTCTGTACCTGTTTCCTGTCTATAGTAATTAGTATGTGTTATCAATCTTATTCATGTGTGCCATGATAGATGCTGTTAAGATCCTTCAATACTATCATACCATTGAATTGATTAGTCTCTAGGCTTAATATAAATAACGATACCTGAGACTAGCTTGGGTGAAATGCTCTACAACGGGTATGTTTATCTGTGCGCTTGCGGGTAAATATATATTTATATATCTCTTAATCTAGTGCCCTGATATAATTACATTGCTAGCTTCATGTTGGGTATGACAACTTGACGTTAAGTGGAGTTAGTAGTGTCCCGTACACTCTTTTGTGCTTTCACTAGTTTATTATTTTATGTGACTCATTCTTAGAGTGAATCCATTAAGGAGTGTCAACAGGGAGCAACGCCCTTTCAGCTACGGAGGCCGCGGGCCAGTTGGCGGGGCAAGACCCCCCCTCTGGCGGGGCTTAGCATGTCGAAGGAGGAGAAGGGAGGGGATGCTGGGATGGTGCAGATACCGACGATGTCGGAGATCCTGGCGTCGTTGGATGATGCGGCGGACGAGCCAACCTCGGCTAGGGAGCCGGTGCTGGGAGAGGAGCTCGAGACACCGGTGGATGCGTCGAGGCAGGCGTCGCTCGAGGCACCGGCCGGGAAGCAGGCGGAGGGGGCGACTGTCCCCTTGGTTGTTGCGGCGGAGAGCTCGGAGGCGGGCCATTTTGCAAGCAACACGCCGCCGCTCGAGCTTCCACCTCAGCGCGATGTCGCGCCGTCGTCCCAGCGAGAGCCGGAGCGGCCGAGGGAGACGGTCGAAGGAGCGCAGGCCAAGTCATCGGGTGTCGTGCCGCCCCTTGCGCCGTCAGCTGGCGGGGTGCATGTCGTGCAGCTAGACTCAGAGGATGAGGAGCGGCTCGACGCCGCCATCCGTCGGCCGGTGTGGCCGTATCCTGAAGTGAATGAGCCGGCGGGGGAAGCTTTGTCTGGCGCCATCGTTCCCGCCGGGCAGCCGTCTCAGCAGAGGGTTCCGCGGGGAGCTGGGCCAATCTTCGAGGAGATGACCCGTCTGGTGGCGCAGGCGGCTCGGGCCTTTGCGGAGGAGACAAATAAGTCCACAAGGGTAGTAGTCGACCTCGAGCGGGCGCGGGGCGAGCTTGAGGAGCTTCGTGCTGAGTTGGGCCGGGCCGCGCAGATGGCGGGCCGGCTTAACGATGCCAAGGCGGAGACCCAGGCGGCTCGAGACGAGGCCGCCCAGGCTAAGAGGGAGGCTGCCACCGCCCGATCCGAGGCGGAGGCGGCGAAGAAGGAGGCCGAGGAGGCCCAGAGCAGGCTTGCTTCCGCCCTAGCCGCGGCGGAGGCGGCCAAGAAGGGGGTCGAAGAGGAGTTGGTCGCCGCCCGCTCGAGGGTCTAGAGCCTCGAGGTTGACCTGGTGGGTGCTCGGACCAGCGTCCAAGACTTGTCCTCCGAGCTCGAGGCCAAGAACCAGGCCGCGATCACGAAGGAGATAGCTCTTCAGCAGGCCGGCAAGATGGTGGAAGATCTGCGCGTCGAGCGCACTGAGTTGCTGGATCAGAAGCGCGCCCTTGTGCAGCGCGTCGAGGTCCTCACCAAGGATCTTGATGCTGCAAGCGATCGCAATCGAGGTATCGTCGTGGTCTTCTGGCTTTGTTTTGCTTGGTTTTCTGGGATTTTTATTGCGCCGCAGGCTTACTCCTTATTCGTTTACTTTGCAGCTTTGGTGGGGACCGCTAAGCAGCTTGGCGAATCCAACAAGGTTCCTGTGGAGCAGCTTCAGAGTGAGGCCGTGGTGTTAGAGCGGGCGTGTGAATCCCTTGACCGGCTTTGTGCTACGTGGGGCGTAAACCCGGTGAAGAGGGTCGAGGGTCCGGTCGCTCGAGCTGACGCCTTGGTTGATGCACTGTGCTCCTTTGACATGGCTGTGCGGGATCGCGTCACGAGCGCTCTTCACTTCGGCGTGAAGCAGGCGTTCGGGGCTGTCCGCTCCGGCTATCACTACCCAGTTCGCGTCGTCGCCAAAGGCTTCGTCGAGATTAAGGGGAAGGATATGGAGTGGAATGTTTGCCGTGTCAACGAGATCCTCAAGGCGATGGAGAAGCCGGGTGCGACGTTTGCTAAGTTTCTTGAGGGGGACGTGCTACCCCCTGACGCTAGCAGTGGTGTCGATGGCGCTCCTGCTCCTACTCCGGGCGTCGAGGTTGAGCCGGCGGTGGAGGACCTTGGAGAGGAATTCCAGACTGACGACGAAGAGTGAAGAGGCCTGCGTGCCAAATTCGGGCGTCAAGGCCCTTGTAAAAATTTATGCCATAAAACTTATGGGCCCCTTGAGGCCAATCTATGTATATGACTTGTGTTTCTAGTTTGCTTTTAAGAAAGTTGTTTCTCCTTTCAAACTTGTTCGATTTTCTTTTTCCGTTGTTCCTAGCTCGAGCTCTAACTTAACGTAGTCTAAATTCTTTCGATACGCGTCACGAGTTCCTCGAGGGGGGGCGTAGGTAGGGCACCTTAGCCCTGAGGCGTGGGTGGTCGTCTACGTCGATGCCCCCGCGGCTGTTGGAGGCTCGAGGTATCTACGGACTTAGGCATCGCAAGTACGTTCGAGGTACGAATTCGAGGTAAGGATTGAACTTTTGAAAGGAAAAACATGTTTTTTCGGAGTCTGGGGGGTTCCCCCTGTCAGCCCCCGAGAGAGGCTCGACCCTGAACAAGGCAGGGTCGAGGCTATCTCAAATTACTTAAGTAAAATGAAAGACAATGCTCGAGTTTTGTTCATTCATCTTAACATGTTTGTACAAAATGACGAAAATGTACAAGGCTCGAGGCCCTAAAGGTAAAAACGACGTAGCTGGGATATGTTTTGTGCGTTCGCCAGAATCCCGCCTTCTTGCTCGTGTCGAAGCTGCTTCCTATTTTGGCTTGAGGCTGGCGCCAATGGCCAGCGTCTCGTCGTCCGCCATGTTGGGGTTGATGGGTATCAGCTTGGTGTGTTTGGCCGGCTCAAAGCTGCCGGCGTGTCTCTTGGCTTCTGGGGCCTCCTTCATCGCCGGCGTGGCCGGGGCCTCAAGGACGTCGACTTGGATGTCAGCCTCCCTGTACTCGACGCATTCCACATCGCAGTGGTACGCGTGTTCGTAGGAGGTGTCGATGGTGATGACCCCGTTAGGCCCCGGCATCTTGAGCTTTAGATACGTGTAGTTGGGCACCGCCATGAATTTGGCGTAGCCGGGCCTTCCAATGATGGCGTGGTAGGATCCCTTGAACCCAACTACCTCGAAGGTGAGTATTTCTCGACGGAAGTTCGAGGGAGTGCCGAAGCAGACGGGCAGGTCGATGCGCCCGAGGGGGTGGGCCTTCTTGCCTGGTACGACCCCGTGGAAGCCCCCGACGCTGGGGCGGAGCTGGCCCCTCGAGATCCCCAGCAAATCGAGGGTGTCGAGGTACATGATGTTCAGGCTCGAGCCTCCGTCCATCAGTACTTTGGAAAATCGGACGTTGGCGATAATGGGGTCGACGACGAGGGGGTAAGCCCCCGGGTTCACGACTCGGTCCGGATGGTTGTCACGGTCGAACGTGATTGGCGCACCAGACCAGTCGAGGTATCGGGGGGCGTCGTAGTTGAGCGCAAAGACCTCCCGGCGCTCCTTCTTCCTTTCACGAGCTGAGAGCCCGACGACAGGGCCCCCGTATATCATGAAGCAGTCGCGCACTTGGGGGAAGTCGGGGTCTGCATCCCCGCCGTCGCATCGGTGGTTGTCCTTGCCCTTGGGTGCATCTTCCTTCCCGTCGTTTTGCTTAGCGTAGAAGCCCTTCATCAGGCGACAGTCCTTGAGCTTGTGGTTCGTGGGCCCTTTGTGATAAGGGCAGGGGTCCTCGAGCATCTTGTCGAAGACGGCCCCGTCCGGGGGGCCTCGTGGTTTCTTATGCTCGAGGGCCCCCACGAGCGTATCCTCATCGTCATCGTCCTCAGCATCGCGCTTCGTCTTCTGCTTTTTGCCCTTATTCTTCTTCTTGTTATTCTTGTTGTTGTTGTTGTTGTTGCTGCGGGCCTTAGCGTTGCCAACCTTGTTCGAGCCCTCCGGTGTCGCCGCCGCCTTGCCCTTCTCTGTGGGGTGGCCGAAGAAAGCCCCCACTGCCTCATCGCCCGAGGCAAAGCTGGTGACCCGATCCATCAGGTCCTCGACCGTCCGGGGACGGTAGCGCCCTAGCTCGTGCACAAGCTCTTGGCACGTTGTACCCGCGAGGAACGCTGAGATGACATCCTCGTCGGGCACGTGGGGGAGCTCGAGGCGCTGCTTCGAGAACTGTCGAGCAAAGTCGCGGAGGGGCTCATCTCCTTTCTGCCTGCAACGTCGTAAGTCCCAGGGGTTGCCTGGGCGGACGCAAGTTCCTTTGAAGTTCCCGTCAAAAACCCAGACTAGGTCAGTCCAGTCGTGGATCTGATCCGGCGGGAGTCCCTCGAGCCACCGACGGGCGGTATCCGAGAGGTAGAGAGGGAGCTGGCGTATGATCGCTCGGTTGTCTTTCTTGGCCCCACCGAGCTGGCATCCGAGGCGGAAGTCGGAGAGCCAGAGCTTGGGCTCGACCTCTCCATCGTACTTCACGATGTTCGTCGGTGGTCGAAAGCGGTCAGGGAGGCTCGAGTTACGGATGGTCCAGCTGAAGACCCTGGGGCCCGGGGGCTCAGGGGCCTGCCGGTCCACGTCGCTGTCGTAGCGCCCCCCTCGGTGGACGCTGTAGCCGCGCTCCTCACCCCCCCTTGTTCTTGCGGCGCCGGTTGATGTCGTTGCGGGCGTCGTTGGGGTCTTGAGGTGGCCTGTTGTCGACGATCCGTTCCCGGACGGGTGTGGCTCGAGACTGATCCGGCTGGTGAACGGACATCTCTCACTCATTGTGGGGCGTATCCGCCGTCTTCCCCGAGATCGCTGCACGCCAACGTGAGGCTGAGCTCTCCGCCTGCTGCAGGGCCGCTGTCTCGAGGAGGTTCTTCATTTCCCCTAGCATGCGCCTTGCGTCGGGGTTGGAGACGGTGGGAAGATCGCGCAGTGTTGACACTTCTAATGACACTTTGAATTACCAGGTTGTCATCCCCAGCATGTCGCCAGAAATGTGCAGAGGTATTTATGAATGTAGGGCTCTCTAGAAAATATTATTATTCTATCCGCAAGCGCACAGATAAAATACCAATTGTAGCACTTCACCAGGAAGTATTTCCAGGTATCGCTATTTATAATTTTGCTAAAGGAAAAAGCAGCACATCGGTAACAAAACTTAAACTAGAGATGAACATGCAAAACATGATTACTAATGAGAAACTCCTTCACATAGTCACTTGCTTCGGCAGGGGGTAAGCCATAATAATAAAGATATTGAATTGTAAGCTCAAAGATAAATCACACAGAGATTAGAGATAGACTACTCCATAAAAGATATAAATAGGGTGACGTCAGACTAGCATGAGGATAACTTCTAAGGTTGTTCTAGTTTATTAAGTCTAGATCTATGTTAGTATCTACATTATCATATATAGCATAAAAGACTCTTCACTCATGTATAAGGAACATTGCTAAGCCAAGCCAGAACAGAGTAAGCCTTGACCCGCAATACCAATTCTGCCTGCCCTACCAACGGGGGGTGGACTACAGAGGAATCAATGGAGCTGTCACCTCCACGAACTACCACACGACCCGGCCAATAGGGTACATTTGCAGGTAAATACCATCTAAGCACCACGCTCACATGTAATCTACCACTTAACTCCCTCGAGGTTGAAGTTAAGCGCTTTGCAAACATATACATGAACTCATTATCAATCATAACTATATCAAAGGTAGAACTAGCATAAACTAAGAACATGATAAATACAGACATAATGATATTAGAATAAAGTCGTAGAGAAAGATACAAGATAATACCAATCTTTATGATGAAGATCCGAAGTTTAGAGCACAATTGCTCTACTCCGCTATCTAATCAAACCTATAGAACTTGAAGGAATTGGGAGTAGCTATTCTAATTCTCTGGTGGAGAGAGATCTCTAAAACCCTAGTTTTGATGGCTTCCTCTAATTATGATTTCTCCTCTCCCTGGGGGCAGGCAGGGCCTTGCTTATATAGCCCCCTCAAGTGAACGTCGGCCGTCGGATCAAACCGACTTAAATCCAGTGGTTTTCCTTGATCCTTAAGGTTGGTGGAGCACGATCCGCGAGATTGAAGCCGATTGGCCCCTGGGGTAGGGCGGGCGCCCCACCCCCTAGGGAGACCGCCCTAGGGTTGGCCCCGATCGCCCTCCGCTTCGGTCCCGTGGCTTCTGGAGTCTTCTAGATGATGGAAAAGTACCGCACACGTTAATATCTCTATGTAATCATGACATGTGGGCCTTCCTTGGTTATTTTCCTGATAACTCCCTGTAAAAACATAAACTCACCAAAACTCATGGAAATCTGTTAGTAAACCCCCTAAGTCTATGGTGGTGATTCCTTTAAGCCCTTTTTAGTTCTTATTGACATAGAGAAATTGATACTTAACGACCGTCAACAAGTTCCCCCAAGCTTACCCTTTGCTCGTCCCTGAGCAAACAGCTAAACTCAGATGGATCAGGAATTGCTTCAATGTTTCCTTCCTAACAAATACACATGCATTCAAAATAGAATTCTCCTCCAGATTTTGAGTATGTTACCATGAGGCGTAGTACCTGCACTTGAGTCTTAAGTAATTGAAAGATAGAATAATCAATTCAAGCACTATGTCTCATGTCCTTTACTTCACCTCTTTTCTGGAGTTTTTCATAAGTTCAAATAAAGCTCAGAGTTCCATAGACATGACTCTCTCAAGTCTCTCATATGTGGTATTTGTGGATCTCACCAAGGTATAAATGATGGTTGGATTTATGTGAGGCTCATACTTTTATTATTTAATTAAACTGTGGATCTAAGGAACTCGTCATACAATCGAATCAAGATGTGCATGTGTGGTGAAGTAAATGATTATGGCGAAAATGTAGTGATGATAAAAGTTTTACCTCTCATTGCTCCTCATATTGATACTTCTCCTTCTTTTGATCTTTGCTTTCAGAGAACATGGGCTATCTTTTCTTTCTCTTCTTCTTTTTTTTCAGGTGGGTAGTAACATACCCCTAATTCTACTGTCGTACACTTGTCCATTTTTTCCACTCAGCTGGGTATCTTTGTACCCCTAATTCTACTCCGGACACTTGTCCATTTTTACCTCTCGTCTCACTTTTTTTTCTTTTTTTTCTTTTTCGAGGTTCCGGGAACTTGCCCCTTTTTATTTCCTCATATCTCTTTTTGCATAGCCCATGCCTCTTTCTGCATCGAATCTTTTGAAGAGAGATAATAACAATATTTTGGGACAAAGAGTGATAACAATATTTTAGCATTTTTAAGAGATGGTAGATGTGTGCAAGTGAGTATCTTGAATTCAACCGCATGAAAAGCCCCTAAGAATCAACACAGCTTAATCAACTTAGTGCAATAGTAAAGATTATATCAAGTATGGCTGTGGTAGGAATTATGGTTTAGTCATGCTAGGAACTCATCATGTGGCATTTTTATTTTTATTTTTCAAAATAAATCTCCAGAATTCAGCGTTGCAAGAACAAGATAAACAGTAGCTCAGACTTTCATATCATATCAATCAACTACCTAGACTTAGTTTAAGCTCATGCTCCCACAGGTATTAAAAATATTACTTAGCATTAAATTGGGAGAACTCTATATTGAAAGCTAGGTACCTGAGAGGTAGCAAACAGAGCAACTGTTCATCATTTCCATTATGCATCATACATTTTTTTTTATTCAAAGTAAAGCAACAGCAGAATTAAAGCACACTTATCTGCATACTCTTTTTATTTGTTTTTTCATGTTTAAGAAAATACAATAAATAAAGCATAGAAATATTTTTGGGTTTTCTAAGTTTTTAGATTTTTTTTAAAAATACTAAGAACAGAAAATAATACTGAAAATAAAACAAAGGAAATAATAAAATAAAAAAAACTAACCTTGGTAATATTTGAGGAGGCACTCCCCCAAGCTGGCTGATGCTGCATCATGTCATTGAATACTAAAGAATTGCATTAATGCAGATACGTTCTCACCTATGACTGCATTTTCTTCGCGCATTTGTTGCATGGCTGCGGCTTGGTCTTCATTCCATTTTCTTTGCTCTTCCAGCAACCGAGTATGGCGGTTCTGAGTTTCTTGGATGGCAAGGAGAGTGTTGTCGGTGCGGGTGTAGAAGGCGCCGGTCTCTTGGTAGTGGTCTCCAGTGAATGCGTAGGTGGCGTCGGATGGTCGACCTGCATCAAAGTGGTGCTGGGTCCCGGACCCTGATGCTCCATACGGGTCAGTGGAATACCTTCCCGCTTGGTATGGTCTATTTGCCCATTGCTGGTCTGGTCCTTCCGGCCATATCTCCTGTGCTGGCTCCTCCTGTGGTCTTGTGTATGCTGCCCACGGATCTCTGAGAACCCGCGGGTTGTACTCGGTGTAGCTCATGTGTGCCGGCTCCTCCGGAATTGGGTCAGCTCCGTGCCATGTACGTTCTTGCCCGGTGGCCATCCTTTCGGATGCTACACGTTGTGGTGCTCGCTGACTTATTGGCTCTGCTGTAATATCAATCAAATAATTTTGCACAGAGTAGAGCCCAAGTTCCGGGTTAGGTAACCGGATCTTGCCATTATCATAGAGCATGTACATAATACCATGCTCTCTTTTTAGCATTCTTCCTTGCCTAAATGAGTCATAGCCATAATAAATTCTATGATCGTCAATAAAGTTCAGCGATGTGTTTTCTAACAAATTCATACTTGTGGCTAGACGGGTGATCAAAGATGTGTATCCAACAGAACCTTGTAAGTTTGGTACGCTCAGCCAGTGTGAAACTAAAAGAGTGACAGGTGCAACATGAATTTTATTTACAGCAGCATAAAGCAATTGCAAATCCCCTATCCTAACTTTCCTAATGTCATCCCTAGTGAAAAGAACAAAACCCATCCATTTATGAAACATACGAAGTGTGGGATGCTCCATATCACTAGTGCGAGGTTGCAAAAAGACTTGGTCTCTAGATATCTCTTGCCAAAATTGATGTCTATCAAAGTTTGGGAGATCAACATCCAAATCTAAAAATGCTCTTGGAGCGAAACCAAGATGGTTACTCAATTCCCTCCAAGACAGAATATAATCTTGCTTGAAAAATCTAAATGCGATCCCACCCTCACATGGTTGTAAGGTGCAAAGAAACTCAATAGTAAGAAAGCGGGATCCTATCTCCGTTACGTTCCAAAAATTCTCCCATCCGATCATACGAAAAATAAGGTCAAGTTCAGTATCCATACCTGTTTATATTATAGATCCCTTTATCGGTTTTCTGGCCTTCTATAATTTGGTCAACTAACACATTGCGCAACTCTAAATCATGTAGCACTGCAGCATGTGTTAAGCTGAACTCATCCTCTGGTAGAAGCTTCATAGCATTACAGCGTGATTTCTGGCTCAGAGCATCGGCCACAACATTCGCCTTGCCTGGATGATAGTGAATTTGAAGATTATAATCCTTAATCAATTCCAGCCATCTTCTTTGCCTCATATTCAATTCTGCTTGCGTGAAAATATATTTAAGACTCTTGTGGTCGGTGTACATATTGCAGACATTCCCAAGCAGATAGTGTCTCCAAATCTTCAAAGCATGTACAACGGCAGCTAATTCCAGATCGTGGGTTGGGTAATTCACTTCATGCTTTCGCAATTGCCGCGAAGCATAAGCAATCACTCTGCCGTCTTGCGTGAGAACACAACCTAGGCCTACCTTTGACGCATCACAAAAGACATCAAAGGGTTTCTCAACATCCGGTTGAGCTAAAACAGGAGCAGTGGTCAACAGCTTCCGCAAGGTACGGAAAGCAGTTTCGCACTTCTCTGTCCAATCAAATTTCTGATTCTTTTGCAACAAACTGGTCATTGGCTTTGCAATCTTGGAGAATTCTGGAATAAAACGGCGGTAATATCCTGCTAAGCCCAAGAAACAACGAATCTCACCAACTGAAGTAGGAGCTTTCCAGTCCATGACTTCCTGTACTTTGCTAGGGTCAACTGAAATGCCTTCTTCTGACAGAATATGACCAAGAAATTGTACTTTCCTCATCCAAAACTCGCACTTGCTGAATTTAGCATAGAGCTTGTGTTCCCTGAGTCTAGATAAGACAACCCTCAAATGTTCTGCATGATCTTCTGCATTTTCCGAGTAAACCAGAATATCGTCAATGAACACTACCACAAACTTGTCCAATTCTGGCATGAACACGGAGTTCATCAAACTCATGAAGTATGCTGGAGCATTTGTTAATCCAAAGGACATGACAAGATACTCATATAACCCGTATCTGGTTGAGAAAGCAGTCTTTGGGATATCCTGCGGTCGGATTCGAATCTGATGATAACCTGACCTCAAATCGATCTTGGAGAACACCTTGGCTCTTGATAGCTGATCAAAAAGGATATCTATTCTGGGTAGCGGATACTTATTCTTAACAGTCACAGCATTGAGTGGACGATAATCCACACACATGCGTAAAGACTTATCATTCTTCTTGACAAACAGAGCTGGGCAACCCCATTCTGACACACTAGGTTGAATGAATCCCTTGTCCAAGAGTTCCTTGATCTGGGTCTTGAGTTCTGCCAGCTCATTGGGCGGCATTCGATACGGTCTCCTAGAGATTGGTGCAGTTCCTGGTAACAACTCTATCACAAACTCCACTGCTCTCTTTGGTGGTAACCCTGGTAACTCATCTGGAAAAACGTCCGGAAAATCCCTAACAACTGGAATTTTGGAGAGGTCTTCTATAGCAAGAGTACAAGATAAGTCAACAAGATCGGCACCTCGAGGAAGAGATATGCGAAGCTTGTTACCTGTCCGATAATCAGATAAGGTAAGAGTTCTGTTTGCAGTGTCTAACACCGCATTCCACATGGTCATCCAACTCATTCCTAAGACTACATCCATACTTAGTCCTGGCAAAACCACTAAGTTGGCTCCAAATTTATGCCCTCCAATATTGATGGTCACATTACACACCATCTGTCTAGATAACACGCTACTCCCTACGGAGCTCACGCGAAACCCATAATCCATTTCAGAGATTTCTTGATTATGCTTTTGTGCAAATGCCTTGCTCATGAAAGAATGCGATGATCCAGTATCAAATAAAACAACTGCAGGATGATGGTTCACGAGACACATACCGGCAGTCACAGGTTCTCCTGCACGAGCTTCTTCAATGGTCATATTGTGCAGGCGTGCGGGGTAACTAGCCTGTTGCTTCCTTGGGTGGGGGCAATATCTTGCGAAGTGCCCCTCTTGGTTGCAATTGTAACACGGCCCACGAACTGAAGGTTTTCCTCCGGTCGAGCTGCCTTGTCCTGCTCGAGCCTGACTTGCTGCCACCTTGTATGGTCGTTGACCACGCTGAGCTTGCTGCTGTCCTTTCTTCTGAGGCGGCCTGAAACGAGCCCCAGGTGCTGGTGGTCGGTATTGAGAACGTTGGGCTGGTGGTCCTCTAGACTGAGATGGTCCAGATTCCAGGGTCCTCTTCCTAGCCTTGCTTACAGCATGCTTGTTGTTATGACCCTCTTGAATCAGGCAGTCACTTATGAAGTCATTGAAGGTGGTACGGGAAGATGTACCCACTGACTTTGCCATTTTAGTGTTCAAGCCTCTCTTGAAACTAGCAATCTTCTTAGCATCTGTGTCGACGAAGTCTGGAACATATCGAGACAAGGAATTAAACAAGTGATGATACTCGGTCACTGATCGAGTTCCTTGTGTTAAGCTCATGAATTCAGCCACCTTCATCTGAGTCAAGCCTGGCGGAATATAGTGCCCGCGAACAGCTTCCGCGAACATTCTCCAAGTGACAGGTGTACGGGCTGGATAAGTGGTACGGTGATGTCCCCACCAAATTCTGGCTGGCCCCTGTAGCTGATGTGCAGCATATTCTGCCTTCAACTCCTCTGTAAGCCTGAGCAGTCGAAACTTCTGCTCCATTGTATGCAACCACTCTTCTGCTTCTAGAGGTTCTGTGGCTTCCTTGAAAATTGGCGGCCTTGTGTCCAGAAAATCCTTGAACGAGCTGTACTGATTCGGCTCAGGGCGTTGATTGCCATGCGCCAAATTCTCTCGCAGAAGCGCCTCGATGTTGCGTTGACTTCCCAAGAACTGAGCGAAGAGTTGCTCGGCTGTGGGTGGTGGATCGCGGTTTTCCCTGTTACCATCATTACCACCACTACCACCCGCCCCACTGCGAGTCATCGTCATCTGCATGTAGTGATAGCAATAATCATTAAATGACGTTGCCATTATTGCGGAGAACAATAAACCATGCCAACGGAAATTATTCGGACAACGAATTCGCCAAACAATTGCAGAGGCATAATAAATCTTGATCCACATCGCATCATCACATGATAAAAGATGCTCATCACATAACATACAAAAGTCAACATAACATCCATAGGTGCCCATACATACGGGACTTTCAAAGGTTTTGCACCACACGCGCATAGGTCCATCACACAACCTTACATCCACACGATAACCCTAAAAGATCAAGCGCTAGGACATGAGACAAGATCACTACTCGCTAACACTAACTAGTCTACTGCCTAATGGCATCATCGTCATCATCGTCGTTGTCATCATCATCACTCGAGATGTTCGAAGAACCACTGGACGAAGCATGAGAATCCGGGTTCTCCTGAGGAAGGATAGGGTTCCTCTCATTCTCACGGCGATGAATCTCCTCATGCAGGCGGTCATTGTAGTCCTGGAGATGATGAAGTTGCAGCTCCAAATCTCCCACCTGTAGCCTGAGAAGCCTGTTCTTCTCAGTCGCGCGCATACCCTCGAGACAAACACTACGTAGTGACTCCTCAGTCTCGGCCATGATGGTGGATAAGAAAGGCATCATACCCTGCTGGTCACTAAGCTGTTGTGTCGTCTCCTGCTCCCTCTGACGAGCCTGGTCTCTCTCAACGGTCATGTGAGCTAGCTGAGTGGTAAGAAGGTCGACCTCTGTAGCATGCGCCTCCTGACCCTGGTGATGTGCAGCTATCTCCTCACTGAGGATGTGGTCCAGGTGGTCGTAGCTACGTGACAGACACCCGTAGGTAGCCATGAGTGCAGCCATCGCACTCCCAGCTGGCCCTGCGTAGTGCTCACGCTCCAAAGAACTGGTCCCCAACACAGTGGCACCCGGCTGACGCCACACTGACTGGTACGGATCTGCTGTAGGGAAGACACCTGCTGTGGCCTGGGCAACTACCTCTGGATGATCCTCCATGATGTCCCGAAGAACAGTGTACGCAACTTGGTTGGCTCCATCCTAAGGAGTCCTGCCCTGAAGAGCAAACACCCTGCGGCACCACACATGATCCTGCGGATCACGGCTGGGCACGTCCACCTCAACTGTGTACATGTAGCGATCCTCTGAAAACTGAACTCGATGCCACTCATATTGCGGCTCCTGGCCCTCCTGGTATCCGACTAAGTGCAGCACCCTCCACAAAAGAGTAGGCATGCCGAACTCTTCCAGAAAATCCTCTGACCCCTCGGCTGTCCAGGGTCCCAGCATATAATTGGGCCTCCTGCTTCCAGTCGACTTGCGGACGGTACGCTTAGTGCAGGCCATCTGAAAGAAGTGTATCCACATAGTTTTTAATTAGTTGAGAACAACTTTTATTTAAGAACGGGACGGATAACGTAAGGAAGGAAGTAAGATTAATGCAAAATTATATGATCATGATGCATGAGCGTAACATACGTCCTCACTGCCTATCAATCTAACGGCTAGACGGTGGCATACAACGTTCACTCATAGCGTTAACTAGCGTACTACACGTTCGCAAGTTAGCGTACCTGCAGAAAGTTTATTTCAGCCCTGCCCACAATATGAATATCATGCATTGCTGAAAATTAAATCTAATACTGGCTTAGGTGCACACCCGGTATACACGTAAGCAGTATATGCACCCATCAGAAAAGTATTACTCCCACAATTAATACTTTCACATATACTTGTGTGCAACAGGTATACATGTCAGCATCATTCAAGCACTCCCCTAGATTGGCGGTTGTCCAATCATGCTCTCACAACTCACTTATTATCTTGACGTAGAGGCAATTGATCCATACATTACTATTCCGAGGAATAGCACCCATACAATTTCACCCTTGCCGTATGGACGACAGAAATAACAGAATTTAAATATGATGCACAACCCCCAAGTTAGTACTTAAATAGCCACCTAAATTCCTATTGGGCATACGGACTTGGTCACTGGCACACCTTAGCTTTAATCCTTAAGATTTTCCAAATCCTAATATAACTATAAGTTGGCAAATATAGCTTTATCCTTTATAAAATATTGTTTTTAAAATACACCCATGAACAGTAACGCAGAACCTGCTCCGATGCCAGCTGTAACAGAACCGACCAATTTGCACCAGATTAAGCACTGAAAACCTCCGCTCTCGCAGAAATCATCGAGTACTTAAGCTCGTACAAACCCGGTAGTCCGGAAATCTCGAAGGATTTCAAATCATTCAACGACATCCAGCCAAGATCGTACTTGTTCTATGAACATGCTCACGGGTTACATCACAGTTGCATAAAGTTCAAATTATATCGGAGTACGAAATAATATTACAAACCATAGTTTGATAGTAGTAGCGGAAGCAATATAGTCTTTAAACATAAGTTTGGGTTGATCATAAATACAGTGTCATCAGTTGACCGGGTCCACAAAAGCAACAGATGAGATAAGTGTTGACCATGCCCTTGGTCTAGTCATCACCCGTTACCGGGTACAAGCAGTTCTCGCAGTAGCCATAAAAGCACTGGCCATCTGCAACAACAAGGGAAATAAACCCTGAGTACGAGAAGGTACTCAGCTAGACTTACCCGACAAAACCAGAAATAATGAGACACCAAGGATCATGTAGGCTATATAAGTGGGGTTGGCTGTACATACTCCTTTGCATGAAAGCTTTAGTAATAAAACTCAGTTTCAGATGTTGGCAATTGCTTTTAGTCATTAACTCTACCTTACTAGATTTGCACCTGTACTAAACAAGCACTTGCTAATTAATCAATCAAGAGTGACTATTTCATCAATAGCCTTTCAGATTCCATAACCATTTTAGTTCCATAAGTTCTACGGGAGATGATCTAAAGTCAACTGCTCACTGTCCAGGAGCGATGGCAATTATAATCGATTCCTACCCAGCTGGGGATAAAATGTCTCACACTCGCCCGCCACATTCCGGCTACGGCAGTCGTAAGCTACCAATCAGGAGATTCGAGAACACAATGCGCGGGACGGCCATGGGCCCTTCTACACCGGGGGTTATCTCAGTGCCAGGTCGCTCAATCTATAACTGCCCACGGTCATGCCAGGTCGATCAGGCCCTGCCTGCCCTCGGACCATGCCAGGTTGATCAGAATAGTTGCCCACGGTACAGCTGAGGCCCTGGGTGTTAGGCGTCAACATCTCCATCACCGGCTCGAATAACCTTACTCGGCTTCGCGGGAGGTACTCAGACCTACTCCGTTAAGTGATCGACGCGTTCAATTTGACTGAAGTTACATTCCCGAATGGGTCCTAGGCGACACAGACGGGAGCCTACTAGCACACAGAACCCATGTCCTGCTGCTCTTACATCCCGCCTCCGTCTCAGATTAATTATCACATGGTTATCTCATGATAGCATAGGCTAAACATGATCAGTATCCACCTATTGCGGGAGACAGGAAATCACCCAACTTTTACCGGTCTAAGCAGGGCTAAGCATATAACGAGCCTAGACCTAAACAGGGATATCAAGATATATGGCAGGTGGACAAGGATAAGTAATAATGCATCAACGGTAGCAATCAATTCCTATAACCTAATGCAACATCCATCATCAGGTTAATTGTAAAGCATTTGCAAACAGTAGGAGTTAGAATGCTCCGGGGCTTGCCTCGCTCAAAGTCCAAAGGGCGGTGATCGCGGCACTCCGGCAGCTCTTCAACGTCTCCTCCTGGGATTTTCTCTTCCGGCGTCTCCTCCTGGTACTGCTCCTCAGGTGACCGATCCTGAACTTCCACTACCGATCCTGCATGATGCATAACATGAATAAATAACGCGAATGCATGGGGATGCATGGGGATGCAACATGGAACAAGGCATTCCACGAGATAAGCACATGTCATCTACTGCTACTCAACTGCTTAACCTCCCATATTCAACGTGTTAAGCTATGTTGTCACCACATCAAAGTATACTTAATGAGTTTATTACCCTCTAATTACTTGCTGAAATAAATCTAATTAAACTAGCCTATAACAGCAACCCATCCTAGATAGCTTCAGAAAAATTTACAGAAATTACTGGAAGTTAACAATATGTAATCTAGTCTCTGGTCCAAATTTCATCTCGTTTGGACTTAAATTCCATTCTCTGTGAAAAAGACAAATTCTATCATGGAAAGGTGATTTGAACTACACACCCTAGCAAAAAGTGTCAAATAACAGATTTCTCATTTTTCTACTGAACTTCCTAGCACAAGAGCAGTGTGCATAAATTCTCAGGCTCATATTCCTCATATTCTAATTACTACAAAACAAACAAGGAAACAACATTTAACCATTTTAAAAGCTACTGCTAAAATAATTCACAGACCAACCTTATATTATATTTTTTCCTAAAACTATATATCCATACAAACCTAACAAAACTGGAATCACATTTTTCTGACTTATACATAATTAGTTATGCATTTTCCAAGTTATCAGCACTTTTCTAATTTAAATAAATCTACACATAAAAATATCACCAAAATGCATTTAACATTTTTCACAGTTAGATCTAATTATGCTGAACACAACAAAATTTGTTTCACAGGATTTGGACTTAAAATGAGCCTTGTAGGACTTTTTGAAGCCTTTACATAATTCTGCAAAAACAAACTAAAAGAAACTCAATCCTAAACGCTACGGACTCCCAACTTGACTCAGCCGAGGCTCGAGGCAAGTGCTCGGCACACTCGACTTGACTCAGCCGAGGCTCGAGGCAACGCTCGGCACACTCGACTGGACTCGGCCGAGGCTCAAGACAAGGCTCGGCACATCCAACTGACTCAGCCGAGGCCTACTATACCCAGATTTTTCCTTTTTCTCTCTCACACTCTCTCTTTGACTCGGTCGGCGAGGCTCACTGGTCAGACGACCAAGCTACTAGGCGAGGCTAGGCTCGGCGGTCAATGGCGGAGTTTGGCGCCGTTGTCGTTGACTGGCCCTAGCTCGTCGGCGGCGAGGCTTCCGGTGATGCTGAGACCATCACTGGATGCGGGTTTGCGAGGCGAACACCACTAACTGACTCGCTGAGCCAAAGGGATACCGGAGCAAGCTCGACGGCAGCCATGGCGGAGCGGCAGCTCTGTGACTCGGCGGCAAAGCTTTTCCCGGCGAGCTTGAGGCTCGGCGAGACTAACACTAGCCCAAGCAAGTCCTACGCGACCTATTGGAGCAACTTTCGGGCCTCGGCATCCCCGGCATTGCCCGAAGCGATGCACGGCGGCGGTCCACGGCGGACATGGCGGCGACACGGCTCGGTTCCGGCTGAAACATGGCGAAGAGAGGTCTCCATCGAAACCTAGGCAACTACAGCGGTAGAGAAGACTAGAACATGGCTCGGTTTGGGATAGCTTGGCCAGAGATTAGCGGTTCACGTGAAGTGTAACAACCCATAAATTCCTACACCAAAATTCACAACTATAAAATTTTTTCTTTCTTTTTTTTTACCTTGCATGATGAGTGTGACAACTTACTTAAGCATATGCATTAACATTAGTAGCATAGTAAGTAACTAACTAACTAATTAATAAGCATTTGTGATTTGGCTCTTCTTGGATTTTTGGGTGAAATGCATATATAAATATAATTTATATAAAACTGCTACATGAGAATTCCATAATCCTCAAACCTAAAGACAATACATTTAGATGGAATTAGTTTAAACACAAAGCTAATCAGGAATTAAACAAACAAATGAAAATTAAAGAGAGGAGAAATGGAAGGGAGGCCGGTTGGGCCAGAACACCGCGCACACGGCCCAACCGACCAGCACAGCGCGCGGCCCAGCCTCGCGTGCACCGAGCGACCCACGCAGTCGGCCCGGCGTCTGCACGACCGAGCCCAACCCCGCGCGGAGCTGTTACGCCAACGCTTGAGTACCGGCCACGCTAGCTCTGTGGCGCCGACAACCCGACCCCACACGACAGCGAGCATCGCCCTGTTCTTCTTCTTCCGCAAGAAGGAAGCAGAGCTCGGCGACAGGGGCGGCCCCACCGTGCTCCCCTCGGCCGACCAGCGCTAACCAACCCACCAGCCTGTCCCCCACGATCCGGATCGGAGCCGTGCCAACCCGGAACATCTCGCGACCCTTGGATCGAGCGGAGTGGCCGATCCGCCATCCGCCGCGATGCGCACCCGGGCCTATATAAACCGGACCCCTCACCGGAACCCCTGGGTTCCCGGCAAGCGCCGCCACACCGTGGCGCACTCACCACACCACACAGCCGAGAGAAGGGAGTAGCGAAGGAGCGGAGCCGTGGAGGATCAGTCGCCGCCGCGGGAATTCACCGGCGCCGAGGAAGGGAAGCACCGCGAGCGGAGCACGGGCTGAACCAGGCGCTGCACGACACTGCTACCGGGTCGTCACTGCTTCGAATCGCCCTGCATCGCTATCCTATCTTCACCGCCACCACGGTAAGCCTCGTGCCACCTCCGCCATCTCCGTCCTCTGCATCGGCCATGGCGTCCGTACCGGAGCGCGCAGGCCAGAGCCTCTACCGGCTCGGAGTGGAATCGCGCCACCGCGCACACGATGTAGCTTCATGAACCACACTCCGAACTAGGTAGGGAGACCGAGCCTACGACTAGGAAACGCACGCACGTCGCCGCGGACTGACGCGCCGCGGCGGACCGATGCTCCAGTGCCACGGGCCTCGAATTGGGAAACAAACTGAACGTATAGCATCGCCGGGTGATGGAGAGCACCGAGCACGCCGTAGATTTAACTGGTGCCCGATAGTGAGCTGATTCGATGACGCACGGTCGTGCCGCTGTGTGCCGCCGTGCGGGATCATATGCACGGAGTTGCTGCCGGGGGTTACCGAGGCCAGCAGCATGATCGGGAGACAATAGAGGAGATGGAAAGGAGACCGTACGCCTGAATTTGGTTGGAGAAGGGCGGAACTAGCCGGGCGACATAACACCGCCGCGGTTCGGCCGCCAGACCCTCTACGCCGGCCGCTAGGAGCACGGGATCAGCAAATTGGTGGTTTGGATCGAATCGCCGTAAAAACACGATCACTCTGGAGCACAGAGTCGAGCCCGAGGTGGAGAAGTTGAGCACCGGCGCGAGATCGCCGTTGGCGGGGCGCCGCCGCAACAAAACAGAGGAGAAAGGGGAGAGAACGCCGAGGCTCGAGGTCGAAGGAGGCCTCGAGGCAATTGTCCGCCTCGCCCGAGGCTCGAGGCTGAAGGAGGCCTCGAAGCAGTTGTCCGTCTCGCCCGAGGCTTCGAGGCTGAAGGAGGCCTCGAAGCAGTTGACCGTCTCGCCCGAGGCTTCGAGGCTGAAGGAGGCCTCGAAGCAGTTGTCCGTCTCGCCCGAGGCTTCGAGGCTGTAGAAGGCCTCGAAGCAGTTGTCCGTCTCGTCCGAGGCTCGAGGCTGAAGGAGGCCTCGAGGCAAATGTCCGTCTCGCTCGAGGCTCGAGGTTGAAGGAGACCTCGGAACAAAACACCGTTTCGTCCGAGGCTCGAGGGTAGCGTTCTCGGCGTCACCATCCGAGGGAGGCCTCGACTTATTCGAGGGTGGGCCTCGACGCCATCGAGGCTTACGTTCCGTGAGCAGGCTAGGCCCAGCCTGACCCAAAGCCCAACACGTGGCGCTTTGTGTACTCGACACGTGGCGGCCCGGTCCGGCCCAAGTTCGGCCCAAGCCCGGCCCGCCAGGCCCACTCCGAACCCTGCGATGACATCATCATGACGTTATGCTGACGTCATCATCCGTTGACCGAGTCAACGCTGACCGCGGACCCACCTGTCATTCACTGACACCAAATGACCAGTCACAGAGCGACACGTGTCAGCACCTGGTTAAGTCGGCCATTTGTCATTTTCAGAAAATAGAATAAACTTCGGAAATTCATAACTAATTCATACAGACTCCATAAATAGTGGTTCAAGTTGCTAAATTCATCTAAAATCGAGATCTACCTATTGGTACCATGTTTGAGTGCATTCGGATCTTTTGAATTTTCATTCGTTCTTTGTGCTATTCTATAGATGTCGCTAATGCGACCTTTGTCGTACGTTTTCAGAGCCGGAAGGAACGCCTGACAACGAGGATCACGACTACGAGGAGGAACAAGGCAACGATCAATCTCAAGGTGCCACAGCCCATCCAACCTCGTAGATCCCATTACGCATGCTAAATTACATTTCTAATTTAATGATGCTCAGCATAGGACTTGCATGATAGAATTGCTTGTAAGCCCATACCTTGACGTAACCTATCCCCTGCTACCCAGCTGATAGGATAGATACACGCGCTGGTAATACTATCTTGATCATATTTAATATGCTACGGTGAGAACCGGTGCATAATGTTATACGGTGTATATCGGGGAGTGTGCTGCGTGTGTTTTGGGTGAGTATGGTGGTGAGGGTTGTGTCGACCGAGCCGGAATATACGACGAGCCTAGTGCAAGTCTTGCCGTGGGGCATATCTGGAGGCCCCTGTGGTGTAAAACCTGTGGCGGGTTAAATGGTGACATGAGGTGGATCTGGGTGTGAGCCGTTGGTGGAGCCCGGATCAGGAGCGTGCTGTGGTGGCACATATAATGAAAACCTTTGAGAAGACATTCCGGCTTAGTCACCCTAGATTGGTGCGGGATCTGGACCACGGGGAAATACCTTTACAAGCCACTCGCTCCTTATGGACGGGGACGGTCGGACTACCTGGTAGGGTAATGCCACTACTGCTAGGCGAGAGAGTGCGAGGGAGGTACGGGTATCAGAGTCCCACACCCTTCCGAGACGATCGCGGCTCCCCCTACGGGAGAGGGAACGTGACTTCACAGACTTAGCCACCCAGACATACTTGCGGTGAATCCAGGGCTGAGTGGTAGGGTGGCATTACTCTAGGCTGGCAAGCGACCGGTATCCGCCTAGGCACATCCGGGGTGCTGATGATGGCGATCTTGTGGATATTGTAGAACCTCTGCAGAGTGTATGGTTGATCGATCGATACGTTGGCCAATTCGTTGGCCGCGGACCTTTTTCCCTGACCTGTTTCCGACTAGTGAGAGCTTCTCTTTTCTCCCTCTGGTAAGAGTGTGCCGGTCGTGAGTCAGGTGAGACTGCGGGCCGTTGAGACAAAGGCTGGGAGGGAGCTGGCCTCAGTCGACTGAGCGAGAGTATGTGTGTGTGGGAATGGTGTATTGGTGATGGATACGGTGATAAGTTTAAATGGTGAAACATGATAAACATACATAATTATTATACTGATATGCATAGGAAAACCTAGCCTGATAGGTCTGATTTTCATTTACCTGTTGCATCCACTACCACATATAAAGCATTTAGGATGGGAAAGTGTGGCCAGTACAAATCGTACTGAAAATTGAGGTTTCAGGTTCCGAGGAGGAGTACCACTCCGAGGAGTTCGATGAGTAGGGGGTTTTCGCTTCTACGCTCAAGTGTGGAGTTCGATCGCGCTTCTTCGTCTACAAGCTGTTCCGGATGCTGTTTATTTAAATTCTCGCCTGTTGGCGATGTAATAAATGTAATATCGTATTAAGTACTTTTATTATTCGAAGTATGGATTATGATATTTGACTGGATTATCGGGTAATTTGACTCGAAAGAGTTTTATTACACTTGACTCTGTGGATTTTCCCTTTGTGGAAAATCAGGTCATTTCAGTTGGTATCAGAGCCATACTTGACCTTAGGACGAAAACCCTAGAAAATGGACGTTAGAAACAGGAAGCCACTCTCCTTCGGTTATATACCGACCCTGCATTTATTTTTTTCAATGCAAGGCTTATCTTACTATGGACTTGCTAACCTTAGCTTTTGATACGTGCAGATGGAGACAACCCCAGTGTACCCGCCGCTAGGACCTTTGCTCAGCCTTACTGCAAAGTGTGTTTCCAACGGCGAAGGGATCGCAGGAATTCCACTTACCCTGCGTGAAGTCCTTATGGCATTAGGAGTCCCAGTTGATCAAATTCTGTATACTTGCTCTGGAGAGCCAGCACCCGAGGGCGGACTCAGGGCACCTATAGTGGCTAGACTGGAGATACCCGCAAGTCAAACCCTGCCATCCGTTCCAGCTTACTCAGAGATGGTGATTGGAGAGACCATTGATGAGTGCGTGCAGGCAGTATCCTTTCAAGCACTCAAGGTAGTAACACGAGACAACAGAGACCACTTGAAGAAAACAGAGTTCCGGTTACTACCCCAGGCCTTACACCCTCACCTCACTCAGGTTGAGCAGGAGCATGCCTATACCCAGACTGTACTTGCCGAAGCCGATCCCTGCCTGCGCACCACAGCTTACCATTTGTATGACGTGAACAGCTATGCAAGTCACCTTGAGCTCAAACAGACTGCAGCTCGCAACCACCTGATGGAGTGCCAGGAAGCGACCAGGATTGAGAGATCCGTTCAGGAGGAACTAAGAGCTACTATAGCAAAACTACAGGACAAGTTGGAGCGACAAGAGGAAAGGCACAAGGCGGAAGTGGCGGATCTGCGATACAAGGCTGCAGATTTGGGAAATGACAACTGGTTTCTGGACTGTCGAGTGCTGGAATTGCAAAGAAATCTAGAAGAAAGGACCGAAGCAATGAACCAGAGTTGGAACCGGAAGAAGAATCTAGGCATGGAGTTTCTAAAACTTCAAAACAAGGTGAAGGCCCGGGAACAAGAAGTCAAGGAGATGCAGGTGAAAGCATTGCGTAACCAAGGTCACCTGATAGAATATGTCAAGAACACAGAGTACTTACAAGAGAAATGCGAGCGAACTCGGGATGCCTGGAAGAAGTCAGACAGAAAACGACTCAGGGAGATGAAGAGCATCTGGGAGAAACTACCCAAAGAAGAACGCGTCAAAATCCGACCCAGGACTGAGGATTTTGAGCTGGCACCCACCCGACTCAACCTCGACGCTTGCCCTGTTCTACCTGGAGCCAAGCCTACTGAAGAGCTTGCCGAAGCGCTTAAGTATGTAGCCCGACTCCACAAGACTAACGAGGACATCGAAGCTGAGGACAGTCGCTTCCCGGAAGCAGTGTACGGGCAGGAGTAGGTGTGAGTGATGACCCTGCGTGGTCATGTGATGAGTTCCAGTGTGTGTCACCCATGAGATGTAATCCAGAGTTGTATCCACGAAGCGTAGTACGAATAAATTACTTATTAAATAAGACAAACATGTTATGAGTGTTCGGATTTTATTGCGTCTTATGGATCTTTATCGCTTCTTTGTTTGAGTGCAGGATAGAATAATGATTTCTTTAACTCGTTGAAATGACTCCAATAAAACTTGAAAGCAATGATTAAATAATTAACATATATACTAAAACTCTATCTATTTTATGACACAGATGTCGCTACGCCGCTCAGTACGTCTGAGTCACCCGCGTGATCTGACTCCTGAACCCGCTGTAAGAGCTGGACGATTCCGTGGACGAGGATGCGGGGCTGGAAACGGTCGTGGCCGTGGAGGAAGACGTGGAGTACCATTCAACATGGAGCAGACTCCACCACCAGCAGAGGATGACCATGTTCCCGCTGATGATCACGTGCCAATCGGCGCGGCACCACCGCCTCCACCACCGCCAGCGCCACCAAGTCTAGCTGAAGTGATGGCTCAACAGACTCAACTGCTAGCTGCACTCGTTGAGGGTGCAAATCGTCGCAATGGTGGTCAACACAATGACTTCCAAAGGAAGCTTGAGGGATTCATCAAGCTCAGGCCACCTACCTATGATGGCACCAACCCTGACCCACTCGCTGCCAATGACTGGCTACGCGAGGTGGAGAAGAAACTCGACCTCACCATGCTATCTGATGAGGAGTGTGTTGGAGCCGCAACCCATCAGCTCACAGGTGCAGCCCGCGCCTGGTGGGACAGCTACAGTGACTCACATGAGAATCCAGCTGGGATTACTTGGGATGAGTTCGTGGAAGCTTTCACTGACTATCACGTTCCTGAAGGCGTGATGCAAGCTAAGGCAGAAGAGTTTCGCAACATTAAGATGGGGAATGAGAAGGTTACTGAGTATACCACACGCTTCACCACCCTGCTTCGCTTTGCGCCACTTTCTATAGTGACCAGCGAAGAAGAGAAGCTGTACTACTACCGCAAGGGTCTCAGTTCTCGCATCAAGGTGAACATGGGAGGAGTGAAAAGTCACACTCTGCGCGACCTCATAGATCGCAGCATCCAGATCGAAAAGGATCGGAATGAAGCTGGAGAAGAGTTCAGAGAGAGGAAGCGCAAGGCAGATAGTTCTTTTCGTCACCCTGAGCGCAAGAAGGCACGAATGACCCATGTTACCAGTTACTCCCGCCCTGGATCCAGTAGGAGCGGAGGCCCACATTCTGCTCAATACTCTCGCTCATACCAGGACCATACTCCGGCTCGTACTCAGGATCATTCAGGAAGCTTTCGTACGTCACAAGACCGTACTGCTCAGAATCGCACCACGCAGAATGCATCTACTTGGAAGGCAACTACACCAACTGCTACCGGTAGTATGCCTTGGACGTGTTTCAAGTGTGGTCAGCCTGGCCACAAGATTGCCAACTGCCCAGAAAATGCCAAAGCCCAAAAGGCACCACCAAGAGCTCAACCGCAACCCCGGGAATCTGCTTCCCGTGGTCGCCTTACTCACCTGAATGCTGAGGATGCCCAAGATGCCCCAGATGTGGTGTACGGTATGTTTTTGGTTAACGGCATTAGAGCATCAGTTCTTTTTGATTCGGGAGCTACATGTTCTTACATATCATCAAAGTTTGCACATGAGCATTGCATTCCGGTCAGCCCACGCCAACTTCCAATCATAACTAGCTCACCCTTGGGAGACCTAAAAAGTACCCATATATGTAAGGGAGTGAAATTAACCATCGAGGGATTAGTTTTCACAGCCGACCTAACCCTACTACCTTCTACCAGCTTAGAGGTTATTTTAGGAATGGACTGGTTAACCAAACACCGGAGTATTATATCTTGCTCACCCAGATACATCCAAATAACCCATCCAACAGGCCAAGCCGTACGATGCACACCCCAAACCGAGAAAACCTCTAACCTCCTGTGTGCCCTTAAAACCAGGGTCAAACCCCAGGACAAACCTTTGACAGTAGATGATGTGCCCGTAGTCAGAGATCATACCGATGTGTTTCCGGAGGAAATACCAGGTATGCCCCCAGAACGGGAAGTGGAGTTTGTGATTAATTTATTGCCGGGAACAGGGCCTATAGCCAAAAGACCATATCGCATGTCTGTTGATGAATTGGCTGAATTAAAGAAGCAATTGAAGGAACTTGCGGATAAGGGATATATCAGGCCTAGTGCATCACCATGGGGTTCACCAGTACTGTTTGTGAGGAAGAAGGATGGCACAATGAGGATGTGTGTTGATTATAGGAGCCTGAATGCGGTGACTATCAAGAACAAATACCCATTGCCGAGGATTGATGATCTGCTAGATCAGTTGCGGGGTGCTAAATACTTTTCCAAGATTGACCTCCGATCAGGGTATCATCAGATGAGAATCAGAGAGGATGATATTTCCAAGACAGCTTTTGTTACAAGGTATGGACAGTATGAGTTCACAGTGGTACCATTTGGACTCACAAATGCACCTGCTTATTTCATGAACATGATGAATAAAGTGTTTATGGAGGAGTTAGATAAGTTTGTCGTAGTATTCATTGACGACATTCTTATATACTCAGCCACAGCAGAAGAGCATGAGCTACATTTGAGGACCGTGCTGGAAAGATTGGCACAAAATCTGCTCTATGCTAAGTTCAGCAAATGTGAGTTCTGGCTTGAAGAAGTGACATTTCTGGGACACGTACTATCAGCTGAAGGAGTAGCTGTTGATCCCACGAAAATAGAAGCTATCAGAGATTGGGAATCACCTCGTAATGTGGGTGACATCAGAAGTTTTCTAGGATTGGCTGGATATTATCGCCGATTCATAGAAAATTTCTCAAAGATTGCTCGGCCGATGACCAATCTGTTGAAAAAGACGCAGAACTTTGAGTGGTCAGATGAATGTGAGAATAGCTTTCTTGAGCTAAAGAAGAGACTCACTACCACCCCTGTGTTGGCTCTGCCCGACATCAATCAGAGTTTCGTAGTCTATTGTGACGCCTCCCGTCAAGGATTTGGATGTGTTTTGATGCAGAATGGAAAAGTAATAGCATACGCCTCTCGACAGCTGAAAGATCACGAGCAGCGATACCCCACTCATGATCTCGAACTTGCAGCTGTGGTACATGCACAAAAGATTTGGAGGCACTACTTGATAGGCAACAAGTGCGATATTTACACCGATCACAAGAGCCTGAAATATTTCTTTACTCAAGAAGACCTAAATATGAGGCAACGCCGATGGCTCGAACTTATTAAGGATTATGATCTAGAAATTCACTATCACCCAGGAAAGGCCAACGTGGTGGCAGATGCACTTAGCCGCAAGAATTATTGTCACACCCTAATAGCGGAATCTGTGCCAGCTGAACTGAAGGAGGAAATTGATCACTTTCAGTTAGAAATCCTACCGCATGGAATGCTGAATGAGCTACGGGTCCAATACAACCTCACAGATAGAATCCGCAAGGCTCAGGAGAATTGTGAGGAAATGGAGTATATCCGGGGCTTGATGAAGCTTGGGTATCGCACCGATCACCGAGAAGATGAGCAAGGAACTCTTTGGTACAAGGATCGAATATGTGTACCCATTAACCCGGAGCTTCGAAATGAAATATTGACTGAGGCACATAGCTCTAAGTATAGCATTCACCCTGGAGGAGCCAAAATGTACCAAGATTTGAAGAAACACTTCTGGTGGAAAGGCATGAAAACCTCTGTAGCAGAGCACGTGGCAAAATGTGACACGTGCAGCAGGGTTAAAGCAGAGCATGGAAGACCCGCGGGATTACTTAAACCACTAGAAATTCCTCAGTGGAAATGGGAATGCATAACCATGGACTTTATAGTTGGGTTGCCAAGGACACAAAAAGGCAACAACTCCATTTGGGTGATTGTGGACAGGTTGACAAAAGTGGCTCATTTCATACCTGTTAAGACCGCTTATCCTACTGAGAGATTAGCAGAGTTATACGTGGAACATATCCTTAAGCTTCATGGAGCACCATCAAGCATCGTGTCTGATCGAGGACCACAATTTACTTCTCAATTTTGGAGATCCTTGCATAAGGCAATTGGGACGAAACTTGATTACAGCACAGCTTACCACCCACAAACCGACGGGCAAACAGAAAGAGTAAATCAGATACTAGAAGATATGCTCCGAGCCAGTGTGCTAAATTACGGCAAGGATTGGGAGAAATGCTTAGCACACGCAGAATTTGCATATAACAACAGCTACCAGGCTAGCATCAAGATGTCCCCATTTGAGGCCTTGTACGGAAGACCATGCCAGACTCCGTTAATGTGGTCTAACCCTGGAGAAAGATCACTCTTCGGACCCGCAAAAATTAAGGAAGCAGAGGAAGGGGTGAATCAGGTTCGAGAAAATCTAAAGATAGCACAAACTCGATACAAGAGTTATGCAGATAAAAGGCGAAGAGACCTCGCATTTGAGGTAGGAGATTTTGTATACCTAAAGGTATCACCACTTCGAAGCACAGTGAGATTCCACAAGAAAGGAAAGTTGGCACCGAGATATGTGGGACCATACAAGATAACAGAAAGAATTGGGAAGCTTGCATACAAGCTGGAATTACCCGGGGAGATAGCAGGAGTACATCCTGTGTTCCATGTATCTCAGCTACGTAAATGTTTACGAGTACCAGAAGAGGTTGTGCCCACTAATGCACTTGATTTACAAGATACACTCGAGTACAGAGAACATCCAATCAAGATATTGGGATGGGACACAAAAGAGACCCGAAGTAAGATTATCGAAATATGTAAAGTTCAGTGGAGTAACCACACTGAAAGAGAAGCAACGTGGGAGAAAGAATCTGATCTCCGTATGCGGTATCCTTACCTTTTCACCGGGTACGTTTTGGTTTAATCTCGAGGTCGAGATCCTAATAAGGGGGGAGGACTGTAACAACCCATAAATTCCTACACCAAAATTCACAACTATAAAATTTTTTCTTTCTTTTTTTTTACCTTGCATGATGAGTGTGACAACTTACTTAAGCATATGCATTAACATTAGTAGCATAGTAAGTAACTAACTAACTAATTAATAAGCATTTGTGATTTGGCTCTTCTTGGATTTTTGGGTGAAATGCATATATAAATATAATTTATATAAAACTGCTACATGAGAATTCCATAATCCTCAAACCTAAAGACAATACATTTAGATGGAATTAGTTTAAACACAAAGCTAATCAGGAATTAAACAAACAAATGAAAATTAAAGAGAGGAGAAATGGAAGGGAGGCCGGTTGGGCCAGAACACCGCGCACACGGCCCAACCGACCAGCACAGCGCGCGGCCCAGCCTCGCGTGCACCGAGCGACCCACGCAGTCGGCCCGGCGTCTGCACGACCGAGCCCAACCCCGCGCGGAGCTGTTACGCCAACGCTTGAGTACCGGCCACGCTAGCTCTGTGGCGCCGACAACCCGACCCCACACGACAGCGAGCATCGCCCTGTTCTTCTTCTTCCGCAAGAAGGAAGCAGAGCTCGGCGACAGGGGCGGCCCCACCGTGCTCCCCTCGGCCGACCAGCGCTAACCAACCCACCAGCCTGTCCCCCACGATCCGGATCGGAGCCGTGCCAACCCGGAACATCTCGCGACCCTTGGATCGAGCGGAGTGGCCGATCCGCCATCCGCCGCGATGCGCACCCGGGCCTATATAAACCGGACCCCCCACCGGAACCCCTGGGTTCCCGGCAAGCGCCGCCACACCGTGGCGCACTCACCACACCACACAGCCGAGAGAAGGGAGTAGCGAAGGAGCGGAGCCGTGGAGGATCAGTCGCCGCCGCGGGAATTCACCGGCGCCGAGGAAGGGAAGCACCGCGAGCGGAGCACGGGCTGAACCAGGCGCTGCACGACACTGCTACCGGGTCGTCACTGCTTCGAATCGCCCTGCATCGCTATCCTATCTTCACCGCCACCACGGTAAGCCTCGTGCCACCTCCGCCATCTCCGTCCTCTGCATCGGCCATGGCGTCCGTACCGGAGCGCGCAGGCCAGAGCCTCTACCGGCTCGGAGTGGAATCGCGCCACCGCGCACACGATGTAGCTTCATGAACCACACTCCGAACTAGGTAGGGAGACCGAGCCTACGACTAGGAAACGCACGCACGTCGCCGCGGACTGACGCGCCGCGGCGGACCGATGCTCCAGTGCCACGGGCCTCGAATTGGGAAACAAACTGAACGTATAGCATCGCCGGGTGATGGAGAGCACCGAGCACGCCGTAGATTTAACTGGTGCCCGATAGTGAGCTGATTCGATGACGCACGGTCGTGCCGCTGTGTGCCGCCGTGCGGGATCATATGCACGGAGTTGCTGCCGGGGGTTACCGAGGCCAGCAGCATGATCGGGAGACAATAGAGGAGATGGAAAGGAGACCGTACGCCTGAATTTGGTTGGAGAAGGGCGGAACTAGCCGGGCGACATAACACCGCCGCGGTTCGGCCGCCAGACCCTCTACGCCGGCCGCTAGGAGCACGGGATCAGCAAATTGGTGGTTTGGATCGAATCGCCGTAAAAACACGATCACTCTGGAGCACAGAGTCGAGCCCGAGGTGGAGAAGTTGAGCACCGGCGCGAGATCGCCGTTGGCGGGGCGCCGCCGCAACAAAACAGAGGAGAAAGGGGAGAGAACGCCGAGGCTCGAGGTCGAAGGAGGCCTCGAGGCAATTGTCCGCCTCGCCCGAGGCTCGAGGCTGAAGGAGGCCTCGAAGCAGTTGTCCGTCTCGCCCGAGGCTTCGAGGCTGAAGGAGGCCTCGAAGCAGTTGACCGTCTCGCCCGAGGCTTCGAGGCTGAAGGAGGCCTCGAAGCAGTTGTCCGTCTCGCCCGAGGCTTCGAGGCTGTAGAAGGCCTCGAAGCAGTTGTCCGTCTCGTCCGAGGCTCGAGGCTGAAGGAGGCCTCGAGGCAAATGTCCGTCTCGCTCGAGGCTCGAGGTTGAAGGAGACCTCGGAACAAAACACCGTTTCGTCCGAGGCTCGAGGGTAGCGTTCTCGGCGTCACCATCCGAGGGAGGCCTCGACTTATTCGAGGGTGGGCCTCGACGCCATCGAGGCTTACGTTCCGTGAGCAGGCTAGGCCCAGCCTGACCCAAAGCCCAACACGTGGCGCTTTGTGTACTCGACACGTGGCGGCCCGGTCCGGCCCAAGTTCGGCCCAAGCCCGGCCCGCCAGGCCCACTCCGAACCCTGCGATGACATCATCATGACGTTATGCTGACGTCATCATCCGTTGACCGAGTCAACGCTGACCGCGGACCCACCTGTCATTCACTGACACCAAATGACCAGTCACAGAGCGACACGTGTCAGCACCTGGTTAAGTCGGCCATTTGTCATTTTCAGAAAATAGAATAAACTTCGGAAATTCATAACTAATTCATACAGACTCCATAAATAGTGGTTCAAGTTGCTAAATTCATCTAAAATCGAGATCTACCTATTGGTACCATGTTTGAGTGCATTCGGATCTTTTGAATTTTCATTCGTTCTTTGTGCTATTCTATAGATGTCGCTAATGCGACCTTTGTCGTACGTTTTCAGAGCCGGAAGGAACGCCTGACAACGAGGATCACGACTACGAGGAGGAACAAGGCAACGATCAATCTCAAGGTGCCACAGCCCATCCAACCTCGTAGATCCCATTACGCATGCTAAATTACATTTCTAATTTAATGATGCTCAGCATAGGACTTGCATGATAGAATTGCTTGTAAGCCCATACCTTGACGTAACCTATCCCCTGCTACCCAGCTGATAGGATAGATACACGCGCTGGTAATACTATCTTGATCATATTTAATATGCTACGGTGAGAACCGGTGCATAATGTTATACGGTGTATATCGGGGAGTGTGCTGCGTGTGTTTTGGGTGAGTATGGTGGTGAGGGTTGTGTCGACCGAGCCGGAATATACGACGAGCCTAGTGCAAGTCTTGCCGTGGGGCATATCTGGAGGCCCCTGTGGTGTAAAACCTGTGGCGGGTTAAATGGTGACATGAGGTGGATCTGGGTGTGAGCCGTTGGTGGAGCCCGGATCAGGAGCGTGCTGTGGTGGCACATATAATGAAAACCTTTGAGAAGACATTCCGGCTTAGTCACCCTAGATTGGTGCGGGATCTGGACCACGGGGAAATACCTTTACAAGCCACTCGCTCCTTATGGACGGGGACGGTCGGACTACCTGGTAGGGTAATGCCACTACTGCTAGGCGAGAGAGTGCGAGGGAGGTACGGGTATCAGAGTCCCACACCCTTTCGAGACGATCGCGGCTCCCCCTACGGGAGAGGGAACGTGACTTCACAGACTTAGCCACCCAGACATACTTGCGGTGAATCCAGGGCTGACTGGTAGGGTGGCATTACTCTAGGCTGGCAAGCGACCGGTATCCGCCTAGGCACATCCGGGGTGCTGATGATGGCGATCTTGTGGATATTGTAGAACCTCTGCAGAGTGTATGGTTGATCGATCGATACGTTGGCCAATTCGTTGGCCGCGGACCTTTTTCCCTGACCTGTTTCCGACTAGTGAGAGCTTCTCTTTTCTCCCTCTGGTAAGAGTGTGCCGGTCGTGAGTCAGGTGAGACTGCGGGCCGTTGAGACAAAGGCTGGGAGGGAGCTGGCCTCAGTCGACTGAGCGAGAGTATGTGTGTGTGGGAATGGTGTATTGGTGATGGATACGGTGATAAGTTTAAATGGTGAAACATGATAAACATACATAATTATTATACTGATATGCATAGGAAAACCTAGCCTGATAGGTCTGATTTTCATTTACCTGTTGCATCCACTACCACATATAAAGCATTTAGGATGGGAAAGTGTGGCCAGTACAAATCGTACTGAAAATTGAGGTTTCAGGTTCCGAGGAGGAGTACCACTCCGAGGAGTTCGATGAGTAGGGGGTTTTCGCTTCTACGCTCAAGTGTGGAGTTCGATCGCGCTTCTTCGTCTACAAGCTGTTCCGGATGCTGTTTATTTAAATTCTCGCCTGTTGGCGATGTAATAAATGTAATATCGTATTAAGTACTTTTATTATTCGAAGTATGGATTATGATATTTGACTGGATTATCGGGTAATTTGACTCGAAAGAGTTTTATTACACTTGACTCTGTGGATTTTCCCTTCGTGGAAAATCAGGTCATTTCATGAAGGTCATGGTGGCAGCCATGGCGAGAACCCGAGGATAGCACTCGACGCTCTGCCTGCTAGAGAGGGAAAGAGGGGAAACCAACCCTGGCAGGTGAAAGAGGAGGTCAAGACGGAGAGGATGGCGGGAGGAATCGGGCGGCGGTGCGGTGAGTAGCGAGTAATCGCTCGCCGGGGTTCGGCGGGCGGCGGCGGCGTGGAGCTCTGGTGAAGATGGGGTGGAGTGGAGCGAGGGAGAGAGTGAGCAATGAAATGCTCTTCTGGTTGCAAGCACGGGGCGGAGCGAAGGCAAAAGGAAACGAAGTGCTGGGTGCATTGCACCTGGCCAGTTCCCGTCGGGGAGGAGCTCCCGACCGGTCGCGGCGGCGTCAGGCATCGTGCGCCACGCGGCGAACAAGCACCGAGCGCCAGGGCGACGTGGCGAGTTCGGGCGCAAACCACGGGCGGCGATGACGGTGGTTTGGCCGGTCGGCGAGGCGGTCTCGCGGCGGCGGGTGGTTCTGTCGGCGCGGAGGGAGCGGCGTCCGCGGGGAAGAAAAAGAAGAGGCTGACAGGCCGGGTCTACTAGGGTTAAACTAATGAAGTTTGGTTAAAAACTTTGATGCTCCACAACTCCTAAACTAAGCCGAATTAGGAAAAGGTCCTAAAAGCAAAGTTGCTTAGAATTTTGTAAGGAACAAATCATCTTTAAGGCTCGAGTCCAAATTCTGCTTAAAAAAAGAAATTTACTTCTAATCAAATTTTATAATGCAAGAAATCCCATTTTAACAACTTTTTCTGAGAAAGTGCTTTTAAACAAAGTTGTTTCTTTCATCAAGATCTACAACTTTGTTTTAAGGCACTAAGTCAGAAACAGAAAGCAAAACAAGGTTACACTAAAGACTATGCAAGGACTTAAGCACTTATTCAAACAGATGCATATGAAATGATGAGATGCTATGCTTATGCTATGACAAATTATGCAGTTTAAGGAATGCTTAACACCTAGGGTGTTACAGTAGTAGTCTCTAGTGAATGCGTATGTGGCGTCGGAGGGTCGACCTGCATCAAAATGGTGCTAGGTCCCGGACCCTGATGCTCCATATGGGTCAGTGGAATACCTTCCAGCTTGGTAAGGTCTATTTGCCCATTGTTGGTCTTTTCCTTCCGGCCATGTTTCCTGAACTGGCTCCTCCTACGGTCGAGTGTATTGTGCCCACGGGTCTCTGAGGATGCGAGGGTTATAATCAGTGTAGCTCATGTGTGCCGGTTCCTCCAGGATTGGGTCAGCTCCACGCCATGTGCGTTCTTGATGGGTGGCCATCCTTTCGGATGCCACACGCTGTGGAGCTCTCTGACTCATGGGCTCTGCTTCAATTTCAATCAAATAGTTTTGCACAGCATAGAGCCCAAGTTTCAGGCTAGGTTACCGGACCTTGCCCTTATCATAAAGCATGTACATAATATTGTGTTCTTTCTTCAACATCCTGCTTTGTCTAAATGAGTCATAGCCATAATAAAGTCTATATTCATCAATGAAATTAAGCGATGAGTTTTCTAACACTTTCATACTTGTGGCTAGACGGGTTATCAGAGACGTGCAACAAACAAATCCTTGCAAGTTTGGTGTACTTAGCCAATGTGAAACTAGTAGGACAACGCGTGAAACAAGTATCTTGTTGACAGCAGCATAAAGCAATTGTAAATCTCCTATTCTCACTTTTCTAATATCATCTCTAGTGAAAAGAACATATCCCATCCATTTACGAAACATGCGAAGCGTGGGATGTTCCATGTCACTAGTGCGGGGTTGCATAAAATATTGATCTCTAGAAATCTCCTATGAAAACTAGTGTCTATCAAAGTTGGGGAGATCAGAATCTAAGTCTAAAAAGACTCTTGGGGAGAAACCAAGGTGGTTACTCAGTTCCCTCCAAGACAGAATGTAATCCTGCTTGAAAAACCGAAAGGCGATCCCACCCTCACTTAATTGTAAGGTGCAAAGAAATTCGATGGTCAAAAGGCGGGATCCTAGCTCGGTCACGTTCCAAAAATTCTCCCAACCAATCATGCGGAAAATAAGATCGAAGTCAGTGTCCATACCTGTTTCTTCCAGCAGGGTCGAATCGATGGCAGGGGTGTGGATGAACTCTTTGTTCTTCAGCTTTTGGAAGATGTCCTTCTCCCTTTGTGACCTTAAGCCAAGGTCACTCGTCTTCAAGAGGACCTTCCTCACGGTGCCTGATGATGATGATGGTGCTTGCTCGGCCGGCGGATCGACGCTCATGTCAGAGTGGCGCGAGGAGAGCCGGGATGAGTGCCTTGTCCCGATGTTCTTCACGGCTCCCTTGGCGGCTTGGGCAACCTTGCGAAGCATCCTGCAAAACCTTTGGCACAGACAAAAACTTGTGGAGAATGTGAGATAAAAAGAGTTAGTGGTTAGTCGTCCAGAAGTCAGTCATTCGAGGGTTAGTCGTCCAAGACAAAGTTTTAGTGGAAATTTCAGCAGCACTTCCCCTCTAATCAACTTTTAGTTACGCTTGGACAGCGTGATCACTATCTCTAAGATGATCCTACTTTCACACTTCCTCCTCTCAAGAGCAAACTCTCTTCCTACTACTTTTTCCTTCCTTTCTCCTCTCTTCCTTTTTCCCAAATAAGAGCAGAACTACTAGAACTCGAGAACTGAGTGTTGCGGTGGTTTTCTAGAATGATTGTGGTGTGGAGAAGGAGCTGGAGAAGGGGTTTTATAGAAGGAGGCAGGGGCAGGGCGGGCGCCCTACTGGCCTCATTCAGGCTGAAATTTCTCCACCCCCTCACATGCATTGTCTTCTTGCAGAATTATTGCTCACATGTGGAGTATGGACGGTGGAAAGTTGTCTGGTGAGTGGATAGGAGTGAGTGGATGAAATTATATGATGCGATGTATGTGAGGTGGAGTGTATGACATGTGGGACCAAGGGATGTGGGTCATGCTTCTAGAAACTTGGAATAAATAAATGTAATGCAGGAAAAATCATGTGAAAATTAAAACATACTAAGAATGATTAAGAAAAATATTTTTGTGCCACCACTATAATAGATATGGGTTGTTACACACCATAGGTATTATTTTATGTGGGGCCTTTAAGTGTTATCATACTAAAAGTAGACATGATTAATGCAAGAATTAATTATGCAAAAGATTGATGAGTGCGGATAAATACCGTTTTACCTCCCGGCGAGGGTTCGAGATTTTAGGGTCCCCCAAACTGGACCCCCAAATTCTTTTCATTCTTCTGGTATACTTTCCTCCAGAGGTGATGTTTCTGGTGATTCTTCTTCATGAAGCTCCTTTACTGTGGGTTTCTCTGCTCTGGGTTTGAATGTGAAGTGTTCTTCTTGACCATTTATGTTGAACTTAATCTCTCCCTTTATGACATCGATGTGTGCAATGGTGGTGCTAAAAAATGGTCTTCCAAGGATGATGGATACTTTTGAGTCAGAGCTCATGTCCAGTACCAAAAAGTCAACTGGCACAAAGAAATCTCTTATCTTGACTGGGATGTTTTCAGCGATGCCCATAGGGTATCGAACCGTTTGGTCTGCTAGTTGCAAGCACATTGATGTTGGTTCTAGTGTTGCATAGTCAAGTTTCTTGTAGACTGATGAGGGCATCACACTAACGCTTGCTCCAAGGTCACAAAGTGCATTGTTGAAGTGTTGGTTCCCGATAGAGCAATCAATAGTGGGGCATCCTGGATCTTTCTTTTTCTTTGGTAATTTATTGAGGATGGCTGCACTACATTCTTTCGTCAGCTTGATTACTTCAGTGGTTGGCAGTGGTCTCTTTTTGTTCAGAATATCTCTAATATACTTTGCATAGGTGGGAACCTGTATGGCATCAAGTAGAGGTATGTTGACATATAATTTCTGGATAACCTCTACAAACTTACCAAACTGCTCATCCGACTGTGGTCCTCTTCTTCTTCTAGGAAATGGTAAATAGTTAGTGTCATGATAATCTTTCCTCATTTCTTGATCATTTGGTAACAACTCTTCTGCTTCATTGGGATTTTCTTCTTCTACTATAGGTATTACTGGTGCTATTCTTGTTCTTGGATGTGGGGGATCTCTGGTCGTTTTCCCTCCTCTTGTAGTTATATTCTTTACCTGCTCAGTGTTAGTGGCAACAGGCAAAATAGCAGCTACCTCTGCTAACCTACGCTCTACCCTTTTATTAAGCATATTTTGTTCGTCAAAAGAAGATACTAGTGAATCCATTTTATCATGTATCTATTTTAAAGAAGATTCATTTGCATCTAGCCTTTGGTCGACATCAACATTAATTTTAGCTTGTTGAACATATAAATCTTTCCATGTAGACTGCTTTATAGTGTTACCTGAAATCTTACCTTTGCTATTTGCTGTCTCAATGGCCCTCTGATCTTCTTTATACTTGGCCCTCTGGTCAAGCCAATTGAGTAGATCATTCATCTTGGTTGATAGTGCGTGTACTTCTTCGGGTATTTCTTCTGGCATTTCTTCTGTTTGGTGACAATGTTGGACTTTATCTTGGGACCAGCTTTGATTTTCTGCTATCTTGTCCATAAGTGTCTCTGCTTTCCCAAGTGTTAGTTCCAAAAATGATCCTCCAGCAGATGCATCTAGGCACTCATGAGCCTTTTGGGTTAATCCATGGTAAAGGGTCTGCATGAGTAACCATCCTTCCATTCCATGGTGAGGACAATCTGATATGTATCCTTGAAAACGTTCCCATGCTTCTGGAATGGTTTCTGATTTCTGTTGTTGAAAATTGGTAATCTTTCCTCTTAAGGCGTTGGTCACGCCTATAGGGAAGAACTTTGCTAGAAAGGCCTTCGAACAGTTCACCCAAGTGTTGATATCTTCCTTGTTGGTGTAGAACCACTTCCTCGCTCTTCCCTCAAGTGAGAATGGAAAGAGACAAAGGAGTATGATGTCTTGGTTGATCCCGTTGATACTGATTGTGCTTCCGACCTCTAAGAAATTTTGCAAATGTGTACTAGCATCTTCATGTGCCTTTCCGTTGAATTGTGTAGCTTGCACCATATTGATGAGGCTTGGCTTCCGCTCAAACTCAGGATCATTTTCTTCTACGACTTTGAATACTGGACCAGTGCGAATGTTCTCGATGCTTGGAGCAGAAAACTCTCGCAAGGTCTTTTGTGCCATAGCATCAGAAATTGGTGACTAGCTTCTTCTTTCTTTGATTGCTTTGATTCTGATGATGAATAGTTGAGCGTATCAAAGTCAATCCTGGAATACCCTGTATATAAATATAAACACAGAAAAACAACAAGGGTAAACCTGCCAAAGCAGAGGTGCCTTGTTTATGATTTCTCATTTATGTAGCTGTTCATGCAATATTTCTCCATAGCCTAATTCTAAACATATATCTATCTTAAATGCAAACCGATGCTTACTTCCCCGGCAATGGCGCTAGAAATGCTTGTTGACACTTGCTAACACCACTTTGAATACTAGGTTGTCATCCCTAGCATGGCACTAGAAGTGTGCGATGGTATTTATGAATGTAAGGCTCTCTAGAAAATATATTTATTCTATCTGCAAGCGCATAGATAAAATACCAATTGTAGCACTTCACATGGAAAGTATTTCTAGGTATCGTTATTTATAGTTTTGCTAAATGAAAAGCAACACATCGATAACATAAAATAATAAAGCTTAGGCTAGAGATGAACTTGCAAAACATGATTACTTATGAGAAACTCGTTCACACAGTCACTTGCTTTGGCAGGGGGTAAGCCTAATAATAATAAAGATATTGAATTGTAATCTCAAAGATAAATCACACAGAGATTAGAGATAGACTACTCCACATAAAATATAAGGTGACGTCGGACTAGCAAGAGAATAACTTCTAAGTATGTTCTAATATATTAAGTCTAAATCTATGTTAATATCTACATCATCATATATAGCATAAAAGACTCTTCATTTATGTATAAGGAACATTGCTAAGCCAAGCCAGAACAGAGTAAGCCTTGACCCGCAATACAAATTCTGCCTGCCCTACCAACGGGGGGTGGACTACAGAGGAATCAATGGAGCTGTTGTTGACACCTGTGGAGGCACACAGAGACAATTCTGCAAGCGCACGGGTATCGTGTAGTTTTCACCCTGAGGTTTTAATATCGTATCCACAGGGAAACGTGTGTGAAACGCCTAACAACTAGTTTGTTCTAGAGTTGCAATCAAGGCATATAATATGATGAGTAGAGAGGATATACCTATGGTTATGATTTTATGTATGCTAAATCTATGATTCTAATGTTCACTTCGGGACGCCACTTAGACAATAAAGCACCTAGAAAGAATACTCTATTGACGTGACTACGGTCCTACTATTTAAGAACCTACTCAATTCGGTGTGGGTATCCAAAAAAAAAGAAAGAGAGGGAAAAAAAGTTATCATTAGCTCTAGACCCCAGAAATCAACTGAGGAAGGATTAAGAAAGATTTCTCTATCCACATCCACATAGCCACACATGCACATCTTGATCAATGTTTATGATTTGTTGCTCCTTATGATCTGAGTGTCTAGCTTAGCAATAAAACACTATGCAATTTGCTCATGATTTCAGCCTACCTATAACCCCACATATCATTCTTTAGAAATAGGAAGGCTACTTTTGGCCTTAGTGAGTTATTCAAACACTATTGAGTGATTGAGTGAATCTTGGAGAAACTAAGCAAGTTCTATCTTTGAAAATTTTAAAATCTCCAGATAGAGTCCTAGTCAAACCAAAAGCAAGATAAAAGTTTCCTATCTACTTCTTTATTCCACTCTTGCATGTTTAAAGTGATAAGCTATAAGCCCCACATTGTTATGACTATGATAAACACTAAGTTATTTCTTACTAGGCAATATGCCCTTGTATGCAACTTAAATTTGCTATCTTTTCATGCTCAATGCTTAAACCACATTGTTGCTCGAGGACGAGCAACATGTTAGCTTGGGGGAGCTTGTTGATGGTCCTTAAACACCTGTTTTCCATCAACAAATTACCCTGAATTTCACCAAAAAGGCATGAAATGTAGTCAAATAGGTTTCAACCTAACCGAATTCCACATGTCCATAGATTTTGATTTGAATGCAGGAATTTGGCCAAATTTGAAGAATTGGACCACCAGAGGCCGAGCCCACTCACCAGGGCCCAATTGGGCCTAGGTGGGGTGGCGCCCGCCACCTAGGTTAGGCCCAGAAGCCCCCCTGCCACATCACTGATCCGTGTGACCATCCCCAGGCCAATTCTTGGTCGTTGGTCACAAGGTCGGTTCATCGGACGGCTCAGGAGGCAGGTGACGCGGATCGTGCCGAGGCCAGGACAAGAGGCGGTTAGGGTTGGGCCCACCCACTTGGGAACCGACTTGGAGGACCCCCTGGATGCCGTCCACCAAAGGGCGGTTGGATCGAAGGGCTGGCACTAGCGGCCGCCACCCCCTAGGTGGCGTCCGCCACCTAGGGTTTGCCAATCGACCTTACAACCGCCTTGGGGGATGTCCTAAGGGTAGTAGGATCAATGGCGGTTGGATCCAAGGGTTTGAGGTGGCGCCCGCCACCTAGGGTTTGCCCTAAGGCGGTTGCCAGCCCCTATAAATACCCCCTGCCGGCCTCCATTTCATTCAAGCAAGGAAGAAAGCAAGTGAGCATCAGGCTGAAGCTAGAGAGCTAGAGAGCTTAGGGCTTAGCCAAGCTTAGGCAAGTAGTAGCTAGAAGAGCAAGGCATCATTGCCTCTTTGCCCTCGCAGAAGCGCTGCTCTAGGGTTAGCTCAAGAGTAGAGGCGTGCGAGTGATCGGATCTGGAGCTAAGGAAGAGTCTTCCTCATATCATTTCAAGTAGTAACTTTACTCTACTTTCAGTATTGAGTGTTATACTTGATTGAATACTTGAGTACACTAGCTATCTACATTTCAATTCACTTAACCATAGTAGTTAATCTCTAGTGAGTTAAGTGTTTGATCTTTGTCAATAGGTTATCTAGTTGGTTTAGTGTTTATTCCATTAAGTCAAGTAATTGCTCTGGTGTCCGTAAGGTTATATCTATTCTTGGCCAGGATAGAGGTAGTTAGGATATAATTGCGGATACACGAGGTGTAGTCCGGATCTTGAAGTGATGAGTGATTGTCAACGGATTTGATGCGCTTGTTCCTTGGCTTGTGTTGTGCAGGTGTCGAGCTAGGTGGCAGTGATCGAAGGCAAGGTGAAGGTCAAGTGCCGGAGTGCCGTGCCGACGGACCGGAGCGGTGAAGGGCGGACTCGGACTTGGGCTGACGGACCGGTGGCCGGAGGATCGACTGCAGAGGCTGACAGCCTGGGACAGCGACGAGCGAGGACTCGCGGGACATGGTGTTGCTCGGGTCGGGGACCCGGGGACACGTGTCGGTGGACGGGGTGCACAGGAGATGCATCCCTCTACGTCGGCGGTTTGGTGGTAGAGCCCTAGAAAAAACCACTGGCAGGCCGGTTTCCGAGTTTGGGCCTCAAAACTTGGGCTGATGGACGGTTTCCAGGTTTGGGCCTCAAAACCTGGGCTACTGCTAGGTTTCCGAGTTTGGACCACAAAACTCGGGTTGGTGGAGGGTTTGCTGGTTTGGGCCTCAAAACCAGCGGCGGAGGTCACGAGGTGGTTGCGTTGGTGTTCGTTGGGAAAATGAAAAGTGTCAAAACTGCACCAATATGAGATTTTGGTCAACATGAGATTTTTGTCATATGGACTGGATTGGGTGCGTTCGTTGTGAAAAATTCAACAACAAGTTTGTTTGCTGCATCAGGGGCAAAAACGGTCCCGCGGACGAGTTTCGCGCTGGTGTTCGTTGGGAAAATGAAAATTATCAAAACCCCACCAACATGAGATTTTGGTCAACATGAGATTTTGTTCATATGGATTGGATTGAGTGTGTTCGTTGTCAAAATTCAACTGTAAGTTTGTTTGGTGCATCAGGGGCCAAAATGGTCCCCTAGACGATTTTGGTCATATGGAGTGGATTGGGTGCGTTTGTTGTGAAAAGTGTCAAAACCACACCTACAAGTTTGTTTGCTACATTAGGGGCAAAAACGGTCCCCCAGATGAGTTTCGTGCCATTGTTCGCTGCGATAATGAAAACTATAAAAAACCCCACCAACAGGAGTTTTTGTTCATATGGAGTGGATTGGGTGCGTTCATTGTGAAAAATTCAACTGCAGGTTTGTTTGCTGCATCAAGTGCAAAAATGGTCCCCCGGACGAGTTTCATGCCAGTGTTTGTTGCGACAAATAAAACTTTAAAAAACCCCCACCAACATGAGTTTTTGTTCATATGGAGTGGATTGGGTGCGTTTGTTGTGTAAAATACAACTGTAAGTTTGTTTGGTGCATCAGGGGCAAAAAGGTCCCCCAGACGAGTTTCGCGTTGGTGTTTGTTGGGAAAATGAAAAGTGTCAAAACCCCACCAACATGAGATTTTGGACATATGGACTAGATTGGGTGCGTTCGTTGTGAAAAATTCAACTGTAAGTTTGTTTGGTGCATCAGGGGCGAAAACGGTCCCCTGGACGAGTTTGGCGCTGGTGTTTGTTATGAAAATGAAAAGTGTCAAAACCACACCAACATGAGATTTTGGTCATATGGAGTGGATTGGGTGCCTTCGTTGTGAAATTCAACTATGAGTTTGTTTGCTGCATTAGGGGCAAAAACAGTCGCCTGAATGAGTTTCGTGCCATTGTTTGCTGCTATAATTAAAACTTTAGAAAAACCCACCAACAAGAGTTTTTGTTCATATGAAGTGGATTGGGTGCGTTCGTTGTGAAAAATTCAACTGTAAGTTTGTTTGGTGGATCAGGGGCAAAAATGGTCCCTCGAACGAGTTTCGCGCTAGTGTTCGTTATGAAAATGAAAAGTGTCGAAACCCAACCAACATGAGATTTTTGTCATATGGAGTGGATTGGGTGCGTTCGTTGTGAAAAATTCAACAGCAAATTTGTTTGCTGCATCAGGGGCAAAATCGATCCTGCAGACGAGTTTCATGCTAGTGTTCACTGTGATAATTAAAACTATAAAAAATCACCACCAACATGAGATTTTGTTCATATGGAGTGGATTGGGTGCGTTTGTTGTGAAAAATTCAACTGTAAGTTTGTTTAGTGCATCAGGGGCAAAAAGGGTCCCCTAGACGAGTTTGACGCCGGTGTTCGTTATGAAAATGGGAATTGTCAAAACAACACGAACATGAGATTTTGGTCATATGGAGTGGATTGGGTGCGTTCGTTCTGAGATTCAACTACGAGTTTGTTTGTTGCATTAGGGGCAAAAACAATCCCCCGAATGAGTTTCGTGCCATTGTTTGCTGCTATAATTAAAACTATAAAAAAAACCCACCAACAAGAGTTTTTGTTCATATGAAGTGGATTGGGTGCGTTTGTTGTGAAAAATTCAACTGTAAGTTTGTTTGGTGGATCAGGGCAAAAAATGGTCCCTCAAACGAGTTTCACGCTAGTGTTCGTTATGAAAATGAAAAGTGTCAAAACCCAACCAACATGAGATTTTGGTCATATGGAGTGGATTGGGTGCGTTCGTTGTCAAAAATTCAACAGCAAATTTGTTTGCTGCATCAGGGGAAAAAACGGTCTCGCGGACGAGTTTCATGCAAGTGTTCGCTGTGATAATTAAAACTATAAAAAACCACCACCAACATGAGATTTTGTTCATATGGAGTGGATTGGGTGCGTTTGTTGTGAAAAATTCAACTGTAAGTTTGTTTGGTGCATCAGGGGCAAAAACGATCCCCTAGACGAGTTTGACGCTGGTGTTCGTTATGAAAATGAAAAGTGTCAAAACCACACCAACATGAGATTTTGGTCATATGGAGTGGATTGGGTGCGTTCGTTGTGAAATTCAACTACAAGTTTGTTTGTTGCATTAGGGGTAAAAAGGTCCCCCGGATGAGTTTCGTGCCATTGTTTGCTGCAATAATTAAAACTATGAAAAATCCCACCAACTGGAGTTTTTGTTCATATGGAGTGGATTGGTTGCGTTCGTTGTGAAAAATTCAACTGTAAGTTTGTTTGGTGGATCACGGGCAAAAACGGTCCCTCGAACGAGTTTCGCGCTAGTGTTCGTTATGAAAAAGAAAAGTGTCAAAACCCCACTAACATGAGATTTTGGTCATATGGAGTGGATTGGGTGCGTTCATTGTGAAAAATTCAACTACAAGTTTGTTTGCTGAATTAGGAGGAAAAAGCAATCCCCCGGACGAGCTTCATGCCAGTGTTCATTGCGAGAATTAAAACTTTAAAAAACCTCACCAACATGAGTTTTTGTTCATATGGAGTGGATTTGGAGCGTTCGTTGTGAAAAATTCAATAGCAAGTTTGTTTGCTGCATCAGGGGCAAAAACGGTCTCGCGGACGAGATTCATGCCATTGTTCGTTGCAACAATTAAAACTATAAAGAACCCCACCAACATGAGTTTTTTTCATATGTAGTGGATCGGGTGCATTTGTTGTGAAAAATTAAACTGTAAGTTTGTTTGGTGCACCAGGGGCAAAAACGGTCCGCCGGATGAGTTTCGCGTTGGTGTTCGTTGGGAAAATGAAAAGTGTCAAAACTGCACCAATATGAGATTTTGGTCAACATGAGATTTTTGTCATATGGACTGGATTGGGTGCGTTCGTTGTGAAAAATTCAACAGCAAGTTTGTTTGCTGCATCAGGGGCAAAAACGGTCCCGCGGACGAGTTTCACGCTGGTGTTCGTTGGGAAAATGAAAATTATCAAAACCCCACCAACATGAGATTTTGGTCAACATGAGATTTTGTTCATATGGATTGGATTGAGTGTGTTCGTTGTCAAAATTCAACTGTAAGTTTGTTTGGTGCATCAGGGGCCAAAATGGTCCCCTAGACGATTTTGGTCATATGGAGTGGATTGGGTGCGTTTGTTGTGAAAAGTGTCAAAACCACACCTACAAGTTTGTTTGCTACATTAGGGGCAAAAACGGTCCCCTAGATGAGTTTCATGCCATTGTTCGCTGCGATAATGAAAACTATAAAAAAAACCCCACCAACATGAGTTTTTGTTCATATGGAGTGGATTGTGTGCGTTCATTGTGAAAAATTCAACTGCAGGTTTGTTTGCTGCATCAAGTGCAAAAATGGTCCCCCGGACGAGTTTCATGCCAGTATTTGTTGCGACAAATAAAACTTAAAAAAAAACCCTCCAACATGAGTTTTTGTTCATATGGAGTGGATTGGGTGCGTTTGTTGTGTAAAATACAACTGTAAGTTTGTTTGGTGCATCAGGGGCAAAAAGGTCCCCCAGACGAGTTTCGTGTTGGTGTTTGTTGGGAAAATGAAAAGTGTCAAAACCCCACCAACATGAGATTTTGGACATATGGACTAGATTGGGTGCGTTCGTTGTGAAAAATTCAACTGTAAGTTTGTTTGGTGCATCAGGGGCGAAAACGGTCCCCCGGACGAGTTTGGCGCTGGTGTTTGTTATGAAAATGAAAAGTGTCAAAACCACACCAACATGAGATTTTGGTCATATGGAGTGGATTGGGTGCCTTCGTTGTGAAATTAAACTATGAGTTTGTTTGCTGCATTAGGGGCAAAAACAGTCGCCCGGATGAGTTTCGTGCCATTGTTTGCTGCTATAATTAAAACTTTAAAAAAAACCACCAGTAGGAGTTTTTGTTCAAATGAAGTGGATTGGGTGCGTTCGTTGTGAAAAATTCAACTGTAAGTTTGTTTGGTGGATCAGGGGCAAAAATGGTCCCTCGAACGAGTTTCGTGCTAGTGTTCGTTATGAAAATGAAAAGTGTCAAAACCCAACCAACATGAGATTTTTGTCATATGGAGTGGATTGGGTGCGTTCATTGTGAAAAATTCAACAGCAAGTTTGTTTGCTGCATCAGGGGCAAAAACGGTCCCGCGGACGAGTTTCGCGCTGGTGTTCGTTGGGAAAATGAAAATTATCAAAACCCCACCAACATGAGATTTTGGTCAACATGAGATTTTTTTCATATGGATTGGATTGAGTGTGTTCGTTGTCAAAATTCAACTGTAAGTTTGTTTGGTGCATCAGGGGCCAAAATGGTCCCCTAGACGAGTTTGATGCTGGTGTTCGTTATGAAAATGAAAAGTGTCAAAACCCCACCATGAGATTTTGGTCATATGGAGTGGATTGGGTGCGTTTGTTGTGAAATTAACCTACAATTTTGTTTGCTGCATTAGGGACAAAAACGGTCCCTCGGATGAGTTTCATGCCATTGTTTGTTGTGATAATTAAAACTATAAAAAACCCCCACCAATAGGAGTTTTTGTTCATATGGAGTGGATTAGGTGTGTTTATTGTGAAAAATTCAACTGCAAGTTTGTTTGCTGCATCAGGGGCAAAAACGGTCCCCTAACGAGTTTCATGCTAGTGTTTGTTGCGACAATTAAAACTATAAAAAACCCCCACCAACATGAGTTTTTGTTCATATGGAGTGGATTGGGTGTTTTTGTTGTGAAAAGTACAACTGTAAGTTTGTTTGGTGCATCAGGGGGGAAAAGGTCCCCCGGACGACTTTCGCATTGGTGTTTGTTGGGAAAATGAAAAGTGTCAAAACCCCACCAACATGAGATTTTTGTCAACATGAGATTTTGGACATACGGACTAGATTGGGTGCATTCGTTGTGAAAAATTCAACTATAAGTTTGTTTGGTGCATCAGGGGCGAAAATGGTCCCCCAGACGAGTTTGACGCCGGTGTTTGTTATGAAAATGAGAAGTGTCAAAAGCCTACCAACATAATATTTTGGTCATATGGAGTGGATTGGGTGCGTTCGTGGTGAAACATTCAACTACAAGTTTGTTTGCTGCATTAGGGGCAAAAACAATCCCCCGGATGAGTTTCGTGCCATTGTTTCCTGCTATAATTAAAACTATAAAAAACCCCACCAACAGGAGTTTTTGTTCATATGAAGTGGATTGGGTGCGTTCGTTGTGAAAAATTCAACTGTAAGTTTGTTTGGTGGATCAGGGGCAAAAATGGTCCCTCGAATGAGTTTCACGCTAGTGTTCGTTATGAAAATGAAAAGACATGAGATTTTGGTCATATGGAGTGGATTGGGTGTGTTCGTTGTGAAAAATTCAACTACAAGTTTGTTTGCTGAATTAGGAGAAAAAAACAATCCCCCGGATGAGCTTCATGCCAGTGTTCATTGCGAGAATTAAAACTTTAAAAAACCTCACCAACATGAGTGTTTGTTCATATGGAGTGGATTGGGAGCGTTCGTTGTGACAAATTCAATAGCAAGTTTGTTTGCTGCATCAGGGGCAAAAACTGTCTCACGGAAGAGATTCATGCCATTGTTCGTTGCGACATTAAAACTATAAAGGACCCCACCAACATGAGTTTTTTTCATATGTAGTGGATTGGATGCATTTGTTGTGAAAAATTAAATTGTAAGTTTGTTTGGTACACCAGGGGCAAAAACGGTCCCCCGGATTAGTTTCGCATTGGTGTTCGTTGGGAAAATGAAAAGTGTCAAAACCGCACCAATATGAGATTTTGGTCAACATGAGATTTTTGTCATATGGACTGGATTGGGTGCGTTCGTTGTGAAAAAATCAACATCAAGTTTGTTTGTTGCATCAGGGGCAAAAACGGTCCCGCGGATGAGTTTCGCGCTAGTGTTCATTGGGAAAATGAAAATTGTCAAAACCCCACCAACATGAGATTTTGGTCATATGGATTGGATTGAGTGTGTTCGTTGTCAAAATTCAACTATAAGTTTGTTTGGTGCATCAGGGGCCAAAATGGTCCCCTAGACGAGTTTGACGTCGTTGTTCGTTATGAAAATGAAAAGTGTCAAAACCCCACCAACATGAGATTTTGGTCATATGGAGTGGATTGGGTGCGTTCGTTGTGAAACATTCAACTACAAGTTTGTTTGTTGTATTAGGGGCAAAAACAATCCCCCATACGAGTTTCGTGCTAGAGTTCGTTGTGACAAGTAAAACTATAAAAAAACCACCAACATGAGATTTTGTTCATATGGAGTGGATTGGGTGGGTTCATTGTGAAAAATTCAACTGCAAGTTTGTTTGCTGCATTAGGGGCAAAAACGGTCCCCCAGACGAGTTTCATGCTAGTGTACGTTGTGACAATTAGAACTTTAAAAAACCCCACCAACATGAGTTTTTGGTCATATGGAGTGGATTGGGTGCATTCGTTGTGGAAAATTCAACCGTAAGTTTGTTTGGTGCATCAGGGGCAACAACGGTCCTCGAACGAGTTTCACACCAGTGTTCGTTGGGAAAATGAAATGTGTGAAAACCCCACCAACATGACATTTTGGTCAACATGAGATTTTTGTCATATGGACTGGATTGGGTGCGTTTGTTGTGAAAAATTAAACTGTAAGTTTGTTTGGTGCATCAGGGGCAAAAACGGTCCCCTGGACGAGTTTGACGCCGGTGTTCATTATGAAAATGAGAAGTGTCAAAACCACACCAACATGAGATTTTGGTCATATGGAGTGGATTGGGTGCGTTCGTTGTGAAATTCAACTACAAGTTTGTTTGCTGCATTAGGGGCAAAAACGGTCCCCCGGATGAGTTTCGTGCCATTGTTTGCTGCGATAATTAAACTTATAAAAAACCCCACCAACAAGAGTTTTTGTTCATATGGAGTGGATTGGGTGCCTTCATTGTGAAAAAATCAATCGTAAGTTTGCTTGGTGGATCAGGGGCAAAAATGGTCCCTCAAACGAGCTTCGCGCTAGTGTTCGTTATGAAAATGAAAAGTGTCAAAACCCCTCCAACATGAGATTTTGGTCATATGGAGTGGATTGGGTGCGTTTGTTGTGAAAAATTCAACTACAAGTTTGTTTGCAGCATTAGGGTGCAAAAACAATCCCCCCAGACGAATTTCGTGCCAGTGTTCGTTGCGACAATTAAAACTTTAAAAAACCTCACCAACATGAGTTTTTGTTCATATGGAGTGGATTGGGTGCATTCGTTGTAAAAAATTCAACAGCAAGTTTTTTGCTGCACCAGGGGCAAAAACAGTCCTGTGGATGAGTTTCATGCCAGTGTTCGTTGCGACAATTAAAACTATAAAAAAACCCCACCAACATGAGTTTTTTTCATATGTAGTGGATTGGGTGCGTTTGTTGTGAAAAATTCAACTATAAGTTTGTTTGGTGCACCAGGGGCAAAAACGGTCCCTCAGACGAGTTTCGCGTTGGTGTTCGTTGGGAAAATGAAAAGTGTCAAAACCGCACCAACATGAGATTTTGGTCAACATGAGATTTTTGTCATATGGACCGGATTGGGTGCGTTTGTTGTGAAAAAACAACCATAAGTTTGTTTGGTGCATCAGGGGAAAATGAAAAGTGTCAAAACCTCACCAACATGAGATTTTGGTCATATGGATTGGATTGGGTGTGTTTGTTGTCAGAAATTCAACTGTAACTATGTTTGGTGCATCAGGGGCTAAAATGGTCCCCTAGACAAGTTTGACGCCGGTGTTCATTATGAAAATGAAAAGTGTCTAAACCCCACCAACATGATATTTTGGTCATATAGAGTGGATTGGGTGCGTTGATTGTGAAATTAACCTACAAGTTTGTTTGCTGCATTAGGGACAAAAACGGTCCCTCGGATGAGTTTTGTGCCATTGCTCGTTGCGATAATTAAAACTATAAAAAAACACCACCAACATGAGTTTTTATTCATATGGAGTGGATTCGGTGGGTTCGTTGTGAAAAATTCAACTTCAAGTTTGTTTGCTGCATCTGGGCAAAAACAGTCCCCCGGACGAGTTTCATGCTAGTGTTCGTTGCGGCAATTAAAACCATAAAAAACCCCACCAACATGAGTTTTTGGTCATATGGAGTGGATTGGGTGTGTTTGTTCTGGAAAATTCAACCATAAGTTTGTTTGGTGCATCTGGGGCAAAAATGGTCCTCACACGAGTTTCACACCGGTGTTCGTTGGGAAAATGAAAAGTGTCAAAACCCCACCAACATGAGATTTTGGTACTGGATTGGGTGCGTTCATTGTGAAAAATTGAACTGTAAGTTTGTTTGGTGCATCAGGGGAAAAAACGTTCCCCTAGACGAGTTTGACACATGTGTTCGTTCTGAAAATGAAAAGTGTTAAAACCACACCAACATGAGATTTTGGTCATATGGAGTGGATTGGATGTGTTCGTTGTGAAATTCAACTACTCCCTCCGTTCCAAATTATAAGTCATTCTAAGAATCTTGGAGAGTCAAAGTTTTTCAACTTTGACCAAAATTATATAACAAGATAATAACATCTATGATACCAACTAAGTATCATTAGATTCTTCATTAGTTATATTTTCATAATATATATATTTGATGTCATAAATCTTTGTGCCTTTCTCTATAACTTTGGTCAAAGTTGAAAAACTTTGACTCTCCAATATTCTTGGAATGATTTATAATTTGGAATGGAGGGAGTACAAATTTGTTTGCTGCATTAGGGGCAAAAAGGTCCCCTAGATGAGTTTCGTGTCATTGTTTGCTGTGATAATTAAAACTATAAAAAAAACCCCACCAACAGGAGTTTTTGTTCATATGGAGTGGATTAGGTGCGTTCGTTGTGAAAAATTTAACTGTAAGTTTGTTTGGTGGATCAGGGGCAAAAACAGTCCCTCGAACGAGTTTCACGCTAGTGTTTGTTATGAAAATGAAAAGTTTTAAAACCCCACTAACATGAGATTTTGGTCATATGGAGTGGATTGGGTGCGTTCGTTGTGAGAAATTCAACTACAAGTTTGTTTGCTGCATTAGGAGGAAAAAACAATCCCCAGACGAGTTTCATGCTAGTGTTCGTTGCGAGAATTAAAACTTTAAAAAAAACTCACCAACATGAGTTTTTGTTCATATGGAGTGGATTGGGTGCGTTCGTTATGAAAATTTCAACAGCAAGTTTGTTTGCTGCATCTGGGGAAAAAACGGTCCCGCGGACGAGTTTCATGCCAGTGTTCGTTGCGACAATTAAAACTAGAAAAAACCCCACCAACATGGGTTTTTGTTAGTATGGAGTGGATTGGGTGCGTTTGTTGTGAAAAATTCAACTGTAAGTTTATTTGGTGCACCAGGGGCAAAAACGATCCTCCAGACGATTTTCGTGTTGGTATTCGTTGGGAAAATGAAAAGTGTCAAAACCGCACCAACATGAGATTTTGGTCAACATAAGATTTTGGTCATATGGACTGGATTGGTTGTGTTCATTGTGAAAAATTCAACCATAAGTTTGTTTGGTGCATGAGGGGCAAAAATGATCCTCGGACGAGTTTCGTGCCGGTGTTCGTTGGGAAAATGAAGTGTCAAAACCCCACCAACATGAGATTTTGGTCGACATGAGATTTTGGTCATATAGATTGGATTGTGTGTGTTCGTTGTCAGTAATTCAATTGTAAGTTTGTTTGGTGCATCAGGGGCTAAAACGGTCTCCTAGACGAGTTTGACGTCGGTGTTCGTTATGAAAATGAAAAGTGTCAAAACCCCACCAACATGAGATTTTGGTCATATGGAGTGGATTGATTGTGTTCGTTGTGACATTAACCTACAAGTTTGTTTGCTGCATTAGGGACAAAAACAGTCCCCCAGATGAGTTTCGTGCCATTGTTCGCTGCGATAATTAAAACTATAAAAAAAACCCCACCAACATGAGATTTTGGTCATATGGACTGGATTGGGTGCGTCCGTTGTGAAAAATTGAACTAAAAGTTTGTTTGGTGGATCAGGGGCAAAAACGGCGCCCCAAACAAGTTTCACGCTAGTTTTCGTTGTGAAATGAAAACTATAAGTTTGTTTGGTGCACCAGAGGCAAAAACGGTCCCCTGGACGAGTTTCACGTTGGTGTTCATTGGGAAAATGAAAAGTGTCAAAACCACACCAACATGAGATTTTGGTCAACATGGGATTTTGCTCATATGGACTGGATTGGTTGCGTTCATTATGAAACATTCAACCCTAAGTTTGTTTGGTGCATCAAGGGCAAAAAAGGTCCCGGGACGAGTTTTGAGTCGGTGTTCGTTGGGAAAATGAAAAGTGTCAAAACCCCACCAACATGAGATTTTGGTCAACATGAGATTTTGGTCATATGGATTGGATTGGGTGTGTTCGTTGTCAGAAATTCAACTATAACTTTGTTTGGTGCAGCAGGGGCTAAAACAGTCCCCTATACAAGTTTGACGCTGGTTTTCGTTATGAAAATGAAAAGTGTCAAAACCCCACCAACATGAGATTTTGGTCATATAGAGTGGATTAGGTGCATTCATTGTGAAATTAACCTACAAGTTTGTTTGCTGCATTAGGGACAAAAACGGTCCCTCGAATGAGTTTCATGCCATTGTTCGCTGCGATAATTAAAACTATAAAAAACCCGACCCGGATGGCGCCACGTGCCATCAACTCCCGGACGTCCACCTCATGAACTCTGCCGCTGGTTTTGAGGCCCAAACCTGCAAACCCTCCTCCCCGAGTTTTGTGGCCCAAACTCGAAAACCCAGCAGCAGCCCAGGTTTTGAGGCCCAAACCTAGAAATCGTCCAACACCCCGAGTTTTGAGGCCCAAACTCGGAAACCGGCCATCCAGTGGTTTTTCTAGGGCTCTACCACCAAACCGCAGCCGTAGAGGGATGCACCGCCTGTGCACCCCATCCACCGACACGTGTCCCCGGGTCCCCGACCCGAGCCACACCGTGCCCCGTGAGTCTCCGCTCGTCGCTGTCCCAGGCTATCAGCCTCTGCAGTCGATCCTCCGGCCACAGGTCCGTCAGCCCAAGTTCGAGTCTGCCCTTCACCGCTCCGGTCCATCGGCACGGCACTCCGGCACTTGACCTTCACCTTGCCTTCGATCACCGCCTCCCGGCTCAACACCTGCACAACACAAGCCGAAGAACAAGCCCGCATCAAATCCGTTGACAATCACTCATCACTTCAAGACCCGGATCACAGCCTGTGCATCCGCATAACTGTTGTTATACGACAACTCAGCATGAGGTAGACACTTCTCCCAGTCAGTCCCATACTTCAGAACGCAAGCTCATAGCATGTCTTCCAGTATCTGATTTACTCTTTCTGTCTGCCCATCTGTCTGTGGGTGATAAGCTGTGTTGTAGTCTAGCCAGGTCCCAATGGACTCATGCAACGACTTCCAGAATCGAGACATGAACGTTGCTCCTCTATCTGATACAATATTGGAAGGTGCTCTGTGTAACCTCAGAATATGTTGTATATACAGATCTGCTAACTTCTCAGCCTCGTAAGTAGTCATGACTGGTACAAAGTGAGAAACCTTGGTCAAACAATCCACTATTACCCATATGGAGTTGTTACCATTCTTCGAGCGGGGTAAACCTGTTATGAAATCCATGTAGATACTCTCCCATTTCCATGTTGGCACATTGAGGGGTTTATGAAATCCAGCGGGTCGTTGGTGTTCAGCCTTGATTCTATTGCATATATCATAGCAGGCAACATACCCAGTGTTGACGGTCACTAACTCAAAAAATTATAATATAAATAAACTATTAAAACTAACTATAAGTAACCATCAACCTAGGATTAGGGTTTGATCCTAACTAGTTCCACAAGTTGTGTTGTTCTCACTTGCCTTGCAGGATTATTAATATATTTCATCTAAAAAGTATCTCAAGTGATGATTTTGAGTACACCAACACGAAGAGCAAGTCGAGACGATCGAATTGAATATAAAGTTTACCCCAATTAGAGCCTTGGAAGAGAAGATATCAACAATTAAAGAAAGGATTGGCTTGGAAGAATCTGGAATACTCCAGAACATCAATTTCAGGGGTGTAATCCTCAGAATTCCAGTAGATTCGGTAATATAGAGAATTCCAGGGACCAGACAAGAAGATGGCGGCAAGGACTCCTACTCTGACTCCATCTATCATGCAAACCGACTCGACCCCCGTGCTAGAAGGACGTAGAAGACTCTAAAAGACACCAGAGCAAAGGAGGACCCCAAACCCTCACATGTGGGGTCGGCCAGCCCCACCACCAGGCCGGCCGACCTAGGCCCACATGCCAGTGGGTCTCCCTTTCTCTAGCGCCTCTCCACTGACCTAGGGTTTCAATCTACGTCGTTGTTGTATATTGGTTTGATCCAAGGGCTGCGGTTCATCCCACCGGACTATATAAACATGGGTATACCCCCCTGGAATAATCAATCATAATCATAATACATTGTTCAGTTCAAAGGTGCCCGTTGAAAGGATAAACTAGAGCTCACAATATCCTAGGGGTAGCTAATTAGAAGTAGAATTAGAGGAAGCAAGCCTTGCTTGGATTTTGGATCTAGTTGTGAGGAGGTTAAGTAATAGCTCTAATCCTCTCTTGTAATCAACATTTGTCTTCTAATTGTTTATTGTCTCCTAGTTATCTTCTTATTCTCTTCTAGTTGTCTTCTAGTTATTCTCTAATTGTATTCTAGTTCTTCTAATCATCTTCTAGTTCATTGTGTTCTTGTTCTAGTACTAATTGTTCTTCTAATTCTATTCTAGTTCTTGTTCTAGTTGATTACTTGATAGACTTGTTACTAATTCATACTCATAGTTATAATGTTCATAGTGTATTTTAGTTATATGTTTAGCATAGTTGGATTAGTCTCATGTTTATGCTCTTGTTTGTATAGCACTTATCCTAATGATCGAGGGGTGAGTGGTCAACATTATGTAAGCATGGTGCTTAGACATTGTTTACCTGCGAATGCACCCTATATGCCAGGCCATGTGGTAGATCGCGAAGGTGACTATTATAGCTTCGTTGAGTCCTCTGTAGTCCACTCCCCGTATGTAGGCCTAGTAAGACCTGGTTACCTGGTAGATTTCCATACTCTGTATGCGGGCCTACCTCCGTAATGTCTCCTACATATAAATACAACCTAACCTTTATTATGATTGCTAAATATACTGCACTAACTAACTAGTCTATGACCTATAATTAGAATAACCTACAAGAGTATATCCTTATTCTTTCTACTGTATTAATTAGTTTTATGCCCAGGATTACAATGCTCTAGTATCTACTTCTAGGTTTATCTTTATATAAGTTATATATATTTATCTATTTATCCTTTATTATGATTGATCCCTGTTTGATGTGATCTAAGGGAATTTCTTATCATAAGTGTAAGTTATAAGTTTTTGTCCACCATATATATCAACCTGCCTTCCTAGGGTAAAATTATAAATAACGATACCTGGAACCTTCCTGGGTGAAATGCTACAACGAGAGTATTTATCTATGCGCTTGCAGATAACCTAGATTTATATTTTATGAGTGCATGATTATACAACCTACTCTCTGACGCCGTGTTGGGGATGACAACCTAACTTAAGCGACGCTACAGGGTGTCAACAAGCATTTCTAGCGCCGTTGCCAGGGAAGGCAAACAGAGATATTAAGGAATAAAAACCCCATTGCATATCCAAGCATAACTTTACACATTATGATAATCGAGATACACTTTTGATCTACTCAGACAGGTATACCCTGTCACCCTATCTTTTTGTCTACTTTTGTCTATCTTATTGCAGGGTGATTAGACTTGATCTTCTTGACAACTACGTTGACGATCCAGGAGCCTTAATTAGGATAGCTAAGGCCAAGCTTAGGAAGTCCCCAACCATTGTGTCTGGAGTCATTCCCACATCTAATCCAGAAGATCTGTCAACCACTCCGCTGGAAAATCAAGTCAGAAGAAGCTTAACACCAGTTTTGGAAGTCATGGCCGACAAGACTCTCCGTGAATTTTCAGCTCCAACAACTACCAATATCAGGACTGGACCCACAGTCAATATAGGAGATAATGGATTTGAGCTCAAGCTAGCCCTGATCAACATGGTTCAAGCTAATCAGTTTTGTAGGAAAGCGCATGAAGATGGAAGTGCTCATCTACAACACTTATTGGAGATTTGCAACACTCTCACCATCAAAGGAATCACTAAGGATGCCATCTACCTCCGTTTGTTCCCATTTTCATTTTTGGGAAGGGCGAAGCAATGGTTCTATGCTAATAAGGATAAAAACACTATATGGGATAAGTGTTCCGCTGCTTTCCTAGCAAAATTCTTTCCCGTAGGCAAAACCAATGCCCTACGTGCCAATATCTCAACTCTCCAGCAATAGTATGATGAATCTGTCCCTGAGGCATGGGAACACTTTCAAGACTACATATCAGAATGCCCTCACCATGGGATGGAGAATTGGCTACTCATGCAGACTTTCTATCATGGACTCACCTCATGTGTCCGTGATAATGTGGATGCAGCTGCTAGAGGATCGTTCTTGTCACTCACTATTACTGAGGTGACAAATCTCATTGAGAAGATAGCTTCCAACCAAGGATGGAACGATGAACGCACACAACCAACGAAGAAGAGAGTAGGAATCCATCAACTCAAGGAGATAGACGTGCTGTCCGTGCAATTGGATCAACTCATCAAGAAGCTAGATGAACATGACCGAGAAAAGAAGGAGGTCATGCACATCAATGATTCTCGCATGACTTGTGAAGAATGTGGAGGCACTAGCCACATGGGAAGCAACTATCCTGAAATTCTACAGGATCTGAACTACATCAACAACAACAACAACTATCGTCCTCAACAGAACCAAGGATGGAATCAACAACAAAGGCCCAACCATCAAGGTAACTACCAAGGTAATTCCTCAGCTAACAATCAAGGTAATAACTTTAATCAACCGCCTTTGAGAGAGATGATTGTTAATCAAAATAAAGTTATTGATTATATGTCTAGAAAGATAGCTTCCCATGATAAAACCGACTCCATCTATCAAGCAAACTGACTCGACCCCTGTGCTAGAAGGACGTAGAAGACTCTAAAAGACACCAGAGCAAAGGAGGACCCCGGACCCTGACATGTGGGGCCGACCAGCCCCACCACCAGGCCGGCTGACCTAGGCCCACATGCCAGTGGGTCTCCCTTTCTCCAGCACCTCTGCACCGACCTAGGGTTTCAATCTACGTCGTTGTTGTATATTGGTTTGTAATGTGGATGCAGCTGCTGGAGGATCGTTCTTGTCACTCACTATTGCTGAGGTGACAAATCTCATTGAGAAGATAGCTTCCAACCAAGGATGGAATGATGAACGCACACAACCAACGAAGAAGAGAGTAGGAATCCATCAACTCAAGGAGATAGACGTGTTGTCCGTGCAATTGGATCAACTCATCAAGAAGCTAGATGAACATGACCGAGAAAAGAAGGAGGTCATGCACATCAATGATTCTCGCATGACTTGTGAAGAATGTGGAGGCACTAGCCACATGGGAAGCAACTATCCTGAAATTCTACAGGATCTGAACTACATCAACAACAACAACAACTATCGTCCTCAACAGAACCAAGGATGGAATCAACAACAAAGGCCCAACCATCAAGGTAACTACCAAGGTAATTCCTCAGCTAACAATCAAGGTAATAACTTTAATCAACCGCCTTTGAGAGAGATGATTGTTAATCAAAATAAAGTTATTGATTATATGTCTAGAAAGATAGCTTCCCATGATAAAACTCTTGAAAATAATAGAATGGATAGCTTTACTTCTGTCATTAAAAATCAACCTAGCTTCAATAAGATGATAGAGTCACAAATCTCTCAGCTAGCAGCTTCAATTCATGTGACCGAAAAAGGTAACATTCCTAGGAATCTAGAAGAATTAGAAACTACGAATCTTGTAGACATTTTCAATGCAAGGGATTACTATACAGCTCCACCAAGGATGAGACAACCAGGAGAGGAGTACTACCCCGAGAAGAAAGGTGATCCAGGGAGACCTGTCATACCTATTCACATTGGAGCCTACGATTTCAAAGAAGCCATCTATGATCTTGGAGCAAGTGTCAACATCATGCCTAAGGTAATTTATGAGAAAAACTCATGGTCAACCTTTGTTGTACACAACTATGTGTTTGCAGCTTGTAGATCAAACATTGTGTTACCCCAAGGGAATCCTTGAAGATGTTAGTGTGCAAGTTGGACACTCGTACGTGCTTGCAGATTTTGTAGTTATAGAAATAGGAGGAGATGAAAGAGCACCCATCATCCTAGGACGACCGTTCCTGAGCACAACTAAAGCCATCATCTACACCGATACTGCCAAGAACCATTTCACCATTGGGACAAGGAAGGAAAGGTTCAGCTTCAAGAATATCACACTCAAAAAACCGAGTCCATCCTCAGAGACCATACGACTACAAACTAGCAACTGTTGTTCCAAAGAAGAAGATCATTAACAAGGTAAAGAAGAAAGTATCTAAACCACCCAAGGACTCAGTACGGATGGTCAACGCGATTCTACCATCCTAAGATCCTGAACTTCCCCCACCAAGGATTGAGAAGATGTTCCTATTATCGATTGCAAGATCGGGGATAGAACCTTCTGGAACACGTTCTACGACATCAGCTCCAGCGTCAACATTATGTCCAAGGTAACTTATAAATATCTATATAGAGATTTGCCGTCATCCCCAACGTATTTGCAGCTACAGCTAGCGGACCAATCATACCAGTTTCCTGAAGGATTAATAGAAGATGTCATAGTGAACATAAGAGGATATGAGGTCCACACTGACTTTTTAGTTGTGGATATGGGGGAGAGCGATGATGTTGAGCTTATCTTAGGAAGACCATTCCTTCACACCACCAACACAATCATCTATATGAAGCAAGCAGAGATCGATTTTCACTTTCCTAGAGGGAAGGTACGCTGCTACTTCATCAACTACATCACCATTGATAAGCCCAAGAAGCACAGAAATAGGAGACGTCGTTCTCAAAAGAAACAAGCCATTAAGGAAGGAGGCTACCCCAAAAATTGAAGGAGAAATTAAGGAAAATCCGGAAGTGAAACCTAAGATTAGGAAAGTATGGAGGAAGAAGACACCACCCACGGAAGAGGAAAAATTAGGAACCCAACTCAAGACATCTGATACACCATGGGAAGTCTGATCCGAAAAGGGAAGGTCCGGTTGGACGGACATAAATCTCTGAACCTTCGACGAAAGGTAGCATCGGTAGTTATCTTCATATTTAATTCACTGCATAGTTTTTACTTTAGCATATTTACTTTCTACATCATATTGAAAAATAAAATTAAAATTATATTTCTAGCACACCGTAGCATATTTACTTTTTGTACTGCATTAGAAAAAGAAAATAAACATTATTTTGCATCATAATACTGCTTCTAAAAACTAAAAACTAAAGCCCCATGTGAATAAGTCTTCCAACTATTTATTGTGGAGGCATAAAAAAATATTTCTGCATTATTTCTTTACATCTGTATTTATAAATCAGAAAATCTAAAAATATTAAGATCTTATTGAATCATGCTTGCTAAAATACTCATAAGGCTCTTCAAGACATAAAAGATTTTTACTACTAACGCTTAATCTGTTCCACGAGCTTTGTTATCTATTTGAGTTAGCAGGAATCAATGAGACAAAATATGGCTAGGAGACTTCAACTCCTCTGGGTAGGATCGGAGAGATGAAGAACACCTGCGCTATCGAGATTTAATGACTATGTCAACATTCAGCTTGGGGGAGGAGCATCTCCTACAATTATTGGGATAAGTATTACTATCTACTATTATAATTTTTATGGAATCTATATATTTTTGTTGATAGTCTTTATAAATAGGATATATCTACTTAGTAATATTAAAGTCTATTTAGTTATATTAAAATCTAGTTAAAGTTTTATTAAGTCTTTATATTAATATTTAGGTAATAAACAAGAGAGGATATATATTTACTTGCCTGCCTTAGATTAATTAGCTCTAGAAAATAAAAACTTGTTTGCATGGAGATGATGAATAGTTGCTCTGCCATAATTCCTCCCAAGTATCTTGTGTTCAATCTTAAATTTTCCTAAGTTTTGAAAAATAAAAATAAATATCTTTTATTATATGATTTACTCTGAACTTGAAACTTGTGGATTGTTAAAGCTTGAGTCTAGGTATTTGATAAGTATGATATGAAAAGGTTTGAACTGTTGTTTGTCTTGTTCCTAGAGATACTAGAGTTCCGGAGGATTTATCTTTTGAAAATTTAAAATTATGATGAGTTTCTATATGATGAGAGTTTTTAAAATTCCTACCACAACCATATATGCCAAACAAATTAAGAAATCTATTTTGTATTTGTTGCTTACTTATGCATTGAGTATGGTTGAGTTATAGACCCTTAGAAGCTCGTCATGCAATTAAAATCAAGATCACATACACTTCACTTGCCTATTCATTTAGATTCATATTCCCTCATCAGTGTAATTTTATTGTTTATTGTAACAGAACCGTCCAAGTGCTAAAAATACGATCGCAAAAAAATTTCCATTGAAGCGGCCAAACCTTTGCAATAGTATTCTTATCACCTCAGTAGTCCGTGAAACCACGAAGGGTTTCAGCCATGTAGCGCATCAGCATCTCTATGTGCCATGAAGTTGGTTCTTCGACGCCTTCGAGTGTCTCCAACCGATAGGATGTCGGTCGTGTGACGGCCTTAATCCTGAACGGTCCTTCCCATCTTGATGACAGCTTGTTTAGGCCGCTCGTGTCTTGGTTGCGGCGGAGCACGAGGTCGCCGACCACGAACAGTCGTCCTCGGACGTTCCTGTTGTAGTAACGCCGTACCACTGCTAAGTACTTGGCAGTCCGAATGCAGGACTGTAGTGCCTGTTCTTCCTTAGCAATGATATCGATTTCCCTCGCTGCATCGGAGGTTTCTTCATCGTGGTAGGCTACTCGCGGAGAGCCGAAGTCGACCTCGGCCGGTATGACGGCTTCCGAGCCGTATACCATGAAGTAGGGTGAGACCCCAATGTTCCGGCTGGGCTGGGTACGGAGTCCCCAGACCACAGCGGGTAGTTCCTTGAGCCAGCGGCCAGGCTTATGCTTCTTGTCAGCCTAGTATACCCGCTTCTTGAGGGCATCAAGAATCATTCCGTTGGCGCGCTCCACTTGTCCGTTAGCCCTCGGGTGAGCTATCGAAACGTACTTTACTTTGATGCAGAGATCTTCGCAGAAATCAAAGAAAGCTTCGCTCGTAAACTGTGTCCCGAGGTCGGTGATGATGGTATTAGGTATACCAAATCTGTGGATGACGTCGTCAAGGAACTTCACTGCGTGCTGAGCAGTGGCCTGCTTGATTGCTTTGTACTCTATCCACTTTGAGAACTTGTCGATGAGTACATAAACAGCTCTGTAACCACTAGGTGCCTTTTTGAAAGGACCAATCATGTCGAGTCCCCAGCATGAGAAAGGCCATGCGGCGGGGATGGTCTGCAGTTCGTGTGCTGGGACATGAATCTGCTTGGCGAACATCTGGCAGTTTTTGCACCGTCGCACATAGTTCTCGGCGTCAGTAACGGCTGTAGGCCAGTAGAAGCCTGCCCGGTAAGCTTTGCCGACCAGTGTCCTAGATGCCGCGTGGTTGCCGCACATACCCTCGTGGATTTCTCTTAAGAGTTCCAGTCCTTCTTCTCGGGTAATGCATTTTTGATAAACGATGGACTTCAGTCCTTTGCGCATTAGTTCACCGTTTATCATGGCGTACACCTTGGCTCTGCGGACCAGTTGCTGAGCAGCGATCTTGTCCTCCGGGACACGGTGTTCATTCAGGTATGTGATGAAGGGCTCTCTCCAGTCGGTATCGGGAGGCGTCGCCTATTCGGCTGTCTTATTACCCTCGTCATCTGCCTGCTGACCAGTGGAATCGTTTTCCACGTTGTCACCATTGTTGCCGAGCAGTGCAACTAATTCTTTAGTCGTGGAATCAGGTTCCGACGACTGGGTAGCCTGATCTTGGATCGAAGGCTTTATGAGGTCTTGTACGAAGACACCAGGGGGTACCTCATCACGATCCGAACCCATCTTAGATAGCTCATCCGCTCCGACGTTCTTTGACCGGGGAATATGAATGAATTCTAACCCGTAGAACTTATTTTCGAGCTTTCGGATTTCAGCTACGTAAGCGTCCATCTTCTCGTGTGTTACGTCCCACTCCTTGTTTACCTGGTTGATGACCAGGGCAGAGTCTCCGTAGACCATGAGCCTTTTTATTCCAAGCTCTACTGCGATGCGGAGACCGTGCAGGGCGGCCTCGTACTCCGCAACGTTGTTGGAGGCTGGGAAATGGATGCGGAGGACATATCTTATCACGTCCTTGGACGGAGAGATAAAATAGATGCCGGCTCCGGCTCCACCTATCTTTAGAGGACCGTCGAAGTACATTTGCCAGTACTCCACGGTTGAATCAGCCAGCGGTAGGCTAACGTCTGACCACTCAGCGATGAAGTCGGTCAGGGCCTGGGATTTCACAGTTCTGCGACTGCGAAATTGTAGCGAGAACTCGGCTAATTCCAGTGCATATTTTACGATCCGGCCACTGGCGTCCCTGTTACGGAGGATATCGCCCAGTGGCACATCGCAGACCACGGTGATCTTGTATGCCTGGAAGTAGTGGAGCAATTTCCGCTTGGTGATCAGCAGTGCGTATAGAAGCTTCTGTACTTGGTTGTACCGTTGCTTAGACTCGGTGAGCACTTCACTGATGTAGTATATGGGGCGCTGGACCCCGTAGACGTGGTCTTTTTCCTCTCGCTCGACTACTAACACCGTGCTGACCACGTTGGTGGTTGCTGCGATGTATAGGAGCAGCTCCTCGTCCGGCTTGGGGACGGTTAGGAGTGAGGGGGATGCGAGGTAGGCCTTGAGTTCTCTGAAAGCCTTGTCTGCCTCGTCTGTCCACTTGAACTTGTCCTTCGCCTTGAGAAGTTTGAAAAAGGGAAGGCCTTTCTCGCCCATGCGCGAGATGTACCTGCTCAGCGCTGCCATGCATCCGGTGAGCTTTTGGATGTCTTCGACGCACCTGGGTGGTCTGAGATTCAACACGTCGGCTACCTTTTCGGGGTTTGGCCGGATGCCTTCCTGGCTGACCAGGTGGCCGAGCAGTATCCCGGAGGGTACGCCGAACACGCATTTGTTGGGATTCAGTTTCCACTTAAACTCGTTGAGCTTGTCAAATGTGTGTTTTAAGTTTGCGATTAGGGAATCGGCTTTTCTGGATTTTATCACCACATCATCTACATAGGCTTCAACCAGGTCGTCTGCAATCTCTTGTTCGAGGCAGGACTGGATGGCCCGTTGGTAGGTAGCCCCGGCGTTTTTGAGACCAAATGCCATGGTCGTGTAACAAAAAGCACCGAAGGGGGTGATAAAAGCGGTTTTTTCTTAGTCCTCCTTTTTTAAAGCTATTTGGTGATAGCCGGAGTAACAGTCAAGAAACGAGAGCAACTCGCAACCTGCGGTGGAATCTACGACCTCGTCGATTCGAGGGAGATTGAATGCCTGCTTAGGGCAGTGTTTGTTGAGATCTGTGTAATCAACGCACATCCTCCATTCTTTATTCTTCTTTTGAACAAGGACCGGGTTAGCTAACCAGTCAGGATGGTACACTTCTCTAATAAAACCTGCCCCTAAGAGTTTAGCTACTTCTACCCTAATTATCTCCTTGCGGTCACGGGCGAACCGGCGCATCTTCTGCTTGACGTCGAGGTAGTGCTCGGCCTTTTCCCTGGGGACACCAGGCATGTCGGCGGGTTTCCACGCGAACACGCTGATGTTGTCCCTTAGGAATTGGACGAGCGCGCTTTCCTATTTGGGAGGAAGGTTATCTCCGATTTTCGTGACGGAAAAAAAACCCTTTTATGGAGCCAAACCATTGCCTGTCCATTCAATAAAGGCAACCTTGTTTAGTTTTTACCTTAAAAGTTTAACTTTCGTCCTGTCACGTTAAATGTTTAAACATATACATAGAGTATTAAATATGAGAACGTACACTATAGAAACCAGCATCCTGTGCAAACTATAAAAACTCTAATCAAGACCCTAAGAATATAATCCGATGGTAGGATATTTTAACACTTAAACCTCTCCACCCATCTCATCCTAATCCAAACAGATATGGGTACAATAGGGGGTTTAAGTGCTACAATAACCTACCTTCACATCTAACCATTGGATTAGATTCCTGTGATCTTGATTAGAGATTCTATAGTTTGCACATGAGACTAGTTTTCGTAGCATATGTTCTATATTTTGACAATATGATGCTACAGTAAACATTTGTTAATTATGCATTAATTATGCTTCAAAAATTTGTCACGTAAATTACTCTCTATCTATATAATTAGTTTTATTAATAGTTTATTTTTAATACTACAAATTAATACCGCAATATCAAATATGGCATGACACCTTAAAACTTTACACCCTGAAACTAAAAAGACCAAAGTTGCACGCAACATGGTGGCGTCAACCACCGTTTTTTTTTAAGAATGGTCAACCACCGAATTGAACTAGGAGTAGCGACCAAGATTGCGTTTCTGACAAGATCACTCATAGGATTCAGGCATTCAGTTATACAGAGGGGATCTTCCGGCATTCTTGATGTTCAAGCTGACTTGAGCGGCACGATAGACAGCAAAGGCATTCAACTATACAGAGGGGATCTTCCGGCATTCTTGATGATCAAGCTATACAGAGGTCAGCTCTTGTTTGTCATGGGACAGGCAGACAGATGATGTTATGTTTTTCTTATGGTTGCATTCGAAAGCAGGAGTCGTCACCAACTCACCACTGACACTGGATGCGGTAAAAACCAGATTCCAGTCAAGAAATGCAGATCCATCGAATCCGCAGATGCGGTAAAAACCAAACAGGATGCTCGGTGATCGCGGCAACGGTTTGCTTTAAAAAAATAAGCAACATTTCACTTGTGTTAACTCAAACACTAGACTCGCCTCCTTGACTTCGGTCCCAAAATAGTCATGGTAGATTGTCGTCTAGATTGTCTCTGCTTGATCCATTTCCCATGTTTAAAATTCTTAAACTTTTGCAGTTGCTTCAAGACATTTGAATAATCTTTTCCTACTTCACATTCAACACAATCCAGTATATCAGCCCACGAGTTCCGTGAATATTGAGGAAGACACTCAAAAAACCTTTGACCATCAGTCTTTCCGACTCTGGAATTACATTCCTCTAGAGTGCCCAAACTGCAACAAGAAAACATAATTCAAAATAAACAACTATTAGCAGGAAATAGACACATGAATAAGCGGTTAAGAGACATATGAAACTAGTATTACCCCGATGTTCAAAAAAAAAGTGTCTAAAGATGAGAACGACAAAACAGTCCACCATCATCAATTTGTTCATTTATAGGAACTCATTCTGATCAAATTTGGTAGAAGGAATTAAATTGGCCTTGATCACATATCACAAGATGCAAATAATAGTGGGGATTAGTGGTACAAACCAGTAAACATTCCAGACAAAAGCATCTGATGCACACTACCATCTTCTACTTGTCTTTTTGACATTCCTATAGACAGTTTGTAAAAAAAATTGTAATATATATTTAAATGGAACTTTATTCAGCATTGCATCATTTATTGATTAAAATTTCTACACACCCACCAATAGTAACCAGGAATCCAGGAACTACTGGTCAAAGGGGAGAAGAGGGTATTGTCCTTCAGGGTGCTAATTTGGGGCACATTCATGGCCCCCATTAAGTTCGCATAACTGAAACATAATCAAAGTGTATTTGCCAGAATTGGAAAAGGGACATGCACAATTGTGTGGTTTTTAATAATATTATTAATAGAGTATTAACTTACTTTCTCTGTCCCAGAATATTTGCACATCTATGATTCAAAATTTGTCCCAAAATAAAAGGCCACATAGTAAGTGATATAGGTTTGGGAGATCCAATGTGCAACACTACTGGTCTTGGCCGCTGCCAGTCCATCAGCATGAGACCAACAAAATAAAAAATAAAAAATCAACTTCTCTCAAAAAAAACAACGGTCTTATCCCTCCATCTAGGGGAGTCCAGAAAGCTCCCATGCATTCGTTCATGAGTTCTGCACCACAACTTCCAAGCCTTTGCTGTTGCAACTGTATAGGGGTAGTATCGTAGTTTGGCAGCTGCACTAATCTGCTCACCATCATCCTAAACGTGCAAATATTTGGGACGGAGATAGTACTTATGCAAGAATATAATGTCATGGGTCTAAAAGATTTAAATCTAGTAATGTGTTTCCATTGAATAAATGAAAATATGCAAGATAGTAAGAGAAGACCTCTTTCCCTCACACCCACGTCCAACTAAGAGTGAACCAATGTTGTCAAAAAAAACCAAGACTTAGCCAATCTGCAAGGTTATGATATGGCTGATGCGACACCATTGTGCATGCCCATAGTGTATATCATTGGTAAAAAAGTTAAGTTTCTATAAGTAGTTCAGTTTAGTAACAGATGCAACATGTATTATCTTTGCCATAAAAAATTCTTTAACCCGTTACTGTTCTATTATCTACAAAAGCTTTTCCATGTGTTCAAGCGCAACCATGCCATTCTTTTTTATATCAAAGCATTACTAATGCAACCTCAAATAGAAACCTCTTACCTAAGGATTAACTTCCAGTTTTCAAAAAAAAAAAGTACACACTGTTAAAGGAAATGATAATAGAAAGAAGGTAAGATAAATACTACTCCCTCCATTCAAAATTATAAGACATTTTTGGCTTTTCTAGATACATTTCTTCTATTATATATTTATATATCCACATTGTATATATCTAAGTGAATAGTAAAAGTTATGTATCTAGAAAAGCCAAAACGCCTTATAGTTTGGAGTGGAGGGAGTAGAAGATATTGTCCTTGACTTCATTTCCAAATTTAGATATAAAACAAAGACAAGTGTGTCAATTGTGGACCTTAAACTTCAATAACTGAAAACATAGTGGCAGAGCCTACCTGATTCCATCACCATAAAAGTGTGCGCCTTTGTTATGAAGTTTAAGTATGCTTTCATACCGTAATATTGTCTTTTTAGTCCGAGCAGAAACCTGCATACATGGTACTCAAATGAAATGAAATTGTAGAAATAAAATAATGCATAAAAGGCAAGTCAATATGAACCAGGAAAAATCAATATATGATGCTACCTCTGAGATCCCCACTTTGCTTTGGCAGGAAACTGCAGATTCTTTTGAGACCTCCATAGGGAAATGAAATGTACTCAAACTTTGCTCTTCAGCAATAAGATTTGTGGCCATCATCATCATGATAATACAGCCTTTCCACAGAAAGCCAAACCGCCTTCTTAAACAACAGGATGATAAACTAGCAAAATGAGCCAACATTAGCATTGAGGCACTCTTACTGTCCCCAGACTTCCCAGTAATAGCCATGTCATATCTATGAAGCTCATTTGCTTCATGTTGCCCAAGCAAACTGATAATTTCATATATAACATTGTACTCCTTGCAGTGTCCTATGTATTTTTTATGTTTCTTGTCAGTGGCTGACCTCATTTGGCTGAAATGGTGCAGGATGTGTAGAAATGAGGAGCCCATTACCCTAAGTGCTGCAGCAAGGCAAATAATCTCATCTGATACTTCAGCATCAGGTTCAAGCACCTCCTTTTGCTTTACACAGCACAGGATACTAGACAATATGTCCTTCACAACCACAGTACATTGTTGCCTGAACTTTTCATGAAACATATGCTGGTTCTCTTCAATTACGCGATCAATATCACTCTCATCGAGGGGAAGATCATCACCAGAGTGCAATTCACAAAACGAAAGCAGCCGATCGATCTGATTTGTGAGTTTCTGCTTAGTGGTATCTTTGGCACTAAAAGGTCTTTTCTTGCCCAAAGATATCAGTGGCGCTTTTGCCCCACCAATTCTGTTGAAAACACGCAATGCCGGTAAATATCTGACATAAAGATTCATGGCATAATCAAATGCAAGCATATGCAAGTTAATATCTCCATCACTGGTGCATCTTGGCAGGAGCAGTAAAAGATGTGCTTGTACAACAGCCGGCAAAGAGAAGATCCAGGTCCTTTGAACCAGCTCAAAAGCCACCTGAAAACTGATTTCTGGAGTCCGCTGCAATGCCCTCCCCGACCAAGAAATTGCACTCAGGAACACCTCAAATGCCTCCTCATCCGGTAACGATGAAATGAAGTGGCGGCACATAAGTTCAAGCATGATGTGCTCATCCTGGCAAGGGTTGGCCTCAGCGAACATCTTTGATCCTTCCGGTGCAACATAGTCGGCTATGACCAAGCAGCCCCTCAATCGGTCACTAGAAAGAACACTATCAACGAAGACCTGCAAGAACCAGAAAAAAAAAAGGTTCAACTATCCAAACCAATCAACTCACAGAACATTCCAGTGGAACGGGAAATCAGCACTTGAAACCAGTAGTTCCTAAATCCTTGGTAAAGGAATTGACGCAACCAACTAAAGAGAAGGTGCTGTAACGGGTACCTCGATTGCAGGGAGGAGGGAGGGCGAGGGGTCCCGAGAGAGGATGGCGCCGAGGGAGGCGAGGAGGCCGCGGCAGCATCGACCGGCTAGATTTGGATCGCCGGCGTTAAGGAGAGGCAGTAACTGGAGGCAGCGGCGAACGAGCGCCGGGAGGTTGGAGCCAGGAGGGGAGGTCGAAGAGGAGATATAGAGGTCCTCCAAGGTTAGGGTCGCCACGCGCCGGGCGGCTAACAGCTCGTTGTCGTCAAACATCGGCGGCGGCGGATTGGAAGCAGAAACCCTAGGATTTGTTGCCTCTCAGAGGAGCGAGGAGAACTGGGAGCGGAAGAGGAGACGCAAAATTGCCGTTCATCAATGGCGCCTGTCTTCCGCCGACCCGCTCCCTGACGCAATGTCGCCTCGCCTGACGCCTGGCGCAGGCCGCTGTTCCTGGCTGCCGCCGGCCACTGGCCACAGCCCCTTGGACTCTCCTGCCGTCTTGGCCGTGGCCGCCGCCGAAGACCACCCCAAGCCAGGGACCTGGCGTTGGGAGTTGGTGAGGTGCCGTCGGCCAAGAGGAGCGCCGTGGGCCGTGCCCCGCCGCCGCCGCCTACTGCCGAACTCCAGTCGTGGAGCCGACAGCAGCCCCGCCGCCACCGAGATAGAGATCGGAAAATTGGGGATCGGCTGTGTAGCGACCGTTAGAGCCTGAGAAGGATTTTTTTTTTTTAACCTTGCAAGAGTCTTTTCTCTTTTGGGCAGTCGGGAGAAGAATTTTTTTTTATTAATAACCCAATTAAATAAGATATTTTAAAAACAACACTGTCCAATTTTTTTTTTCAAAACTAACCCTTTTGCCGCGCCATCCAGCATGGCGCGGCAAAAGTCCCCACGGCGCAATTTGCCGCGCCAGGCGGGATGGCGCGGCTAGTGGATTTGCCGCGACAGCCCGCCTGGCGCGGCAAAACCCCCTCCCATCCCCAACAGTTTTGCAAATTTTGGTTCATAAAAAACAACACTGTGGGGAACCAAAATTTGACAGTGTTGTTTTTTATGAACCAAAATTTGCAAAACTGTTGGGGATGGGAGCGGATTTTGCCGCGCCAGGCGGGCTGGCGCGGCAAATCCACTAGCCGCGCCATCCCGCCTGGCGCGGCAAATTGCGCCGTGGGGACTTTTGCCGCGCCATGCTGGATGGCGCGGCAAAAGGGTTAGTTTTGAAAAAAAAAATTGGACAGTGTTGTTTTTAAAATATTTTATTTAATTGAGTTATTAATAAAAAAAAATTCTCGGGAGAATCGGGAGGTCGTGTAATAGGTGTGCGACCATTGCAGATGTTACAAATATGTTGTATGGGATGATCTCATCCTCCCCACGCAGATAGGGGAAACTCCCCACGTCCCCACATCCACGGAGTCGTGGTTACTTGACGGGGGAGGAAATTCCTCACGTCCACGGGACGTGGGTCGTGGTTCCTTCGTGGGAAAGTTTCCCTCCGTAACCTCCTTCCATATTGTATATAAATATGTACCAATGATCAATTAGAAAGACCGATGATTCATTCTATTCTCCCGAGTCTCATTTATATTTACTCGCAAATTACTACTCGCAACACGTTATCAGCACCATCGCTCGTCGCTTCTTCTTCCGAGAGGGAGAATAGCTCAGTTGATAGAGCATAGTTGATAGAGCATCGGAGGCCAATCTCTCCACAAAGTGAAAGGTAACAACAGGGAATCATATTCCCTGTGACCCTCGTAGAATTGGACGTCGAGTTTGTGCTCGGCACGCCAACTCCGTCCCTCGGCAAGGATGGGCACCGCACGTCGAGCCGTCACTTCCAACGCCGACTCCGTCAGCTCCCTTGTCCCTGCACCTCCGGCAACAACCGAGGATGACGCAGTGGTCGTCGCACCACCGCCAACACCCGCGTCTGGCACGGACGACAATGTCCACGGCGGGCGGCGTCCGTGGACAGCACGCGTGGTCGGCCAGTGGCGGCCCGTGTCTGCGTGCCGAGGCCTCCAGCCCGGCAGCGGCCTTGCGGGCTCAGCGCCCCAGCCGCAGGCGGCCCTCACTCGGCCATGCCCCGTGCGCGGCCTCCAGCGCCCGGCAGCCCGCCGGCGGTGGCCGGCTCCCCGCGACCAGGCAGCGGCGGCCTCGTGCCCTGCGCGGCCTCCAGCGCACGCTCTGGCTGCTGGCAACGGCCCGACGCTCCTGCTTGGCCCCGGCGCCGGCGGCCGGCCCCCGCGGCCCCGCGGCTGCCCTGCACCGCGCGTGCCTCCGTAGCCTGGTGGCGGCCCTGCGACGCGCGCGACCCCCGTGGCCTGGCGGTGGCTAGCCCCGCGCAGCCTCGCAACGGCGCCCCGACCGGTGGCCCTCGCGCCCGGCTCGGTCCGGGCAGCCCAGCGGCGGCGGCCCAGATGGTTGGCGGCGGCGGCTCCGTGCCCAGCCAGCGGCCACGCCCCCGCACCGGTGGCTCCGCGCCTCAGTCGGCCTTGGCCGCGGCCCCGCGACACCCGGCCACCGCGCCCACCCGGCCTCGGCGGGCAGCTGCCCGGCCCCTGCGGCGGCCTTCGCGGTGGTCCACCAACGGTTGGCCGGAGCCAGCAGCCCGGCGGCTGAGCGGCTGGACGGCGGCCCCCGCAGCCGGCAGCCCGGCTGCAGCGGCGCCTCGACCGGCGGCCCCGTGCCCGGCCAGCGGCCACGCCCCGGCGGCGATGGCCGGCGGCCCCGCGCCCGGCTCGGTTGGACCCGCCCTCGCGCCTGGCTCGGCCAGGCCAAAGGCCGCGCCCCTGCGGCGGCCGGCCCCAAGGCGGCGGCGGCTGGCTGGTGGTGGCGGTTAGGGTTTGCAAACCCTAACCGCCCACTTAAATATGGGGCGCCCCTCGCCCCCCTTCATGGGCCGAATGACTGGCCCAGGCCCAGGTTGGAGCCTGCGAGCTTTCAGCTTGGGCCAGGTGGATCCAAATTGTGTTTTTGGGCTAATTCCTATGCTATTTTGGCCCACAGCGCAACTACCTTTATGTATATTTTACATATACACTACATGTTCAAAGTGTTTGCCTACAGCAATTCCCAATAACATATACCATATGTGTTAAATATATTGTTCAAAGTGTTGTCTAATGACATTTCCAATAACAATATGTTCCACTTTATTTGTGTAATTTATTTTTACGCAATTTATCTTATATGCAATTTATTTTATGCATTTTATTTAATATGCATTTTAAATTTTGCATTTTTTAAGCGTATTTACTTATATGTTTTAAGTTTCAAGCGCTTAATTTATTTCATGCAAATAATTATGTGATTACCTCATCATTTGTGTATAATGTTCTGAAATTTGCATATTGGTCATACACAAGGTAGTACCACAGTACTACTGCGGGATCTACACTATGCTATACATAGTGACTATCCTCAATGTGGGTATCAATATCAACTTTTAGAAGAAGTGACCTTCACCCTCACGGTAACAACTTTTGTTTAATTTCAAAATTGGCCATGCACAAGATGTACCACAGTACTGTCATGGGATTTTCATCCTCCTTGTGCGAACCAACTTTGAATATGAACTACAAAGCGGTCTACACCTACAGGTGATTGTCAAAATTCATCTTTTAGATTGGTCATGCACAAGCTAGTATCTCAATACTACTGTAGGATTTACACTATGTCCATCACATAGTGACTATCCTCATGTGCTCTACCCAATCTAAATATGAATTGCATAGGTTTACACCACTCAGGTGTTTACTTTCAAAATAATAGTCTCATCATTCGAGGTCTACACCATGTTTCTATAAACATAGTGACTACCTCCAAGTTGAATCACCCAATCAGGTTTGTCATGTTCATAACATTTGACTACCTTCAAAGTGTGATCAACCTATATTATTATTAGCAACGCACAAGTAGTGGGATGACATCTACTGCACATACACATATTTGCAGATTATGCTCCCCTACTATAAGGTCACCAATCTGGTTTGTACCTTCTATGTGCCAACATGCTAATACATAATGAGTGAGACTATTTTTGGCAATAATTATTGTACACGGTGATGTTAACGGTGATTTTTCATCACCTATAAAATATGAGGTAAACACTACACGTGATTCAAGACTCATCTTGAATTCACAATATTTGCATATGTCAATTCAAGACACATCTTGAATCTGAAGTTATTTAAGTAATAATTTACTTAAATAAATAGCAATATATAGTGCATTATTTGGGTGACTCCTTTCTATCACATACAGAGTCTATGTTTTGGCAAAGATTTTACATCATTTATTCCCACAGGAATAGAATCCAAAACATTAGCAGCGATCTTGTCGTCTGTTCTTTATAGAATGGTCAGTCTATAATCAAGTTTGACCTTGAATCCCAAGATTTTGCCTTTATTGCTATACTGTTTACTATCAAGTAAATTCATACATGATAAACTCATGTTGGACATGGCTAATATTTCCAGTTCGAAATATTTCCAACCTCGCATTGGATGGCATTTATTTTCCTGCCATGAGCATTAAGATATCAACGATATCACTAAGGGTATAAGGCATGACACCTATGTCTACTCCACCCCAAATCAAATGCTCAATCCATTTTGGATATTGTCACACTTTGCGTTCATACATTTTGTATGCAACTCATGCACTTGGATTTTTCAAATCTGAGTGTTCAAAGAGTGAGATCCATCTACCTTTTACATGTCCCTCATCGGGATTTCAAAAAAGGATGTGGCATTGGCCAAATTATAAATGATTGTTCAATCATTCATTTATCAAGGATCCTTGATCCATGGCAATGCAACATAATGGATTCTCGTAAACGCAAATATCATTTTTCATTTAGAAAAGTGATCATGTGTGACAAATCTCGCATTTTCACAAAAATGTGATTGTACAGTCCATGTACACAGAAACGCCAAATCAAATATTTGGCTCAACTATACCTCCAACTCATTGGAGGCAAGCGAGTTCTTTGGAATAATTTGGAGTTCACTCAACAAGCAAACACTTGCAAAATGTCTCCATATTTTCATTGGAGACATTATTAGCCTAATGTCATACTACCACATGTAGTATGTTGTCCATCATCAAAAATATCATGTACCACATATATGGTATACATATTCTATATGAGTGAAAATTCATTTGGGAATATTGCAAAACTCTATATAGAATCATATGAGATTTAACCAGGTGGAAAAGAATTTTGTTTAGTGCACCAATGTAGCGCTAACACAATTATGAGAGATAACATCCTCTCCATGGGTATTCAAATTAATCGTGGATGTGTCAATATATCCTGATTCTATAAATAACACATGATATTTCTCATGTATTCAGTTGCATGGTTTTCAAATGGGAACCCAATACTAAGGAGTGATGATAAAAATCTTTCGCTCACCTTAGATGCAACATATATGAAAACTATATAATTGTACAAATTCTTTCCACATCATTTGGGGTGTATTCTACATACATCAATCTCATTATACCTATTGCGTAGAAAATAATTTTCTCTCTTGATCCCATCAAGATTGGACATATTTGTCCTGGATCATTTTATATTTAGAATGATGAGAAAATTATCAATTCTATTGGTCACAAAATCAATATGAGTTACACAATTTCTTGGAGAAATTTAAGATCATATATGTGACTCTATTTGCCATTTTATGGACCATAAAGATACTATGTAATGCACATCTATGCATTTACAATGTTGTCCTAATTGTGCGCCTTACTCATAAGGTACCACAAATTTACCAAACTCATTGCTCAAATTCTTCAATTTAGAGCAAACGATCCTGGACGCGGGATCCAATCCATGTAAATGGAACTGTTTGGTTTTAGGGACCACATCATTAAGTATCTTATGTTCATACATATAATGGCCAGACTAAACCTCTCATTGAGAGAATTAAGTTTGTTGTTTGATGACCCAAAATAGAATTGCAATATACCGACATCTAGTTGGTAACATGCGGATTTACACAACGCATATAAATCCAAATCCATAAAACTGCAATCATACGGCTCCCTCCGTTGCAGTTCGTACGTGGAAATTTGGCCTTGTAGCCAACATATTTCCCATCTGCGAATCGGTAACGTTTTGCACGTACCGATATCACCACCGCAGCGTACATCAATGGGCATTTTGGAGATCGCCGCAAGGTATTATTATCCATCATTCAATAATACCTCAGATCTCTAATTAGGGTTCACTCAATGCCTGTATGCTGAGTACATCTTTAAGGAAGATTCCAGGCATTAGGGGGAGACACTTACCACACATGGAATGCCAGGAATCACAAAGAGAATATCATCAATGATGTTCGATCCTCATATCCATGTACCAAAGAATCTGAACCAACAGTTCAGAATATCTTATATTTGCAACACATTGCAAATAGTCTGCCAAAATGCATTTACTTTCATAAAGTTGTCACCAGATCCAATTCCCATTCAATGTGCCAAAAAGAGTGGAGGTACCTAACAAAATCACTCAACTCCCGAATCTTGATAAGAGGGGGAGAAGTATGGCCATATGGGATACAGCTTCTTGCAAGCATTCTCGGATCAGGGGGAGAGAATTCTCCAAGACAGTACATGCATATCAACATCAAGTTGATAGACACATTATGGATAGTTACTATCCAAAGCCTATGGATGTTCAACATCCAAAAGCCCAGCACAACTTGTGCACAACTTTAGGCGCTGGGTCATTGGAACGCCCTAACTCTGTTATTATGGGAAATGACATGGAGTTCACAAGAGTCAATATTTCCACATGCTAAAATTGGTTCCATTGAATCAATCATACAAAAGACTATAAATTGTCGACATACTCCTCAAAATTGTCATGCACCTTATCTGGATCCAGACCAAAAGTCCTAGGCAGAGTGTTCAACCACTCACATTTTGGTCAACCAAAGGTGACAATTAAGGAGAACTGCTTTCACTCCATAGTGAGAAGTCTTTACTTCAGTAATGACCCCTCATCACAATACTTGCTTCATGGAAGTATCATGGATTTTCAAATCCATGTGGTGGTGAAATAGTGAGAGCTTGTAGCACATGGTTTCACGCAGAGACCTAGCAAAACATACCCATTGGTATGTGTGGAAATTATGTTCCTATACTGATAATTGGCAGATCAAAATTGATTTGGATAGATTCGGATTATAAGTCCCAATGGACTTTGTATTCTGAATCAAAACATAAATCGCAACACACATTGTGTATAACTCAAGTCACTCCATGACTTGAAATAGTTAAGTTGTTTGTGGTACAACTGACTAGGTGAGTTCCTTCCACAGAAGGATATCTCTCATTATGATGATTGCACCTATGTGTTCATACTTAAAACCTAATAGGTTTTATACATCTCATATGAACATATCAAAATAGGAAATCACCATATAAGACGGAATCTGAGATGAAAGATTTGGGTAAAACCAAATTATGTTTAAGTCTACAACTTAAGCACACACATCAGTCTTCCAATATCCAATTGATATTGTATACCAATATCCAAATAATATTGGACAATCATACTACAACACTGATCGTCGTTCAATCCCTAAATATGGATCAATATCCATTTTGATCCTTGGGATGATAACCTTAGTGCCATCAAAGCACTTATGTATCTTGCATATCGCAACAGGCCTGATATTGCATTTGCAGATACTCGCTATAGCTCCAAAAAGCGCAACTTCTATACACCGAAAGGTGGGAGTCAAAGAGGATATCCACAGATATCTACATGGCACAAAGGCTCTTGATTTATCATCATATAAATTAAGAAATGATCATGTGGAGTATGAAAATACTGGCTATTTAATCCCTATAATGCCAGATCACATACTGATGTTAGTGGTAAAGTTCTCATGGGGGTTATTAAACTCGACCCAAGAGGCTACTTTCACTCCTCATTCTGAAGTATTACATGAACATGTATAACTTCATTGAATGATCACTTTGATTCCATCGAATCGCCAGCCATTATCTTCAAAGATAATGCAACTTTGTTGCTTGGATGTCAACAGGTTACATAAGAGCAATATCACTATATTGCCTTCTAGAAATGTTTTATTCTCACCAAAGTGAGGAGATAAACAACTTGCAAACTAAATCATGTGGTGATTCCACAAGATTTATTCACAAAGTCCCTACCAATTCCACATTTAACAATGTGTTGTTGAGTTTGGTATGCGATGACTTTGAGAATTGCAAGGTTCAGGGGGAGACTTCTCTTGAAATTATAACCTGTTCAAAACATCATATTGTACTCTTTTCCTTTATGAGTTTTTTTCTCAAACAGGTTTCTCATAGAAGGTTTTTGATGAGGCAATATCAATACGAGTCATATGTCATATCTCTTATTTTCCCCACCGGGGTTTTTGTATGAGGTATCTAAGACATAATCTATGTCATATCTTCTGTTTTCCTCCACAGAGGTTTTTAAGAGGGTATCAAAGACATATAATTACAATTATGATCCTCAGATCATATTTATTGTTCTCTAAACTTAATCATGGGTTTTCCTTCCAAGGTTTTTTCCCAAATAAGTTTACAATGAGAGAATAATCAACATATGTCATTTTATCCTTATTTTTCCCACTGGGTTTTAAGGAGTTTTTGTGACATATCTACGTACATACATTTCTCCTCATTTTTTCCCCACAGGGTTTTTGGAGAAATAATACTATTCATTGATCTCAAGGATGGATTCGATCAAGGGGGAGTGTTACAAATATCTTGTATGTGATGATCTCATCCTCCCCACGCAGATAGGGGAAACTCCCCACGTCCCCACGTTCACGGAGTCGTGGTTACTTGACGGGGGAGGAAACTCCCCACGTCCACGGGACGTGGGTCGTGGTTCCTTCGTGGGAAAGTTTCCCTCCGTAACCTCCTTCCATATTGTATATAAATATGTACCAATGATCAATGAGAAAGACCGATGATTCATTCTATTCTCCCGAGTCTCATTTATATTTACTCGCAAATTACTACTCGCAACAGGAGAATCGGGAGGAGGGAGGTCGACAGTCGACAGTGACGGAGAATGGCTTTTGGGCCGATGTGCAAAAGAGGAGGATAGATTGGTGTCGGTTCGTGACATTTGTCGTCTAAGGGGGTGTTTGGTTCCCACTCCCTAGAGTTTAGCCACTAAAGTTTAGTCACTTTTAGTCACTAAAGTTCCAAACACCTCCACTAAAAGTCACTTTTAACCCTACAACTCTAGTCACCTCCACTAAACTTTAGTGACTAAACTCTAGGGGGTGTGAACCAAACACCCCCTAAGTTTCCACACTAAAAACCAGAAAACAAGTATATAAAATTTATATATATTATGCTTGATGTTCTAAACAAAAAAAAAACTGGGTACTCCTGGGAACACCCATGAATCACTGTATCTCCACCTCAGGGGGTGAACAGAAATAAGGTGCACCACTATCTATTTTCATGATGTTTGGATCAAGGGCAATGTGGAATGGCCTCCACGAGGCAAACATTTGTCGCTCATGCGGGGAATGCCCATCCACCGTACGAAAATGTCCTTTTGAAGATAGTTTTACCTGCATATACACCATTATAAAAGATGATAATTATCTACATATCACTATAAAATTCGAGCAGTTACATGTCATTGTACTAAACTTTTTTGGTGTCTATGTCACTTCCATTAGATTTAACTCTACGGTGTTAAACAGCCGGTGTGAAACGTAAAAAAATGTCCTCATATGTGAATAATTTTTAGTATGTTAACGACTTCAAATGAAAAAACTCGGAACTAAAAAGTTGTAGACCTCCTTGAGATCTACAGTTTTTATATAAAAATTATTTTTATTTCATTTTATACAAAAAAAATATGGTTGATATGATTAATATGTCTTAGAAAAAAACATTTTTATATGGAACTAAACGAAGTTAAATTTTATATGTAAACTATAGATCACGAGAAGATCTACAACTTTCTACTTCTAAGTTTTTCATTTAAAGTCGTTAAGATACTTAAAAAGAATTAAATAGCATATTCACATTCGAGAGTATTTTTGAGTTTTCACACCTACTGTTTAACACCATTATAGTTAAATTTGACACAAGTGGTATGGACAAAAAAAAAAGTTTAGCCAACAATAAGTGTAACCGTTCGAACTTGTTAGAGTCAAATTTGACAAGTAACGTGGACAGCCAAAAAAAAATCTAGCACATATGGAACATCTCGAACTTTGGTATCACACGTGCAAAACTCTCCCTTTTGAATGGCATGTGTCGCCGTCTTTGGTGTACGCTACTGCGGTCGGACGGCTGCGTCTGTCGAGCGACTCTACGAGAGCAGGCGCCGGTGCGAGGAAGGAGATTTGCTTGAGACCTTGTCTTTTGGACGTGATCGAATTCGATCAATTCACACATGAATTGAAGTAAAACTTAAACTAAATTCGAACCCAATCCATCCCGACATGTAGATCAAGGTGAATACGACAACATCTAAACGAGGCCTTTGCAACACTACAAACCACGGAAACGACGGAATTGCCAGTCAAGAACAAGATACCTCCACAATGCGTAACTGAACCTGGCTGCAGCACATTTAACAACCACATGCTATAACTTAATGGTCTGATGGGTCCGCATTACACAGGCCACAAAGTTTCTTCACTCATGTAGCTTTGGTGCAGCCAAAATCAATGTCACTGCAGTTGCTTATTAGGGTAAGGTGAAGGAACAGAAAAAGAGAAAAACAAGCATCTCTCAGCAGGAGATGGCTCTCCAGCTCGTCCTGCCTAACAGCAAAAAGCACAAATAAACGCTTAAAATCCAAAAATGGAACTTGTACAGGATTCAACAAGCAAGAAGCCTTCTCATGAAGCAGACTCCTTGGCAATTTTCTCAGCCTTTGCAATGACTTCATCAATGCCTCCAACCATGTAGAATGACTGCTCAGGGAGGTCATCATACTTCCCATCCAAAACACCCTGCACAATACAAGATTCCACAGAAAAGCACATCATGAACAAGTCTTGGATTACTTAAAATAACTGGAGAAAAAGAATGTAAGAGTGTTGTCTGATATAATAAAACTAAATATGAGACCTCAAAAAACTATGGCAAACCAAGTGCCATCTTCAGGCGCATATCTAAGTACTACGAGAAAGCATAGTGGGGAATTCATTATTTCAAACAGAAGTTTCTGAACAAAAAAAAAAGGTTAGACTGTACCTGGAAACTCTTAACGCTTTCCTTCAGCTCCACATACTTCCCTGGAGCACCCGTGAAAACTTCAGCGACATGGAAAGGCTGGCTCAGGAAACGCTGAATCTTTCTCGCACGAGCGACTGTCAACTTGTCATCCTCACTGAGCTCGTCCATACCCAAGATAGCAATAATATCCTGAAGATTTTTGTAGTTCTGAAGAACCTTCTGGACACCACGAGCAGTGTTGTAGTGATCCTCACCCAGCACATGGGGAGAAAGCATTCTTGATGTGGAATCCAGTGGGTCGACAGCAGGATAAATACCAAGCTCAGAGATCTGCACAGGAAGCACCCCAAGTCACAATGAGCTCGACATATACCTAATGCACCAGTAAAATAAACCAAATAGACAAACCTGTCGTGACAACACAGTTGTAGCATCAAGATGGGCAAAGGTAGTGGCGGGAGCAGGATCCGTCAAGTCATCAGCAGGCACATAGATAGCCTGGACAGACGTAATAGAACCCTTCTTTGTTGTCGTAATACGCTCTTGCAGTCCTCCAAGATCAGTGGCAAGAGTTGGCTGGTATCCCACAGCAGATGGGATACGCCCAAGAAGAGCAGACACCTCAGAGTTTGCCTGATATCAAGAGCACAACAATGCCACCAGATTTAACACAAACACAATATTCAAAACAGGAAACTAGAAAGATAATTGCTCCAAAATCTGTATATCATTTTCAGGCAAAAGAAATGTAATGCGGAATTTACCTGAGTGAAACGGAAAATGTTGTCAATAAACAGAAGCACATCTTGTCCTTCAGCATCACGGAAATGTTCAGCAACAGTCAAACCAGTCAACCCAACACGAGCACGAGCACCCGGGGGCTCATTCATCTGCCCGTAGACAAGAGCACACTTGCTTTCACTCTGCCACAAAAACCAATATATGAGAAAGGGTCAGCCCTGATATGCTAAGTTCACAATGAAATTACAACTTCACAAGAATTACCTGCTTGTCACCTAGCTTAATGACACCACTTTCAATCATTTCCCTGTACAGGTCATTACCTTCACGGGTACGTTCTCCAACACCAGCAAACACAGAGAAACCACCTACATAGAAACAATGCAGCTATCACAATCAGCAGATCCAACAGAAACTGAGCCAAATTGACAATGAAACTAGGTACAGTACCAACCATGGGCCTTAGCAACATTGTTGATCAGCTCCATGATGAGCACAGTTTTACCCACTCCTGCACCACCGAAGAGACCGATCTTTCCACCCCTTTGGTAGGGTGCAAGAAGATCCACGACCTGTATGTCAAAGAAACTTATACTATAATGTATAGTCACCATTCAGGCAATGGCAGCATAGGTGCTACCAAATTAGAATTCTGGCACAAGAACTGAACACACTTACCTTGATTCCAGTAACAAGAATTTGCTGCTCAGTGGCCTGCTCAACGAAAGCAGGGGCTTCACGATGAATAGGGAGGAAGTGGTTTGTTGCTGAAATATAGAAAGGTAGAAGGTTTACAAAAGCTCTTCCACATAAACCTTCAAGCAAAATATATCATAAGTCCGGACACTTACTTATGTCACCCCTCTCATCAATCGGCTCACCGATAACATTTATGATGCGTCCAAGGGTAGCCCTGCCAACAGGCACCTACAAACATGAATGATTTTGAAATCAGAAAACATAGCTGACAGTTGTACAAATGCGAGATCCTGAAATCATAAACACCACGAGTATCCATGCAAATAACACTGCCAACTTAAATATTGTACATTACACTTGCCAATGGTTCCGAAAACAGTCATGCAACAACAGTATTTGAATATCTATGAACAAAAAGTATGTCATACCAATAAAACATAATGACGCCATTAAACCAGATGCTGCCACAGCTAACCTATCAGTGTTCAGACTACAGCAGAAGACCTAAAATTTAATCACAGGCCACGCAGATCTGCATGCCCAGATCAAATCTAACACTATTAGATCTACATTTCATCAGATCGATCCGTACCATCACGAAATGGAAAGCACGACTGTACCCAAGGAAGAAACGGGAGGGTGTGTCCTTACGGTGATAGGGGAGCCGGTGTTGAGGACGCGCTGACCGCGGACGAGCCCCTCCGTGCCGTCCATAGCGATGGTGCGCACCATGTTCTCGCCAAGGTGCTGCGCCACCTCGAGCACGAGGCGGATGTTGTTGTCGAGCACCTCGAGCGCCGTGAGGATGGGCGGCAGGCCCTCATCGAAGCGCACGTCGACGACGGCGCCGATCACCTGGCACACCTGGCCGATGGCGCCGGCGCCGGTGAACTCGTCGGTGATCTTGCCGCCCCCGGTCTTCCCGGTGGCCGGCGGCGGGGTGGCTGGCGCCGCCTGGGCCGCGGCGGAGGAGGCGTAGGCCGCGGCGCGGTTGAAGAGGTACCCGGCCGGGGACGGGCGGTGCGGTGCCGCGCGCGGGCGCGGCGCCGCGGGAGAGGCGGCCCGGAGGCGGGAGGCGGAGCGGAGGAGCGACGAGACGACCCGGCGGGACGCCATGGCCGGTCCGGATCTAGGGTTGGACTTCCGGGGGGTCTCGCTGGGTTGCGGCGGCTCCGCGAGAGAGGGGGGGAAGAGAGAGGACTGAGGCCCCGCCGCGGTGTGGGGGAATAAGAGTGGGTGGAGATCTCGGAGAGGGATGCGCGAGTGGACCTCGTCTACGGGAAACCGCGAAGCGTGGGGGCGCAGCCAGCGCATTGGTCGCATCGCTCGCGTGGAGCTCCGGTGCATGCGCCCGGTCCAGTGAGCGAATGAGAGAGAGGGTCAGGGCTTTTCGAGGATGAATTTGTTTGCTTGATTTTGCAGCAGTTCTGGAATATATTCCGCTTATTATATTTTCGTTTCTGTTTGGTGTTGCTGACATTTTGGAATATACAACAACAAACAGCTATGAGTGATTGAGTTCTTAATCACAATTAGTCCTTGCAACTTTTGTTCACGGAACGGAACTACGGAAGTGGTGTAGAGTCAATGCCACGATGCGTGATGTGTCTCACGTGATCCTCGTCCTCGATAGCAAATCGCTCCCAAAGAAAATACACAGATAAATTTGTGAGTGGGTTGGGCCGGACAGCAAGTCAGCTGGGCGCAAGGGTGTAAGGCCGCTTTGCGGTGGTGGCCCGTGCGTGGTGATACAGCATAACGCGAGCCCAGCCCGCTCGTCTCCCAGCCCGGCCTGCGGCGCGCCGACGGTGCTGGCCCAGCACGACAAGAAATTGACAAGGCAGGCGTTTCTTTTTGGGAGAATTATTTATTTGGCCCTCAAGAAAACTTTGTTTACTTATGTGGCCTTTTTATTTTTGAAGTTGTGTATATGGCCTCAAAATAAAACTTTGTTAGTTATTTGGCCTTCCGTTAGATTTAAGGTCATAACGGTGTTAAGTGTTGAGTAAAAAGACCATTTTGCCCCTGCACCTAAAAAAAATAAAAAAAACAGTGTATAAAACAGTATATATATAAACTGTTTATATATATATATTATATATATACATACATACTATTTATATATAAATATATTATATATACTATTTATATATATTGTTTATATATATACACACACACTGTTTTTTTATTTTTTTAGGCGTAGGGGCAAAATGGTATTTTTACCCAATACTTAACACCGTTATGCCCTCAAATCTAACAGAAGGCCAAATAAGTAACAAAATTTTGTTTTGAGGCCATATACATAACTTCAAAAATAAAATGGTCAGATAAGTAACCAGAGTTTATTTGAGGGCCAAATAAATAATTCTCCATTTCTTCTTTCTGCATGCATGGTGTGTTGTGTCCTGTGTATAGATGTCCAAATGAGCCAGATCTGATGGGCTGACACGGGCACGATCCGAAAAAGCACGGCCCTGACACGGCACGACACGAAGGTTATAGTGCCAGTGCCCGGCACGAGCACGAACGTAGTGTCGTGCCTGAGCCGTAGGTTTGGCACAACGACACGACACGACTAATAGGCTGACACGATAGCGGCACAATTATTTACACCATTGGATGATTTTAGAAGGGACTAACACCATTAGATGAGATAGAGTGATAAATATAAAGAAAAGTATGTCTCAAATCCTAGCTAACTCTCTCTTTCCTCACTCTCTAGCCGCAATTCTCTCCTTGCTCCTCTCTTTTCGACATGGCAGCGGTGGCTCATGGCCGAGACGCCTCCTCGCGGCAACAAAGCGTGGCCGAGGCGTCTCTCCGTGGCGACGACGCGCGACTGGGCACGTCTCCCGCGCGCGGCAGTGACGGCGCGACACGGCGGGTCTGGGAGGCACGACGGGCCATTCGGCATGGCATGGCACGACCAAATCCACATAGTGTCGTGCCTGGGCCGAGGGTTAGGCACGGCAGCCCTATTCAGCACGGCACGGCTGGCACGGCAGCCCGATAAGGCACGACCCGCTAGTGTCAGGCCGAATAGTGTCCGGATCGGGTTAGTGTCGGGCCACCCGTTTGGACATCTATACATGTGTGCCATTCTGCCATGCGAATATCGGAATACGGAGTATATGCGATGGTGGAGTGACGATGCAAAATGCAAGCGCATCGCGTAGGCGTGGGCAACCGCAAGCGCATCGCGTATATAGGAGGAGGAGGTTATAGCCAAAGAAACTAGGGACCGGCCCCGCGCCGCAACCGCAGGTTGCACGCAAAGTCCCCCGGGGTCGGGCGTCGGGGTCGGCTCGGCCGGACCACCCGCCGGTGCCGGTCGCTCCTCATGCTCTGAGGACGAAACCGAAAGCACCAGCTGAACTGAACCGATTCTCGCCTGTAGAAATGGCACCATCCGACCACCGCCGTACCACTTGGAAACGAACGTCGCGCGCTTTGGAGCTGGAACGCAACGCTTTGCATCTCGCGGCTCAGGGTCAATGGTTTTTGACACACAAACGCGTGAACACGGCTAGTTGGATTAGCAGTTTCGTCGTGCACTATCTCGTCAGCTTTGGCTGAAATGTGAATTATCGACAGAACATCTGCCAGTTCATCCAGCTTGTTCTTCCGCTAGCGTTTGGCACAGCACGCACCTCGGAATAAGTCAAAAGACAGAAGAGCTTTTAAAAAAAACAAAAAAGTGGTTTTGTCTGCTTTATACGGAAGTACAAAGTAAGATTCAGACATGGGTTCAGAACGGATTCTAAGCGTGTCTGCCATAAGCACGAGTAGGAGGAGTAACAATTCTACGCTCGGTATTAAACATTTACAGTATATATTGTACTACCGGCTAGCTCTGGACTTTTATGTAACTTCATTTTTTTTTGTCTAATGATTCATGAGTATTGCACATGTCTCCAATCGATTGCCAAAGTTGATGTCACAAATTGTTCCAACCTTTATGTCTAACAATTTGTGATACACTGCTCGCTCGCTCGGACTTATCAGTCGTACTACGACTTATTCTCTTTCATGAAACACTATTAAAACAGTCGAAATAAGTTCAAACCAACACATATAGTTTTTTTAATGTCACCAGGGGGACTTCCTAGCCTGTATTTGCCCTTAAGCGTCCCACAAGACATTTACAAAGTCTTACAACATTTGATTTTGATCATACAAAGTGTTGCATACACAACAAAAAAACAACTAAGTGACATAGATTTCTCGATTCAAACTTCTATAGCTCTAGCCTCTAGCAAAGTTATAAGTTCGTACAAACTCTAGGGGTGTTTGGGTCTAAGGGCTAAAGTTTAGTCTGTGTCATATCGGATGTTGCGACACTAATCTAGTTTATTAAAAATAGACTAATTATGAAATCAATTACATCATCATATAGTAACTAACAAGACAAATCTATTAACCTAAATTAATCTATCATTAGCAAATGTTTACTGTAGCACCACATTATAAAAATATTGACTAATTAGGCTTAATAGATTCATCTAGTGAATTAGCCTCCGATTGATAAATTAGTTTTGTAATTAGTCTATTTTTAATAGACTAGTCTATATTAGGAACGCGACATCCGATTTGACAGAGACTAACTTTAGCCCTAAGAACCACATCCGATGTGACAGAGACTAAACTTTAGCTCTAGGAACCAAATAGGGCCTTGGCACCCTCCCAAACAAAGTAACGATAAGGCACCCGCAATGGGTCGCTAAGGATCTCTGCAACGTGCCCACGTAAGAGGGAGAATGGGTTGCTACTACGTCAGGCGAGCATCACTTCACAAATTTCCAAGTTGAGTAGGTTTTGGTAGGTCATGTGTCTCGGTTCCAAGGGCGCGGGGTGATCAAGGCCCGACCAATGCAGACGATGTCCATGTGGAGAAGGTCGCCTGTTGTCGTGAACGAGGATAGGAAGGAGCACGAACGTAGGTGAGGCCCCATGTCGCGCAATGCACGGTCTGACAAGCTTAGTGGAGACATGACTATAGAGACTCGAAGCATGGCTAGCAGAAGGACAGCTACTGACATGTGCCGTAGTGTGGGAATAGAGGTGAGACATTTCGAACAGGAGATAGGAGACAGGACTATGAGAGACACTGTTGGCCTTGTCGCAACGTAGGGATAGGTGCGAGATGAAGCGGTGAAGGTTTGGGGGAGGAAGAAGAAGATAATAATAACAGCAATTTCGTACGGTCACGGAACGGAACGGGGACGAGCTCACGGGGGGCGGCTGCTGCTGATGGGCCGTACCCGCGGGCCCTGCACCCTTGCAGAGAGGCCTGACTTCCTCGTTACCACAGCGGTGCTGTCTATAAAATCCGTAGCCCAGCAGCGCATCACCCGCTGCCCTTCCCGTCTCGTACTTGCGTTCTGCGTCTGCGCCCCCCGTACGGCTACCACCCGGTCATAGCGAGAACTGTGAACTGTCAGAGGCCAGGCCCCCAGTGCAGCTTGTGCACAGCAAACGTAGCCGTGTGCCGCGCGCGGCGGACATGGGGCGCGCGCCGTGCTGCGACAAGGCGAGCGTGAAGCGGGGGCCCTGGTCGCCCGAGGAGGACGAGCAGCTGCGGAGCTACGTCCAGCGCAACGGCATCGGCGGCAACTGGATCGCCCTGCCGCAGAGAGCAGGTAGGAGCTGGTGGTACACCCCAGCCTGATCCATCATCATCGTCAGCCGTCAGATTGTTCAGGGTTCTTCTTGTTTGTTGCCAACCAGGCTGCCTAGCTAGCATTACACGGGAGTATCTATTTAATTTTCTCCACCTTGTGCTTTCTTGCTTCGTCTGGTCTGATCCACAGGGCTGAACCGGTGCGGCAAGAGCTGCCGGCTGCGGTGGCTCAACTACCTGCGGCCGGACATCAAGCACGGGGGCTACACCGAGGAGGAGGACCGGATCATCTGGTCGCTCTACAGCTCCATCGGCAGCAGGTGGTCGATCATCGCGTCCAAGCTCCCCGGCCGGACCGACAACGACGTCAAGAACTACTGGAACACCAAGCTCAAGAAGAAGGCCATGGCGGCCGCGGCGGCCGCGGCCGGTGGCGCCAGTAGCAGCAGCGTAGGAAGCAGAGCCTTCGCGGCGCCCGCCGCCACGCAGACGCCGCCGGCGCTCTCGCCGGCCTCCTCGTCCGTGACCAGCTCCAGCGGCGACGTGCGCTTCGGCGCCGCCGCGTACACGGAGCCGCATCATCATCACCACCCCGGCGGCGGCGGCGGCGGCGGCGGCGGCGGGCTCCTACGCTTCGACAACGCGCCGCGGACGACGGCGGCGGAGCTCGCGCCCGTGCCGCCGGCGGTCGCCGCGCAGCTGGACGCCGCCTGCTGGACGCCCGCGGCGGCGCTGGTGGACGCGGACATGTTCCTGCCCGAGCTCGTCGTCGCCGGCGAGCAGCTGTTCCCGTACGGCGACTTCTTCTTCGGCGGGCTGCAGGACAGCGGCGGCAGCAGGGCCCTGGAGCAGCTCTCGGCGTGCTACTTCCCCAACATGGCCGAGATATGGGGCGCCGCCGCCGCCGCCGCCGCCGCCGCCGTCGCCGTCGCCCCCGACGGCAACTGCAAGCAGCCGCCGGGTCTCTGCGACACCCTGACATAGGAAGGCAACTACATACGCGCCGATCGATCGAAGACCCCGTAGAGTTCACGTTCACCGCGGGATTGTTGCTCGGAAACATCAATTTGGTACGCTTGCGTGTGCTCCATCGATGTGATTGATCATTCATGGATTGGACGACGACGACGACGACTGCAAGCTAGAGTAGCTGTTCTTGATGCTCTCTTCTCCCCCTTGTTCCCTGTTGTCTGTTCTTGCTTTTTTTTCCCCATTTCCTTCGCGTGGACATATAGAAGGACGAAGACGACGATGTAGCTGGTATTTTGCTGTGTATTATTACATACATGTAAATTACTACTTACTACAGTGGTACGATTGGTACGCTTGCTTGCTCCAGTCTACTCTGCGAAAACCTAGACACACCTACACACTACAGACATAGGCCTTTAGCTCCGGTTGGGAAGGGGCTTTAGCCCCGGTTTTCCAACCGGGACTACCAATCCGGGACTAAAGGCTACTACGAGAAAAAATAAATTTACGTTTGTGAGATTCGAACTCAACACCTCTCGCCTCAGGCACGCTTACCAACTGAGCTACACAACCCACGTGATGTAGTTCTGGATGTTTTCTTTTTGAATCCACTCGGGGGACCTTTAGCCCCGGTTGGTAACACCAACCGGGGCTAAAAGGACCTTTAGTCCCGGTTGGTAACACCAACCGGGGCTAAAGGTGAACCACCTTTAGCCCCGGTTGGTATTACCAACCGCGACTAAAGGTTGGGGGACCTTTAGTCCGGGTTGGTACTTTAGTCCCGGTTGGTTTTACCCACTGGGACTAAAAGTCTTTAGTCCCGGACGCAATTTGTTGCCGAGACTATAGCTTAATTGATAGATCGTCGTATGGTCGTTTCTGTTGTAGTGCTACTAATGGTCTAAAATGGATGGCAATTCAATACGCTTGTCCGTATATATGTACCGCGTCGACGTCGATGCCACGGACAAGTAGAAGTCCGTGAAAACGATGCCTCTGTACTCCGTCGAAGTCGCAGCTCTTGCGCGTGTCCTGTCCTGTCCCGTCCCGGCGCGGCCGGTCTCGCTCGCCGCCAGTCGGCAGCGACAGCTAGCGCCGCCGTGACGACGCATGGCCGTACAATGCTGCACCTGAAATGCATGCATGCTGTGATGCTGCTCCGCTGTGAGTGCAGGCAGAACACACGGTGCACCACAGCAGCTGTGCCAACGGATGAGTACTGTGCAACAGTGCAAGCAGGGAGGGCTGTGTGCCACGTAAGACTGACTATGGAGGCGCTGGCACCGCAGCCGCCGTGACTCCGTGAGCGCATGTGCATCGTGCATGCATGGTTTACGCCTTCCACGGACCACTTCATGAGAGGGGCCGGCCGGCAGCCCGGCATACATGCGCATGCTGTCTGCATCGCATGCGCGCGCCACAGTGCTGACCAGTTGTTCACAGGAAGAAGAAGGCCAATGCAAAGATGAAAGATAGGGCCAATGGATGAGGGAAGCGTGTGTGGTGTGGACGCAAGGAACCTTTGCAAGATTCTCCATACGACCCTGTCCCTGTGTATCACGTTACGGAAATTCCTATTTTTCCCCTTTTCTAGCTAGGTAGGGCCGCGCAAAAACAGAAAGGAAAAAAAACACACACACACATTGCATGCTGCGGTACCAGTTGATCCTAATACTAGTCTCGTCACTCGTCAGTGTCAATCTCGCTCGTCCTAGGAGCACATGGTCATCGAGCTATGTCATTTTATATGTGGTTATTATTAATCGCACTAATCGCCCTCAGTTTTGCAAAGTGACTGGCTCCGGACGACGGGAGAAGGAGGGGGGGCCCGAGGCCTAGTTGACCGTGGCAAAGCGCGAGCGAGCGGCATCGGTTTCCGGGAAGCTTCTTCGCTGTCGATCCGAGGAAAAATTCAGCAGCTGTGCCCTACATACCCGTGAAAAGATTTGTCATTGACGTATTGCGATCTGCGAGGCTTATTACATGTACAATTCACTGCACTGTGTTCGTTTTCTAAAGTTTGCTGCAGTGATGGTGAAGACATACTGACAACGAAATCTGAATGTTGTATGCATCCCTATGGGATGGGACTAGTCAATTTAGTGGGTATTTTACATTTATATATGCAGCTTACTACTGTATGTAGTATTTTTTCAAAGTTTACTCGCTCAGAGCCGAAGTCATCGCCTTTTTTTAGGCGATCAAGGTTTGTCACTGCTACTGTATGTAATACTCAATTCATCCTGAATTACAAGACGTTTAACTTTTTGACATCAAGTTTGACCACTCGTTTTATTTTAGATTTTGTGCAAAATGTCACTTTTTTATCGTGGTTTTGTTTATTAATAAAAATTCTTCAAGAATAGCTTAAATTTGACTTTGTTTGCATAAATTTTTTGAATAAGAAGAATGATCAAACTTGAGGAAAAAAAATCAAATGTCTTATAATTTGGGATGGAGGGGGTATTTTTCAAAGTTTACTCGGAGTCCTCTTGTTTTGTACTCCCTCCATTCAGCTATTATAGCTTTTTTAGGTATATATATATCTATGTGTATATATAGAACAACTTGTAATTTAGAATGATGGGAGTATTTACTTTTACATGAATATCTATCATGAAATTTAGGAAAACAAACGAAGAAACCAGTCTTTAATAAGTCGCTCTCTGTCCTCATCTTTTCTGCTTTTCAAAACTACCATTCTGGGTCTCTGCTAGAAAATATGCTATCTAGATTTAATATAAGATAGTTTTTCATGGGTTTTCCAGACAAGAAAAATTATGATAATTTAGTGGAGTATATAGAGACTAAACTTAGCAAGTATGTTGGAGACAGAAGAGATATATAAAGATAGCATCTATGGTATGACTCCTCAAATACAGATATATAGTTTGAAGATTAAAGAGGCTCTTGAAGTTGCTAATTAAATTTAAAAACATTACGAACAAGAAATAGATCTACCTAATGTGTATATTTAGTAAAAAGAACCCGTGACGGCGAGATTAAAATGTCCAATAAATTTATTACAATTTTTCTGACATAAAGTTCACTCAAGCCCTTTGCAGTCACCAACACCCATTTTTTACATCCTTTATTACCTTTGCAAACCGGATGCTACTTGTGACTGAAAGTTCGCGCCTTCCACTCACTCACTCCAAACCGAAGTTCCCAAGCTAATGATGATGTAAGGATCGAATTCCACCAATCTTTGGTCCACGAGGTGTCTCCTCCAAATTTGCCTACCAACCGCCTATACAAGTTCTCTTTTTTGTAAAGTTTGTTTTATCCTATTAAACTTATCGTTGTATTTTAAAATCATACTATCCAGGGGCGGATCTACCGGGGGGCTGGGTGGGCTCCAGCTCCCCCTACAGCTGGTACGTCAATGGAAAATTAAGAATAATTATGAGAAAAATTGATGGAGAAAAGAAGAAAAAATGAAGAAATAGAGGGAGAAGAAGAGATCAGTCCCTCCTTTGATCGTGTTCTGCATCCGCCACTGATACTATCAGACAAATTGCTTCACTTATAGCTTTTAAAATTGGGCAAAGTACCACCACGAAAAATAGTGGTCGGTGGTTTCAATTGTGGGACTTGGCTTATGTGCCATTTGAGCTCCACATGTCTTCCATTTTTCAAAACATCTATGAAATTTAGAGCATTATGGTGATCCTACAAATTGCATTGAGATCTATAACCTTGGAATAGACCATGCCAATGTCTGAGGTTGTTTGTAATATTTTAATTTCATTTTTTTTAAAAAAAACTAGAACAAATAGTTGGGTCATTAAATGATCTCTGATAAAAATATTGTTAATTTTAAAAGTTGCAGATCACATTTAGAGTAACAAATTTAGTACAGATCATGTAAACATCAAAGGACGTTTGAAAAAATAAATAAAATAGAGAGTCTAAAATGAATATTTAGGTCTTTAAATGATCTTAGGTAAAAAAAAAGTTGGAACAACAATAGTAAAATGCATTGAGAGCTACAAATTTAGTATGGACCATGTAAACAACAAAGTTGAGATTTTGATATAACTAGGATATCATATTCCAACAATCCGACTTTGTATGAAAAAAATGATGATTTTTTTATGTAAGAAAAGAAAGAGACCACCTAACATGTGGCGCCACCACCACATCAATGGAACCACCCAACAAATAACTTTGAAACAATCCAGGGGAGTATTTATTTGGTTTTGATTTTTTTGAATTTAGCAACTAACTTATAGGGGTAAATCATACTTCTTCTTCTTCTTTTTTAGCTCTGTTCGCTTGAACTTATTCACGGCTTATTTTGGTCGTTTGGAACCACGTGGGTGGACATCATCTCGAACTCCGACTGCTTCAAATTTGAGCAGCAAAAAAGGGTTGGGTACGCATACACAAGCACAACTGACAGCCAAGCACTTGTTAATACATTGGTTCGACCTAATTAAGTGAGTCATTTAGCAAGTTTAGAAAACTCTAATGTGCAAATTACTAGTTTGACAACCTATTGACAGCATCAAATTTGAAGACCGACAATACACTTTATTAAGAGAAAAAAAACAGGAACACAACGATGCTTTCAGATGGAACAGACAGATCGAGGAGTCGGATTTTGCTGTTTATCTTTTTTTTTAAAAAAAAACATGGCAGCAATCAAGTGAGCTTTTGTGGTTGGCATTGCCGAAAACAAATTCTATGCCTGCAACCGCCTTACAAGCTATCCTGAATCGAAGAAAATCCAGACGATTCCTTCCTGCAGTCAGTGTGCCGTGTCAAACTTCTGCCATGTCGCAGTAACGTTCTACCGACTCCGTGGCGTTTTGCACTCTGAACATCTTAGCTCGTTTTGGAGCTCGTTGACGACGACGCTGTTTTTTTCCCTTTCCATGACACTCGTTGACGTTTTCCCAAGGTTCGCTGGGATGTCTAAGCTGGTGATAGCTTAACTGCATGCATTGATTGATTATGTAACACCCGAACAAAGCATATCGATGGACCCGGGCATTTCGACATCGGAAGTAGGTGGCCACGCACGACCACGGCCCACGCACGCAACAAGTCAAGATAGGTATGCATGAATGCATGCATGGGATTGGGATCCTCCGGAGAGAGGAGTGGACTTCGTTCGTTCTGCATCATCTGCTTGCTGGTTTGTTGAGGGGATTCTCTCTGTACGTGCTGGCAGGAGAAAACGATGACAGGAAACGACGACATGCAAGCCTGGTGCCCAAGGCGCTTTGTTTACTCCCTTTTTTTTGCTTTGGTTGCTCTAACGACCTCAACTACCACGCACTCACTCACTCACCAAATGCACTGAACTGAACCGCCTGGGTTAGGAACTTGGGATGATGATTGATTGATTGGGTCAGTCAAAACAGAGTAACAGTCTAACAGACCCATGCATGCAGAGGTGCAGACAGCAGAGCGATCGAAAGAACATCATCTTGACTGGACAAAACCACTGCACATGCATGCGTATAATTCGAAACAAACACAAGATCGAGAGCACAAATATTGCTAATCACAGTGGGCGGCGCCGGCGTCAAAGTAAAACCGTCAGTAACTCAGGAACAAAGCCTCCAAAATTGAAGAGTGTGGACAGGACTACGGCTGCAGTACGTGCACGCCGGACGCCTGCAAGCAAAGGCGATCGATGATGGGGGCGGAGAAGAGAGAGTGTGTGTGTGACTTGCATGCAGATGCAGCAGGTCCCGCGGAGCGCGAAGCAAAGCAAGGCAAACCGCAAAGCTGGAGAGCGAGAGCGACCAGCAAGATAGGCTTTAATTTGCTGCTGTCTCTTTCGATTCTCGATTGGTTAGGAGCCTAATGGTCACATGATCAGAAAGGTCGTCGCGCGGGCGTCTCGCGGCCTCATCACCCGATCGATGTCCTTCTTTAACCTGTCGGTACTATAAAGGATGCGCGCTTTTTTTTTTCTTCAGACGAAAAAGGATTCAGGGATGCCATGATTGCCAGCGAGGACTTGCTGTTGTGTTTCTTGTGAAATTTTCCGTATGGTCAGTTTGAAACTTTGAATGTTTGATCACCCATTATTATTACTCTATACACCATGCCTGATACAGTGATGTCTCTCGCGTATTATTACGACGTCTCTTTTCCGTTTGGATGCTTGATGATGCTTTGTCTTTGGTCTAAAAAAACGTGCTTCAGGTACCGCTTGATGCCTTGTCTTTGGTCTAAAAAAACGTGCTTCAGGTACCGCTTGATGCTTGACGATTACACGCGTCTCTGTTTGGACCGGGATATACATACAGAACCAATAATATAAAATGGTCAAACAGAAATAAGGCCGCCACTGGCCTGGGACTGGGAACAAGAAGACCCGCGCACTACATGGTATGGTACTATGCGCAGGTAGCAAAAATCAGCAGGCGAGATATGCAGAAGCCTGGAGCCTTTGACTCTGTGCGTGACAGGCACTGCGAAACAAACAAAAGTTAGGCAGATAGACACATGACACCATGCAACGCCCTAGCAGTAGCATGACAAGAAAGTGTCGCCCTAGCTAAGTACTCGTATAGACCTCTCTCTCTCTCTCTCTCTCTCTCTCTCTCTGCTTAATTAACACGGGCAACGGGCAACGGCCGGTGATGCCTCCCAATCAGACACTGTGGGTGGATCTCTCTTTAGGCTTTAATAACAGCTGTACGTGCACACTTGCATTGCCTGAACACATACATAACGACCCTCTCCACTGAGAGCGTCTGCTGATCCCTTGCGCTTGTCGCTACCGTGGCATGAATATTCCACACACCACAGATATCTCCGGTGAAGCTGCTTTCGTTCGAACCAGTACGTGCACCTGAGAGATGTAATAAAAGGCTCAGCACAGGATGTCTGTCTAGTCCGATATACGATTATTACTGTAAATTCACAGCACACCGGCTACTGTCTTCCGTTCATGCGGCTAACTGCCGGCCCGCCGCCGGCCTTCTCTTTGTTTGCTTCTCTTTCCAGGCATTATTCATGCAGCTCGTCTCTGCCTCGAGGTGTCCGTTTTTTCCCCGTTTAGAACCATCCTGCACCTGCACGAGCGATGATGTGAGTCTGTTGTGCTGTGACGGACTGACGGGATGTGTATTTCAGCAGGCCTAGCCTTGCCATTTTTTCAAGCAGGGGCTCGAGAGGAATGTTCTTCTAGCAGTAGTAGACCATCGAGAGAGGAGCTTTCTTTCAGAGAGGTAGCAAGTCAAAAGTTCTGTGGCCACCGATAAGAAATACAGTAGCTGTTGCAGCTTGTTTACTACTAGTAGCTCCATAAAGAGTGCTCCGGCCAGTTCCATGCTTAGAAGCGCAGGCACCACGGGGACCTCGCATTTTGACCCCCTTTTCCGCCGGGCCGGGGGCCGGCACGGCATCTACGACAGCCGTCGCCGTTTCACACCCGTACGTACGTCGTGTCGTCGCCACAAGGTGCCCGCATTTCGCATGCAGCGGCCGCGCGCGCGGGGAAAGCACCGAGACGGGCGGGCGTGCTTTATTTGCCTGTGGGATCGATCGTACGGGGACGACCGGGGCGACGGAAAACGAACGAACGGAGCCCACCGGGCGTGTCCCACAACGGCACGGGCAGGGCAGTAGCGGCTAGTGCGCGTGTGGGTGTCGATCGATCGATCGATCCCCTGGTTGACGAGGAGGCCCTGTCTTGTCTGACGGGAGTGGCTGGCGGTGGTGAATTTTTTTTATTAATAACCCAATTAAATAAAAAATTTCATAAACAACACTGTCTATTTTTTTTTTGCAAAACTAACCCTTTTGTCGCGCCGTCCCCAATGGCGCGGCAAAAGCGTTAGCCGCGTCATGCATGGCGGCGCGGCAAAAGCGCCACCGTGGCACCGCCCGGCCACGCAGGCCCGCGTGGGCCCCGCTCGCCGCCTGGTGCGGTGGCGGGGTGGCGCGGCAAAGCCGATCTAGATCTGGCCGCCGCGCCGAGCAGCAGCCTCCTCTTCATTCCTCTCTTCTCCTCCTAATCCAATTCAATCCAATCCAATCCATTCCATTTCATTCCTCCTCTCTTCATCTCCGTCAATCAAACTTGTTCTCTCTACACAACAGGTATTTTGATCCATATTGTTATTCTTTATCCATATTTGCAATGATGAATTAAACCATATTTTTCTAAGTTAGGGTTTGTATACAATATTTAGTTTGAAAATGTCGTGACGTTAGTTGTTAATTAATGATGGATTTGTTCATGTATTAGACTTTTTATATTTGTTTTGCTTAATATTTTGTTCAATTTGTTTACATTTTTTTGTGTAATATTTGTTAGGCCATTATGTAGATTTGTAATTAATCATGAATGTATGTGTAGTGTTGACATATTTTTTATTGTTAAGATGTCGCGACGTGGCAAAGCTAGTAAGGCAAGGTAAGATCGGTACATTGTTGATTTATTTGTCTGTTTTAATGAAGTAATTTTGTATTATGTTCATTTGTTATTGCGTTGATGATTGTAGGCAGCCTCTCACGGGCAATGCCTTTGCCCGTTTGCCATTGCCTAGCGGTGTTCCGGTGCCCATGTGCTACTGCGGCGATGATTGTAAGGTCGCAATATCTGATGAGGAGCACACATACGGTCAGAGGTATTGGATGTGTGAGAATTATGCCTTTGACCCTACACCTAAACAGATCCGTATTGGACTGATGGTGAGAAGCTGATGGCTTGTTCTATACATGAATGACAAATCATTTATATTTTATTACCTAATTGACTTAGTCGTATTTTGCAGGAGCCTCCACCACTATGTGACTTCGAGCAGTGGATCGACACTGAGATGAAGCCGGAGGACAAGGAGCACGTAGAGAGGATGAAAAAGTGGGCTGCGGAGGACAAGGAGCGTTTGGAGAAGAGACGCAAAGAAGAGGCAGCACAAAAGCAGCATGAGGAAGAGGCAAAACTGAGGGATGCAGCTAAGCGTAGGGAGGAGAGGGAGAAGAGGCTTGAGCGTGTGCGTCGTGCCAAGGCTGCCATGGAGCAGGATCCGGATGCTGTGAGGAAGGGAAAGTGGCCTCGTTGCACTCAGTAGTGTGGTAGGTTAATTAGTCATTATTGAGTAATGAACATTGTTGTCATTTGGTGGACTTGTTAGTGTATTGTAGTTTGGTTTGTACTTTGGTGTACCGTTTATTTCGGATCCTCGATTATGTAGTCTTGAACTGCACTTTGTTCGACTTTTTTATATGTTGTTGGATTGTTTGCGGTTGTTCATGTGTTATCGATTTATGCTGGGATAAAGTACGGGAAATAGAATAGAGCAAACCAGTACACGAACAACAAACTAGTACATGGCATGTGAGGACCTTTTACCGTAACTTGGTTAAAAGGTCCTAGACTAATCCTAACATGCCTTAGGTAATTGATTGACACAACACAACACAACACACACATAGTGGTCTAAGTAGTCTAGAAGCCGTCCCACATGGCAAACTGAGTAGACCCTTCTCCGTAATAGCCTCCTATTGCGGGTGGTGGTGGTGGTGGCGGTGGTGGAGGCCCCTTGTTCTTGTGATGCGGGCAGTTGCAATATGGATTAAGGCATATTGCTTCATCTGAACCGTCTGTTTCGCTGTCGTCGTCATCGTAGTCTTTGAGCATGCTTTTAACTTCTCTTTCAAGATCATCGATACGACGCTGCAGATAATAGATGTATTCTTGATGCGGCCATATTGGAGGAGGATCCACCCATCTGGTGAAGCTGCAGTTTTCTTCGGAAATAGAAGACTGACATTCACAAAATGACTAAGTATTAGCAAACATGAGAGACATAACAACAACAATTAAATAAAGTTACCCATGCTCGCGGGCATTTGAAGAAACGTCGGCCTGCCTCCAAGTCGTCGTGGAGCATCTGCACCAAACAGTCCTCACCATGGCGGCATTTTGGCCAGTCCTCTAAGCGGTTATCGTATCCCCTAAGAGGACGGTCCCGGCTGAAATCCTTTTTGCTCTCAACGGGAAACTCATATAGTGCCTCTAAGAAGGAATCAGGACCGAGAGAGCCCTCCCACACAATGAGAGGTCCCTTCCTCCCACCCTTTCCTCTCCCGCCTTTGGACGAACCTCCAGACATCTCTACTACGAACCTCGCAAGCTCTGCTGAAGTTGTTGAATATGCAAGGCGCTGAAGGGTTTATATAGGCGGAGCCCTGGTTTTGAACTTGTGAATTATCTCAGCTGCATTGTGAGTGTGTAGTTATTGCAATTGAAAAGGCTATTCGCTGAAAAATCTAATCACTGAAAAGCCTATGTACTGAAAAGGCTATGTACTGAAAAGCCTATATACTGAAAAGTCTATACACTGAAAAGCCTATCGGAATCAAAACTACATAGCACTTATGACGACAGGACACGACGCTGAAAAGGCAATGAGATGCCAGCTTTTGCCGCGCCAACCCTGGGGGCGCGGCTGACGCTTTTGCCGCGCTAGGCGGCATGGCGCGGCTAATGCATTTGTCGCGCCACCCCCGCCTGGCACGGCAAAAGCGTCAGCCGCGCCCCCAGGGTTGGCGCGGCAAAGCCTCAGAAGAGCTCCAGAAAGCGAAGCCCCTAGAATGTGTTTTTTTTCGTTTTTCCTGTATTCTTCTGCAAACGCAATAACAAGGAACCAAACATTGACACAATTTGAATAAACTCAAACGTATTAGCGGTCAAAGAGTAACAAAATGGCTAACACTCCACGAAGTACATATTAGGGTTCTCAAACAAGTTATCTAACAAATACATCAGCTATCCATATAGTCTAACACTAAGCCTAGCTAGGTGTGTACGGCTGAGGAGGCCGCCTCCGACACTTCGGCTGCGACAGGTCCATGTTGGGCGTGAACGTGACGTCCGTGCGGTCTCGTGCGCGTGCCAGCCGGCGTGGTGACCCTTGCGTCTGACTAGGTCCCTGCAACATTCCAAATATATGTTAGCAAACAACTTAAATGTATCTAACGAATTTAAATGAACAGAGGCCAACTTATGTACCTGCACGTCCTCCTGAGTAGGTAGTGGAGCTCCAGCTAGCTGTGAGTACCCTAGCTCGTGTGCTGCGCCCTGCTCTGGCCAAGGCTGCCAGTCTGGACCGGTGTAGTAGCCACTAGGGTACTGGTATGCACCAGGTATCTGCCACGTCGTGTCGTCCGAGGAGTGGTGCGGGCCACCTCTGGAGGAGGACCCTCCAGCGTAGTGCGAGCTATGGCCGAGGGTCATGTAGCCTGCACTAGCTGTGTAGGGTGGCGTGGTGTGCTCGTCGTGCTCCTCCACGTCCTCCCCCTCCTCCTCAGGCTGCTCCTCTATAGTGGTGCCCTTTCCGTGTGGATCCGCAGAAGTGCCTCCCGTCCGGGCGTCGGACGACGCTGCTGCTGCTGGGACAGTGTCGGACACCAAAGGGCTCGAAGGCTGAGGAAGGTGTGGTGGGGCCCACGCTGTGTCCATGCACCCTAGCTTCTGAGCAAGCTTCCTGCAGCCCTTCCTGATTTTCTGCAGATCACCAAATAATATATATTAGTACAGTTTATGACTTCTTAAGATTTACCAGTGTGGTTGGAATGTGTTATGATACCTGCAGAAAAGCCTGTACCGGCCGTGGTCCCCAGTAGAGCTGGTGTGGTGTATAAGCTGCGCTGCCTCGTCGGAGTACCGAGACAGTTGCGACGCCTGCCGAGACAAGTCGAGGGGGTAAGTCCACCAAGTACAGAAACACAAACAAGAGTTGAAGGGCATGCTATATTACCACGTAGCTCTGTAGAGGGGCTCTATCAGGCTGAGTCGCTGCCCTAGTGATACCATCGTACGGGTCCTCGTCGTCGTCCGACTTAGCGGTGACCTCGTAGTACGGTGGCTTAATGTGCAACCTGGTGCTCCGGTGCAGCCACTGCAGGTATAGGTCGAAGATGCCCTGGTCATACGACTCGTCGTGCTCAACGTCCTGCTGGTACCTGTTTGTCCAACTCAGGACATGATCGGCGTGCTCCGCACGCCAATCAACAGGGTTCTTCCGTCTGGTTTGGCGCTTCACCTTGTAATGCAAAGGAAACCCATCTGTTAGAGCATAAGATAGAATTTTACTAGAGTAATTGAACATGATTGTGGACGATACTTACTTGTGCAACCTTTGATTCGTGCTAAAAAGAGGTGGAGGAAACTCCTGTTGTAGGCCGAACTGACGCATCACCCTGATGGGCAAGTGCATCTCGACCACGTAGAAGCAGATAAGAGGGACGGTGCAAAGCCAGTCCACACGGTCCAGGTCCGTGGCGGGGTCGAACATGTCCACGTACAGGTCTCAGGGCTCCCAACAGACCTGTTTTTAATGAACAAACATAGTTAGTCATGTTCCTGTTTCACTATAAAAAATGAACTCATTCTGGACTTACCTGATGCTGTGTCAAGACGTCCAGCAAGTCCGTGTACTGGTGGTAGCGGCGCTGGGGTTGCCTCTAACTGGCTCTGCCGTGGACCAGACATACAGAGCAGTGGGGCGGGTGTCCTCGTGCGTCCACACCTGCATTCCAATTTGAATCAGTTAAATGACTGTAAACTTGTAAAAGCACACACACGCAAGAGGTATGTACTTACTGCATCCTCTCGACAACGGGGACGACCCACAGGCAGCCACTGCCAGGCCCAAACCTGGAGCAGGGGCAGGCACCCTCCCAAGCTAGAGGACGCCTGCCTTCGCCGGCACCCCTCGCACAACTGTCTGAGGCTAGCACAACGCTCCCCCAGCAGTAGCCAGCGATGTTCTCCCACGGCTGTGCGAGGATGGGGACGAACATCCAGCTGATCGTGTTCCCCGATGAGTCGGGAAACAGGAAGACCCCAATAAAGTGCCACAACCACACTCTGGCATACCTCTCCACTACCTCTGGGTCGGCGTTAGGGGGGGCAATACGCAAAGTGCTCGGTGATCCACGACGAAGGCACCCTAGAAGTCTTCCTGTTTGTTTTAAAAAAGTTGAAGTTAGGAAATGATAGTAGCAATCGTATGCAACTAAATTAGAAAAACAAATTGTAGCTTACTTGTTCCTCTTGGCATCTGCGTCGTCCGGGGGCCTACGACCACAAAACTGGTGGACGGTGTCCATCCATGTGTCCGAGTCAACAATCCCCGTCACGAGGAGCCCGCCTAGGCGTAGACCAAAAATCCTGGCTACGTCCTGTAAGGAAACCGTCATCTCCCCGCAGGCGAGGTGGAAGGTGTGCGTCTCGGGACGCCACCTGTCCACCAGCGCGGTCAGGAGCGCCGGGTCGAGCTGGCACACCGCGTCGGTGGCAACGCGGGCCAGCACCAACAAGCCTGCGCGCCGTACGAAGGTTGCGTAGCGCTCATCCCACCGGTGCCAGAGGTGGGTGTGCGGTCTCAGCAACGTCAAACGCTCCGGAGGGGCGTAGTCTGTCAGCCTGTGCGCCCGGTGCTCGGCGTCGTAGTACGGCTCAAGGAGAGGGTACGCCGAAGGGTTCGCCATCCTATTTAAACAAAACATGCGATCGGGTTAGTACAACGTCTAAAATAATAAAGCATTAAAATAAATGAAAGACATATGTACAAAAATAACAAAAACATTCAAATAATTAATATAAGTAAAGATACAAATCAAGTGGTGTCGTTGTACACCTGTTGTCTTTGTCTACGATGGAAGGCTGCATCATGCCCTGGCATGTGGCAAACAGAGCATAGGTTCATGCTCGTTGTCTGGTCGAAGTCCCCCCCCCGCCATACCTATCCATATTTTCCATGTCCCCCTTTAGTCTCTTCCTCCTCCTACCCTTACCTACCTTCAGCAGCTCAGGATTAGGCATAAAGTCTCTACCCAAGTATGGAGGCCATTGAGTGGGATCAAGGTAAGGCTCGAAGCTGCTCTGCCATATTGCGACGGTGTTGCTCCGGCGATAGTACTCGGACATATATGGTACGACCTTGTAGTTATATCCACGCGCTCTACAGGACGCAATCATGTGAGAGCAAGGAGCATGCATTATCTGCGGCACGTTACAACTGCATTCCACTCTTTCAAGATCGATCCGATAGTTGCGACCACCATAACGTTCCCCGCCCATGGTAGTTCCACCCTTTGCTCGAACATTATAGATTTGTCTGGTTGGTCCATAAGCCTCACAAGTTTGCTGCGTTGCCCAGATCTCATTTTCCTGAATGTGCTCCTTTCCCGCCTTTCCAAATTCACCATCCGTTTGTAGGTTGTCTTGAGCAATGGACCACATTTTCACGAAGTACTCGTTGGTCTTGTGAAACGAGTACTCAACGATTCCAGAAACGGGCAAGGCTCTAACACCCGTGAATACCTTGTTGAAAGACTCCGATGAGTTGGTGGTCATTATGCCGAACCGGAAACCGCCCTCATCGTAAGCAAGCGCCCACTTCTCCTTGTGTTCCACCTGTCTCTCGATCCAGGCCCTGGCAGCACTGTTTAACATTTTGTCCAACTCTTCCATTGTTTCCTTGAATTTGTGCTCAGTTTTAACACAACATAGCTCTTTCACCTTGGCACAAACCTCCTTTTTTCTCTGCCGATGCCAGAAATTGGCAGCAAAGTGACGCATGCACCATCTGTGCACTAGAGGATGACAACCCTCTATCTCTTCCTCCGCGGCACGAAGCAACCCAACATGACGATCCGAAATCAAACATATTGTCCGAGAAGGCCCTAACACTTGTATCCGTAGCAGGGCCATGAACCAAGACCAAGACTCAACGTTCTCCCCCTCAGCCAAGGCAAAAGCAATTGGAACTATCTGGTCCTCGGGATCAACAGCCGCCGCCATCATCAACACACCCTTGTATGCTCCGGTCAAGAAAGTACCGTCCACAAGTATAACTGGACGACAGAACTGGTACGCATGCTCTGTTTGGGCAAATGACCAAAATACACGCTGAAGAACATGTGTAACCTTGCCGGTGTTGCGGTCTACAAACTGCCCGTTGGTGTGTGTAAACCATTTTAGGCCAGGGTTATAGTATGCCATTGCACACAAAATCCGTGGAATCCTGTTGTACGCTTCATCCCAACCACCCCAACGAATTGCAAGGACGATCTGCTTCGCACGTCACGCCTTTCCATAAGTCACCTTATAGCCTGTGAATCCAAATATGGAGATAATCAATTTTGAAACAGATACGTCGGCGTCATCATCAACAAATGCCAAAATGCGCCGTGCAAGGTATCTTGCCGTCAATTGAGGATGTTCTTCTTGTCCCTTATTTGTAAAACAGGTATGCGGTTGTACTACTTTACTGATCCTCCACTTGTCACCAGTTCTCTTGTGAGCATTCAGCCTCCAAGGACAACCAAGACTCAAACACTGTACGTGGTACCTCAAATTAATATCAGAATGGCTGACCGTGTACGGTTGATGATGATGCACAGCATAGTTCTGAAGGAAAAGCTTCAGCTCAGTCATAGTGTTGAAAATCATACCCTTCTGAAGAATCCAATCTGTATGGTTATGCAGTGTTTGCTTGCACAGATTCAATCCAGTATCACAAACTGCCTGGTCCACCATACTAACATCCCTATAACTGGGAACGCCTCTAAAGTGCATGTTAACCGACCTCAATTGCTGGAGCTCTATCTCAGTCAAAGGATCAGGCGGAACATAATACCTAGCTTCGCTCAAACGCCGCCACGCATCAAAATGTGTATGATCCTCTGGTATATCAGTGACTAGTCTCCCTGGAGCATGCATATTCCGAGGAACCGGTTGTGGCATAGCACGAACCGGTTGTGGAATAGCACAAACCGGCTCTGGCATAGCAGAAATATAACTGTCCTCTTCTTTGTCATAATCTGAATCATCATCAGAATCATAGTTTTCATCAAACAATTGTGCCTCCTGCTCCTCCTGCTCGTGCCGCTCTAGCTCGGCCACATCAAAATCATTGTTTATTTGACCGACGTCAGCGTGAGCATTTTCAGATGGATACACCGTCTCCTGCGTCGGGTGACCATCAACGTCCATACTCATCGGAGCTGCATCCTCATCATCCCCTACCTCCGGTTCTTCACCTTCGTTGCCATCATTGGACGGCTCTGCCTGCTTCCTCCAACCGTCCTCTACCACGATCTCAGCCATGGTCGAATTGGATGCCATAACGATCGTCTGGTATTTTGTCCAGTCAGCCTGGTTGCGCAAGGGCATCAACGCATAGTTCGCCCTAATCTTGCCACTGTCAAATCTCCCTTTCAACGAGAAATCACCATCAAACTTCTCCTTCAGACGCAACATAAGCTCCGTAAAAGGAGGACGCTCATCAAATACTTCGAGTTCTTGTTCCATGTTATCATCAAACAACTCATCTCGTGTACTAACTGTGCCTCCATAAAACAATCTGAATACAGTGTCCATCTACAAAGTCAATAGTGGAACTAAGGTCAAGTGATGGTCTTCTCACAAGTAAAGAATGACATAACACTTCACTAACATGTCTTCAGTACCATTTCGTCATACCTAACTAAATACCATAACTAACACATGTTCACTAAAACCCTAATACCCTAACTAAACCCTAACTAAGTAACAAACTAAACTAACTTACCTAATTCACTAACTAACTAACTAACCTATTAGCACTAACTAACTTACCTAATTCACTAACTAACTAACCTATTAACACTAACTAACTAACATAACCTAAAGCACTGAACTAACTAACCTAGGCCACTAACTAACCCTAAGTCACTAACTAACCCTAAGTAACTAAACTACCAAATCTAAGTCATTAACTAATATTTTGATAATTAAATAACTAACTAACATTTGCAAAAAAAATATAACAAAAACTAAAATAAACTAACAAAGAAAACTAACCTTAGCTTCTGGTGCTTAAGCGGGGGAGAGGGAGAGGGGGGTGGCCCCCGGCCACTGCCTGGTCGCCGGCGAGCTCCCCTGCCGTCCGGTTGCAGCGCCACTAGGGAGGAGGGCAGCCGGTGCAAGGACCAGGAGGTAGCCCCGGCGGAGGAGGGAGCTCCGGCGACCACGGCGGGCTGGACCGGCGGCGGCGGCGGCGGGCGTTGCGGGCAGCAGAGGGAAGGAGGAGGAAGAAGGCCACAATGGCCAGATCTAGATCCGCTTTGTCACGCCAACCCGCCTGGCGCGGCAAACGCACTAGCCGCGCCAGCCCGCCTGGCGCGGCAAACTGACAAGCGGCGTCCACCCGGGCCTGCGTGGCCGGGCGGTGCCACGGTGGCGCTTTTGCCGCGCCGTCATGCATGGCGCGGCTAACGCTTTTACCGCGTCATTCGGGACGGCGCGGCAAAAGGATTAGTTTTGAAAATAAAAAATTGACAGTGTTGTTTATGAATTTTTTTATTTAATTGGGTTATTAATAAAAAAAAATCGCAGTGGCACCCCCTGCCTGCCTGCATCCATCCGCGGCCAAAGTCGACGTCGCCTCCGTGCCCTGCCTCGCTCTCCAGTAGAAGATGATCGGTTTCGTTCTGGCAATCACTGACCACCCAGTCCCCCCGATCCTGAGCATCTACTCGTGACACGGAGAGGACTTGACTGACGATAGATGATCCCAGGGCAGGCGATTCTGTTCAGTCATCAGGCAGGGGCTGGCTAGCTTTTCCCTGAACTTATTGACAGATCACGCGCAGCACCAGTGCTAGCATTCGGCACCAACCAAGCAGTAGTACAGTTCTAGAACTAGAGTTTTTAATTTTTTACTGCCTCGCGTCACGCTAGCTGCTTGAGCACGCAAGTACTACCTGGCTAGAGTCCGATCCTTTCGACTTTCTGCGTAGGACACCAACAACGCAAGACGGGAACGAACAACCCGAGCAAAACTATAAAAGTCGGCGGTGATAGGGTGGCAACCGGAGTGCCTTCTACGTCACCCACCCCAATTGCTCATCCAATTCCAATCCACCAAATAACTATCCAATATACTCCATCCGTCCCTTTTTAAGTGTCGTCCGGAAAGCGTGTCTATGAGAAAAATACGGATTTCTAGAAATATTTATTTTGGGACGCGTCCCTGAAAGAAGCAATTCCTAGGATCCGTGCCGGTCAAACTTTTTAAACTTTGACTAACTTTATAGAAAAGAATAATAACATCTATGATACTCCCTCCGTCCCTGAAAGAATCAATTTCTAGAGTTGTGTTAAGTCAAACTTTTTGAATTTTGACCGAATTTTTAGCAAAAACTATCAAGATTGATGGTACGAAATTCATATCATTAGATATATTATAGAATATATTTTCATAATATGTCTATTTTATATCATAGATGTTATTATTCTTTTCTATAAAGTTAGTCAAAGTTTAAAAAGTTTGACCGGCATGGATTCTAGGAATTGCTTCTTTTAGAGACAGAGGGAGTATAAAATAGACATATTATGAAAATATATTCTATGATATATTTAATAATATGAATTTGGTACCATCAATTTTGATAGTTTTTTCTAGAAATTTGGTCAAAGTTCAAAAAGTTTGACTTAAAATAACTCTATAAATTGATTTTTTTTTTAGGACGGAGGGAGTACTATACTATCTACTATTGCGCGTTGTCTCGACCTCCAAAGTTTTGCGGCGACGACGTTTCGTTTCCACAAGTTTCCATGATACAGAGCTAAAATATAGTAAAAAAATATTAACAACAGCCGGTACGTCAGTGTCGTCGTCGCCCTCGTAGAAAGCGGCCGGGATCATCCTACTCGTCTGCCGGTGTGTCTGTCTCGTCGTCGCCGCCGCCGCCCTCCAAACTATTCCTACTAGTAGTAGTAAAAAGTAAGTTATGGTCAATAAGACCTTATTCAGCTGGTGAAATATTTAGTGAAAAATTATTATAATACGTTCGTTATTATTTAACAAATTTTATCTAAGCATGACCTAATTAAGCTCAAAAGATTCGTCTCGACATGAGCGGATTAAAAGTACAAATAGTTATTTTTTAATCTACATTTAATGTTTCATACAAGCGTTTAAAGATTCGATGTGACGGTTACTGCGCAACATATTTGCACCAATTTCGTGAACTGAACATGACCCAAATGTGTATATATGTGGTCGTCAATCGTCGTGACACGCTGCGCACAAGATGACCGACCGGCCGGACAATCATCAGTGCCGGGAAAATTCTAGCACAGGTGCCGGTTCACACGCACCGACCCACCGTGGTCGTCCTTCTCTCCTCTTCTTCTTTCTCTCCGCGCGTGTAAAAGATGAAACGAAACGTGAGCAGAAAACGAGCGGCCGGCCCCGCCTTTTAGAAAAATCGTGTCTGTCTAGGTTTGAAACATGATGCATATTGGTTATTGGAGACGTGAGCTGATGCCCGGTGAGTCTGAAACTCTGAATGGGTGATTAGCTAGCCTCCTCTGCTATAGTTCTTCTAGGCTTGTACTATACTACTCCCTCCGTCCAACAAAACATGCAACTATGAGTTCCGTGCCATGAAAAGTAGCTTACGTTTGACCAAATTTTCAGTAAATACTATTCACATTTACGACTCCAAATTAATTTATTAAAATAATACATTTCGTAACGAATCTAATGGTATTTATTTCATATCATAAATATTAATATATTTTTATCTATAATTAATCAAACTAGAGATACTAAACCATGACACTGTGCTAGAATTGCATGTTTTTATGGACGGAGGGAGTACTGTCCCAGTAGCAGCTAAGATGGACCAGTTCTGGTATCCTGTTTTGCGATGGATCGGAATTGAATTGAATAGAACCACCGAGGACGAGGAGTGAAGAACGAACTAGTAGGCCACAACATGTCCAAGTGACCAAGTGGCAGTATTTTTTTTCCCTGATTGTTTAGGGTTTCCTTTGTTTGACGAGATGGGCGACCTGATGGCCGTCTTGTCTCAATAATGGGGCTCACATAGTGTTGACATAATGACTACGATTAGCTCTCGCACCGGGAGCTGTCAAAGTCTCGACTTTGAGGATTTGAGATTGAACAATAATTTACGCATTATATTATTATTAGAAAGTACCTTTGTTTGTTTGTTTGTTACTACTCTTTCTTCGTCGCCGAGGTAAACTGTTGTTTCGGGACCGAGACCCCGAAACAGCAGGTTGTCGCACGAGCGAAAGCACAGAGCGAAAGCGGAAGTAAACGGAAGAGAGTGAGAAGTTAAGTGAAGTGAACAGTGTTCTCCCCCCTCCCCCACGGGAGATCGGGGGCTTTTTATATTAATCTGGATCAACTTGAAAGTACAATGCTGCCCTTCCAACCACTCTGTTATAATTACAATGATGCCCTACTCAACTACCCCGTAGCCGTACACCGCCTCTTCCGGCGCAAGGGGCACCATCATAACTTTGTTCTCTGACGGGCCCAGCGTTCCCCGGCTCTTTTTCCTGACCGGTGGGCCCGCTCCCCTTGATCCAAGCTTCCGGCGACCTGCGAAAACTCACGAAAAGCCAAAGTCATGAGAGACGAAATCTCCCGCCGGAGACGTCGGGTCCATCTCACGCGAATGATCCCTTCCGCATGAAGTCTCCGTCTTGCTTCAGGCCGCGGGCCGAAAAGGCGCGCTTCCGCGCGAATGCTTCCCTTCGCGCGAAGGCGCCGCCTTTCCTTGGCTCGCGAACCAAAACGCTCCCTTCCGCGCGAAAGCGCCGCCTTTTCGTGGCCGGCGAGCCGAAAGGCGCGCTTTCGCGCGAATGCCTCCTCCCGCGCGAAGGCGTCGTCTTCCCCTGGCCCGCGAACCGAAAGGAGCGCTTCTGCGTGAATGCTACCTTTCGCACGAAGGCTCCGTCGTCGCTCGGTATTGCGGGTCAGAGGCGCCTGCTATCGCGTGAACGGTACCTCTCGCACGAAAGCTCTGTCATCCTTTGGTACTGCGGGCCGGAGGCGCCTGCGGTCTGGGTGCCGCCCCAACAATAGCCCCTTACGGCCGAATCTTTAAGCTTGTGAAGTTCGACCGTGTCCTTTCGCTAGGCGCCCTGAGAAGTGGAATTGGGGCGTTGTGGCGGACAGGCAGCGCCACCTGATGCCGTTGATGAATACGATGTGGTCGCTGGTGGAGGAGAAGGGACTGACCGTCCAGGCGGTCATTTGGGCGTTCCATCAGCGGAGGGTCCTTCCTCTGGCGGACCGCCCCCTTGTCATGTACGAGATGGGGCCAAATGCCCCGCTCGAGGAGCTGAACAGGTCGAGGATGGCCGAGGAGAGGCTGCCTCGGAACGAGGGTGCCTCCCGGGTGACGGTCACGATCCACGGGCCGTTCCGCCCTGAGGAGACCAAGTTGATCGCCATGGCGCCCGACGCGGGGTGTCTCGACCCGGTAAGCCTTCCTCAAGCTAGGCTGTTTCGAGCCTCCCCTCCTTTCTCTACTCTTCGAATCTTGTTTACTCTCCTTGTGGTTTTTCTCATCAAGTTTCTTTTTGCAGGGGGCGTTCACACATCACGCGTCGAGGCCCCCGGTGAAGGAGGACGCCGCGGAAAGACAGGTGAGGCGCCTCTCTGCTCAGAAAGATAAGGAGAGTAAGGATGCAAAGAAGAATAAGAAAAGAGAAGAACTTGCGTTGGGTGGACCGGGATCAGAGGCTAGCGAAGGCTCGTCGTAACCGGCAGCCTGGAGAGGAGTCCCCCGAGCTCAACTACACGAGCTCGGAGGAGGAGGATGACGATGAGGAGGAGAGCGATGATGAAGGGATGGATGCGCGTCTCAGGCGCGCGGGGGTCGTCGACATCAGGGCTGACTGCTCTTCCGTGCAGGAGAATATCCTGGAGATCCCCCCGGCGAAGGGATCGCGCGGGACGCAGCAGCGGAAGGCCACGCCAGGCCCCGCCTCGTCGGAGGATCAGGGTACGTCGAGCTCCGTGCTGGACGTGCCCCCTGACGTGAAGAGGCCTCGAACTCGGGGCGCCATCGCCGCGGCGCAGAAGGAGGCCACGACCGCGTCGACCCAAGCGGGGGGTCTCGAGAAGGGCCGAACTCGAGAAGCGGTCAAACGCCGAGAGGGACTCCGGGCCCAACGCCACAAGTCATCGAGGACGACATCGAGCCCGCGGAAGAGCGGGCAACATGAGGGGGCGTCGAACCCCCGCCACCATGACCGTCGAGGGGGAGCTCCCGGTCGTCTCGTGACGGGAGTCGCGAGCGATCCCGGAGCCTATCGCCGCATCGTCGGGGAGAAGGAGGCAGACGGGGGGGGGGGGGGGGGGGCGACCGCCGGCACGAGCGCCGGAGCAGGTCCCGGAGCCCGCGCAAGGAAAGGTGCCAAGAGGACCGCTTGAAGGAGACGCGGTCGTCCCCCCCGGACAAGAGACAAAAGGAGAGCTCCTCGTCGGGGTCGAGCCACGGGAAGCACCGGGAGCCTTCCCCGCATCCGAGCCACATGGAGACGGCTCGGGGGCATGACTCGAGCCATGGGGCGGGCTCGAAGCCCCCGAGCGGGTCCGGCGACTCGGGGAAGAAGTCCCGCCGTCGCTTTGGGTAAGTACGCTTTGGGTAAGATAAACGTTTCTCAATTCCGTTGGTAGTTGAAGCTTTACCTTTTACTTTGGTGATGTGTGTGCCGTTTCTGGTTTTTCAGGGAAAAGCGCTCCCGGCAGGAGGCGGTCCCGCGGTGTCCAAGCGGGTCAAGACCTCGAGCTCTGCTGAGGACCAAGCACACCTCGAGGTATGGCTCCTTCTTCCGCTGAAATGGCCGCTTGGCTGGTGAAGGCTCGAGCAGCCATGGCTCGGGGAAGTCAGATGCCGCCGCGGATCTTGGTGAGGCCGACGCCATCGACCACGGGGGTCGAGGCTTTTTCCTTATTCTGACGACGTTGTTCTCTTTTTCAGCAGGGACCGCGGCTCCTGGCGCCAAGCCCGCCGCCATTGCGTCCATCGCAGCACCACCACCACCACCTCCTCCTCCTCCTCCTCCGGTAGCGCCTACCGAGAGGGCCACTCCTCCCCCCGTCATGACGACCATCTCGGGGGGAGCACCCGAGACAGGCGCGACTCCGTCGGCATCTAGGGCTGAGGGGACAGCGGCCCTCGAGACCCCAGACGACGCGAGCCGGCCCGCTGGACAGGATCCCCTACCGACGGAGCCTCGCGCGCCGCGGAGAAGGAGAAGGAGGGGGAGGCGTCGGTGGAGAAGATACCGACGGTGGAGGAGCTCCTGGACGAGCTGGAGAAGGAGCCGTCCCCAGTCAAGGGCTCAGCGCTGGAGGGGCGCTCGAGGCACGCCGGGGACGACAAGACGCCGGAAGACCAGTGAGGGAGGAGAGGCTCGAGGGCCGGCCGGGAACGAGGCGGAGAGGACGACCGGTCCCTCGGCCGGCGCGGAGGAGAGCTTGGAGACGAGCCACCCCTCGAGCGATCCGCTACCGCTCGAGCCCCCGCCTCTACGTGATGCCGCACCGTCGCCTCGGGAGGGGACGAAGTAGCAGGAGGAGATGGCTGAGGGGCCGCATGATGACGGTGAGGGGCGGAGAGAGCCACAGCCAGTGCCGCCGGTTGGTGGGCCGCAGCTGGTGCTGCTCGAGTCGGAGGAGGAGGACCTGCTCATCGTCGAGACCGGTCGATCGGTGTGGCCATACCCTGACGCTTGCGAGCCCGTGGGGGAGGGCTCGTCCGGCGCCGTTATCCCCGTCGAGCGGTCGACTCAGCAGGGGGTTCCACGGGAGGGGCGGTCGATCTTCAAGGAGGTGACCGAGCTCGTGGCGCAGGCAGAGAGGGCCTTCGTGGTGGAGGCGGACAAGTCCGCGCGGGTGGCGGCTGCCCTCGTAAGGGCGGAGGGGGAGCTCCAGGAGCTCCGCGCTGAGCTGGGCCGGAACGCGCAGAAGGCGGGCCGGCTTAACGACGCTCAGGCGAAGACCCAGGCGACTCGAGACGAGGCCGCCCAAGCTAAGAGGGAGACCACCACCGCTCTGTCCGCGGTGGAGGCGTCGAGGAAGGAGGCTGCCGACGCCTGAAGCGAGGCCGCCACCGCCCGGTCTGTAGCGGAGGCGGCGAGGAAGGAGGCTGCCGATGCCCGAAGCGAGGCCGCCACCGCCCGGTCTGCAGCGGAGGCGGGAGGAAGGAGGCCGAGGAGGCCAAGAGCAAGGCCGCCACCGCCCTGGCTGCGGCGGAGGAGGCAGCGCGGACGGAGGCCAGGAGGCCTTAACTGCCGCGCGCTCGAGGATCCAAGGCCTCGAGATCAACATGGATCAGGCTCTCAACAGAGCTAATGACCTGTCGCTCAAGCTCGAGGCCGCTCGGCAGGAGGTGATCAAGAAGGATCTGGGCCTTGCGCAGACGGGCAAGCTGGTCGAGGAGCTTAAGGGCCAAAAACTTGACGTGCTATCCCAAAAGCATACGCTCGAGCAGCGCGTCAGGGTCCTTACCAGCGACTTTGACGCTCTGGGCGTGCACTGCCAAGGTACTGTCGTAATCTTCAGACTTTGTCTTGCTTTGATTTCGAGATTCTTGCCACGCCGCGGACTTACTCTTTTCTGTTTGTTGCACAGATCTGGAGAAGACCGCTGAGGAGCTCCGCGAGACGAATCAGACTCTCGTGGAGCAACTCCAGGGTGAGACCATGGTGGCAGAGCGGGCACGCGGCACCCTTGACAGGCTCTGCTCCACGTGGGGTGCCAACCGGTGGCCACGGCAAGGGCGCGGTGGCTCGAGGCGACGCCCTGGTGATGCCCTGTGCTTCCTTGACGTGGCCGCGCGGGACCGCGTCAAGAGCGCTCTCCACCATGGCGTAAAGCTGAAAGGACCTTGATGTCGCCTAGGGGGGGGGGGGGTGAATAGGCCTGTTTAAAATCACAGCTCAAAACTTTGTTAGAGATGCCCGGCACTACCGCCCTAAGCCCGGAACTGCCGCACCCCGGCACTGCCGGTCTCAGCCCGGTACTGCCGCGCCAACACTGCCCGAGCCTGCAGTTCAAAATCTACCAAGGGGAAAATAGATCGAGTGAATTACTGAGCTTCCTAGGGTAGAGTTGAACCTATTTCACCACTTGAATGTATGCAGAAATGTACAAGTGAGTAGATCGGCACCAAACCCTAAATCACCGCAAATGAAAGTGGAGAGCAATACAAACAACAAGAACACAATAGAGACAAGGTATTTATCCCGTGGTTCAGCTCGCCACCAAGGCTTGCCTATGTCCACGTTGTTGAGGAAGCCACAAAGGCTATGGTCTCTTTCAACCTTGTCCTCGTTCTCAAGTCAAGAGAGCAAGTCTCTTGAGATGAGGGTTCTTACTAGATGTAGAGGGTGATAACAAACGTCCCGGAGCTGCCACACAAGAGTTGGAAGCTTCCGGGCGACGCCTAGCCGGCTAGGAGCCTTGCTCCAAGAGTAATAAACACAATCCACCGGCTTCAACGCGAACCAAGTGCTCTAGGAGTTGTAGAACAGTTTGGAGAGCTCTCTAATGCAGTTTGGAGGGTCAAACTCTCAGGATTTGCAGGGAAGCAAAGGAGAAGCTTGAGGGGCTCCAATGGAGAGTGAGGGAGAGAGAGAGCTGCTCTGGTCGCACTTGGGAGGAGAATGGTCGAGATATGACCGTTGGGAGAGGCAGGGAGACAAAGGATATACCCCCTGCTGTCCAACAGTAACATTAAGTCGCGGCAGTGCCGGCCCTAGCCCGGCAGTACCGCGGCCCGGCACTTCTGCTCTCAGAGCAGAACTTCTGCTCGAGCAGAACTTCTGCTCGCAGAGCAGCACTTCTGCTCTGACACAAACAGCCAAGAATGAGGAATGGAAAACTTGCTGTTGTGGCTTGTTTTTGAGGATGGTTTGGTGGAACTTTTGAGCACTTAGTTGCACATATAAGCTAGAGCATTGTGTCCCCTTAATAGTACGGCTTTTCCTAAACTCAAATTAAAAGCATAAAAGAATTTAAACGCCTTTGAGCTGGATGCCGCTTTTCTTTGTAATTGGGGGTTCCACCATTTCTTATACTATCCTCTTTCTTAATATCACTTCATAAAGGTTTGCAATCATCCTTGTCTCATCTCTTTGAGTAAACACACCCTTGAGCTTGTGACTTGAATCTTTCCAACACATATGAGTTTAGTCCATGGCTTCAAGTCACCTCCGCTAATGATTTGATCCTCACATAATATGACTCCTCATAGCTCGATTAGTACCTCGACTCAATGCAAGTACTCTCTTCTTCACCCTAGCCATAGTACCTCAGTCTCCTTGACCTTCACCTTCGCTTAGTACCTCGAAGACCTTTCCTTGCTATCTTCACCCTATCAAGCCATACTCAAGTCACATCACATTAAGCATCCATTGAATAATCATTTCTTCAATATTGTGATCCTTGCTTGAACATCTTATAGATATGAATGTTCAGATCAATCAAGCTTCACATAGAGTGTCATATATGAATCAACATCAATATGGTGAAGCCAATTCACGGTTCCTTATATCTCTCCATTTTGGCTTGACACTCAATAGTCACTTCAATTTCCATCTTCATACTTCTAGCTTGATCAAATCAATGCAAAGTGATTTCCCAAATCATTATCCATACAAGCAAACCAAGGTAGAGACCGACTTATATCCAATATGAGTTGTGTCCTTTGTCATTTCAGCTTTGCTTGGTATTTCCTCACTTATGCATTCTTGATTCATTCTTCATCCTTGATCAAAGCTATTTCACTATCAAACTCTTCTTGCTCATGAAAAGCAACCCATTGTTGAGACCATTCCAAAATCATCAATCCATGTCTCACTTGTCATTTGCCAAATATGCTTGCTTTCTCATGATGCCATGATATCCCACAACATAGAAGCCATATCATCAACTCTATTTGCATTGTTGTCTTTTGCTTGAACAAGATTGTTTCTATGATCTTCCAATACAACAATACACAATTTTGGCCTTCATTTCAACACTATGTGGAATATCATCAAGTTTGCTTTTCTTGTTGAACCTTTGATACACTTAGCAAACTTGTTAGACCTTTAATTATGTTGTCACTCAATTCACCAAAACCCACTAAGGGCTAGATGCACTTACAATCTCCCCTTTTTGGTGATTGATGACAACACAATTAAAGCTTACAAGAGATTGATAAACATTAAGATTTTGAATCCTATGATATAGTGAGCTCTCCCTAAATGTGTGCATTGAAAGGAATTTCAAATTCTGGCTTCAAATGCCAAATGCACATATTTAAGACAAAGTGTGGAAACTCTCTTATATCTTAGCATTCGTGGGGTGCAAGGTGTCAACATGATAACCGTGATGCTCATGAGACAGTTCATGCACTCAGAGATTGCTAGCCAGCAGAGAGCGGCACTGCCGCACTAGAGAGCGGCACTGCCGCACTTGCCTGACCAACACTAGAGAAACAAGCACAAGCACTCAAGGCATGAATGTCACACACTAGCATAAATTGTCCCTATCAAGAGCATCAATTTAAACTATCCTTGCACACACCACATAATTTTGAAAAATCTTATATGCCTCTCCTTTACCCCTTTCCATCCTCATATCAATATCAATCTCTCTTCCCTTACAATGTCCCCCAAAATTTCTCCCCCCTTTGGCATAATCTCCAAAAAGGATCTCTCCACCAAAAGGAAGAAATGATGGTAGACAAGTGAGGGCTAGAGGTAGGTAAAAGTTTAGCATATATGATTTCTCTTCTATGTTTTTCTACCAAACAAAGTATGCAACACTTTAATCAAGATTCTCAAGAGGTTAGCATATTTAGCTCATACCTCACATAGGTGACATAACATGAGACACACTCACATAATCACCACAAGAGGTATCAACCAAATATCTAACTCATTTTCTAATCGTCACCATAAGAACAAACTCATGGTGTGACTCAAAATATTGCATACACATGCACACTCTAGCATGTAAGGGCCTAGATGCACAAAGGTAATACAAATGTTCATAGAGTGATATACCTTTGTTCTAAGCCTCATAATCTCCACCATGATGATGATTTTGAATTTAGTGCTTTGATGGGCCTATCATTTCATTAAGAAAAGGATCTCATTTGTGCCCATCTCTCCTTTTCATCATCTTCAAGGAGACATTTCAATCAAACTTGTGCTTCATCTTAGTTGAAAGTCCATTGCTAGCTCTTGTTGTCATTTTGAGATACCAATTGAAGACATATTTCTTGATATACCAATTGAAATTATCCACCAATATCAATTGAAATATGATCTTCATAGTTTGACACACCAATGGAAGGAATCTTCACAATTGATGCCAATAGGAATGGATGCTTGTATCTCATAAAATCACCTAGATGTCGACCTAGGGAATGCTCACGGAGACAAGAGATAGCATTAAATTGCACAAGCGATAGTTTTACAACTAGTGACCATTTGAATGTGGAAAGCATGTGGATCACTAATTGTAAACCTCATAACATAAACTAAATCCCCCTTATTTGATAGTGCATACATATGTATGTGGAAAAGCAAAACACATGCACTTTTGGTCAATTAAGTCTAAATAAGGGAATTTAAGCTATATTATGGAGAGTAGCTACATAAGATTAAAATTGTAATCCAAATAAATATGAGAGATAACATTACTATTTTGGATTGATTTGGCTATGTAGCATACCCATGAGAAACTCATTCTCACAGAGACTACACACAGTTTCACTAGAAGAAAATGTTAGTCTCAAAAGACACAAGACATAGAATAGACTCCCCCTTAATATGTGCATCAAGTACTCGAACTACTTGTGAAATGCACTTGAATCACTTTAAGAGTCTAGAGGAGTTCATGCTATATCTTGGTCAAGGCACACCAAATTTGCAACAATTGAAATATGCCAAAACAATACCACCACCAAGATAGATAGATCACCACACAAATTTTGATTGACATGATCATCCTATAAGTTGACTTCAATGATTTGGATGGCCATAGATCTCTTTGATGAAATGTGGTGAACTAGAGCTTTGGTGATCATCCAAGATCCATATTAAGTTCCTAGTTCTTTCTTTACCTAAAGCAACTCACATAGAGAGCAAATGGTAAAATTCATGAAATTTGCAAATTGTGAACTAGGAGTTACCACTCTTTATTGACAAAGTCTTGGTTGATCAATAGGATGGATCATGTGCACTTGATGAGCTCAAGAGAGGAGATTTGACAATGAGAGTCCACCCTTCAATTATTTTCTCAACTCACATAAATATAGTTCCTCCAAGGATTGGGGCATCCGACAACAAAACTAGGAGCATTCAGTTTATAAAGACTGAGACCTCCAAGAATAATCTTTGGAGCACTCAAAGATTCCATTGGAACTATCCATCCTCCTTTGAAGTTCTTCTTTCTCCCAATTTTTGAGATTACACAATATGAGCTTGAGAGAGAGCACTTTGTCTTATGAGATAGAAAGTAAACTCCCCTTCAATTTGTGCATACAAGAGTACACAAAGCACACCTATGCACATCAACATGAGGTCAAAGGAGAAGTCTACACTATGTTCAAACTCATTTCAAACTCCTTCAAGCTGCTTGCAATCCAACTTTTCAGATTCTGTCTTCCTTGGAGAAAAATTCATATATCTCTCAGACCATTAAGCCAATATACATGAAATTTGGTAGAAATGTTCATCTATGAGTCCTCTAACTGCTGTCAAAATTTCAGCCCATTTGGATTCCATTTGTCAGTCAAATCTATTTTCTACCAAAACTGCTCAAGTCTGAAACAGCAGTGCTGAGGCTGACAAAATTCAACTGAAACTGATTTTCTTCTAAACCAAACTGCATCCCAACTGTACAACAACAAGTACTAGATATATATAGCATGCTCACAAAGTTTCAGGTCAATCATCAGTGTTTGAACCTCCAAATCCATGCTTGAAAGCAGCTACCTCAAAATTTCAGATTTCAGATGTCATTACCATTCAGTCCTCTTGTCAATGATTGAAGTCCTGTGAATTCTTCTAATATAGCATATCCAACTCAACCTCAACATCATGCTCTAGGTCCACAAAATGGACGGTTGTCAGCTGCTGTGTGTGGAGGTGGCGCAGCAGTGCTGCTCATGGTGCAGCAGTGCTGCTCATGGCCCGGCAGTGCTGCTCGTGGCCCGGCAGTGCTCCCGTGGCCCGGCAGTGCTGCCCGTGGCCCGGCAGTGCTGCCCGTGGCCCGCAGTGCTGCCGCTGAGCGGCACTGCTGCTCGCACATCAGCAGTAGGTTGTAGATTATCTTCAACATGAGGAGCCTCCACATCTTGAGAGTGAGTCAACACACTTCGACTTCTACCAACCTCATCTTGCTTTAGGTGAAGAGTAACCTTTAGGCTTGTGATGCATCCAATGAATAAGCACAACCTCTTCTTATTGATTTCCTATGAATGCTCAACACAAGAGGTATTAGTAGCACAAGCACTAGTTTCTCATTTAGTAACCCTTTATGTGTGGAAGGCAAATGGGCTACCAAAATAGAGAAACCTCATAACATGGACTAAATCTCCCTTAATGCCACATGCACACTCTTTTGAGTAATGAAGTGTGAATGTGCATGGTTGGTCATTAAGTCCAGGGGCAGATTTAAGCCATATTATGGTGAGTGGCTAATAATAGACGAATCAACCCAAAATTAACTAGAGAGACACATCACACATAGTTTTGGATTGATGGCATTGATATGATAGCACACTCCATTTAAGAACACATTCTCATTTAGTGAGACTACATAAATCACTTAGTGAAATGGTTAGTCTCACAACTCTAGTCATAGAGTAAATTCCCCTTTTTAAGTGCTCTAAGTATTTGAATTTCTCACATAGCACTCTATTCATTTAAGAACATGGCATTTTACTCTATGTCTAGGTCATGGCAACAATAGAATAATCAAATTTAACTTATGCCAAGAAATACTCACAACCATTTGAGCATGTAGATGGCCATAAGATGAGAATGAGAATTTGCCAATCTACCATATGACAAGATTTCATTAAGTAGAGAGTTCTTGAGATTTGAGTGATAAGTGCTTCTACTTGAGCTTTCTTGAAATTCTTGGTTTGAGGTCCACAAAGAACACCAAGTCATGTATGTTGCTTGTTGTGATTGATCATTCAATTCCAATCATTTTTTTTTATATGACCAACAACCAATACACATCCTCAAGTGCTTTCTTTCCCTAACTGACTACACAAGACACAAAGAGATAAGATTTGAAATAAATTGCACTTGAGATTTAGTTGTTACCACCCTTCTTGAAACATAATGGATGAGGTGGCTTCTTCATCTTCACTTTGCTTATCATCATGTTGTAGACTTCATCCATGGCTTGGACTTATCTCAGCCACTACTGTCTGCATAGGCGCGGCACTGCCGCTCTGAGGCGCGGCACTGCCGCTCTGAGGCATGGTACTACCATATCAGAGATGTCAGCGGAATTTGGTGCAATAGTAGCTTGAGGATCTCCTATCTTTGTACCCAGAACTTCTTGTGGTCTTATATCACCAATGGGCATTTTCTTGATTGTCTCACAAAGTGGTTCCTCATTACCTACAACATGAATAAGATCTTGCTCTACTAGAGAGCCATTAAAAGCATCATATGAAAGATGATTCATTTGAACTCAAAGTACTCTAGCCACTCCTAATAATTCATAAGCATACACATATTTGTGAACTACTAGAGACTACACAAGTCAAGTGGCTAGCTAGCAAGGGTTAGGTACTTGTTACCGAGATGAGTATGAAGTTAGAGATATATCCATCAACTCATCCTTGGGTCAATCTTGATAGAATAGTCAATATGAATAAGATTGATAGCTTGAGATGATATTTTCAATAAGACTTGCTCAAGCACCCCAAGGCTTCATATCACCTTCAAGTACCTACAACACTTACTAAGCACAATTTGGTACCCATACCAAGATGGGTCCATCAAGGTTAGTCACAAGAGACTTAGGCACCCAAATGGCCTTTGTGCTAGTATGTGGTGAACCAATCACCTTTCTAGCACAAGTGTCATTTTTGGGTCTCCTAAGCAAGTTTAAATCAATTGATGAGTTGAGCTTAGGAGAGTTACCCATGGGACAATCCATATTTAGGTGTCCCTTTCCTCTACAAGTGTAGCATAGGCGTGTCTTGTTTTCTTAGCCTTGTTTTCTTGCAATTTGCTTGCTACCTTGCTACTAGGCCTCTTTCTTGATGATATCAAGCCTTTGTCCTTCATGTAGGGGCATGATGCAATTTCATGACCCTTCTCATTGCACTCATAACACTTCCTCTTACTTCTTCTTGTCTTCTTGTTTGGAAGTGTGGCTTGGTCATCAACCTTGTTGGAACACATCGAGGCATTGTGTCCCATGTTGGAGCACTTGACATGATCCATATTGTTCTTCTCTTGAATCTTGCTCATGCCCTTCTCTTCTTTCTTGGTGGCCTTGGGAGCTTTTCTGTTTTGCCCAAGTGCGGCACTTCCGCGTTTGTGCGCGGCACTACCGCGTCGCGGCACTTCCGTGGGTGGGCGCGGCACTTCCGCACTATGGACAAAATACACTTTTCCAACATGCTCCTTGGCTTTGCCATTGTCGGACTTGTGACCTTGTTGATGGGGTTTCATGCATGCTGCAGTTGATCCCTTCTCAAGCTTCTTCACCATGTCTTCACGGTTATCTTGAGAAGGTTGAGCAATGCACTTGCCCTTCAATTGAATCAAGTCCTTGAGCCTTGCAACCTCTTCTTTAAGTTCATCATTCTCTTGCACAATGAGGTCATCACAAGACTCTACAAGCACATTCTCAACACAAGACATATTTCCTTGCGAACAACAAGGGTTAGCATGAGATAAATCAAATTGAACTTGTGTACATGTGCACTTGTGAGGTTGGAAGGATTTTACCGATGTTACCACAACCTCATGACTGATTTCTAGCATGATATGAGAATCCATAAGCTTCTCATGAGAGCACAAGAGCTCATCATGACTTTCTTGCAAAGTCTCATACTTGCTAGTAAGCCTTTCCAACTTGTCCTTGAGCATATAATTCTCATCTTCTAATTGAGCAACACAAGATAGAGAGATAATAGTACGAGTTTGCTCAATTGACAAGTTTTCATACCTTTCGACCAAAATAGCATGAGAGCACTTAAGCTTTTCATGCTTTTCGGTCAACTTCTCCAAGCATTTGATCTTTTTGACAAGAAACTCTTCTTGCTTGTGAAGTGACTCTTCTTGCTCACTAATTTTCTCCATGAGCTTGAGCACCATCAACTTGTCTTTCTTGCTTAGATGAGCAAGGTGTTGAGTGACCTCATCATTATCACTCTCATCTTCACTCTCACTACCACTCTCACTTGAACTCTCACTCTCACTTGCCACATTCTTCTCTTCATTTGCCATGAGACCCATATGAGAAGTGGCATAGAGAGTTGAGCATCTCGGTGAGGTGGATTCATCAATTGGCCTCCACCGATCACAAGCTTCTTCCTCCTTCAAAATGTTAGCCTCACAAGAACTATAGGAAGTAGAAGCACCACATGTATAATCCTTGTTCTCACCAACCATTTCATTACCTTCCACATATGTCGGTGAGGGAGTGGTTGTGCCATGATCACTTAGGCCTTTTGGGAGAATCACTTGAGGCTCTTCAATTGTTAGTGAAGTTGAGCACTCCACAAGTGATTCCTCTAATGAGAGCAACCTCTCATCACATTTGGACTTATCATATCTTTCTTTGAGTGTGGTCCAAATGAGATGAGCATCCTCAAGTGGTTCACCATCTCCAAATATGACGGCATCAAGTACATCTTCACTCAAGGCACTAAACAAGACATTAGTAGCTTGAGCATTGAGTTGTAAGCATTTCACTTCCTCTTTAGTTAGATAGTCCGAATCATCATCACTAGGAGGTGAAATGCTCACATCTACAATCTGCTCGAGTTGAGGACCCATGGCCCTAAAAACATCAAGTATACTAGCAGACAAGATGTATAATTTGAGCCATCGGAAAGTAAAAGTTCTAGAGATACTTCCTCACTTGTCGACATCGTCTCTCAAGGCGGTTAAGCCCGTAATTGAGAGCCCAGGCTCCGATACCAATTGAAAGGACCTTGATGTCGCCTAGAGGGGGGGGGTGAATAGGCCTGTTTAAAATCACAGCTCAAAACTTTGTTAGAGATGCCCGGCACTACCGCCCTAAGCCCGGAACTGCCGCACCCGGCACTGCCGGTCTCAGCCCGGTACTGCCCCGCGCAAACTGCCCGAGCCTGCAGTTCAAAATCTACCAAGGGGAAAATAGATCGAGTGAATTACTGAGCTTCCTAGGGTAGAGTTGAACCTATTTCACCACTTGAATGTATGCAGAAATGTACAAGTGAGTAGATCGGCACCAAACCCTAAAATCACCGCAAATGAAAGTGGAGAGCAATACAAACAACAAGAACACAATAGAGACAAGGTATTTATCCCGTGGTTCAGCTCGCCACCAAGGCTTGCCTATGTCCACGTTGTTGAGGAAGCCACAAAGGCTATGGTCTCTTTCAACCTTGTCCTCGTTCTCAAGTCAAGAGAGCAAGTCTCTTGAGATGAGGGTTCTTACTAGATGTAGAGGGTGATAACAAACGTCCCGAGCTGCCACACAAGAGTTGGAAGCTTCCGGGCGACGCCTAGCCGGCTAGGAGCCTTGCTCCAAGAGTAATAAACACAATCCACCGGCTTCAACGCGAACCAAGTGCTCTAGGAGTTGTAGAACAGTTTGGAGAGCTCTCTAATGCAGTTTGGAGGGTCAAACTCTCATGGATTTGCAAGGGAAGCAAAGGAGAAGCTTGAGGGGCTCCAATGGAGAGTGAGGGAGAGAGAGAGCTGCTCTGGTCGCACTTGGGAGGAGAATGGTCGAGATATGACCGTTGGGAGAGGCAGGGAGACAAAGGATATACCCCCTGCTGTCCAACAGTAACATTAAGTCGCGGCAGTGCCGGCCTAGCCCGGCAGTACCGCGGCCCGGCACTTCTGCTCTCAGAGCAGAACTTCTGCTCGAGCAGAACTTCTGCTCGCAGAGCAGCACTTCTGCTCTGACACAAACAGCCAAGAATGAGGAATGGAAACTTGCTGTTGTGGCTTTTTTGAGGATGGTTTGGTGGAACTTTTGAGCACTTAGTTGCACATATAAGCTAGAGCATTGTGTCCCCCTTAATAGTACGGCTTTTCCTAAACTCAAATTAAAGCATAAAAGAATTTAAACGCCTTTGAGCTGGATGCCGCTTTTCTTTGTAATTGGGGTTCCACCATTTCTTATACTATCCTCTTTCTTAATATCACTTCATAAAGGTTTGCAATCATCCTTGTCTCATCTCTTTGAGTAAACACACCCTTGAGCTTGTGACTTGAATCTTTCCAACACATATGAGTTTAGTCCATGGCTTCAAGTCACCTCCGCTAATGATTTGATCCTCAACATAATATGACTCCTCATAGCTCGATTAGTACCTCGACTCAATGCAAGTACTCTCTTCTTCACCCTAGCCATAGTACCTCAGTCTCCTTGACCTTCACCTTCGCTTAGTACCTCGAAGACCTTTCCTTGCTATCTTCACCCTATCAAGCCATACTCAAGTCACATCACATTAAGCATCCATTGAATAATCATTTCTTCAATATTGTGATCCTTGCTTGAACATCTTATAGATATGAATGTTCAGATCAATCAAGCTTCACATAGAGTGTCATATATGAATCAACATCAATATGGTGAAGCCAATTCACGGTTCCTTATATTCTCTCCATTTTGGCTTGACACTCAATAGTCACTTCAATTTCCATCTTCATACTTCTAGCTTGATCAAATCAATGCAAAGTGATTTCCCAAATCATTATCCATACAAGCAAACCAGGTAGAGACCGACTTATATCCAATATGAGTTGTGTCCTTTGTCATTTCAGCTTTGCTTGGTATTTCCTCACTTATGCATTCTTGATTCATTCTTCATCCTTGATCAAAGCTATTTCACTATCAAACTCTTCTTGCTCATGAAAAGCAACCCATTGTTGAGACCATTCCAAATCATCAATCCATGTCTCACTTGTCATTTGCCAAATATGCTTGCTTTCTCATGATGCCATGATATCCCACAACATAGAAGCCATATCATCAACTCTATTTGCATTGTTGTCTTTTGCTTGAACAAGATTGTTTCTATGATCTTCCAATACAACAATACACAATTTTGGCCTTCATTTCAACACTATGTGGAATATCATCAAGTTTGCTTTTCTTGTTGAACCTTTGATACACTTAGCAAACTTGTTAGACCTTTAATTATGTTGTCACTCAATTCACCAAAACCCACTAAGGGCTAGATGCACTTACAAAAGCAGGCGCTCACGGCCGTCCGCTCCGGCTTCCGCTACCCCGTCAACGTCGTCGCCAAGGCTTCGTCGAGATCGAGGGGAAGGACGAAGAGTGGAACGATCGCCGCGTCGACAAGATCCTGGAGAAGGTGGAGAGGCCGGGGGCGGCGCTCGCAAAGCTCTTCGAGGAGGACATGCTTCCTCCCGTTGAAGATAGTGGTGTAGATGGCTCCCCTCTCCTGGCCCGGACGTCGAGGCTGAGCCCGCAGCAGAAGATCTTGAGGAGGAGTTCCAGACTGATGATGAATGAGGCCTGCGTGCCAAATTTGGGCGTCGAGGCCTTTGTAAAAATTCATGTCATGACTTATGGCCCGTCGAGGCCAACATATGCGTATGACTTATTTGTTTAAAGAAGTTGTTTTCTTTTCAAATTTATTCGATCATTTCTCTTTGTCGCTAGCTCGAGTTTCTACCTGCTTGGTCTATGCTCTTTCGATACGCGTCACGAGTTCCTCGAGGGGAGGCGTAGGTACGGTACCATATCTCGGGGGCGTGGGTGGCCGTCTACGTCGACGCCCCCTGCCTCTTGGAGGCTCGAGGTATCTACGGACTTAGACGTTGCTAGTACGCTCGAGATACAAATCGAGATAAGGGTCGAATTTTTGAAAAGAAAAGCGCGCTTTTTCCGGAGTCCGGGGGGGGGGGGGGTCCCCCGTGTTAGCCCCCGAGGGAGGCTCGACCCTGAGTAAGGCAGGGTCGAGGCTACCTTAAGTTGCTAAGTAAAATGAAAGACAGTGCACGAGTTTGTTCATTCATATTTGACATATTTGTACAAAGCAACAAAATGTAGAGGGCCTCGAGGCCCTTAAGGGTAGAAGCGACGTAGCTGAGATATGTTCCACGCATTCGCCAGGATCCTGCCTTGACCGTCGTAGAGCTTGTATGTTCCTGCTTGAGCACCTCAGCTACGGTGTATGGGCCCTCCCATGGAGGGGTGAGCTTGTGGCGCCCTCGATTATCTTGCAGCCGTCGAAGCACGAGGTCCCCCACCGCTAGGTCCCTTTTGCGCACGTGCTTGTCATGGTAGCGTCGAAGTGTTTGCTGGTAGCGCGCGAAGTTGATGAGCGCCACGTCTCGAGCCTCCTCGAGCTGGTCCTTGGCGTTGGCGAGCCTCTCGTCGTTGGTTTGCTCGTTGTAGGCTTGAAGTCGAGGGGAGCCGTACTCGAGGTCCGTAGGCAAGACAACCTCGGCGCCGTAGGTTAGGAAGAACGGAGTGAACCCGGTGGCTCGACTCGGCGTAGTCCTGAGGCCCCACAGCACCGAGGGGAGCTCTGCAGCCCACCTCTTTCCAAAATTCTTGAGGGTCTTGAACAGCCTCGGCCCATGGAGTATCATGCCATTGGCGCGCTCGACCTGCCCGTTGCATTGAGGGTATGCGACCGAGGCCCAGTTCACGCGGATGTTGTTGTCGTCGCAGAAGTTGGTGAACTTTTTGCCTGCGAATTGTGTGCCATTGTCGGTGATGATGACGTTAGGCACCCCAACCGGTACATGATGTCGGAGATGAACTCGACGGCCTTCTCGGAGGTGGGGGTTGCCTATAGGCTTAGCCTCGATCCACTTGGTGAATTTGTCGACGGCCACGAGCACATGCGTGTACTTTCCATTTGTCATCTTGAGGGGACCCACGAGGTCGAGCCCCCAGACGGCAAACGGCCAAGTGATGGGGATCATCTGCAGGGAGTGCGCGGGCTGGTGCGTTTGCTTGGCGTAGAACTAACACCCTTGGCAGACTCGAACCAGGCGCTTGGCGTCTCCAATGGCGGTTGGCCAGTAGAAGCCTTGGCGGAAGGCGTTCCCCACCAAGGTCCTTGGCGCTGCGTGATGGCCGCAAGCCCCCGAGTGCATGTCGTCGAGGAGCCTGCGTCCTTCCTCGAGGGGGATGCAGCGCTGAAGGATTCCTGATGGGCTTCGACGGTACAGCTCTCGTTCATCGCCGTAGATGACGTAGGTCTTGGCCCTTCGAGCGATGCGTCGGGCCTCCGTCTTGTCTTCTGGTTGCACGCCTTGCGTCAGGTAGTCGAGGAAGGGCGTCCGCCAGTCGAGGGGTCGTGATGAAGAAGAGGCGGGTGCGTCAATCTGCATTGCCTCAGCGGATGTCGAGGGGTCGTTCTCGAGGGGTGGCGTTGAAGGTCGAGCTCCCGTGTCCGGCTCGAGGGGTGGCGTCGAGGGGCCAGCCCCCGGGTCGATTTTGACGGATGGCTCGAAAATGTCCCTCGAGAAGACATCTGGTGGGACGGTGCCGCGCGTGGATGCTAACTTAGCCAGCTCGTCTGCGGCCTCGTTGTATCTTTCGAGCGATGTGGTTGAGCTCGAGGCCATAGAACTTGTCTTCTAGCTTGCGCACTTCTCCGCAGCTTATGCTTCCATCTTGGGATCGATGCAGCTCGAGGCCTTCATGACCTGGTTGATGACGAGCTGCGAGTCCCCTCGAACGTCGAGGCGTCGGACCCCAAGCTCGAGGGAGATACACAGCCCATTGACGAGGGCCTCGTACTCAGCGACGTTGTTGGAGGCGGGGAAGTGCAAGCGCAGCAGGTAGCGCATGTGGACTCCGAGGGGGGAGATGAAGAGCAGGCCTACGCCTGCCCCTGTCTTCATGAGGGACCCGTCGAAGTACATAGTCCAGAGCTCGGCTTGGATTTGTGCCAGCGGGAGCTGGGTGTCGGTCCACTCAGCAACGAAGTCCGCCAACGCTTGCGACTTGATGGCTTTTCGTGGAGCGTAGGTGATGGCCTCCCCCATCAGCTCGGCAGACCACTTGGCGATGCGCCCCTGGCTTCCCGGTTGTTGATGATCTCTCCGAGGGGGAAGGACGATACCACCGTCACGGGATGAGCGAGGAAATAATGCTGGAGCTTGCGCCTCGTGATGATGATGCCGTAGAGCAGCTTCTGGATGTGTGGGTACCGGACCTTGGCCTCGGAGAGCACCTCACTGATGAAGTACAACACCGGCCGTTGAACTGGTAGCGCGTGACCCTCCTCATGTCTCTCGACGACTACGACCGCGCTGACCACCTGGGTGGTTGCGGCCACGTAGAGGAGGAGAGGCTCGGGGGGATCGTCACCTTGGGCTGGTCGTGGTGGCACGAGAATTGGCGCGGAAGTCAGCAACCCCTTCAACTTGGTTGGGCCTCCTCGGCTTTGACGATCCACGCAAAGCGTTCCGTTTTCTTCAGCAAGCGGTAGAGGGGTAGCGCCCTTTTCCCTAGCCTCGAGATGAACCTGCTGAGAGCGGCTAGACAACCTGTCACTTTCTGTACGCCCTTGAGGTCTCAAATTGGGCCCATCCTCGTGACTGCTGAGATTTTTTCGGGGTTGGCCTCGATCCCCCCTTGTGAGACAATGTAGCCAAGTAGCATGCCTCGAGGCACTCGAACGTGGTCTCGAGATCGCTGATGAGGTCCCCGACTTTCTTGGTCTTAACCACGATGTCATCGACGTAGGCCTCGACGGTTTTGCCTATGTGTTCGCCAAAGACATGCTGCATACAACGCTGATATGTTGCCCCGGCGTTTCGAAGGCCGAAGGGCATTGTAACATAGCAATACATACCAAAAGGCGTAATAAATGAGGTAGCGAGCTCGTCGGATTCTTTCATCTTAATCTGGTGGTAGCCGGAATACGCATCGAGAAATGAAAGTACTTCACACCCCGCAGTGGAATCGACAATTTGATCAATTCTAGGTAAAGGAAATAGAACTTTTGGACATGTTTTATTCAAACCAGTGTAGTCTACACACATCCGCATTTTTCCATTCTTTTTCCTAACTAGTACAGGGTTAGCTAGCCACTCCGGGTGAAATACCTCCTTGATGAATCCAGCCGCCAAAAGCTTGTGCACCTCCTCGCCGATGATCCTACGCTTCTCCTCTCTCTCGAAGCGGCGCAGGCGTTGCTTCACCGGTCTGGACCCGGCCTGGATCACCAAGGCGTGCTCGGCGACTCCCCTCGGTATGCCTGGTATGGCCGAGGGGCTCCATGCAAACATGTCGATGTTCGCGCGGAGAAAGTCGACGAGCACTGCTTCCTATTTAGGCTCGAGGCTGGCACTGATGGCCAGCGTCTTGCCGTCGAACGAGGTCGGGTCGACGGGTATCTGCTTGGTGTGCTCTGCCGGCTCGAAGGTGCCGGCGTAGCGCTTTGCTTCAGGGGCCTCGGTGGCCAGGGCAGCCAGGGCCTCGAGCGAGTCGACTTGGACGTTGGCCTCCCCACACTCGACGCACTCCACGTCGCAGTGGTACGCGTGTTCGTAGGAGGTGTCAACGGTGATGACCCCTTTCAGCCCCGACATCTTGAGCTTCAAGTATGTGTAGTTGGGGACCGCCATGAACTTGGTGTAGCCAGGCCTGCCGATGATGGCGTGGTAGGTCCCTTGGAACCCAACCACCTCGAAGGTGAGCGTCTCCCGGCAGAAGTTGGCCGGCGTGCCAAAGCAAACAGGTAGGTCGATGCGCCCGAGGGGGTGGGCCTTCTTCCCTGGTACGACTCCATGGAACCCCCCGACGCTGGGTCGGAGCTGGTCCCTCGAAATCCCCAGGAGGTCGATGGTCTCGAGGTATATGATGTTGAGGCTCGAGCCCCCATCCATGAACACCTTGGAGAACCGTACGTCGACGACGAGGGGGTACGCCCCCGGATTTACGACATGGTCCGGATGGTCGTCACGGTCGAACGTGATCAGCGCATCAGACCAGTCAAGATACCGGGGGGCGTCGTGGCAGAGTGCAAAGACCTCCCGGCGCTCCTTCTTTCTCTCTCGAGCTGGGAGCCCGACGGTTGGGCCCCCGTAGATCATGAAGCAGTCGCGCACCGGAGGGAAGTCGTCGTCCGCGTCCCCGTCGTTGCGTCGATTGTTGTCCTTGCCCTTAGGTGCGTCTTCCTTCTTGTCACCGAGCTTGGAGTAGAAGCCCTTCATCATTCGACAGTCCTTCAACTTGTGCTTCGTGGGACCCTTGTGATAAGGGCAGGGGTCCTCGAGCATTTTGTCAAAGACAGCCCCGTCAGGGGGGCCTTGAGGCTTCTTATGCTCGAGGGCGCCCACGAGCACTTCTTCATTACCGTCGTCATCGGCGTCGCGCTTCGCCTTCTGACCTTTGCCTTTGTTCTTCTTCTTTTTGTTGTTGTTGTTGCGGTTCTTGTCGTTGTTGCCCTTGCTCGAGCCCTCTGGCGTGGCCACCGCCTTGCCTTTGTCGTGGAGCGGCCAAAGAAGGCCCCCACTGCCTCGTCGCCTGAGGCAAAGCTGGTGACACGATCCATCAGATCCTCGACCGTCCTGGGACGGTAGCGCCCTAGCTCGTGGACTAGCTCTTGGCATGTCGTACCGCGAGGAACGCTGAGATCTCCTCATCAGGCACGTGGGGGAGCTCGAGGCGCTGCTTCGAGAATCGCCGAGCGAAGTCGCGGAGGGGCTCGCCCGTCTGTCCTGCAACGTTGTAGATCCCAGGGGTTGCCTGGGCGCACGCAAGTCCCCTTGAAATTCTCATCGAAGACCCTGACTAGGTCGGCCCAGTCGTGGATCTGATCCGGCGGGAGCTCCTCGAGCCACCGACGGGCGGTGTCCGAGAGGTAGAGTGGGAGCTGGCGTATGATCACGCGGTCGTCGCTCTTCGCCCCGCCCAGTTGGCAGCCCAGGCGGAAGTCGGAGAGCCATAGCTTGGGCTCGACCTCCCCATCATACTTCACGATGTTGGTTGGTGGTCGAAAGCGGCTGGGGAGGGTTGAGCTGTGGATGGCCCGGCTGAAGACCCTAGGGCCCGGGGGCTCGAGGGCTTGCCGGTCCTCGTCACTGTCGTAGTGCCCCCCTCGATGGGCACTATAGCCACGCTCCTCGGCCCCTTTGTCCTTGCGTCGGCGGTTGATGTTGTTGCGAGCGTCATTGGGGTCTCGAGGTGGCCGGTTGTCGACGATCCGCTCCCGGACTGGCCTGGCTCGAGAGGCGTCCGGCTGGTGGACGGACGTCTCACGCTCGTTGCGGGGCGTGTCTGCTGGCTTCCCCGAGGTCGCTCCGCGCCGGCGCGAGGCTGAGCTCTCGGCCTGCTGCAGAGCGGCTGTCTCGAGGAGGTTCTTCATTTCCCCGAGCATGCGCCTGGCGTCAGGGTTGGAGATGGCGGGTAGATCGCGGAGCAGCATCGCGTCCGCCACCACGTTCTGCCCGGCTCGTGGGAAGCGCACCTCGAGGCGTGCTGGTGCCCCATCCTCGAGGATCTGCCGGCGGACCTCTCGAGCGCGGCCACGAGCGCCGGCGCCTCGAGGCTGGGCTGGTTCCTGCACAAGAGTTTGCTCGAGCTGCAGCAGGCGTTGTCGGTCCTCCTCAGCCTTGGTGATCACCTCCCGCAGCTGCGCGAGCTGCGCCGCTCGGTCGTCGTTGTGCTGAGGTGATGCATCTGGTGCCGGAGGTTCGTTCCACCCCCGAACATGTGGTCCGCCTGCCGCAGCCACGTCGTTGGGCTCTTTGAGGTTGAGCGTCGGCCTGGCGTCGTCGTCGTCGTCGTCCTCGGTATCGCCCACGACCCCCTCGAGCTGGAAGCACTCCTTGGTGGGATCCCAGAGGTCAGGGTCGTGGTAGTCGTACTCGTCGGAGTCGGAGCTGTCGATGTCGCGCCGCCCTGACTCGTGCTGGGACTGCAGCTCGCGGTACCACTCTCCGATGGTGGCTCGCCGGTGTGGCTCGACGACTCGTGAGAAGCCGCGGTCGACGTGCGTGGGGTAGACGATCTCCAGGTCGGCGGTGGCTCGTAGGATCATGCCCGGACGTTCCTCCCGCTCTGCCGCCGCTCGGTCCTGACGGCGCTCGTCGGTGGTGGGCGTAGACAGCTGCGGAGTTGTTGAGGCCGAACGGGGCCGCTGGCGTCGAGCGTGGTACACCCCGTGCGGGAGGAAGCCAGGTGGTGTCGACGGAGCACGGTTTGGGGGCCTCTGGCCAGGCTTCCGGTCCGTGCGCATGAAGAACGCAAACTCGCTGGGGAGTGCGCGCGCGCCCTAAAAGTCTCCGGCCGCGCGCCGGGCAGGTTTCTCTCGGGGACTCTGCGCGCGGCCGCAGGGAAGTGGGTGTACGCCGCGGGCACCGCCTGTTCCTGGCGACGATGGTGATGACGACGCCGCTCACGAGGTGGCGACGCGTGGTGGTGCGGGCGACACGCCATGCCCCCCGCGCGGGGTGGCGTGACACGCCCTCCGCTCGGGCTCTCCGTGGAGAGCAGGGTCAGCTCGTTGTCGCTGCCGTGGCCAGGAACTCGAGGTTCCCGAACCAGATGACGGCACCAGCAGATAACGAAGGAGTGGAAGAAGTCATCTAGAAAACAACGAGAAATCGACTCCGACACGCGAAGGCCCCTACCTGGCGCGCCAACTATCGGTGTTTCGACCCCGGGGGTATGACACCAACTAGTAATATGATCGCGTGCTCCCTTCCTAGATGGTGATGCAAGATGACACAAGGGTTTATCCTGGTTCGAGCAAAGAAGGCCCTACGTCCAGCGGGGGGAGGATGTTCTTGTATTACTTGCACCTAAGTGCTTGTACAGGGGCAATACAAGCTCAACGAGCGTGGACGAGAGTCTGGACTTGTGTGTGCCGTGTGGACCCGTGTGCGTGAAGGGCCCTGGTGTCCTCTTTTATAGAGCAAGAGGAGGCCAGGGTTACACAAGAGTGACATGTACGACGCCCAATACGGTGAAGGGTTGGAATTCTGTCTTGTCGAGGTCACTGGAGCCGGCGTGGGGGTTGCTGTTGAGGCGTCCTTGAAGCGTGGCCTCCATCCCGGGCGCAGACGTGGAGGCGTGGCAACATGGAGGCCGTGCAGCGCCCATTCCGGCACGTACATGACATGGCAGGGTCCCTCCGGGTCTTGGGGTACCTGTCCTCCAATAGCATGAAAGTAGTCAGGGCTCGAGGGGCGCAGGGCCGGCCTTGAGGTGGCGCCTACGGGGGGCTCGAGCCCCCGCAGGTATGGGCAAGTTCCGGAAAACCCGACCGTACAGCGGGAATCCAGGTCTCGAGATGTGGCTCGAGTGTGCTATAGTGCAGGGTATGGCCTAACAGTGCTGTACTTGTGCCTTTTTGCCCATGCTTGTGGTGAAAACGAGGTTTGACTCTGGCCCCGGTTCACTGTGGCATACGTCGTGTACCAGAGGATGTGACCGGAGTAGGTGGACGCATTAAATGCGCAGTATGGGGCTGGTATCCGATGTCTGGCGCTGCTCGAGGGGGGTATGATGTGTCTCGAAGGATAGGTTACCGTGTTTAGAGAGGCCCGAGGTCCTCCACGTGAGGTCTCGAGGAACGGTGTGCGGCTGTAGTAGGCTCGAGGCCTTTGTGCCGGGCTCGAGAGGTAGGCTACCATGAGGCGGTCGGTAAGGCTTTGGCGGGCCTGGGCTTCCTGGCGGCGAGCCGGCGTTGTAGGCCTCGAGGAGTTGGTCTTTTAGGGGGGTTAGACAAGTTAGGTCTCTTATTAATTGGTGCTCTAAGTTTAACTTATTTGTTTTGCGTTGATTGTGGGTACCCCTCTTGTGGTCCCCCGACAGGTCGACGCTGAGCGCACCTCGAGGAAAGCAAGTCAGAAAGAGGTGGAAAACCTCAAGAAGGAGCTTTCGCAACTGCGGGCCACCCAAGCCGAAAGGGAGGGAGTTCTTTTAACTTCTGCTGAGGAGGCCGTGGCTCGCTTCCGCGAGTGCCTTCGCAGCATCGGCGTCGAGGCGGATGGTCCCTCAGAGCGTAACGTCGATAGCTTCGTTAGCTGGATCCGCTCCGAGATGGAGTCGCTGGAAGGACACATGGCCCTCGGCCGAGACTACCTTGCCGTTACTGGCATCAAGGCGATCAATCATAGCCTTGTGGACGCCGACTGCTCTCATATCGCGGACCTTTCGGTCAAGGAGGTGGACTACTATTGGCGCACCCCCGAAGCGGCGAAAGTCCTAGGCAAGAGATTCTTTGATGAGTTCTGGTTGGTCGGCGGGAATGATATGTCACTTATGCAGTCCTCTGTGGCTCGCGGAAAGGTATCTTCTGCCGATTGCTTATGCTTTCGCTTTACTACTCTGCCAGCTATCGCTTCTTCTATCGCTTTTTTGTGGCGTAAGTGATGCTTTTTCGGAGTGCGCTCCGCACATTCCGGCATGTATTTCTTCGAGTAGCTGAATGCCCTCACGCTTACTTATGCATTTCAGAAGGGGGGCTGCTATCCCATTTTTGAACAGCTGCTCTCCGATGATTGAGTAACCTTTCGCTCTGCTGGCCATCCTTTCGGCGTCCTTTCTAGACTCCGGCTCGTATGTTCCAGCTAGGTAAGCGAATATCTACGACCTCCAGTCATCACTGGCACGATAGCATGCACCGAACTTGGATGATCTTCCTCTTCTTTCATAGCTTTAGCCGAAAGGACTTGGTAGAACACGTCTGGTGGTAAAGACAGATTTTGTGCTGCGGCTTTGGCGAGTTCGTCTGCCTCTGTGTTTTCGGCCCTTGGAATGTGACGTAGGTGAAACCAGTGAAATACTTCTCCATTCTTCTGATTGCTGCCAGATACTTGGCTAGCTCTGTTCTCTTGCTGTAAAATCCTTTTCGGGTGACCAACAATGACTTGGGAAATCTGACTTGACTATGTATCTTCTCGCTCCGATTGCTCGGAGCTTTCGTAACCCCACAGCACGACTTCATATTCGGCGGTGTTGTTAGTTGTGAGGAATTGCAGCCTTGCGGCAAATCGACCTTCGGACTCTTGGTGGTGTCAGGATCGCCGAGATACCGGCTCCGGCCATCCCCATGCGCCATCACAATTTACTGTCCACACGGGCTCCTGAAATTCGAGAGCTGTGTCGAAAGCGGGGTGAGTCCAGTCTGCTATGAAATCCGCCAACGCCTGCGACTTGATTGCGGACCGGTGTTGGAAATCGATCACGTATTCGTTTAGCTCCGCCGCCCACTTGCCAATCGGCCGATAGCTCATTGTTGCGGAACAAGGCTCCAATGGCTGAGCCGATAGGACTATGATGTGGTGAGAGTGAAAGTAGTGCTTTAGCTTTCTAGAAGCCATTACCACTGTATAAGCTATCTTTCTAGCTCTGAGTAGTTCAGTTTTGCTCCCGAAAGAGCCTCGGAGACGAAGTAGATCGGGAAACTGCGTCATCTTGTTTTTGTGTTCCTTCTCTTCCACCAGTACTGCGCTTACGGTGGTGTGAGATGATGCGAGATACAACAAGAGCGTCGCTTCCGGCGATGGTCTAGATACGTGGTAGCTTCGTCAGGTACTCCTTTAGCTGCTGGAAAGCCTGCCGCTGTTGTTCCCCCAATCGAAAGGGTCGGAGCTGCGCAGGGTTCTGAAAAAAGGCAGCCCTTTTTCGGCGGGACCTTGCAATAAATCTGTTTAAAGAAGCCAGGTCTTCCTGTCAAATTTCTAAACTTGCTTTCGGTTGAGGGCGGTTGCATGTTAATGATTGCCGCTATTTGTCGGGATTGGCCTCAATTCCCCTTGCCGATACCAGGCAACCAAGGAGCTTGCCTTCTTGATGACGAAAATGCACTTGTCAGGGTTTTAGCTTCAAGCCGCTTTTTCGGAGGTTGCCGAAAGTCTCGAGTAAGTCTTCCTGATGGTCTTCTTGCCTGTCACTCTTGACCACTATATCGTCAACATAAGCCAACAAGTTCTTCTTTTGCTTCTGGCTTTCGAAAACCTTGTCGGTCATCGCGCGTATCCGGAGAATGTTGGGCCTGCGTTCCGCAACCCCTTCCGGCATCCGCGATAGCAAAATGTGCCTATGGGGTGATGAAACTAGTTTTTTCCTCATCATCGGCATGGATCCATATCTGGTGATAACCTGAAAAACAATCTAGCAAACTCATTATTTCACAGCCAGCTGCTATATCGACGAGTTTGTCGATGCGAGGCAAAGGATACGGATCCTTCGGGCAGCATTTGTTGAGGTCGGTGAAATCGACGCACATTCGCCACTTTCCATTTTTCTTTTTCACCAGGACAACATTCGCCAGCCATTCGGGGTACTGAACTGGTCGGATTACTCCCGCGTCGAGTAACCGCTGCACTTCAGCTTTCGCCGCGTCTGCCCTTTCGTTTGACATTTCGTCTTTTAGTTTTTGCTTCTGGGCTTAGCGCCGCTTGCGACGTTCAAACTGTGCTGGGCGAGATGTCTGCTGACTCCCTGCAAGTCATTTGCTGACCAGGCGAAAATGTCATCGTTGTTCGCGAGGAAGGATGCCAAAGCGTTCCTTTCTTCTTCCGGCATGCTTGACCCGATGTGCATAGTTCTTTCGGGCCTGGAAACCACGAGTGGGATCCTTATCGTCTCCTCAGCTGCCCCGACCCTGTACTCCGACGAGCTAACGATAGTGTGCTCTCGTTGTGATTGCTTGCATTTCAACTTTATTTGCTACCTCATTTATGAGGGGTGTAGCCTGGGGTTGGTCTTCCCTCAATTTCTAAAGGCTTGCTGATCTCCGTGTACAGTGATAATGCCGAAAGGAGATGGCATCTTCATGCACAAGTAACTTTGCTTGATGACGACATTAAACTGTTGGTGAAACCTCTGCCGAAAATGGTGATGTATGGGTAATCCATGTTCACTATATCGAATGTCACCATCTCGGTGCGTACTCTTTTCTTTCTCGGCAAAAGATACCGGGATTTGTTTCTTGCCGATAGTGTCGATCTTTCTTCCTCCAAATCCGTACAAGGAATTGCGGCAGGGTCCAAACTGCGCCTGTCCATTCCCATCGCTTCGAAAGCCTTGATGAACAAAATGTCTGCTGAGCTTCCGGTGTCAATCAAGATGTTATGCAAAGTGAAACCGGCCACATTTGCCATGGCGACGAAAGCGTCGCAATGCGGAAAGTCGCGAACTTTGAAACTTGGACTCATCGAAACATCAGCGCTAGTGACCAAGCTGGCCTGTTCAGCGGAAGCCTTGGCGATACCGTTTGGAATCTTCGATGATAATCCTTCTTGCCTTTTACTTTCGTGCTCCAGGTTGATCCGCCCATGATGGTGAAAATGTGGCCTCTTGACGGGAGGATGTTGTGATTGCGCTGGTTTTGTTTTCTATCTCCATGCCCCTGCTGGTAGCTGGGCTGTGCTTGCTGCCCTGGGGGTTGTTGGCTTGAGCCGAAAGCGCTGGTGGCGGTGTGTGGCTTGGCGCTGATAGTGCGTGGGTGACGAAACTGCACCGATTGGGGCGCAAAGACCGGGAACTGGTAACCCTGATATGTCGGATTGTACCAATGTAAATCTGGGGAGGCATGTACTGCGGGGGATGCATAGGCGTGCTTGCGTAGTTGCCGTACGCTACTGCCCCTGCTGTCGGGTCTTGCGAATTGTGAAAAACGTGCTTGGAGCTTTCAGTAGAGAGCTGATGCTTGATCCTTGTCTTTTACCTCTTTCGCCATTTGTTATATTTACAATTCGGGTGGTGTGGCCGAAATTGCCGTCACAGATGACGCAATACGGAGGCCTGGCTCCTCTTCCGCGGCCCTCTACCGTCTCGACCGCCACGTGTTGTCCTTCCACCACGTCCTCCGCGAAAGGATGATCAAAAACCCCTTTGCGGCTGGAAGTTGGTCATGTGCGGCCCTCTATGCCATCTCTGATTGCGCTGGTTCTTCCTGCAAAGGTTGATTGACCGGTAGGGTCTAACCATTCTTTGATTCAGCACTGGCGGCGGTCGACTTGCTTTCGCCACTTGCCTTTGCATCAAGCGAGCGGCTTTGCGCCGCCGAAAGTCATCATCCGACCTTGCATATGAGTTCATCACATCGAACAATTCCTTGACAGTTTGGCGGCGTTCTCTGGACAAGTGAGCGGCGCACTGTCCGGTCCAAGCCCTCGGTGGCTGCTGCAATTACTGCGGTTCCGGCACATTCGGAGCCTGAGCTTTCAACTGGATGAAGCATTTGAGGTACTCGGACAAAGGTTGTCGTCTTGCTGGGTGCAATTCATGAGATCTCGTGTGGTCTTGACATCCGGCCGGAATCCTTGGAAAGTAGTGGAGAGCAATTCGTCCTTCAACTGAGCCCACGAATAGATGGATAATGGCCTGAGCGTGGTGTACCAATCGTGAGCCACGTCTTCGACTGCCAGGATGAGTGATTTCGCCAGGGCCTGATTGTCCCCGCGTGCCGAAAACACGGCTGTCTCGTAGCTCGCTAAGAATTTGCGCGGATTCGCCTTTCCGTCGAAAGTCGAAATACGAGGCTTGTAGTTGAGCGGCCACGAATGAGCTTGTAATTCTTTGAGAGCGGCGAGGTTTGTCTATTGCATTGTCGAAAACTGGTGGGCTGCTCTCGCCTTGGCTCGAACATATTTCTTGAATTATTGGGATCGGGCCTCCTCCAGCCTTTCGCAGTTCCTGAATCTTCTTTTCCAGTTGCCTCCTCTGCGCCTCCGCCTGACGAAAGGCGTTACGAGTTTCATCCCCCTTGCTTTTGCCGCGAGCTGCCGCTGCAACTGATCTCTTTGCTGAATCAACCTTTCGATTTCTTCTTGCTGCTCTGTCAGCATTCTGATTGCTTGAGCATGCCTGGTAACTCAGCATCGTCGTCCCTTCGTCGCCGGGCTCATCTTGGACGTCCCCTTCCGGCATGCCATCTCTGCCGAAAGGCGGTGGGTCACGGCTTGAGGTTGCTGTCGGCGGTATCTGGGTTTCGGTCGGGAGCGTGCCGCCGAAAGCTTGGGTGTTTTGGGATGCATTCGGTGGTATTTGTGTAGCTAAGACGGATGCCACGAGTGTGCCTTGGCCATCCTTGTTTGCGGCAACCGTTTCGGGATTGTCGACCGTCTTCGGCGCCCTCCTCGGTGGCATGGTAAGCTCGGGCGACAACCACGGTGGGCGCCAATGTTGTTTCAGGACCGAGACCCCGAAACAGCAGGTTGTCGAATGAGCGAAAGCACAGAGCGAAAGCGGAAGTAAAGGAAGAGAGTGGGAAGTTGAGTGAAGTGAACAGTGTTCTCCCCCCTCCCCCACGGGAGATCGGGGGCTTTTATATTAATCTGGATCAACTTGAAAGTACAATACTGCCCTTCCAACCACTCTGTTATAATTACAATGATGCCCTACTCAACTACCCCGTAGCCGTACACCGCCTCTTCCAACGCAAGGGGCACCATCGTAACTTCGTTCTCTGACGGCCCAGCGTCCCCCGGCTCTTTTTCCTGACCGAGGGCCCGTTCCCCTTGACCAAGCTTCGGCGACCTGCGAAAAACTCACGAAAAGCCAAAGTCATGAGAGACGAAATCTCCTGCCGGAGACGTCGGGTCCATCTCACGCGAATGATCCCTTCCGCATGAAGTCTCCGTCTTGCTTCAGGCCGCGGGCCGAAAAGGCGCGCTTCCGCGCGAATGCTTCCCTTCGCACGAAGGCGCCGCCTTTCCTTGGCCCGCGAGCCAAAACGCTCCCTTCCGCGCGAACGCTTCCTTCCGCGCGAAAGCGCCGCCTTTTTGTGGCCGGCGAGCCGAAAGGCCGCTTTTCGCGCGAATGCCTCCTCCCGCGTGAAGGCGTCGTCTTCCCCTGGCCGGCGAACAGAAAGGAGCGCTTCTGCGCGAATGCTACCTTTCGCACGAAGGCTCCGTCGTCACTCGGTATTGCGGGTCAGAGGCGCCTGCTATCTGCGCGAATGGTACCTCTCGCACGAAAGCTCCGTCATCCTTTGGTACTGCGGGCCGGAGGCGCCTGCGGTCTGGGTGCCGCCCCAACATAAACTATCACGGGTAAGGCTAGTTATAAAAAAATCAATAAACGATGAGACCACTAATGTTTCACGAGACTATGCTAGGCGGAGGGACACCGCCTCATCTAATGGGGTAGACGGAGGAAATGTGCCCCCAGATCCAGGGCTTCGCTACCTGGGGAGGACGATGGGGTGGGTGGGTGGTGGGAGGGGCGGGGGGGGGGGGGAAAGCGCACTGGGAGGAGGCTAGTGGCGGGTGAGAACACGGTCAGGAGGCCACATGCGACAGGTGGAGGATTAGGGCGCAACCGACAAGAATGCAAAGGCGGTGAGCGGCTAAGAGCAGAGAGGCGAGCGTAGCCGCGAGCAACACCGGAGGAGAGAGAGGAGAAGAAGGGGTGTCGTCGGAGAAGGAGGGAGGAGGCAAGCGTCACTAGAGACGAAAGCAGAGGCATGGGCAGATCCTGCGGCTGGGGGGAGGTAGGGGTTGATGGATAAGGTGGACGTGGGATAAGGTGGGTTGGGGCTTTTTCTATAGGTCTTTCTTTTCAACTTAAGTCCACATTTTTTCTTATTTCTTATTTACTTGAGATAATTTAAGGTAATATACATGTAGTGTAAAACGTCAAAAAAACATTTTGAAAACACGTAGGCTTGCCTAGGCTCTAGGTTATGGGTCACCGCCTAGAAATCGTCTAGCGTCTAAAAAACATTGTGACAAACAGTGTCCATTAATTAAATTTAACAGGGAATTCATATCTTCATAGCATATGTGGTTCAAAATTTTATGAAAGTTTATGAAATCCGGCGATTCCAGGATAGCCCCCAAAAAAATCATACGTTACACTAAAACATGCGCTATATACTTTAGACTCATATATATTTTTCTATAGTTTATGTTGCATATTCTTCTGCTCAATAATGCATAATCATAAATCATGCTAATGATCTTTTTTTTTTTAGAAAACTCATACTTCATGTTTAAATCTTTAAAAACACAGGCTAAATTTCACGTATTTTTGTAATTTGGGGGGTGTCCAATACCAAAATTTAAAACCTGATAGTATATTGACAATTCGATGTCATAATAACAATATAAAGAGCCCTTTACTTTAATATTAATAGAACTTTAGATAGACTGACTAAATACTAAACTAGAATATCCTTTCTAAGACAGAGATAGTGTTTGGCTTCACTAGATCTTTTATAGGACGCTATATGCTTGCACACGTACTCCCCATGTGAACCTCGATCCGTAAGCAGTGCGTCATGTAGCGTGCGTGCTTGTATCATGCGCCTTATGCAACAGAACAAAGTATTGTAAGGTCGTTAGGTTGGTAGTGTATTTAGAACACGGCAGCTCTCACATTGTTGCCTATGTCAGTTGTTATTTAATGTTGTAGTATCTTTTTGTCATGGCGGCAAAGGGGATATTGTAATCTTGACATGATATGTACATTTGGCTACTTCGCCTAATCAATCATACACAATCTACTGCAATTTTGTAAGGAACATGGATGGTACTACACTACTAGTTTAGTTTTTTTCCAGAGAGAGAGAGAGAGAGAGAGAGAGGATACTATCAGTTTAGCGGATGGGCCTAGGTTTGATCATAGATTTTAGAAAATGGGCCTATTTCATTCTATTTGGATTCCCATTCTATTTACAAAAAAAATATAGCCCACAGTAGTAGCCCAAACCTGCCACAACTCGGCCCAATGCACCCACCAACCGATGTGAGCCTTGCCCGGCGGTTGGTGGGGCCCGCTGGACAGCGTCGTCGCCACCGGCCGTCCAGGCTGTGTGCCCCAGCCCCCAGCCAGCCAGGCTCGGGCAGTTCCGCCGCCTTGTCTCGTCTCTTCCCGTTCCGTTCCCCGTTCAGTTCAGCTTCGGTTGGCTCGCCGTACTCGGGTTATTCCTCGCCTCGCTTCCCTTCCTTCCTCCGCAATCCTCGTCTCGAATTCGCTCGTGGTGGGACAAATCGGGGCGCGAGGATGACCGTGATTGACATCCTCACTCGGGTGGACGCGATCTGCCAGAAGTACGACAAGTACGATGTCGACAAGCTCAACGGCGCCAACGTCGCCGGCGACGACCCCTTCGCCCGCCTCTACGCGTCCGTCGACGCGGACATCAACCAATGCGTCGAGGTGAGATCCGTCCTCTTCCTCCTCTCTCTCCCAGCGTCCGCGACCCGGAGCACTCGATCTGAATCTGATGACCGTCTGTTTGGCGTTTGGAACAGAAAGCGGAAACCGCAAAGCAAGAGAAGAACCGGGCCGCTGTGGTGGCGCTTAACGCCGAGATCCGGCGCACCAAGGCCAAGCTCCTCGAGGAGGACCTACCCAAGCTGCAGCGCCTCGCTGTGAAGAAGGTTGCCGCCCAGTACCCGCATTGCCTCCACTTAGTTTAGGGTGAAGTGTGTTAGATCTGCGAACTGGGTGACTTGAGCCTTGTTTTCGTGTTTGCCAGTAACTAAACTTGCTTGGGCTATAGCTGGCTAAAATTAGGTTGTGCGGCTGAAGGTGAGGGAATCTCGACGTTTGGGAAATGATTTGCCTGCCATTCCGTGAATTTAAGATTGTTGGTGACCAGAGGTTGCTTAGTAGTTGTGACTTGTGTGGATGGGGAGGAAGCCATGCAGGAAATTTGAATTTCATAGGATTGCTTGCATGATGGCTACGTGCTGAATGGGTGCATAAGTGAAATCTTTAATGTCTTCTGTTTTGCCATGCTGATTGGATCCAGAGGAATGCTAATTGGTGGTTGCAGCAGCCTTCATCTGGTTCCTTCAAGGGCGGTATATGCTCTAACTTGTGTCGCAGATTAGCCATCATAGAATGAGGTTCATTGACTTCCTGATTTTACTTGATCTTCTCTTCACTTCTGTCCAACTCTCTTACATGATTTAAACAATATGAGGTCTCTCTTCACATTATGTTTCTTGCTTATTCAAATGCATAGTTATATGTTTGACATAGTTGAACGCTGATTGGTGATGTTCTCTCTTTTCTTATGTTATTTAACTTCATGTCCACCTGTCATTCTCAGCATCCCTCTTGTTTTTTACCTTCAATTTGTGGCCCAATCTTGATTGCTTTGCTTCTCACCTGCACATTTGAGTTTAGACAAGCTGACATACTTATTCACACTTTCTCTTTGTAATAATACAGAGTTTTGTGCGAGTGCTGAGCAAGCAACCACTTGCTTGGTTTCACTTGTTTTTTAATGCCCTGCTTACAGTTTAATCTAGCATACCTTTTATACAATTATATTTGATGGCATGCAAACAGTTAGGTATACCAAGTTATAAAAGTTATTTAAACTAGTATTTCTGAAAACTCCTTTGAACAGGTGAAAGGGCTCACAAGAGAAGAAATTGCGACCCGTAGTGATCTGGTTGCTGCCTTACCTGACAGAATACAATCAATCCCAGATGGTAGTTCTACTGCCACAAAGAAAATGGAACTTGGGGAGCATCAGGATCTCGCACTGGAGGAGCCATAAAGTTCGACTCTATGCTGGTTAGTGAGCAACTGAATATTTTTATTTGTCCACCTTTGTTCTTAGCAGGAAGGATTTGGTATAGTTCCTTTTGATGAAACCCATGATCCATTGTTTATGCACAATTCGAAAACGTTATCATCTAGATTCATAAATCAGGATAAAGTACATACTTTGTTGTTCCCTAATTAATGGAAATCCATCTAATCTAGTGGAGCCTCATCTGTAGTCTTTCATGAGACTTAAGATCCTTTCTAGTTTTGACTTTCATCTCCATTTGAATAACTGGCTGACTTTTTTCTCCCTGAAACTCATAAAACACAGATGGGAAACTTTGATGATGAGTACTTTAAGGGGACAGAAGAATCTAATCAGTTCCGTCGGGAATATGAAATGAGATGCGCAGAATGAAACAGGTAAATCACTGAGCTACTTTCCTTCTTTCTGTATCATATTGTTTTCTACTAGATGCAGTTCCTCTCAATTTGTCATATGGTTCTAACCCCTCAACCTGTCTCTGACAATAAAAATTGTGCAGGATGAAGGTTTGGATGTTATTGGTGAAGACTGGAAACTTTGAAAAACATGGCATCTGATATGAATGAGGTTGCTCGCTGCACTTTATTTCTTGTCATATGGTAATTATAGCAAGTTACTGACAATTAACTGAATAACTGTGATCATCAGGAATTGGACAGACAAGTCCCTCTGATGGACGAAATGGATGACAAGGTCTGTTATCTGGCAGCCATCAGTTCTGGAGGCTCCATCTAGGAATTGTCTAGCAACTCTCATTTTGCTATGTAATGATGATGTAGGTGGATAGAGCCAATGCAGATTTGAAGAATACCAACGTGAGACTGAAGGAGACGGTTCTTCAGGTAAGACCCTAACACTTTTGTTCTACGCTTGCTAACTATTGTTTGGATAGTTTGGTGACCTCATACCATTTGTTTTCACATTGACTTGTTATCAGCTTAGATCAAGTCGCAACTTTTGCATTGACATCATCCTTCTCTGTGTCATTCTTGGTATTGCGGCCCTACTTTACAAGTAAGTATAATATTCATTCCCAGCAAATTCCAGTTTCATGTCCAAAACGATGCTAGGGTAGGTCTTAGTATCACTATTGCTAATGTGATGCTGAGATCTTCGTTAGTTTGTGTTTGTTGCAGTACAAGAGTGTACCTTTTGTTACTGCTCATGATATGCTTTCTGTTTTTGCGTTGCAGTGTTCTAAAAAAGTGAGGCGGAATTCTGCCTTGGAACCGCTCATGTCGTGGTCCCTTTGTCACCATGGTTCTACCCAGTTCTTGAGCGATTTGTGTGCACCAGTTATTTGTGTTGTCGTATATCTGTATTATTATCTGTGCAAGTTGAACTTTGGCTAGCTTGTTGAAGAGAAAACTGGTAACATGTCTGCTGTATATCTGGGAGTAAATTCGTAGCGGGAAAGAGTACACGGCATCATTCTTATCGTCTTATCGAACCATGTAAGCGTGCTCATGTATATTCATTCGTCAGGGCTTCGTCTCCATGCTCTCTTGAATCAGTCTTGAACTCTTGATACCAAGAGCAGCTTTAATGCAACCTATTGTTCGTTTGCATTTTGTAAACCGGCCATTGTGCAAGAAGTAAGAACAAAGACGGTTTCAAGTAAATACCAGCACAATCCTGTCCGATTCCTCGAAAATTGAGATTTTTTTCCACCGGTCTAGGAAAGGCCCCTTGTGCTATTCCCTTGGTACTTCTTCAGTTTCGACAGCGGTTGGAGGTGATTGGGTCGTCGTCCCCAGACACACCACCCAGCCTCTCCTCTCTCGGCTTCCCCACCTGGCCTGCCGCCTGGCCACTCCCTGGTGGCCCTCTCGCTCGGCCTCCTCCACTCCAAACCTCGGTCTCCGGGCCGTCTCCCGCCAACACCAATTTCGCCCGCCGCCGCTCTCCCATCTCATCCCACTCGGCCACTCCCACCCCATTAAACCCCGCCCGAAAGGCGCGCCCTCGAGCAGTTGAGACCCCCGTGGCCAGAATCCGATCCCCAGCCGCCGCGGCTCGCTCTCGTCTTTTCCCCCTCTGCCCGAATACTCGCGCGGCTGCTCCGGCGGCGGCGGCGATGAGCGCGGTGAACATCACCAACGTGGCGGTGCTGGGACAACCCCACCGCCTTCCTCAACCCCTTCCAGTTCGAGATCTCCTACGAGTGCCTCGTGCCCCTCGACGACGGTACGAATCGCCTGTCTCATTTTCTCGGCTCCCCCGTGATGCGTGGCGGCGGGCTAGGGTTTCGCGCGTCGTGAGATCGATGGGTGTCGCTTTTGATGCAGCGCGGATACCGGGTCATGTATGGGGTGGGCTTTGCTATCTCTGCAGGATGGGATCAGGAGGGGGGAGTCCAGTCGAGCGCCGCTGCATCGGTTGCATTCTGTTCGGCAGTTGTGCATAGATGCGAACGCCATTGCTGTCGGACAGTAGGCTCCACTGTTATAGTTCGATGCATATGTATTCCTGGAATGGAGTATGTTTTGGGATGCAGGGCGATTGGCGAATCTATGAATGATAAGAATTGCTGGCATTTTTTTTACATACAAGCTAATTGTTGGTTCACAAACAATTAAGAAAGGTTACATGGAATTTGGTGTGGTGGGGGCGGGGGGACTGAACTGCCAGTTCTAGAGCTCACATTGTTTGTATGCTCATGGCAGTTAGCTTCTCTTAGTCATATTCTAGCCTTCACGTAACAATTATGATGCAACACAATTTCCACTATGCTATTCTGTACCATGTGATTCTTAATCATATGTTCTATCCTCCATTACTAGTGTCTTGAACCAGTATGTCATATGACTGAACCTATTTGCCTAGCATGTCATTGAGCTGTATACTTGTATTGTCAAAATCTGAGTGCCACATTAGATAATCATGTGGCAAAAAAAATTGCATGCACCCACCCGCGCCATCCGTGGATGATTGCCTACAATCTAGCATTAATGAATGTGCAATGGATAAATGTCATGTTATTTGTATCTTGTACCTACAAGGGATTAAACACCTGTGTTAGCTGTAGCTGATGTAGAAATGTATATTTGTGTTATTGAACTTAACACAGTGGAGTTTCCTTTGAGGTTGTTGTTTTTAATCTTCTATGTTCTATTGCTGGTAACTCCAGAAAAAATTGCTGTATTGTAACTCCAGAAAAAATTTGCTGTATTGCTTACTGTTTATTCACAGCACTCTGCAGTAGTTAATCTGCTGGCCTCTTTCATAAGCTACATGACTCTATGGGATCCTGCTAGCTTCAAAAGCTGTTTGAGTGGGGTTGGGCATTATCTAGATAATTCGGTCTAGACATGTTTGCTTTACTTCTCGCCTCCTGTGGCTCTGGTTTGTTGATAGTGGCATAAAGCATATCGTGATAAGTGCTCATAGAAATTGTACAGATATAGATATAATTTATGGAATATGCATGGATATTGTCTTGTTTGAGGTAGTTTTAATTGTAGCACATGTCTATTTTTCCCTGCATACCATAAAGACGTATTGAGGACATGATCTGTATGAGGCATATATGCAATTCATATGTTTTGATTTCTTGTCTTTGCTTTTGGATATTGGATTTAAAAATACATGTAAAAGAGCTTTGTGCATTTCAGATCTGGAGTGGAAGCTTATATATGTTGGATCAGCTGAAGATGAAAACTACGACCAGCAGCTTGAGAGCGTGCTTGTTGGCCCTGTCAATGTTGGGACCTACCGTTTCGTCCTCCAGGTATTAAAATCGATGTTGTGTTGCTCTATCTACTTACCTAAAGTCAAAACATTCACGAGACACAATAGGTTCTGAATTTTTTTTAAGAAAAAAAGTGTGAGCATTGCTTGTGATTTCCCCTTTTGTGTTAAGCCTACCCAATTTTTGAAAAATGATATGGCAATCCAATTGCAGGCTGACCCACCGGATCCCTCAAAGATCCGTGTGAAGAAGACATTAATTTGTGTGACTGTGCTGCTATTGACATGCTCTTACATGGGCCAGGAGTTCATGAGAGTAGGCTACTATGTGAACAATGATTATGATGATGAGCAATTGAGAGAAGAGCCTCCAGCAAAGGTGCTAATTGACCGGGTGCAGAGAAATATCTTGGCTGACAAGCCCCGAGTCACCAAGTTCCCTATCAACTTCCATCCTGAACCCAGTACAGGCACAGGGCAGCAGCAGCAGGAACCCCAGACGGCCTCGCCAGAAAACCACACAGGCAATGGTGAGGGGAATGGAAGCAAGCCTGAGGCTGACCAATGAACACAGTTGGCTTCAAATATTTTGATGTGCGCCACTTACAGGTTGTGATGTAATATTACAAACGGGATTAGTGGTTATGCATTGCCCTTGGATCCTGGTTCTAGCACATAGTGGTTGTTTAGAACTCTTTGTTCTGTACCTTGAGAGATGCAAATGCAAGGTACCTGGATGTTTCCTTGGACATGGTATTTCAGCCTGTTCCCCTGCAATTACTGTATGCTTTAGAGTTTAGAGTAGTGTTTTTACCTTAAAGCTACTCACTAGCTAGTCTTGGTCACCTGCTTAGGCCATTGCGGTATAGCTTCTAACTGCAATCGTTTTGTTCACTTAAGCAAGCGGTGAAATGAAATGACTTGTGATTGCAAGTATATGCTCTGCTATTGCGCTTTGTTTGACCTCTGTTTGCATATATCGATTATGGATGCAATGAATGCTTCTTTAAAGACATTAAGCTTGCCGATGCCTGCTGCTTTCATCAACTGTTCAGGGCTTGATTGCAATTTGAATTTGCTGCCAATTGGATGCATGCTCCAGTGACCAGCGTACATATGGATGCATATGCATGCTCCCATGACCAGCGTACATTTTGTCTCAGTTTTTATGGACGGCACAAAACCTCTGCATGTCCAATCGGGCAGCCTGCCAAGCTTACGCTGCTGCTGCTGCTGCTGCTTCAGATCAAGCGAAATGTGAGCAAATGCAGCGAAAGCATGCGCTCCAAGAACAGCAAACCTGAGGAAATACTGCCAAAAAAAAAAAACAGCAGAACCCTTTTCTGAAGCTTTTTGATAGACAACTTTGCACGACGATTGAGTACTGTACCAGGATGTGTGCGTGAATTTTTCTAGACCTTTTTTTTGTTCCTGCAGCTTGCAGCAGCAACCCCTTGTCAGGATCATTTCATTTGTCATCTCTCATCTTTTCACCTCTTTGTTTTTGAACTAAACTTTCACCCCCTCCCCCTCTCTCTCTCTCTACAAAATTCGTTGTAGTGTGATTTTAGCATGACGATGAGCCAATTGCACTAATTTTAGTTCTTATATTAGAAAATCTTTGTGGTGATCTTTAGTGTAGATTATGTGCAGCTGTGGACCGTGGTCGGTGTTCAGTTACCAGAGCAGAGGGTGTACGAGTTTGAACTTTGAAATGTCCAGCTGATGCCTGGACTTGATGATATTCTTTGGTGCCTGGACTTGAACAAAGCTAAAAAGGGTCATGCTTGTTTCTCGTCTTGTGTTTCTATCTTTATGACTACTAGCATTTCTGATTTCTGAAGGTTGAGGAAACTGATTGCGCTTTTATGAAGCGACATGCTTAGCTGACTTGTTCGATTATTGAGGTCGGTTATGAGTCGTCATACATAGGTACACTACGCACGACGCTTTTCCGTGTGGATGCCACCGGGTTTAGGGCGTGGCTGGAGAGATCTCTGCCTGATTCTGTCGAAGCAGCTTTTAGCCTTTTATCATCTATATATACTACTAGCTTCTTTGCTTTACCCGGTCATAAAAATATATCATTTTATCATAATATGTATATAAACCTTATGAAAACTACTGTTAGACTGTGTATAGGAGCCCCCAAAAAACCCCATCTATTTTGACCGTTTCTGAAAAGTGAAAACCAACATTCCTTTGAACGCCGATGGCACCGCCGGCGGTTGCTACTGTCTTCCTGTGGGTGCACCAGCGACAAAACAGATAGATACTGATATACTAGTACTCCATTCCATGCCTTCTACTCCACTTCATCAGAAGGCAGCGTCGTACCATTCAGTAAGGAAATCAATCACCTTTATTTGGCACATTCGTTGTCACTTGTCAGTATCATCGGCAGTCCTGCATTCCTGCTCCACTTCTCTGAAGCTTTGGAAATTCGATCTGCTTCTGCATGGATCGACATGCTTACCTGGCTGCTTCTTTTATATATATATATATATATATATATATATATATATATAATATAATCATGGAGATAGATAGATAGAATATACTATATAGATAGCGGGGCTACACCGGTTTCTTGAATCCTCTGGCGGCACCGTCACCGCCGCGCCGGCGGTTGCAGCTGGTGGCAGTTGTCCACAAGAGACGAACACACGCAGCACTGTTTCCTAGTGTGTATATATATATGCTGCTTCGTAGAAAATAAGCTGAGCTGTTTCTAGTGAGACATGCATCTCTGTTCTGAATTCTGAAACCATGCATATGCTAGGATCATAGTTATCCTGAATGACATTAATAATGGCACTAATAAAACATGCATGGAGAAGCAAGCATCTGCTCGTCTGCGTGCAACTAACCATGAGCGAGCGCCATCCGCCATGGCAGCAGCCGCCGCCGGTTTTCATTCCTTCTCCTGCACCGAGCATATCCGTTGTATCTGCACTGCAGCGCAGATATATAAACAAGTGAGTGACGTCTCCGAACGGGAAACTTTGTCCCGGAACAGACGAAGGAACAGTTTCAATTTCAACCACGGCAAGCTGACAAAGGTGCCGACCAAGCAAAATGCCACGGCAGCGTTCATATGCAAGTCCGTGCTGTACTTTCATCAGTTCCGCTTCGCTTTTATTCAGATCAGAAAAGGCGTGCATGCATGTGCCGCGCTCCGCTCTTTTTCACAACATAAATCTGAGGATTACACGGCCACCATGATGTTCAACTCTAATACAAGTATACACCATACCATATGATCCTTTTTCGGATCGATGACTTTATTAGTGTTTTTATCGGCTAGGGTTATTTTTTTTACATACTTTTAATGCTCCATGCATACGTCCGAACATTGATGTGATGGTTGATGTGATGAAAAATTTTGGGAAATGAAGGGAACTAAACAAGGCCTTACTTCACCTGCCTGCATTGTGTCAGAAGAACATAAGATGTCAGTTTGATTGCCCTTATGGTTTCGTCGGTGTCGACCATTTGAGTAAATGGATAGGGAGAATTAGGTGGAAGGTAAAAAAACTCAGTTTAGGTATTAGACTTTTTCTTTTTCGAATTTGGGTAGAAGACCCTAAAACAAAATTTTTTGAGGCGGAAGATCTTTCTTTTTCGAATTTAGGTGGGAAGATCCTGAAACAAAATTTTCTTAGGTGGAAGGTCTTCCGTCCATTTTCAGTACTTGACGGCGCGTTAAGTAGGGGATAAAAAGACGATTTTATCTCTGAGTAAAAAAAAATAAAAAAAGAATTCCGATTGTTTATAATATTTTAAGTATATTATATATTTATATTATTCAATATATAATCACATATATATATTTTTAGCACATCCGCACATATATGTCTCACATGTTGTTCGCACACACATTTTAGAAGAGTTACAGTGATCATTTTTATGTTCCAGTGTTTCCAGATAGGCTTGGTGTAGCTAAAAATCTGGGAGTGGAGATGAAATATTCTGTCTCCATTCTCGCAAAACATTTAATTTGGATGGGGAACTACTCTAAAACATTCGGTTTTTTTTAACATGCTCATAAATTTTAAAAATAATGTTCGTTTCTCTAGATTTAGTTTTTTACAACGTACCAAGATATGTATTAGTAAATGCGAATCTAGAAATGTTGAAATGTCTTCTATTAGTTTGGGACTGAGGAAGCAGCAAAGGTGCTATCCGCATAAACAACCTTGTGTTCTGATACAAAAGACAGGTTTTCAGGTGCACAAATACACTTTTAATTCCCGCAGGGTAAAATCTGTATATATACGTATTCAGAAATTATTATTTTTCCTATATAGAAGAATCCCGTCTGCTTTGTTCACCCGCCGCCTGACAGCGCGAGTCCGTCCCCGTTAAGAAGCGCCCCGCCACCGCCACCACGCCCACCATCCAGACACACTCGAATCGCAGACACGAACGACTCCTCGGGTGGGGAGAAGAGGCGGGGGAGAGAGAAGCGCGCGACGAGTCGTCGAGTCGACGAAGACGGCAGCCGCCATGGAGGAGAGGGTGCCGCTCCTGCCGCAGTACACGTTGCGGGACGGCGACGGACGGGAGCAGAAGTGCGGCGGCGGCGGCGGCGTGAGGTGGTGGAGGGAGCTGCTGGCGCGGGAGGCCGGCAAGGTCGGCTGCGTGGCCCTGCCGATGGCGGCCGTGAGCGTGTCGCAGTACGCGGTGCAGGTCGCGTCCAACATGATGGTCGGCCACCTCCCCGGCGTCCTCCCGCTCTCCGCCTCCGCCATCGCCACCTCCCTGGCCAGCGTCTCCGGTTTCAGCCTGCTCGTACGTTTCGCATTACGCGCACCGTCCCTTCTCGTCTCCTTCGTGCTTAAATTTGTTATACACAAGCGTTTTACTGTCCCCGTGTTAGTCGAGTTCACAATTCCTTCAAAATCCGTAAGTACAAGTACTGCAGAATCTGGGAACCGAAAAAAAAAACGGAACAACACTTCAATTGAATCGTAGGTTGTCTACTTGTCTTCAACTTCAACTAGCGTATTAGATGGAATTGTCTTCACGATTCCGATCTATTGCAGCACTAGCACCGATGGTAGCCAGTAGGGAACATGGAAATTATTATACAGTGATCCTTCAACATCGCATCGTATTTAGAACTGGCGTTCGAAATTTTAGATACGTGTTTAGTTTATTTGATGAAAAAATGACTGTATCTGTACAGGTAAGTTATATAGGTTATCTTATTGATCATACGAGCTGCAGCTGCTGCCGAGCCGAAATTGTATGCATGCATGCATGGCAGGTTAGTCCTTCATGATTTCGTCAACTAAATAAATCTTTGCAGAATGGGGAAACAGCCTTTTTTATCAAACAAACTTATGTTTTCGTTCAAGTATAAACTTGCTCTCCTTATCCAGCACTCCTGGCGTAACCATGTCTTTAGCACAACTACTAGCAACGTCTTCATTTTTTATCCTGATGCGACTATCTTCTGATCTGATCTAAAGAAAACTATCGCCAATATTATTGTTCTTCCTGTAAGCCAATATTATTGTTCTTCCCGTAACGTAACTTGTGTGCTTCTAAAAACAGATTGGGATGGCAATGTGATTGGAAACTCTATGCGGTCAAGCCTATGGGGCAAAACAGTATGACAAACTGGGGATGCACACCTATAGAGCTATAGTCACACTCATTGTTGTGAGCATTCCAATTTCACTTCTGTGGGCATTCATAGGCAAACTCCTGATCCTCGTAGGTCAGGACCCTTTGATCTCAAAGGAAGCTGGGAGATACATAGTTTGGCTGATTCCAGGTCTCTTTGCATACGCCATCAGCCAGCCTCTCACAAAATTTCTACAGTCTCAGAGTCTGATAATTCCTATGCTTTGGTCCTCCATTGCAACTCTGCTCTTGCACATTCCTCTTTGTTGGTTATTAGTGTTCAAGACCAGTTTGGGGTATATTGGAGCTTCTTTGGCGATAAGCTTGTCATAATGGTTAAATGTGATTATGCTTGCTGCTTACATCAAATACTCGAATTCTTGTAAGGAGACCCGCTCGCCTCCTACAATTGAGGCCTTCAAAGGAGTTGGTGTGTTTCTACGCCTAGCTCTGCCATCTGCACTGATGTGGTGGTAATTATAGTGATGTTCTTAAGCCTCTTTCTCTTCTTCTGTGTAAGATTCCATATTGGGTTAACGAATTCTATTCCACAATTTTATATTTTCGAATGGTGGTCTTTTTGAGATCCTTATTCTTGTCTCAGGGATTTTACCAAATCCAGAGCTGCAAACTTCAGTTCTTTCAATCTGGTAAGTACTTTCACATCTACAGTAACATGCAGTTGCGGTACATTTATTTTTCTAAAAGTATTTGCATTCTCTTCATCAGTTTGACGACTATCACGTTAATGTATACTATACCTTATGGGCTTGGAGCCGCTGCAAGGTATGAAGAAGGCTAACCACTCCTAGATGCTACTTCCATATATCAATACGAACTACAAAGTCATAATTAATTTCGTTCATATTGGCCAATGAGCAGCACTAGGGTAGCAAATGAATTAGGTGGTGGTAACCCTGAAGGAGCTCGATCAGCTGTTCTGGCTATCATGTGTATTGCAGTGATGGAAGCAGTTATAATCACAATTATATTGTTAGCGTCACAGCACATCTTGGGCTATGCATATAGCAGTGATAAGGATGTTGTCGCGTATGTCAATGCAATGGTTCCCTTTGTGTGCGTCTCTGTTGCTGCTGACAGTCTACAAGGTGTTCTATCAGGTTACATCTCTTAACTTTCTTAGATTGTTTATCTATCTTTCTCTTCAAAAGTGTATAAAGAAAAATTATTTTTCCTGTTTTTCTGAACCTCGAAAACACATCTTCCGATTATAGCTGTGTGAAGTTATGAGACAAACTTGTTTTTGCTCTTTACACCAAACGACTGCACCTTTTACCCCATAGTTGATTTGCATAATACAATCTGCGTGCTCTTGTAACAAGCCCTGTCAGGTGCCAAGTGACAATTAATGTTTTGTCAGTCATGCCAATGTCATACCAGGTAAGATGCCCCTTCTGTTTTTACTTTCTTCCACGATACTAATGCTATTGTATGTTGTGGAAGCAAAATTTTTTACTCGGGGAGTTACTTGTTTGTTCCTTCAAAAATGGGCTCTTACGTGAACATGGATGCCGGTGTTTTCATCAACACGCATCTAGCAGAGATGTTCCCGTAAGCAGGCTCCACATCACTATGTATGCAAATTACACCTTTTCTCCTAGCTACTAGTGGTATTTCTGTCTGCTACATATTTTGGTTTACTTCTTCTGAAGAGTGTTGGGGCACATGAATAGCGATCCGAACTTAAAACTACACGCAAGGGTGTGGTTGTCATGTTGTAATGTTTGATGACTGACACCGCTAAACTTCACAGAACAGAAGCATTCTGATTGTTCATGCCCTCTCTGTTCCTCTCAAGATACATTGGTGTTAAATGCTAAGAGCATCTCCAATCGTTTAGAAAAATGACTTGCTATCCTTGTTTTATTGGGAAAAGAAGAAAAAATGTTCTCCAACAGATTGGGATATGACTTGACCTAAATTTTTCCAAGTTGAAATCGGAGGCCATCTACTTGCTAGATTACCAAGTCAGCTGACTTGCTATCCCGCGTTTCTATGTTATTTTTATCAAGTGGAATCTCTCGCGCCTACTTTTTGTATGATTTTTACCACCAACTACTGGAGATACATGAAAAATTTACTTGCCAAAAGTTTCATAAGTATACAAATGTTTACAAGTGCTAAAATACAATTGCCCAAGTCATTTTTTCAAACAATTGGAGATGGTCTAACCCTTCTAATTTTGTGACAATCAGGTATTGCCCGAGGATGCGGGTGGCAGCACTTGGGCGCCTATGTCAACCTGGGCTCGTTCTATCTCGTTGGGATTCCAGCGGCACTCTTCCTCGGATTTGTTCTGAAGATGGAAGCGAAAGGGCTTTGGATGGGCATTTCCTGTGGCTCCATAGTTCAATTTTTACTTCTTGCCGTCATAACATTCTTCAGCGACTGGGAGAAGATGGTTTGTGCTTTCTATAAACCTATGCAAGCCTTCTTTTTTTCCTTTATCAACACTGAGCACAGAAAAAAAAGAACCTGTTTCCGTCTTTGCAGTCTGAGAAGGCAAGGAAGAGAGTTTTCAGCGATGAGCCGTCAGATAAGGAAACTTTGGAAGCGAATGGATCGAGTTTGCTCTAATTTTGGCACGAGTCATCTGACCCCTTGTAATGACGCAGTGGACCCTCTTGGAATAGGTTTATGATGCCTTGCTTGCTTTCTGGTCTCTGAACTGAATGTACATGGAACTTGCTGAACTCTGACCAGTGTTCTGTGTTCGTGCTTGCTTGTGTTTGTTGAAATAAAGGGACAATTGTATCAGAAAAATAAGGCACGGTGATAATATTGTAGAGATAATGGTAACCATAGTTTGCAACTTTGCATGTCTGTACCCTCTTTTGTGTTACCGTGGAGTTGGTCCACTATTTTCTGCGCCAGCAGCTCATCGTCGACTCGGCATATGCATGACATTAGGTGTCGATTATTAACTGAAGCAACAGCAGAATCATCATCGACTCAGCATATGCATGATATTAGGTGTTGATTATTAACTGAGGCCTTGTTCAGTTGGCGAAATTTATGGTGAAAAGTTACTATAACACTTTTGTTGCTATTTGACAAACTTTATCCAAACATGACCTAACTAGACTTAAAAGATTTGTCTTGACATAAACAAATTAAAAGTACAATTAGTTATTTTTTTACCTGATTTATGCATGCGTCTAAAGATTCGATGTGACGGGTACTACGCAAAAATTTTTGGGGAGATTTTATGAACTGAAGTTGGCCTGAAGCAACAGCAGAATAACACGACATTAGGGCAGATTTATAGATATAAACCAATACTCATGCCGTGATGAGTTCTCTTCCATAGGAAAAAAAAAACTGGCCGAAAAACAAACTTAACAAATTTAGTGAATTAATAAGATCTGACGAACTTAAAAGTTCGAATCACCAGCATAAGATTACCACACAACAAAGCATTAAAGGTATTCTGTTCTGAAATCAGGATCTCTCTCAAAAGTTACTGAATGTAAATCCTGAGCGACAACATGGTAACATTGGGCACCAATTCATATATCTTTTGCACAGATACAGAGGATAGATGAGGAGACTTGGGCATGCATGGCATCAACCAGAATATAGGAATACAGAAACATTAGCCGACCAGAAGTCCAGAAGTATAACTACACATGCTGTAATACTGTGCATGCTTTTTATCTCAATTTTGAAAATAATTTATTCCCTGTTTCCTGTTAGTGAAGGCTATTCCTCAAGAATAAGAGGAAACACATGAGCACGAATAGCTGAAGATCGTCGAGCCTCAAAATTTCAGTAACAGTGCCGAGAAAAGCAGCATACAGCATCAACCCTGACAATAGAGAAGGGCATGGAGCTGGCAGACACAAAAAGGATACAAACTACGAGTGTCAACAGCACCTGCACATAGCACCAACAGTCAACAGCTAAGTTGCATGCAATAAGAAAGTATGTGAATTCACAGAAACAAGATCAAAATGTTATCCATATGGGCAATTTCGTCTAAAACAACAGACTCCTCTGAACAGAATAACTAACTACTCCCTCTGTTCCAAATTGTATTCCAAATTGTAAGTCGCTCCAGCTTTTTTAAATACATAGTTTTTGCTTCACGCCTAGTTATACATTATGTCTAGATACACAGTAAAAGTTATGTATCTAGAAACACTAGAACAACTTACAATTTGGAATTGAGTAGGTCATTTTAACTCCACAATTGAAAGGTCACAAAATCTTGATAGCAAATAACAACATAATAGCCCATTTCCATCCCGGTCCATCCCATATACCCTCACACCATATCCCAGAACATGATGATGAGTGAGTGATACAATACTCTATAGCACTGCAAGATCACAGTTCATTTGATTAACGCGCTTGAAAACTTATTTGTGCTATGCCACATCAATTCTCCACAAGTTCATAGAGAAGAATTCTCCACAAGCCACACTCATCCCTCCTTGCACTTAAAGTTGATCTGAAATGGAGCGCAAATTTGCAGGATCTCACCATTGAAAAGGCTTGTTCTGATCAGTCCATAATGACCTTGGCGCCAACTGCCTTCATCTTCTCGACGATCGCCTCAGCCTCCTCCTTGGATAAGCCGCCCTTGATCACCGCAGGCGCCTTCTCCACTAGCTCCTTGGCCTCCTTCAGCCCCAGGTCAGTGAACGACCGGATCTCCTTGATCACCTTGATCTTGCTCGCCGCGTCGAACCCCTCCAACCGCAGCTCGAAGACCGTCTTTTCGGCTGCTGCCGCCGCCTTCTCCCTAGCCGCGCCGGCCGTGGCACCGCCGCCGCCGCCCAGCCCCGCGGCAGAGTTGAGGATGGCGATGGGTGGTGCGGAAGGGATGTCGAGGCGGCGGAGGAGGAGAGAGGAGAGAGCGGCGGTCTCCGCGAGGGTCAGGGAGGAGACCTCCTCGACGAGACGCCACACGCGGTCGGACGGCGGCGGGCGGGACGGGGAGGACGGGTCGAAGGTGGAGGAGTCGTAGTCGGTGGGAAGCTTGCGAACATCGATGAGCTCCTCGGCCGCAGCGGTGGAGAATGACGCTGGAAAGCGATGGCGGCGGAGGAAGAGGCGGTGGCCGGAGCGGAGCAAGGAGGAGGCCATGGCGACGAGGCTAGGGTTCTGGCTGCGGGATGCAGCATGGGGGAGAGGAAGATGCGTTTGGAAGTTTGGATCTGGGCTTAGGCCCGTTAGAAATTTCGGCCCGGTAACCCCTCAGATGAGATGGGTTCAGTTTTTAGATTAGGCGGTGGCCGGAGCAGGCCGAACGAACACATCCGGAGCAGGAGCACCTCCCAGAAAAAAAACATGGCTAGTTAACAAGTACGCTGTCAGTTGAAGCTTTTGACAGAGTTTTACCCTACACATAGCAAACATCATCACAAATCTGAGGACAATGCGCCAATGAAACAGGAGATGAATACATTTCATCTGATTGTACCAGAGTGTCCATCAATCAAAGTATATATTCATCACTGGAAATGACAAATCGCAACTGCTACTGATCATCCAGGGAAAGGAATTGCTACATCAGTTCATGAGCTTTGCTTAGGTCTACACCGACATATAGATGATATAAAAAGTCTCGCTAAAGAGTGAGTATACAAAAGAGCCCATTCAGCATGTCCAACGTCAGTAGCTCTTTCCATACCCATCAGAAGATGTGAACAATGTCATACGCAAATCTATCTCTCGTCAAGGATGAACTCAAGCAGAAAAGGACCAACACTGAAACAGCTGAATACATAGACAGGAAAGCTGCATAAACATGTTTAGCAATTAGGAAAATAAACTGCTTTGCTGGTTCAGAGATTGTTTTGTATGATTGTCTAAAATATTTAATTTTCATTTATATTCCACCTTGACAAAATTGATGGCAGATTGGCAGCAGTAAACAGAAATCTGAGATATTCGTTGGTAGGCTTTCACTCCCTAGATAATAGCTGTATGTTACCTAATATGCAACCAGTAGAGTATGAATATGTTGATTTACCATCCCAGCTGTTTGCAATACTCAGCCTATCTATATAAGCACATGAAGAACAGAAATAGAATATCAACAATACTGTTTATGTTTATAAATTATCAAAGAAAAAGGATACGTCCAGAACAGCACGAATGACTGCAAAGAAAATTGCACTGTATTAGGACATCATTAAACAACATGATAAGCAACAGAATATGACATGGCAGTAAACAAGGGCTTACCATAAGGCCACCAAAAACACCTTCAATTGAAATCCTGGTCCAACTATCGAAGTATGTCTGGACCGAAAACTTTGACTTCGCTAAGAGCCCAATAGATGCAACCATCATTATCAGAAAGTAAAAGACAAATCCTGTCAAGCCTGTGAATCCCCAGATTCCAGCAACAACTCCACCAATGATCGACAAGAATGTTCGACTGTAACATGAAAAATACCTCATGTTTAGGATAAACCACCACAGTTAAAATAGCAAATCAGTCAGGTATATTCAACATGGGAGGTCCTAATGATACATTAGAAGGGGAAGTTGAGGGGTATGTCATCACACAAAATTATGTCTTCATGACTTTTACATTGTGCCTGAGATCTGTTTATAAGGAATATTATGTACGTTTTCAGTTGAACCTATTACTTACTGAAGTGTGAATACTCTCTGAAAGCATGCTAAAGAATAAAAAAATTATGGCCAAGCGCAACACTAAAAGTATAAAAACCACAAAACCCTTTGCACACTGAACACGCCTAGTGGATCTAAGGGGTACTTCTCACCTCTCGATAAAATAAAAAAATCATATCAGATAACTGCTCAGTGCTCATGGATAACAGCATGAATTTCACTATTCATCAAGCATCATGGAATTCAATCCCTAGTTCGTAGGCCTAGCAATGTAATAGCATGAAAAACAAAGCAGATCCGGATAATTCAACATAGAAAGGAGCAATTAACCGGTCACAACACTGTTAAATATTTAATAAATCTGAGTGACCTCCACAGGTTGTAGAAAAAAATATATATTTCAGGTTTATCAACTCGCAACTCCCTTCTTTGTCTCTTATCAACATTTCAAAACGTTAAACACTCTATAGTCTGGCTAAGTGCAACACTCACACCACAAAACCCTTTGCACACTAAACCCGCCTAGCGGATCTAAGGGGTAGTTCTCACTTCTCAACTGAATAAAAATGTCTTAGCAGATAGCTGCTCAGTGCTCATGGATAACAGTACGAACTTCACTATTCGTCAAGTATGAATTCAATCCCTACTCCCTAGGCCTAGCAAATCAGATGTGGTTAATTCAACTTAGCAGATTCAACTAGGCATCTATAGTCTATAGATGGGTGGAATTCACCTATCACAAAGTTTGCTAAATCCTCTCATGTGACCCCCGCAACTAGGATGGCTGCAACTTAACAGCACAATTGTAGGAAAAGATATTTCAATTTATCAACTGGTAACTCCATTCTCCTTCTCTGATCAACATTTAAACACACTATAGTCTAGCATTTACCAAGCAAAACTCTCCAGCATATGTGGGACCTAAATTACCGCGTGATTAGGCTACCAGTCCAAGAGATCTCGCTAAATCCAGATCAAACCTAAAATTAAACTAAGCGCACCTCCAGATCGGATCGAGCGCATGGGCTAATGGGGAGGGGGCGGAAGGAAGAGAGAGATAGACCTGTAGTAGATGGACTTGACGTTGCTGGTGAGGTTCTCTGCCTGCAGGATCGGAACATCGTCAGTTGAAACGCCGCCGGTCGCCGCCATCGCTTTGACAGCTTCGTGGGAGATTCGGATGCAGAGGCTGGGGCGGAACCACGGAACGAACAGCGGCCTGTTAGATTTATTGTGGTTACTGTGGGCCAAGCCCATTAATATATTTAATAAATCAATAACTCTATGGTGTGTAATTGTTAGAATTATTGTTGGTACCGGATTGTAATTTAAAGGGACGTTGACTCAATGGGATTTATTTCATCTAATTTGAGAAGTTGAGAAACAGACCAAGGTGTGCCACACGCGCGCCGCCGCCGCCGCCTGGGCCGAGGTAGGCAGGTGTGGCGTGTTAATTTTGTTTCAATTCAATACGCACTAACCACGCCTTAATCATGGTAGTTTCCATCTCATCCCTTGACCTATCGAGACCCTGCACAGGGGATCGGCAATTATGTTTTTGGGGAGAGTGATCTTCGCCGCCGTTCTTGTTCTTCAGGAGGATCACCGTCATCATCTTCTTCCCGACGGTTGTTGTTCGTCTTTTTCTTCCTGGTGGTCTTCATCCTCTTCGTTTCCTTCTACTGTGACATGACAAGGAGATTGGACAAGGATTCGGACCTTCAAGTTCATTAAGGATGGGCGGGTACGAACTGTTCATCTTCTCTCTGTTTTTCGTTATTCAGAATATTATTCCGTCATATTGTTTTAGTAGCACTGTTGATCATGTTGCAATACTAGTCTTCTGTTGTTTCGTAAGTTTTGCAGTGCTGCTGTTAGATATATTTTCTGGGTTGCTGTCTGTTACATATTTCCTGAATGTTGCAGTAGCTTTGTTACATTGTTTCAGTAGTTGCTGTATATATGTTTCAGTAAGCATGTTTCGTTGTTTCACATGCTTTTCTACAATAGATGATATATTATGTTTTATTATCCTATATATGCTTCACACGTTTGTTTCACATATGTACCATACTGCTATGGTCATATGTGATATTATGAAATCACTTTTATATTATCTCTATTATGCCGTCATCATAATGTTAATTTACGGAATTAAAATGACATGTAAATTGCCTTTATATCTAACAATCCAAAAACCTAATTATAGGCATTTTTGTGTCAGTGGTTTTGTTGCCGTGTTAAGGCCTGATGCTTTTGATGGGAAAAATTTCTTGGTATGGAGAGCTAAAATGGAATTGTGGCTAATTGCTATGTCATGCTTTCATGTGATTGAGAGCAAGTCTGCTAACTTGTCTCCTGAGAATGAGGCTAAGTTTGCAGTGATTAGCGCACTTGAAGCAAAATTCCAGAAATGCTACATCATACTTCCCACAGGTAAAGAGTTGTGGGATGCACTTGTTGGAAAATTTGGAGTTATTGATGCTGGTAGCGAGCTGTATCTTATGGAGCAACTGTATGACTACAAGATGGTTGAGAACCGATCTGTAGTGGAACAGACTCATGAGATTCAGGCACTGGCAAAGGAACTTGAGCTTTTTCCTTATCCTCTTCCTGGCAAGTTTGTGGCTGGCGGTATTATCGCTAAGCTGCCACCGTCGTGGAAGAACTTTGCTACCTCTCTCAAACATAAGAGACAAGAGTTCAATGTTGTAACACCCCGGGTTTTAAAATAAATAAAATAAATTAGAATTTAATTAGAAAATGGACAAAACCCTAGATGGAGGAAAATTATAACCAGATGTTTGTTGCATTCATGTCGATGCATAATTTATATTGAGTGAAAAAGATTTTATTAAACTCGTATAGGGCGAATCGATTTTATTCTATTTAGAAAATAAATAAAAAGATTTACGAAAATTTTACAAAATCAAATTCAAATTTTATTTTCAAAATCTAGGAAAAATGTTTTCAAAATTTTATGAACTGGTGTTTATTTCAAACTGGTTTCAAAATTGGATTTGAAAAGAATTAAAAAGAAAAGAAGAAAGAGGCAAAGGACCCAAATTCTCTCCGTTTTCCCCGGCCCGCTCCCTCCTTCCGGTTGGGCCAAGCGAGCTCGCCCCGGCCACCTCCCCTTCTTTCCCCTGCTCCCGGCCCGTTTTTCCCTCGTGGCCCAGTTTCCCCTATTCCGCGCCCGGCCCGCCTCCTCGCTCCTCCCCGCGCACGCGCACCTCCGCTCGGCCCAGCTCCCTCCCGCACGTCAGGCCGTCGTCTCCAACTCCCTCCCTCCGCCCTTCACGCTGCGCCACGGCTTGCGACACCGCTCGCCCTCCTCTGTTTTCCTCGGCCGGGTGCACAGCAGATAAATCATGCCGCCACCCTATCTCCCTCGGCCTATTTAGAAGCCCTAGCTGCCGCCCGCGCCTGCCCATCCCCCCTTCCCCACGATCGGGACGTCTCTGCTCCCGCCGGCCGCGCCGATCAGCCTCACCTTCTCCACCGGCCGCAGCTGCCGCCGAGAAGCCCTCCTCTGCACCGACCGAGGCAACAAGCGCACCCGGAGTTGCACACGGAGGATCAGAGGAGGACTCACCACACCGACTTGGACCGCCCCTAACGCCAGAGCCCGTGCAACGGATCGCCGCCACACCGTGCACCCTCCTGTTAGTATTGATCTCCCTAGTTACTGGGCCCAACGGCCCTTTATCTAACTTGATCCGCTCCTGATCGGGGAGCCCAACCCATTAATGGTTGGAGGGCCCCTGTCACACTGCGGGATATAAAAGGGAGGTGGGGGCCAAGGCACAAGGCACGAGGTTCGTCTGAGCCGCCAGAGACCCCACCGATATTCCCCAACCCTAATCCGATCTAGGGTCTCGCAGCCAGTGACGGGAAGCCCTCCCCGCCGCCGCTGCGTCGACTTCAACCGGCGCGACCTTCACTGCACCGAGCTCTTCCCCACGCCCTCATCCGGATCCGCAAGACCGACGACAGAGACCTATGGCGGACGCCGGATCAAGTTCCAAACCCACCGGAGATGGTCGATTCTCTAACCCTATTGTTCTTTACTTTCACTGTCTAGCACATTAAGCTTTTGTTCATCCATTGTTTAACCTAATCCCGAGCCTATTAACACTAAGTGATCCGATTGGATTTAACATTGGTATCAGAGGACTAAGACTCTAAGTAAATAGATCGGGATTTCTAAGAAAACCACATCGGTTTTGGCCGCCGAGCGACATACCATGAGTATCGTCCCGGGCCAGGGGAGGGAACCGCATCCCCAACTCAGATCAGCGACCCAAATGGCGTTTCCCCAAACCCTAAGAACTCAGAAATCCGATCCGGTTCTGGATCGGGAGCAGAAAGGGGAAGAATCGATTTACCCTAACCCTAAGAATCAGAAAGGGGAAGAATCGGTTTCACCCAAATCCCTAACCCTAAGGATCAGAAGGGGAGAAGTGGTTTCGCCCAAACCTACCTGAGATCAGACGGCGTGCTCCACCGCCGTCGTGCTCGCAACCCGCGGCGTGGCACAGGCAGCCGCCGGGTTCGTCCTAAGGGTGCCGACACGAAACCACTCGACGGCAACGCGCTCAACCCAACGGGCGAGCGCGTGCACCGGCGAGGGGCTCCGCGGCGGCACCAGCTCCTCTCCTGCGCCGTCGTCGTGTCCGGCGGCGGCGCCCCCGTTTTCTTCTGCTCCGCGTAGAGAAGGCGAGAGGGAGAGGGAGAGAGAGCAAATGAGTTTAGGGTTTGGGGGAGGAGCCGCCGGGACCGGTTTTTGTTCGCGCGACATGCGCGCCTGGCCGTCCGATGGCGATGGACGGCCAGGGTTGGTTGGGCCCGATCTGGCCCATGCGGGCGTCCGCGCTCGCGCTGGCGAAGCGGGCCGCGACGGCCCAGGCGAAGGGGTCGCCTCCGTGCGCGCGCGAGGCAGGCCGTGGGCCATTTTCCTCTCTGGTGGCCCATTAGAATTAAGAAAAGGTTTTCCAATTTCAGAGAAATTTTAAGTTAAAATCTCTGTAAATTTTGAACCAACGGAATAAATTTTCAGAGAACATCAGAAAATAAGTATAAGTTTATTCAGTCACGTTTTCCGCTGCAAAGTTTATTTTTGTTCTTTAATTAAATTCGAACCAACGGGAGAATTTAATTGTTAGAACAATTATTAAAATAAGATATTCAGAAAATTTGTAATATTGTTATATATTCTGACCAACGTTGATTATATCAATATTATAAATGTTTTAGCTTCATCAGTTTTATGCATTATTTTTATTTTCTGCCCAACGGTGATATAGAAATAATGCAGAAGGAATTGTATGTTTTAATACTGACCAACGTTGTTTTAAAACATGCAATTTTTTTTTTTATGGATAAGATATTATTTGTGTTAAAGTATCTCACTATTCTGTCAATGGTTTTCAGGAATCAACTGGATCGCTCAGATTCCACCTCTGACTGGGAACAACTATAAGAAGTGGCGCGAGCAGCTTGAGTTAGCCTTGGTCATGACGAACAATGACCTTGCTCTCTCATCACCGTGTCCCGTTGCTCCAGAGGAGCCCGTGAGAGAGGAGAATGAGGAAGATGCCGCTTTTGCGACACGCAAAAGGGATCATGCTGATAAGAGGATGTCCTATGACCTTGAGAAAAGGCAATGGGATAGTTCCAATAAGAAATGTCTCACTTTAGCTAAGGCTACTATTTCAGAGCCTATCAGAGGGTCCATCCCTGAGACACCCACCATTGCTGAGTATTTAGATCATGTTAAGAATCAGTTCTATGCAACTACTAAGTCTCAGGCAAGTGCTCTTATCAAAGAGCTTTGCAATAAGAAATACAATGGTGGTGGCGTTAGAGACCACATACTAAGAATGAGCACCATAGCTGCTAAGCTTGAGTCCATGAAAATTAAGTTACCTGATCCTTTTGTCATTCACATGATCTTTGCCTCACTGCCAAGTGAGTTTGACACTTTTAGTGTCAACTATGACATGTTGCCTGATGACTGGAACATGGACAAGCTCATTAGTATGTGCGTTCAAGAGGAAGAGCGCATTAAGGATTCACGTGGGGACTCTGCTCTCTATGTGAAGGATAATAAGAGAAAGTTTTTTAATAAGAATGCTAAACCACAAGGGAAACCAAAGTGGGATGGCAGCTCATCCTCTAATACTAATGCCAAGGGAAAGGCACCTCAGTTCCAACCTCAGCCTCAGTTCCCTCCTCAGCCTCAGTTCCCAGCTCAGTCTCAGTCCCAGCAGGGAAAGAAGATCACTGTAGACAAAGATCAGTGCATGTATTGCAAGGAAAGGGGCCATTGGATGAAAGATTGTCCTGGATTCCTGAAGTTCCTGAGTAAGAATGGTGAGGATATTATTACATTTGTAGATGAATCCTTGTTTCTAAGTTATGACAAATCCACTTGGTGGGTTGATTCAGGTGCAACTACTCATGTTGCTAATTCTTTTCAGGGATTCGCTACGAGGAAGATCCTGCAAAGAGGAGAAAGAACCATTAAGGTGGCTAATGGAGTACAAGCCGACGTCCAAGCCATTGGAGACGTATCATTAGAATTAGTAAATGGTTTTGTACTTAGGCTTCATGATGTACTCTATGTTCCTTCTTTGCATCGAAACTTAATAAGTGTGTCTAAGTTAGATGATGATGGATTGGCTTGTCATTTTGGAGATGGCAAGTGTAAGATATTTTTTAATAATCAGTGTGTTGGTCTTGCCTTCCGACAAGACAAACTTTATTTGTTATCCATCTCTGAGAATGTTAATGTTATAAGTTCTGAGAATAAGATTGCTTCCTCGTCTATGAATGTAAGTAAAAAGCGTAAGAATATTCAGATTGACTCTTCGAAATTGTGGCATTGTAGATTAGGCCACATTTCGAGGGGGAGAATTGATAGATTAGTCAAAACTGAAATTCTTCCGCCATTAGAACTATCAGAATTAGACCAATGTGTTGATTGCATTAAAGGTAAGTACGTTAAGAAAATTAAGAAAAATGCCAAACGAAGTGCGGGGATTTTAGAAATAATTCACACCGACATATGTGGACCGTTTCCCGTCATGAGTGTGGATGGTTATGACTCGTTTATAACATTCACTGATGACTACTCACGTTATGGCTACATCTATCCGATTAAAGAAAGATCAGAAGCTTTAGATAAGTTTAAGATATTTAAGGCAGAAGTAGAAAATCAACACAATAAGAAAATTAAGATAGTAAGATCAGATCGTGGTGGAGAATACTATGGGCGACATACCCCGTATGGTCAAGTTCCAGGACCTTTTGCAAAGTTCCTTCAGGAGCATGGCATAGTTGCTCAGTATTCAATGCCAGGAGAACCTCAGCAAAATGGAGTGGCTGAAAGAAGAAACCGTACCCTGATGGATATGGTAAGAAGCATGGTCAGTTACTCCACTTTACCGATAAGTCTGTGGATGGAGGCTTTAAAAACCGCCATTCATATCCTTAATCGTGTACCCAGTAAGTCGGTGCCTAAAACACCGTATGAGTTATGGACAGACAGAGTACCCTCACTTAAGCATTTAAGGGTGTGGGGCTGTCCAGCTGAGGCTAAAGTCTTTAACCCAAATTCAGGAAAATTAGATCCTAAGACTGTTAGTTGCCATTTTATTGGCTACCCAGACAGATCAAAAGGCTACCGCTTTTATTGCCCTGACAGGCATACAAAGTTTGTAGAGACAAGACATGCTGAGTTTTTAGAACATGATGTGATCAGGGGGAGCAAGGTGGTTCAAGAAGTTAACTTAGAGGAAAAACGGGTTCACGCCCCTATTCCAATGTTTCAGGAACCATACTTCATGCTACCTGTTGTTGCTGTGCCAACGGTGTCAAGTACTGTAGTGCCAGCGCCTGTTGTTGAGCCTCCCTTGCCGACAGAAAATCTGGAACCTGTCCTTCAGGAGCCATTAGAACTACCTGTCGTGCATGGGGAAGAACAACAACAGCCCCAAATGGCGCCAAATAATGAGAACATTAGAAGGTCACATAGAGTTCGAAGATCAGCTATCTCAGATGATTATGAAGTCTATGAGGCCGAAGAGTTTCATATGGAGGATGATCCCACTACATATGAACAAGCCATGAGCAGCGAGCACTCAGATAAGTGGTTAGAAGCCATGAAAGATGAGCTAAGATCCATGGATTCCAACAATGTTTGGGATTTAGTGGAAATTCCTAAAGGAGCCAAAACAGTAGGCTGTAAATGGGTCTACAAAACCAAATGTGACTCCCAAGGGAACATTGAGAGATATAAGGCGCGACTTGTGGCAAAGGGTTTTACCCAAAGAGAAGGAATTGATTACAATGAGACCTTTTCTCCTGTCTCATGTAAGGATTCTTTTAGAATTATAATGGCGCTAGTGGCACATTATGACTTAGAGTTACATCAAATGGATGTTAAGACGGCATTCCTTAATGGGGATCTAGAAGAAGATGTTTACATGGCACAACCGAAAGGTTTTGTTGTGGAAGGAAAAGAAAAGATGGGATGTCGACTAAGAAAGTCCATTTATGGGTTAAAACAAGCTTCGAGACAGTGGTACTTGAAGTTTGATAACACCATAAGACGTTTTGGGTTTAAGGCTAATGTTGAGGACAATTGTGTGTATGCAAAGTTTAAGAATAGTAAGTTCATCTTTTTGGTTCTATATGTGGACGATATTTTGCTGGCAAGCAATGATGTCGGTCTGCTGATGGAAACAAAGAAGTTCTTGTCCTCGCATTTTGATATGAAGGATCTCGGTGAAGCCTCTTTTGTTCTGGGGATAGAGATTCACCGTGATAGAAGCAAAGGGGTATTAGGTTTGTCTCAGAATGCATACATAGATAAGATTCTTAAGAAATATAGTATGCATAAATGCAGTCCATCACCTGCACCCATAGTCAAGGGCGATAAGTATGGGGAACATCAGTGTCCCAAGAATCAGATAGAGCTCGAGCAAATGAGATCAGTTCCTTATGCATCCGCTGTCGGAAGTTTACAATATGCTCAAATTTGTACTCGCCCTGACATAGCTTTTGTTACCGGGTTACTTGGCAGATATCAGAAAAATCCAGGCATAGAGCACTGGAAATTAGTAAAGAAAGTCTTGCGTTATTTGCAGGGCACAAAAGGCTTCATGCTAACCTATAAGAGATCAGATTCCCTTGAGATAGTAGGGTTCTCAGATTCAGATTATGCGGGGGAGGAAAGAAAATCCACTTCGGGTTATATTTTCACCCTTGCAGGTGGGGCTATATCGTGGAAAAGCTCCAAACAAACTCTCGTTACATCATCCACAATGTATGCGGAGTTTGTAGCATGTTATGAGGCCTCGGGGCAGGTGAACTGGCTTAAGAAGTTCTTACCCGGATTAGCAGTGGTAGACAGCATTCAGAAACCACTTAAGTTATACTGCGATAATAATCCTGCAGTTGAATATGCTCACAACAATAGGTCAAGTGGTGCTGCCAAACACATTGACATTAAGTACTATGTTGTGAAAGATAAAGTTCGGGATCATGTCATTAGTCTTGAGCATATAAGTACAGATAAGATGTTAGCGGATCCGTTGACAAAAGGCTTACCACCCAACGTGTTTAGAAGACACGTAGCCGGCATGGGGTTAAGGGAAAGCCTATGATTCCTGAACACTTAGGGCCCAAGTTAGAACTCTGTTTCAAATTAGAGAGATGTATTGTAGCCGTCAAGTCCAACGACGCATGGTTGTGACGACGAGACGTGCTCGACGCTTTTCTCTATAATGGAATAGAGCCATATAAGTTGAGTATTTAAGATAAGAATAAGATAAGTTATTAGGAGATCAAGGGGGAGAATGTTAGTATTGATCTCCCTAGTTACTGGGCCCAACGGCCCTTTATCTAACTTGATCCGCTCCTGATCGGGGAGCCCAACCCATTAATGGTTGGAGGGCCCCTGTCACACTGCGGGATATAAAAGGGAGGTGGGGGCCAAGGCACAAGGCACGAGGTTCGTCTGAGCCGCCAGAGACCCCACCGATATTCCCCAACCCTAATCCGATCTAGGGTCTCGCAGCCAGTGACGGGAAGCCCTCCCCGCCGCCGCTGCGTCGACTTCAACCGGCGCGACCTTCACTGCACCGAGCTCTTCCCCACGCCCTCATCCGGATCCGCAAGACCGACGACAGAGACCTATGGCGGACGCCGGATCAAGTTCCAAACCCACCGGAGATGGTCGATTCTCTAACCCTATTGTTCTTTACTTTCACTGTCTAGCACATTAAGCTTTTGTTCATCCATTGTTTAACCTAATCCCGAGCCTATTAACACTAAGTGATCCGATTGGATTTAACATTGGTATCAAAGCTACCCCGACGTCGAGAAGTCCCCTAGGTGAGCCGCCTCCTTCTCCACTCTCTCCCTGTGCCTTTCGCTAGTTGAACCGTAGCAGGTAGGACACCCTAGCGCGAGCGACCTCGCCACCGTGCACGCATGGCGCCACCGAGCACCGCCCTGCCCGGGTGCCACCTCCAGCCGCACCGCGCCACCGAGCCTCCTCCGACCCCGCGGGACCCCTCGGTGAGCTCGCCCACCCCTCCGCTCTCTCCCTGTATGACCCTAGATCGCTCAGCCGTGGCCGGAAGGCCCATGTCCGCATGCTCCGGCAGACACCTCGGCGGCGCCCATGGTTGTTGCCGCGCACAGCCACGCACAGCACCACCTCCCCCTTCCCTGTTCGCCGCCAAGCCGCTTCGCGCACCCACCGGCCTCCACCCTTGACGCGAGTCTGTGGCTGCAGCGTTGAGCTAGCCCTTACTCGATCGAGACCTTCGCTGAGATGAGCTCCTCATTCGTCGTCCCTGGCCACCCCCATGGCTCCACCGTTTCTTCGTAAGCCACAGGTCAGCTTCCTGGCACCTCAAGCGCCCTCCCTGTACACCCACACCAGTATCCCATCCAGCACACGCGCATGCAGATGCGTGACGCCGCGCGGAGCAAGCACCGGCCGGTACCCACCGTCGAGCTCTATATACTGCTCGTCCTCTTCGTTCCTTGTTAGCCTGATGACATCAGGATGACATGTCAATGTTTCATGGCCGTTTTCCTTTGAGAAAATAATTCCAATAATACAAAAGGAATACACCAATACATATTCATCATCATGGTCCTGCTCCATGGTAGACCAACCTCACCCTTCAGTGGTCATGAGCCTAGTCTTCACTTTATGCTTATTAAATTAAGTTTTCTTATCAAAATAGATTTACGTCTTTTGTTTTATGGAAATAATTAATGATGACATAATTATCCATGGTGATGCAGTAAATATGTTTTACTTAACAAAATAATCAGTAAAAATGATTTGACAAATAAAGTTTGTTTTCATTGGTTCTAACTTCAAAAGCTCGTAACTTAATAGTAAAGTCCCTTTTCAGCGGCTTTTGCGCTCTCACGATCGTAGAAACAAGCCAAACGCGTTAGTAACCTTTTTAGTACGTTTTTATAATGTTTGATGTACTGTTTCTTATTATGTTTGTTTGGGCCATGTGACGATGCTTGATCCAGCGAGTGCGAGCTAGGTGGAACCCCAGGATCAACCTTGTGCCTTCATCACTCTAGATTTTTCTTGTGATCCAGTTGATTCGACCCAGCCCGCAGGCAAGTGTCCTTGAACATCTTGCACCTACTCTTATTTTACTTTTGGTATTAGAGTAGTTAGATCCAATAGTTGCATGCAGAGTCTAATACTGAATCCCATGATATGGTTTACTAGTACTTGTTTATATTTTTCTTGTCACCTGGTTGGGATGATATGGGTAGAAGTCATGCTTAGCCGTGCTGTCTTGGGATGGGATGGTTAATAATAAATTCTGATTAATGATCTATGGAACATGTGGCTGGTAATGTTGTAGTATGGTGAGTAGGTAAATCCGGCAGGATGGACCGTTGGTGGTGTGGTGCCATGTGACTTGGCGTACGGTTGCCGTGTGACTCGGCGTTACGGTTTGTCATGGGACTTGGCGTTGGTTTGAGTTTGTGGTTTGTTATCCTGCCTGGATCCCTTGGACCCGGTTCTCGAAGCCTGTAACCAGGCAAAACAGCGCAAACCATGAGGCCTATATGGCTCTGGGACTGGATAATTAATTAGAGAAGCCTTATGTCGTTATTAGTTACATATGGACATGGGACAGAGCTTCTTCTACGCAGGATACTGCTTAGTACGGGAGTGATTCTCAGGCTCGGGCGCCAGACCTGGTGTTATTACGGAAGGTAGCTCTACGTCGTGACATATGAAACTAATACGCATAGGAGGACTCTTTGTAACGGCCTTGTAGTGAACCCTGCTGACTCACCTTGGAAGTGGGTCAAGAGGCTAGCTACCTCGGACACAAGGGCAACACGACTCGTGGGTAAAGATGTGCAAACTCTGCAGAGTAAATAAACTGATATATCAGCCGTGCTCACGGTCACGAGCGGGCTTGGACTTCTTCGAGATTAGTTGGTTACTGGTTACTGGTTCGGGTCATCTGATGGACTTCAGGTGTGGTTTGCCTGATGGACTTTAGGTGTGGGTTTGCTTGGTGCGACTCCAAGTGCGGTTGCTTGGTGTGACTCCAAGTGTTGGTTGCTCAGTGTGACTCCGAGTGTGGTTTGCTCGGTGCGACTCCGAGTGTGGTTACTGTTACCGTTGGAGAATGAGGTTATAACCTAGTAAATAGGTGCATAGGTTTAATAGGATTAATAGGATATGTTGCTTTAGGCGCTTGAGTCAAACAGAGTCAGCCTACCTTTGTTAATAGCCTCATAAGCATATATTTCCTACACTTGCGGAGTATATTTCGATGTACTCACCCTTGCTCTTTGAACCCTCTGCTACCCCACCCAGACGCTGGAGCCTACGACGCGGAGCAGGAGTACCCAGAAGACGGTGGATACGACCCAGGCGACTTGTACTAGGATGGCGCAGCCCCCGGTCGACCTTCCTGTGGAGATGGCGTCCAGTTTCCGCGAAGACTACATTAGAGTTAGACTGAGAGTCTGTACTTTTCTTTTAGACCCGAGGGTTATTTTTGTAATAATATTCGATATATTAATAAAGCATTATTTTGATATTTACTATGATGTGGATATATGTATGAAAATTGATCCTGACATACATATATTGTGCTCCAATTTTGTTCTTAAAATTGGGGTGTCACAAATGTGGAAGAGCTCATTGGCACTCTTGATGTTGAGGAGAGGACGAGAGCAAAGGACAATGGAAAAGGTGAAATTCCAAATTCCGCAAGTACAAAAAGAAGAAAAACCAAAACAAGCAACAGATCATTCCTAAGACCAATCAGACAACACAATTTAAGAAAAAGGACAACAACAATAAGAAGAATGGAGTATGCTTTGTCTGTGGTAGTAATGCTCATTGGGCAAATGAGTGCCCTGATCGCAAATACCAGCAAGACAACAAATCAGCAAATGTTGTTACTACTGACAATGGTGAAGGAACATCTGGGTATGGTAATTCTTTACCATTCGTTCTTTCCGTTTGTAATTCACCTGAGTGGTGGATGGATAGTGGTGCAAATATACATGTGTGTGCTGATGTATCTCTATTTTCCTCCTACCAGGTCGGGAGGTCTGGCGCCTTGTTGATGGGAATTGGGTCGCGTGCTCATGTTCTTGGTGTTGGTACAGTCATTCTGAAGTTTACTTCGGGAAAGACGGTGCCATTGAAGAGCGTGCAGCATGTGCCCTCTATCAAGAAAAATCTTGTTAGTGCTTCCATGTTGTGCCGAGATGGCTACAAAGTTGTTCTTGAGTCAAATAAATGTGTTCTGTCTAAACATGGTATGTTTATTGGTAAAGGATATGATTGCGGGGGCTTGTTCCGCTTATTGTTGCATGATGTGTGTAATAAACTTGTGAATTCTGTTAATAGTTCTGATGAGTCAGATTTATGGCATTCACGTTTCTGTCATGCAAGTTTTTGTTGTTTAATGCGGTTAGCAAATCTGAATTTAATTCCTAAATTTAACTTGGTCAAAATTCTAAGTGTCATGTGTGTGTTGAATCGAAACAACCCTGCAAGCCACACAAGGCTGCTGAGGCGAGGAACTTGACACCTCTAGAACTTGTGCATTCCGATCTATGCGAGATGAACGGAATTTTGACTAAAGGCGGTAAAAAATACTTTCTCACCTTTATAGATGACTCCACTAGGTTCTGCTATGTGTATCTCTTAAAATCAAAAGATGAAGCGTTTAATTATTTTAAGGCCTATAAAGCTGAAGTAGAGAACCAACTTGAGAGGAAAATAAAACGTTTAAGGTCCGATTGAGGTGGAGAATATTTCTCTAATGTGTTCGATGAGTTCTGTGTGGAACATGGGATTGTTCATGAGAGGACACCGCCATACTCACCACAATCCAATGAGATTGCTGAAAGGAAAAACCACACTCTAACAGAGCTGGTGAATGCAATGTTGAGTACAGCGGGATTATCCAAGGAATGGTGGGGTGAGGCGATTTTGACAACCTGTCATGTCCTGAACAGGGTTCCAACAAAGAACAAAGAGATCACACCATTCGAGGAATGGGAAAAGAGAAGATTAAATCTCTCATATTTACGTACTTGGGGTTGTTTGGCTAAAGTGAATGTGCCAATCAACAAGAAGCGTAAACTTGGGCCTAAAACAGTTGATTGTATTTTCCTAGGTTTATCTTTTCACAGCATTGGGTATAGGTTCTTAATTATTAAATTTGATATTCCTGATGTGTATGTTGATACAATCATGGAATCGAGAGACGCAACATTTTTTGAGAGTGAATTTCCAATGAAGAATACACCTAGTGAAACAAGTGAAACAAGTCATGAGACTATAATTCCCCATGAACCAGAACAAATAGATCATGCTGAGGATACTCATGTGCACATCCCTGAGGAGGATGACACTATAGTTACTCGAAAGAGTAAGAGACAAAGGGTTGCAAAATCCTTTGGTGATGACTATATAGTGTACCTTGTGGAAGACACACCAACCACCATTAGACAGGCATATTCCTCTCCTGATGCTGACTTGTGGAAGGAAGCAGTCAGGAGTGAGATGGAATCTATTATGTCTAATGAAACTTGGGAGGTCGTTGACCGTCCTTATGGTTGTCAACCTATAGGTTGCAAATGGATATTCAAGAAAAAGCTTAGGCCTGATGGTACCGTTGAGAGGTACAAGGCAAGGCTTGTGGCCAAAGGATACACCCAAAAAGAGGGTGAAGATTTCTTTGACACCTATTCACCAGTTGCTCGTTTGACTACAATTCGCACTTTGATTGTTGTGGCAGCCTCATATGGTCTTATCATTCATCAGATGGATGTAAAGACAGCTTTCCTAAATGGAGAGCTAGATGAGGAGATCTATATGGATCAGCCAGAGGGCTTCATTGCAAATGGTCAAGAGAACAAGGTGTGCAGGTTGTTAAAGTCATCATATGGCCTCAAACAAGCACCTCAGCAATGACATGAAAAATTTGATAATACTCCACTTCCTGCTGGCTTTGTTGTGAATGAAGCTGACACATGTGTGTATTATAGGTATGGTGGGGGTGAGGCTGTTATGTTGTGCCTTTATGTTGATGACATATTGATCTTTGGATCAAATCTCAATGTGATTGAGGAAGTAAAGAAACTTTTGTCAAGTAATTTTGACATGAAAGATTTGGGAGAAGCTTATGTAATTTTGAACATCAAGTTATTTAGAGAAGGTGATGGTGGGGTAACTTTGTTGCAATCCCATTATGTGGAAAAGGTGTTAAGTCGCTTTGGTTATAGTGACTGTAACCCCGCTCCTACACCTTATGATCCTAGCGTGCTATTGCGAAAAAACCGAAGAATAGCAAGGGATCAATTGACATACTCCCAGATCATTGGCTCGCTCATGTACCTTGCGAGTGCAACAAGGCCTGACATCTCATATGCTGTGAGCAAGCTGAGCAGGTTTGTGTCTAAACCTGGAGATGGTCACTGGCGCGCTCTTGAGAGAGTGTTGCGGTACCTGAAAGGTACTATGTCTTACGGTATTCATTATACCGGACACCCAAAAGTGCTAGAAGGCTATTGTGATGTCAACTGGATATCTGATGCTGATGAGCTTAGAGCCACAAGCGGATATGTGTTCCTGCTTGGAGGTGGCGCTGTTTCCTGGAAGTCTTGCAAGCAGACTCTCATTACGAAGTCTACCATGGAAGCAGAACTCACAGCGTTAGACACTGCTGGGGCTGAGGCCGAGTGGCTTCGTGAACTCTTGTTGGATTTACCGGTGGTTGAAAAACCGATTCCGGCTATTTCCATGAACTGTGACAATCAAACTGTGATTGCGAAGGTCAACAGTTCCAGGAGTAACGTGAAGTCTACAAGGCATGTAAAGAGAAGATTGAAATCTGTCAGAAAGTTAAAAACCTCCGGAGTTATAACGTTGGATTATGTCCATACGTCGAATAATCTGGCAGATCAATTCACTAAGGGATTATCATGAAACGTGATAGAAAATGCATCGAGGGAGATGGGTATGAGACCCGTGTGAAAATCTACTATAGTGGTAACCTGCTCTATGTGATCGGAGATCCCGTGAAGTAGAGTGGTGAAACAAGCTATGAGTAGGTTGAGAGGAAAGTTCCCTTTAGAACCTATCTCTGATGCATAACTTTCCTTCTGTAAGACAGGTTGATAATTACCTTAATGTATTCCGAGAGTCTTTTAACGATGAGATGTTGTCCTACAGAACATCTTATGAGGAATACACCTATATGAGTCAGACTGCTAGTCACAGTCTATGGGATTTGAGCGGTCCCTAAATACTCATGAAAGGCACTGAAATATGACTTATATGCTTCAAACAGCGGGGATGTCTGTTGCAACCTATTATCAGCAAAGGACTTGAGTGAATCTCACCTCACGCAAAACTGTCAATTCAAGGCATAGTCCATTGTTCAGTTGTGTCTGAGTGAAACTCTTGCTCTAGGTGGATGTTCAACTTAACAGTCTCCATCGAAACACTGGTATATCAAAGAATTGAGATTTTGGAACTTCACTATTACAAACCCTAGAGTTTGGTGGGGATTTTTAGATTTATTGTGAGCCAAGCCCATTAATATATTTAATAAATCAATAACTCTATGGTGTGTAATTGTCAGAATTATTGTTTGTACCGGATTGGAATTTAAAGGGACGTTGACTCAACTTATATGGTGGGATTTATTCCATCTAATTTGAGAAGTTGAGAAACAGACCAAGGCATGCCACACGCGCGCGCCGCCGCCACCTCCGCCGCCGGCCGGGCCGGGCACGGGCTCGGGCCGGGGCGTGGCGTGGCGTTTGTGGCGAGGCGAGGCAGGCAGGCAGGCGTGGCGTGTTAATTTTGTTTTAATACGCACTAACCACGCCGTACTAACCACGCCTTAAGCATGGGAGTTTCCATCCCTTCAGCTGCCCGTCCCTTGACCTTCCATATTCTGCCGTCTCTCCGTCTTTCCTGTGCATTGGCCGCATTACAGGATAAAAGGGACATCGCCCCTTCTGTCTTCGGTTCCTCTCTTTCTCCAACCCGAGAACACACATCTAGAACTCAGTTCAACTGCAGGAAAGACGTCTCCATCTCTTTCGTCCGCGCGCATGGAGGAACGAGAGGGCAGGTGCCTCCGGAGCCGGTGTCGATCGAGACCCTGCACGGGGGATCGGCAATTATGTTTTTGGGGAGCGACTACGCGACTGCCCGAGCGATCTTCGCCGCCGTTCTTCTTCTTCAGGAGGATCACCGTCATCATCTTCTTCCCGGCGGTTGCTGTTCGTCTTCTTCCTGGTGGACCGGTCATCTTCTTCCTGGTGGTCTTCATCCTCTTCGTCTCCTTCTACTGCGACATGACCAAGGAGACTGGACAAGGATTCGGACCTTCAAGTTCACTGAGGATGGGCGGGTACGAACTGTTCATCTTCTCTCTGTTTTTCGTTATTCAGAATATTGTTCTGTTGGGGATGAGGACCCTCGGCAGCGGCACCACATAGAGGGCAGGCAAAAACGACCTTCGCGTGATCCACGCGTCCCCGCTCGACCCTTTTCCTCAAGGGACTGAACCCCTCGGACCCGTTTTCTAACCCTCACCATGGATCCGACCCCCGAGGCTTTGTTGCAATTCTCTGCAGGTTAAGACTCGACGACAACCAGGCGGGTGACCCTCGCCCGCCTTGCGAGGCCACTTCGCTTGGAGCGAAGGGTTCGGCGAGGTGACGGAAGGACGCTGGCTCGAGGGCAAGCGGAGTCGAAGGTCAAGTTTTTACGTCTGCCCCCGAAGGTGGGCAAGACCGAGTGGCGACGCACAGAGGGAAGACTGATTAGGGTTCTCGCTGCAACCGTGTTTTTACTTCTTTGCCCCTCCTCCCTGCGTGGAGGCAGGGAATCTTTGTTGTACCCTTTCGTAATTAGTCCTGTGACCCTTGGTATTCCCTATAAATACCAAGGGGTGAACAGTGTAAGACACGAATTTTTTTGGGAACAGAGCTACAATAATAGTCTTTGTTTCCTTAACCTTCGTTTTGCCTTCGACGCTTGGCCACCTTCGCCTTTCCCTCGCACGAGAGCGAAGGAGAGCAAGTGTGTTTCCAACATGTCCCGTCATATTGTTTCAGTAGTACTGTTGATCATGTTGCAATAGTAGTCTTTTGTTGTTTCGTAAGTTTTGCAGTGCTGCTGTTACATATATTTTCTGGGTTGCTGTCTGTTACATATTTCCTGAATATTGCATTAGCTCTGTTACATTGTTTCAGTAGTTGCTGCATATATGTTTCAGTAAGCATGTTTCGTTGTTTCACATGCTTTTCTACAGTAGATGATATATTATGTTTTATTATCCTATATATGCTTCACATGCTTGTTTCACATATGTACCATACTGCTATGGTCATATATGATATTATGAAATCACTTTTATATTATCTCTATTATATCGTCATCATAATGTTAATTTACAGAATTAAAATAACATGGAAATTGTCTTTATATCTAACACGGCCCTGCCCTAGTGGGCGGCAAAAAGGCAGGATGTCTCAGCCGCGGGGCGGCGCTCGGCGACGCTGCGGCGGACGGAAGGAGAGGACCGAGCGACGCGGGAGTAGCAAGGTGCTAGCGAGGAAAAAAAAAACCGAGTCCTCGGGCTGTGTCGCTTGCTGGCGATGCCGCCTCAGCCACGGGAACAGAAATTATTAACAGCTTTTTTTAATTAGATCTTTACTTATTTCTTTATTTTAGATTTCTCGTTTTTTTTGTGAGACCCAGTTACAAACGCAGACGCTCACAAACACGAGCACCGGCAAATCTCGAGATTGACGAAGGCACCACCCACGTCGCCTACCACTGAAAGAATAGCGCCGTTAAATCCTGGAATAAATCCAGGAAAATGCGAACACCTGTGTCAAGTCGAGGACTTGAACCCGGATCTTTACTTATTTCTTTATTTTAGATTTCTCGTTTTTTTTGTGAGACCCAGTTACAAACGCAGACGCTCACAAACACGAGCACCGGCAAATCTCGAGATTGACGAAGGCACCACCCACGTCGCCTACCACTGAAAGAATAGCGCCGTTAAATCCTGGAATAAATCCAGGAAAATGCGAACACTTGTGTCAAGTCGAGGACTTGAACCCGGGTGGGCAGGTTCCACCACAAGGAACCCAACCAGCTGAGCTACGCTCATTTCGCTATTTTAGATTTCTCGTTGAACAAAAATAAAGAACGGAATGTCTTTTTTGACTGTTTATAAGATATATAGATAATATATTCAAATGACTCTTTAAATAATATTTATAGAGTGCATTTAAAGAATACTTTTTAGAGCAATTCTAATTTTGACTTGTATACTAACTCTAAGCATATTGTTTTATGTTTTAATAATACAATAGAGAAAAGGGTTATCTTTGTATAGTTATTTATATAATAATTCCAAAAGCGACTACTGTTGCTATTAAAGCTTCTCTGTATGGTCTGAAAGCAGAAAAGAATATAAACATCAAAAGCATATACTTCTATTGTCCATATTTTCCATTATACATATATGTATAATACTAGATAATGACCCCCCCCCCCCCCCCCCCCCTGCATTGCCTGATCGTCGCTGAGATCAACTGATGTCTGTAAGACTCCGACGATCGATTCCGTGTCTTGGGCCTTGTTTAGATAGGAAAAGTGAGATTTTTTTTTTTTGTCAACTGTAGCACTTTCGTTTGTATTTGATAAACTTTGTCTAAATATGGACTACGTACACTTAAAAGATTCGTCTCGACATCTACATACTAAAAGTACAATTAGTTATTTATTTTATCAACATCTACATACGTCTAAATATTGATGTGATGGTAGTTTGGGTGTATCTAAACACTGGCAAACCGTTCGTTGTCCAGCGGGCAAGCTCGTGTGCTTCGGTGGTCCTCCGCCTCGGGTCCGTGTGGGCTGGCTGGCTCTTTCGCCACGATTTGGCCCCGATCGATCCTGCCCGCGCTGGTTTTGCATCATCATGGATGCGGTGGAAGTCTCGTGTGTGGGCAACGGGCATGCGTCCTCGAAGGACCTGATTTGATTCGTTGCGTGCGCTGTGCTGGTGCGGTGGTGCCTTGCGTTGCGTTGATCATGCGTGCGTGCCGTGGTCCAAACCCGATAATCGTCATGCGCTAATGCCGTGTAGAATCGAACGCACGAGGTTGTGAGCTGTGACATGTACTGTGTGTATATGCTGTGCGGTATGCACGAATAAAATGGGTCCAGGCCTCCAGGACCATATGTGTACTCTTCTTTCGAAAAAGGTTCCAAGTGAGGTGCGGTCATCGAGGTAAAATTTTACTATAACATGAATCATAGAACCGTGAAGGTTTATGTATAGGGGCTGTTTGGTTCCACGACCCGCAGTCGCGCGACCGAGTTTGAGCGAACGTGTCTCTAGAGCTGTGTTTTGAAAATCGTCCGCTCACGTTCGTTTTTAACCCAACGTGGTTTGGTCGCAGATCGTTTAGCGGGATTTTTCTGCTTCTCTTTATCGCAACGTAGAGCAACATGGAACCATACTCTCGTTTCTAAAAGCTACTGCGTTTAGATCAAACTTCTCTAAAACAAACTGCATTTTAAACGAATGGTTTTTATAAAGGTCAAAGGTGTATATATACGTATGTGTGATCAGTGCATGTGTGTGATGCTTAGTGAGTGTTTGCGAGTGTATCAGGCATTGTTTAGATACCACAAACTTTCAATTTTTTCACTCTCTCTCCATCACATCACCATCACATCAATGTTTGGACGCATGCATGAAGCATTAAATGTTGCTAAAATAAATAACTAATTGTACTTTTAGGATATACATGTCGAGACGAATTTTTTGAGTCTACATAGTCCATATTTGGACAAAGTTTGTCAAATAACAACGAAAGTGCTACAGTTGAGAAAAAAAACTCACCACATGCATCTAAACAAGGCCTCACTCTATATATCATCATGCTTTTCTTAGAGGGGAAAAGAAAGAGAGAAAGACAGAAAGAAAGAAAGATGAGCTAATAAGGTCACGTTCAGTTCGCAAAAAGTACCCAAATTTTTTTAAGATTTTCCGTCATATCAAATCTTTAGACGCATGCATATAACATTAAATGTAGATAAAAAATAACTAATTATATTTTTAGTCTGTTCATATCAAGACGAATCTTTTGAGCCTAGTTAATCCATGTTTGGACAAAGTTTATCAAATAACAACGAAAGTGTTACAAACTTACAATACCACTGTGCAATATTTTTCTCCAATTGAACAAGGTCTATGTCTACTTTATTTACCTGCCGGGACAGATCTGGTTTGACTTTTCCTTATATCGAATAACAGTAGTATAGAAGGCGGTAGCTTCTTTGGTTTGACTTCATAGCACGTTATTTTCTATAGAACCAAAGAAGCCTGGTTCTCTACACTCCGGTAAAAGGAGTACTATGAAGGAGAGAAGATTCGATCTTTAGGCGATATCCAAGAATCTGATGCCTAAGCGACGTAAAGCGAATATGCTACCAGCTTTTATATCACGAAGGAACCAAAACCTTTGTGTCGCTGAGTGATTGGGACCAGACTAGTGAAAACGTATCATTATTTACATCATGGTATATATCTATCCAACCTACATCTCGCATCAAATAGACAAGCACACTGTAGTTCAGGTGTTCACCACGCCGGTGACCGCCGGACGACGTGGGGGTCAATCCGGCTCCTCCGTGGCCGGATCCGGCATCCCCACGACCGGATCGGGCTTCCCCACGGTTGGGGCGGCCGGATCGGCCAGCAGCGGACCAACCTAGGGTTGGTGCGGCCATTCGCCCGGCGGTGCTGCGAGGTGGCGGCCTACTCGACGGTGGCGGTCGATCTGGCTCGCCCCCTGGTGGGCTCGACGACGCGGACGGCGGCACCGTTCATCGCCGGCCGGCGTACCCGCACCGGTGAAGGGGTTTGGAGGCGGCGGGCGCATCTGGGTATCTCAGGCCTCGATCCGCCGGCTGCAGCCCCGTGTTGCCCCCTTCTCGGTGCGGGTGGTGCTCCGGCGATGCGGACTCGGGTAGGCGTTGCCCTGGGTCGGGGACACTTTCCCCAGCGGCGGCCAGGGGGTCAATTTGGACTCCCGGGCACCGATTGGGGATGGCGGTGTTGGCACCGGCCATCTACAAGTCGTCCAACCCGCCCTCCCACGAGGTCGAGGCCTGGATCAATCCTGTACCAGGTATTCGGCTCGAGACCACATCGCTCCCAGGCGGCCCGCAAATCGACTCCAACATCCACATCAAAGGACATTGTCGTCCCCTGCTCTGCTGCCTCGCTGCGTTTGGTGAAGACTTTGCCGACCATCTCCGACATCTCGTCGTTTGCAAGTTTGGCTTGGATGTGCCTTTGCAGGATTTTGGATTACGGGTGAAAACCCTGCCTGGAGGTGCTGGCCAGCGGGGATGACGCAATCGACGTCATATTCTCCTTTGAGGTGTCTCTTTAATTTCCTCTTTCTTTCGTTGATGATGGCGCCTGTGGACGTCATTTAACTTCTTGAAGGCATCAACATAAGCACACCTGCTCCTAGCCATACCCTGCACTACGGCATTTGGGACCCAGCTGCGTCGTCGAGAGCAAGCCAAGGACGTCCTCTCGTTGATCAAGTAGAGGGTCGAAACATTTATCGTTTGTTGTAATGTCCTGGTCTATGTATAAGACTATGGTTTTTCTTTCTTTTATTTTTTTTCTGTTTTTTTTGTAATAATTGGTTATGTACATCCCTGAATATAGATGCCGGATTTGATTATCCTTTATCAAAAAATCTATCCAACCTACTGGAAACCTTTTTGCACGCGCATTCGGGCAAAATTTTGTAACCGCCGGCTGGATATCTACCGGGTCTATTCATGGCACAACACCAAGCTATGTGCCACTTGATCATAGTATAAGTACAGTACGAATTTTATACCCGTATTGCCACACGAGCAATAACGGGTACAAAATGACACGGCTAGCAACAAATGAGTCTCTCACAAATAAAAAGAGAGAAAGATGGACATCGTCTTCGTGCGGAAAAGTTTCGCTCCGTCGGTCCGCTTCGCGTGCGAAAAAAAATTCGCCGCGCCCCCACGCGCTCTCGCTCAGCCGCCCATAGTTCGATCACCCACGACTGCGAATTCTTTTTTCCGAAAAATTTCCTGCCCATCGCCCTTCCGCTTCCTTTCGCCGCGCACTACCTTCCGTGCTCGCGATTGCTCCGATTAGAAACTCGCGGAAGTCACGGCTTGATCGTGCTACCCGTGAAGGACATCTCCATTGCGATCCCGCGAGTCCACCCAGGGCGTTCCTGGCTGCGGTGCGGGAAGGTCAGCTAAGAAGTGAAGGAGGTCGGAGGCGGCGACATTCCTTGCTGCGGCGCAGTACAGCTCCGCTGATCTCCAGCGATGGCCGCCGTTGCAGCCTCTTCTCCACTGCCATGGCCTTCTCCCGCCCCTTCTTAATAAGGTAAGTAAATGACCTTATTATTTCTTTGCTATAGCCTATAGGGTTAGAGATGCAGTAAGATTTGAGGTTTTTTATTCTAGGGTTCGGATTTGGGGAAGAACAGGGGCTTCCTCTGGTCCTTCGTCTTGTCTTGTGCTCGATTTGTTTTCTAGCCACGACACCTTCGTCGTGCGGCGCAGCCCTAGGCGCAGCCCCAGGAACGGGCTCTGGCAATGGGTGCCTCCCACCACGGCTCCGCACGAGCAGGCCCCACATGTGCTTGCCAGCGCGGCTGCCCCTGTCCTGGCCCGGTCCCGGCGTCCTCGTGCCTCCGCTACAGTTTCCTCCCTCCCTCCCTCTCTCTCTCCGGTTGCCTCCCTCTTGGACTCATGGATAGATGGAATTTTCCCCTGAACAAAATTGCTTTGCTACAATACTGTTGGCTGCGAATGGATGATGTACATAATTAGATTTTCCTTTGTTATATTTTTGTTTTTTCTTTTGTTATCAATCATGACTTGCACAACCAAAAAGAGTTGCTTATCATTTAGCTTTCTCATCCACTCAAGACTACATCCCCAGCAGGAAAATTCTCATGGTAAATTCGTATAGCTTTTTTAAAATTCCAGCTACTCATCGTTGTTGTAGTTGAAGCCGAGGACAAGTTTGGTCGCGCAGACGGAAGCTCCGGCAGAGGAGGTGAAGACACCGCGCATGGGGACATCTGTCGCCATCCATCATCGTCCATCACCATCCGTCCGTACTGACGGAGGTAAGCCGCTGATTCAACCTTGAGGCCATTAGTTTGGATTAGGATATTTATTATAGACTGATGCAAGCTTAAAGTCATTGATTGTTAAAGTTTTCCATTTGTATATGTTTATATTTTATAACTTCTTAGCTTACCCTAAACAAAATCTGCAATGGCTTGAATGTGCTTCCTCTACTTAACGTCGCTTCACTATGCTCTAATTGTTGTTGCAATTCTGAATTGGAATGCATAGACCTGAATGGGTTTTATACATGTGTTTTTTTATTCTAGATGAAGTGTTTGATTCTAAAACTATCATTAAAACGCTTGATTCTAAAACCATCATTAAAATCAAAATTGTACTTCAACCTCCATATCCGGCATCTACATATACATCATCAAAACCATAAAAAGGATGAACTGATAAAAGGTATCAGCTGCACTCGATTTGACCTTGTATTTGTATTGTGCCGATTATTTTCCTTTGCAGTTACCATTTTGAGATAGTACCATTAGTGATGTAGGTGGCGACATTTTCTAAAATAAATAGAGGTTGTGTTATGTAGCTTATATTTTCTCTTAGGAGATTTTAGGTTATGTTTGTCACATCTTTTTCCACTGTCATATTGAGTTAGCTAAGCTTCATACTTTTTAATCCTTCATGTGTACTGCTGCTGTATGATTTATGTGGAGCCATTGAAATTGCCTTGATTAGTATTGTTGATTTATGTCAATTGGATATAGGACTTGGGATAGACATGTTGAGCCTAGGTCTAAATCTCTGAATTTTGTCGATCTATGCTTGTGTACTTCTTTTCTTATAATGGGTGCAACAACTACAGTCATTGTCATCCATTTTTCATGCTTGTTGATGACAATTGTAGCCATAGACCATTGTGTTGCATGTACATGTACTGATTTTTTTTTAAAAAAAATTATGGTCACCCAGTTCTCGTCTGGCGGCACAACCATCATTGTTATTTTTACTAATTTCAGGGGAAAAATTGAGCACCATTTTGATTCGATTTTCAGGGTGCTCTTCATCAAGGTATTATGTTGTTTTCATCTTAGCCATCAGATGAGACATCTTTACTATTGTTTCTAGGGTGCTCTTCACGAAGGTATTATGTTGTTTTCAACTTTCTTGGCCAAGAATCCTCCCAGTTTAGTGACACCCTTTTGTCCTGTAATTAGGAATCTCTGGTCATGTTTCGGAAATACACTTGTTTCATAAAGATTCTTTCTTTGTTTACTAAAACTGGTATCTTCTTTTCAAAATCCTAAAGAATTATATACATAGAAAGTTCCAAAAAGTCTTGAAGTGGTATTGTACCACTCAACTGCACCTCACTGCATGATTAAATGCTATTTCTTTTATTTACTCATGTCATGTGCCCCTGTCCTTAGCCAGGTTGGAAAAAGATGAAAACAAGACTAAAAAAATCAGAGAAATGACAATGACATTTCTGCAAGGGAGAAGGATAGTGAACATATTTAAGTTTAAAATGTCGGCACACATAATTTATAAGGTAAGGTTTGGATACACTCCTAAGCACTCTCAAATACCGTTATTTCAACATAGGGCAATCACTCTCAAATATTTAAATATGAGATGCTCTGGTTTTGCTTATCTTTGCATGCTAGCAGCTGCTGCCATCTACTACACATCTCAACGAAAAGTATCTGGAGCAGATGAAGTGAGGTTAGAAAAAGTATAGAATAACTAATGTTGTTATACCACCCTGTTCTGTATTTCACATGTGGCATGCCAATTCAGATTGCTGCCAGGTGGAGCAGAGGAAGAAAGAGGCAGGTGAGGATGGCTTTCTTAATCACGGGTGTTCTCGGGTGATTAGGCGGTGAGGACAAAGAGATAGGAAGGTGTGACTGATTTTTTTCGTCACTGCTGTTCTTATACTTAAATTTTTGGGAACAAAGAGACAAAAGGGAGTGGATGATGTAGATTGGATAATATCAATATGATAAGAGAAAATTAGAACAACAGTATGGTGACATTCTCCAAGCAGCAATGCTAACATTTTTAGTGGCAGGGGAAGGGGGGTCGCATCCAATTTACACCAACTATCTATAGACCATTTATTACCTTTTGTCAAAGTTATATTTGTATAGTGTTGTCATCTCTAGATATTAGATAAACTTACATGAATTTTTCCTGTCAGGATTTTCCATTTTCTTATATGCTGAATAAACTTACTACCAAAAAACACCGTTGTGATCCTCCATAAATCACCCTGGCAAGGTCAAAATGGTCTTGAGAGATCACACTAGCTTTATCCGACATCTTCTGGATTTTCAACAAGATACAATAGATGAGGTAGGTGCAGAACACAGTCTATTCATGGATTTGAAAGCGAGATTCATGGATTTCAAACAGAGAAACTATATGTAAGTGGATCATAATGTACAAAACCTATCATTCACCTTAATATTTCATGGTATTTTTGATTTGTTGACATTGCTATATCTGGAACTATAGATATTGAGAATTTTTCAAATTACCAAAGTAAGAAGAAAACTTGGCTTCTTTTTCTTACAAGATGATGGGGGTATTTCTGCTTCTGACTTGGAATGCCTCAGGAGCGTAACTAAACTTGAAGTAAATGATTTTTCTTTTGGAACTTCTTTTTCAGTCACAAAGAGGAACCCTGATCTGATTCTGGTCCATATGTGATTGGAAGTTTGCAACTCCAGTTTTACTGTCCGCATTTCAGTAATCATGTAAAGAAAAAAAACTTAGACCTGCTAGGAGTCTAACATGTCAAAATAGAAGATCTGGTTGGTTGTTGTTACTTCTTTTCATGTGATCGATCTGACCATGTAAATTATCCTGCTTTATGATCATGTTGTTTTTTACTTAAGCGTTCTATCTCCCTTGCCCGTTTCATGTGATGCATTTTGGCCTATATTCAGTAGTGCTCAGGTGTTTGCTGAATGTCCAGATAGGCACCATAAGAATGTGCATATGATTACCATTTGCGATAGGGAAACATTTTTTTGGCAAGAGGAGACATGCATCAGTCAGAAGCTCACAACAAGAATTTTGCTAACATTCTTGTTACCTTGGCCTGAATTGGTGTTTCTATTAATGAATTGGTTTCATATGCTTTATACATCATGATATCTACCGAAGCCTTTGTAGATGCAAAGCAAAGAAAGCAAAAGAACATGCAGTGAAACACTTTGCTGCAATGTGGGCTTCCATTCTAAATTTTTAGTTTCTACTAATAGCTATTTTTAATGCACATACTTTAATATTTGATTTGGATGGACCTATAATAATCATTTAACATTGATTGAGTAATACTGAAATTATAAAACTGACCACAAGTGTTCCTTCTCAAGGCTAATGGAACCTCATATCAATAAAGATGGAAATTAGAAAGAAAACTCAGCTCCAAGGGTGTTGGCGAGAATCTCAATAATCCATGATTGAGACCTTTAAGAATAATATATAATTTTGCATGTCATCGACTTATGTTTCTCCTTTTGTTCACTACCTTGTTGGTCCTTGCAGCTGTCCATGGATGAGTTAGCGTAAAACACGGTGAAGCTACCTAAAAGAAAGAGAAAGATGAACCTTTGCAGGACATCACATTTGGATCCATGGCAAGTCCAAACTTTGAATTTCAACTTAATTTAATAATAACTTTATGATGCTTAGGAGAAAGGAATCCAATTGGGCACATTTTTTGTGTGGTGCTTAGGAGAAAGGAATCCAATTAGGCTCTGTTCAGCTGACTTATTAGTCATACTACATCCTATTATCTCTCACGGAACACTACCGAAACAGCCGAACTCAGCTGAGTTCAAGCGAAGAGACCTATAGTCAATATGACTCATTCAATGTCAATAGAGTAACAATCTTTTCGACCGGAATTTATATCGATGTGACTTCATCACCTTTGAATATTAGGCCTTGTTTAGATGGACAAAATTTTTCATGTAGCGTTTTCGTTGTTATTTGACAAACTTTGTCCAAATATGGACTACGTAGACTCCAAAGATTCGTCTCGACATGTACATAATAAAAGTACAATTAGTTATTTTTTTACCTATATTTAATGCTCTATGCATACGTCCGAATATTGATGTGATGGAAAATTTTGGGAAATGGAGGGAACTAAACAGGGCCTTATATCACATTGTATAATTTAGTCTTTTCATGTTGCAACGTATGAACTTTTTTAACGGTTAATTTCACGAACTTTGCTCTTTTTTGGATTAATGTTACTTTATCATTGGTATTTAATTTCACGGTATTATTTATTATCGTGTGATCCATGTATTTTTAGTATAAAAATTTAGTTATCCCGTAGCAACGCACGGGCACGCTGCCTATTATAAAATATAACTGGGACCGTCAGGGTCATAGGCGCCCGCGAATAAGAGAATCTCCAAAAGGCGCTTAAAACAACTTCCTAATTTAATTGTAAAAAAAAACTTCCTGATTTAGTTATTTGGTAGAGAATCTCCAAAAAGTGCTTAAAACAACTTCCTAATTTGATTATTTGGTAAAAATAAAAAAAGCTCTCCAATATTTTTTTAAAAAATAACTTCTCAAAGATAAGTACTCCTCATCCAATCCAATGAGCAGCTTATTTGATAAATGTCTTCCCTAACTTATATATTATCTGGTAAATGTCTTCCTTGACTTATAGATATACGTTCTGTGCTCCACATCCAATGAGGCACTCCCTCCCGTGAGATTTCCCTTTCTCACATGTTTTTCGAGTTTTTAGGGAATCAAATTCTGGATAAAGCTTAACTTGCATAATTATTAATTACCAACTATTTATTTATTTTTTTAAAAAAATTAGGGATAATGCTCTAATGTCTGAAACCTGATCCTGACTCCCTAAGACCTAATGGATGTATTTTTTCATCTAAACTGACACCCATCTCGCATAGAACTTATACCAACAATTCCTATTCGGCAGCGTCCAACATTTTGCTACTCCCTCCATCCCAAATTATAAGGCATTCCAAGAATCTTGGAGAGTCAAAGTTTTTTAACTTTGACCAAATTTATATAATAAGATAATAATATTTATGATATCAACTAAATACAATTAGATTCTTTATTAGTTATATTTTTATAATATACATATTTGATATTATAAATCTCTGTGTTTCTCTCTAGAATTTTGGTCAAAGTTAAAAAACTTTGACTCTCCAAGATTCTTGGAATGTCTTATAATTTGGAATGGAGGGAGTATTTAACTAATCCCCCGGGCTAAGCTTCACTCCTTTGTCATAGATCTTTAAAGCCAAGAGGACACAACACACCGTATCTCCGATTGAGTCCATCGCTAAGAAGAAGAAAAGGTTGCCAACTATATTTAGAAACTATTTGGTTCATTTTCATACAGATTTGTCTGGCGATCTTAGAGCATCTCCAATCGTTATGCATTTGGAGCTATGCATTTTAGGCAATTGGAGCACCCCCAAATGAAAATGGCAAGGCTAAATTCGGGTGTTCTCCAACCGTTATGCAAAATGCATAGTCCAACATGTATTTTTTTTCCGAAAATATTTTTTTCTCGGCAATATTCCCGCGCCGCACTTTTTCTCGCGCGCCAGGGGAGACCGAGAAAGCCGGGATGTGTATTTGCATAGCCGGACTCCTTTGGCATATATGCCAAGTTTCCTCCTCCAAATGCATAGCTATGTAAAATGCAAAGTCCAAATGCATAACGATTGGAGGGGTTTTTTTTAGAGTTTTATGCATTTTGGTAAATGCATAGCCCAAATGCATAATGATTGGAGATGCTCTTAGCGCATCCAGGCTTTTGATTCAGAACGCCTGGTGTCGGAGATGCCTAAGGCCATCCACACTGTGGGTGGTGCTTGAAATTGTAGAAGGTAACAACGTTGTTGTGATGCATGATCCAATTTCTACTCGCATTGTGCAGACATCGCTAGTGGTACTTGAAAGACATGCTACATGCCACTTCCACAGCAAAAGCTGCTACATACTCTCTCCTTGCTCTATTCTCTCTCTGCTTCTCTCCCCCGTAGCACAAATAGACACCGACACAAGTATGTTTACCGTTCTCTCTCTCTCTCTCTCTCTCTTTTTTTTTTGCATCACTCGGAGTTGGAATCACTACTCGCGATGATAAGTAAGAGTTATGGTTGCTTGAATATCCCCTCTTTTAGGCACCACTCAAGCACACATTGCAACCATTGACTAGGGGCTTCAATAGTCATGCAACCATAACCGAACTGCTAACTTGGAGGCGGAGCGCAGGAGGCTAATCCACCAGTTCACGTGCAACCGACATAATTTCTTTCTTCCCGTGTGTGTGTGAGATCTTCCCACGTTAAGAGGAGACCCGAACATCACACCACTGCACGTTCGGTTCCGTCAGAAGCAGAAGACGGATATAAGCATTGTTCTCAACTAGTTCAACTAAATGAACTAGCTATGTAAAAAAAATTACTTTAAATTAAACTAGAAAAAACCCGCAGATACCTATTAGAGCACTATCCTCATCCATAGATGAACACAGTGTAACCCCGTTGCCGTTATCGCCAGCAAACAAATATAACATCTTTTCAGGCAACCACTGCAACCTTTAGATCTTCATCCAATGGTTTAAATCTATTAGCACAAATCACAAGAAAGAAATGATATTTTTTTTTTCTATCAAAGGACAAAGACAAAACTGTTCAAGATCTGAGATATATAGGAAAATGTGAAAAAAAAAGACGGGGAGCACTCGGGCGGCACGGCATCCTGTTAGGTGAGGTGACACAACCATCAAATGTCTGCTGGGCCGGTCAATTTGGCACGGCCGGCCGGACCCCGCCCGACCCAGGCGCGCACGCCCCCACGCCCGTGCGGCCTTGTGGCCTTTTGTCCACTTGGCGCTTGCGGCCACGCGCGCCCCCGCCTGCCCCTCGCCCCGGCGGCCCCGCAGCGGGGCCGGCTGCCGAAAGGAGAACGAGAGGACCGAGGGCTGATGAGGCGGAGCCGCGGAGGCCTCGGTGGCGCGGGCGTGCGGGGGCCGGGGGTTGACTGCGCGGCCACGATCGCGCCGCGCTTTGTCGCCTCCCCACCCCGCGCGCGTACGAACCGGAAGCTCCCGTCTCCGTCCCCGCCGTGCGGCCTCCGTGTCGACCCCTTGCTGATCCGCTCTCTGCTGCTCCTAGTACCAGTTGTGCCACTGTGTGATACCCGCCGCAGCACCCCCACAGCCCGCAGGGTAAAATTACTGTCGCGGTTCGTTTCTGCACTCTAGGTCCTGTTTAGTTTATAGTTTCTCTTCCCCAAAATTTTTCAGATTCTCCCTCATATCAATCTTTAGAGGTATGGTATGTATGTAACATTAAATATAGATAAAAAATAACTAATTGTACTTTTAGTATATACATATCAAGACGAATCTTTTGAGCCTAGTTAGTATTTAGGTAAAGTTTATCAAATAACAATGAAAGTGGTACAGTATTTTTTCCAAAAATTCCCGGAAGTAAACAACCCCTCTGTCTGCTGCGTCCTCCACTGCTGCTTTTACTTTTCATGTGTACCCAACATTCACCGTCAGGACGTGTCCTCCTGCTGTTGTTCTTTTAATTTTAATTTTAATTTAATTTAATGATGAAGATTCTTTTTTTTTGTTCTGGTGATCCTGGATTATTTGCAGCTTAGCAATGTGGGTGGGGCTCGAGGGCTGTGGCTATCACAAACTATACGAAGATTCAACAAACGAAATAAATCACGATCCGCACTATGGTCATGGATCGTCGCTATGGTGAACTAGTAGTAACTAAAAGCATGTCAGGTACAACCACACAAGATCAGAGGCTCTGTTCGGCAGGACTTATTACGATTGTGGCCATGGCTCATACTATTTAGTTGTGAGAAAAACATTGTTTCATAACTGAAAAGTATTGGTTAATTCTGTCCAATTAGCTTAAGCGAGCACTGCCAGATTATTTATCGACGATGCAAGCATGCCTGGATTAGTGCACCGAGTCACACAAAGCAATACTCCTAAGTAACAGCTTGCATTGTAACATCATCCACGATAGAACGCAGGTGGCAAAGTTAATTGTACCCCTAAACCCTTTCACAGTTGTATTAGGCAGCCAGCTTGCCCTGCCGCCGTAGCCTCAAATACGTGAATCGCAAGCCACTTGGGTGCACCGCACCGCACCGCACGGAGATTAGAGATTTGGGAGGATAGACAGAAGCACACAGATACAAGAAACAAGAGTGGTTGGCGGCCTCGACGAATAATACTAGTACCCTGCCCCTACCGCTACCGCCTACCACCAGCGCCAGCCCGGCCTGGAAGCCGGGACCCTGCCAGAGCGTCCCGGGCACACACATGGGGCACCGCCACCGGGCAACCGGGACGGCGCGCCCTTTTCCCTCGTCCTGCTGCTGCCTCTCCTTCCGCGCTGCGCTCTCGTGCCGCCGGTTCCCGAGCCCCAGCGGCAGGCAGAGCCCAGCCCGCCCGGGAGGCCGGGACGCGTCGCGTCGCGTCGCGTCTACGTACGTGGACACGCAGCCAGACCCCCCATCGATCGAGCCGAAGCCGAACAGATTAACGGCAGCCCATCGCCTCGTGCCCTCGTCTCGGCTCGCCCCCCACCTCGTCTCCTCTTTTTAAGACGACGCCACACCGCCACCCGGCCCTCCCTCGCCTCCAGGCTCCAGCCGACCAGCCAGCCTCGCCGTCCGGCGCTGCCCTCACCCTCCCGTCCCAGTTCCCACCTAATCGCCGCCCCTAATCCCCGATCCCCGGGCTCGCGCGCGGACTCACGGCGGTGCGTGTCCCCGGCCGATTCAATTCCGTTTCCATTGTTGCGGCCGGCTTGGTGCTGTTGGATTACATCATATTCGTGTAAGGAGAGGGCACACGCGCGGCCGGAATCACTTCCCGATCGACCCCAATTTCCCGGACTCCTCGGCTCCGACTCCGATCCCTCGCCGGTACGTTGCACATGTGCCCGCCCTGCACTGCATGTAGGAACAGTAGAATCTCCCTCCCGCGTCCTCTCTGCTTCCCTAGCTATCTCCTTTTTATCGTCCGGTCGGTTCGTTGTTCTCCACAGGTGCGTGCTTGCGTTTTCGGTGCGTGCAGCAACGGCGATCCATGTTCGTTTCGTTCGTTTGTTGACTTGGTTTTTTCGGTGCGCGGCCTGCTGATTTGGCGGTTTGCGTGTGCATAACTCTCCTGCCCTCTGCTCTGACAGGTGTTGCTTTCCGGCGGTGGTTTCTGCCGCGTGCCGCGGGCAGGCGCAGGCGGCTCGGCGGCGGCTGTTTCCTTCTCGTGCCATCCATGGAGGCGAAGCAGCGGCCGCGGCACGGCGAGGAGAGGAGGCCGCCGCCTGCGACGGACAACAGCGGCGAGGTGTACGACCCGTGGACGGCGTGGCTCTACCAGCCGCACACCATCTCGGTGCTCCTCGTCGGCGCCTGCCTTCTCATGTAAGCAAGCGCCCTCAAATTCTCCTCCTCCTCTCTTGCTCGCGCCCCGCACAGGGACAGAGAGAGAGAGAGGGAGAGCCTTGTTTGGTTTTGCCTGACTTTTGCTACCGTGTCCGTACGGCTCCGCTTGACTCGAAGCCTGGAATTTTTACGGGTGCGAAAAGGCCTGTGCTGGGCAAAGTACAAGCGCTGCCAGTGCCAGGGATACCACCAGGTGCTGCAACAGTGTCAGAAGCTGAGACGCAGCCATGCACACACTCTTGTTGTTTTCTCTTGTATGGTTTCTTTTTTTCTTTTTGCCTTTCTGAAAATGTAGTTTTTGTGTTGGAATTTAGTAGATATATGTGCGAAAGCATCGAGCTACCGAATAATTGGAGCATGATCGATGGATTGGCACGTCGGGTACGAGTGGCTGTGGAGAGCCACAGCCCTGCTCAAGTATCTCGTGACAAATTAAATTGTTCTGAATTTTTTCATGAAAATGAAGTTCATACTCATACATGTCATTTTCCTTGACACTTAAACGAGCGTGAAATGGGTTTATTTTCAGCTCATAAAGTAAAGATAAACCAACACGTGACAATTTTTTTTTACCGCCGTTCTTGCGAGGAAGATACTACCAAGCAATTAAGATTGGACCTGAATCTAAGGTACAACCATTAGCTGGCTAACCCCGGTCCCAAGTTATCCCAGAGACGTGCCTCACTGGAGTCGGAACACTCAATTCATTCATGACTAACTCTTGCAGGCTGCCCAGCGGTGGATACCATACCAACCGTACTGACCAAGTGTGGGGCGTTTCCTTTGCGCTTTCTCGTGGTGCCATCTCATCTGACCTCACATTCAATTGTTCTTCCCTTTCAGATGGGCAAGTGGAGCACTTGATCCTGAAGGTGCTGCTGCTCACAGTAGCGTGACATCAATCAAGAGGTATAGATGAATCATCTCAGGACTTAATTATGACCTTGTTTAGGCAGCACTGAACTTTCAAAAGGAGAAAAAAAGGAAGCAGGTCACTTTTCATGTGTTCCAAACGGAAAAGATAATCAGGCCACTATTCGGTTCTGATGCTGCCTTTTGGACTCGAGCTGTTTTACCTTCACAGCATTGCGCAATGATTGGAGAGAGTGAGTGATGCTGACTCATCTTCTTACCGAAACTTTCCAGGGGTGTCTGGGCTATGATTGCAGTCTTCCTTGCCTACTGCACGCTTCAAGCACCTTCAACGTGAGTAAATTTTCTTTCTTCTTCTTCTTATAGATAGATACCCTCTCAGGGCTTTCTGCTTGTATTTTTCTTCTATATCAATAAAAACAGGCACTGTCAGTTTCCATTCATTCAAAAAAAAAAAAACGCAACTCAAACATAGGAGCTCTATCAATGCAGTGCCAATTGGCGCTGAAGCAACAGTAATTCTGTGCTTATGTGGATGAGGCTATTTTTAAGTAGCAATTGACAAAGTTCTCAGAGGAGGAAAAGGTGCCAATGGCATCTTTACTATCTGTCTGTACTTGCTGCAAGATTCTGCTCCTTATCTTCCTGTCTTCGCAATGTTGCACTGCATCACCAATCGTTCATTCAATAACCATTTTCAGCTCCCATAAATCGCAATATTGCTTTACCAATCCATAGCCATTTTCAGCTCCCGTAAATCTACTGTGCTACATTAGTATAGGTCAATGTGCTGATAATTTTTGGACGATACTGATTCAGTGCCTGGGCGATTTTGTCACAGGATACTTATTAGGCCCCATCCTGCTGTCTGGCGCCTGGTACATGGACTGGCTGTCGTTTACCTCGTTGCTCTTACCTTCCTTCTTTTCCAGGTTAGCGTTAGCCACATGTGGGTTTCAGCTAGATACTATTCTGTTAACATCGTTGGCTTTTTGTCCAAAAGATTTATTAGTTTTGACAACTCAGTGTAAAGGGCATGTTGGTTCTTATCTGTTGCTCATTTACCAGAATCGTGACGATGCTCGCCAGTTCATGAAACACCTTCACCCTGATCTTGGAGTTGGTAAAATTTCTGCGTTAAGTCGTTTCACAAGAAATGTAATATTTATTTATTTATTTAGAAAAAAATCATGGTGGCAATTAACTTTATCTTTCCAATGCAGAATTGCCGGAGAGATCTTATGGAGCCGATTGCCGTTTGTATGTTCCAGAAAACCCTAAAAACAAGTTCATAAATATTTATGTATGATTTTTTGTATGAACCTTCCTATTCTGTGAAGATGCACATGCTCTGCTTGTCATCGTTGCTATTACTCTATTAAAATTAGATTATCTGATCTATGTATAGGAGACATTGTTTGATGAATTTGTTGTTGCCCATATCCTTGGGTGGTGGGGCAAAGCTGTAATGATACGAAATCAACTTCTCCTTTGGGTCTTGTCGATTGGCTTTGAGCTAATGGAGGTTAGATCTGGGTGCCCTATTGGAAAGGACTTTAATGATATTTTTTCATTCCTGACATCTTTTTGACAGGGAAGTATGCTTACTATGACATTTTGCAGCTAACGTTCAGACATATGTTGCCAAACTTTAATGAGTGCTGGTGGGATAGCATTATCTTGGATATCTTGATCTGCAATTGGTTTGGTGAGACATTTGAAGATAATTAATGTTCATGTCTCATACATTCAGTTACCTTGCTTACATTAATGAGGTCTGCAATAATTAAGCAGCCGACATGTTCTCCATTGTTTTGATTTTATACAGATTCTTTGCATCAGATCCTATCAATGATATCCATTAGTCAGAAAGGAAAATAAAAACTAATACATCTTTGACATATTTCTGACATCACATTATTTTACTACAATATTTAATGCTATGTCACTTGGTGCTTAGAAAGTAAACTTTCTATTGAACAAATCAAGATCTTAACCTTTGTTGAATACTCATGGTCTTGGGAATCCAAGAAGAATTGTTGGCACTTGTGACATTATTTGGCAATGATAATGCCATGCTTTCAGCTGAAATACTGCTATTTTTTATCCAGGTATTTGGGCAGGAATGCACACAGTCCGTTACTTTGATGGCAAAACGTATGAATGGGTTGGACTGAGCCGCCAACGAAGCATCATGGGTAAGGTATGTTCACTGATAATACATTAACAGACGCATGGTTTCTCCATTTCATGGCTGATTACTATTGTCATAATTTAATCCCTATATATAGATATGACCTTCGTTCCTAAATAGCTGTTCTTTAAGAATGGATCAAATTAAACTTCCAAAACTTCAACCTGTGGTAGGAGAAAGTAGTTACATCCTTATTATCATAATGTTCGTGTATTTTCCCTGCATGTGACTAGGAAAATATTTTGGAAAAAAAAATGCATGTGTTAGACACTGCTGAAGTCGGAAACAAGTAAAACAGAACAGTCGTAGCATGATGTATTGCAGATAAGTGCCGGTTCTTTTCCACTGCTCATTTATAACCGTGGCCCCCAGTCCCAGATCATCTGTACTTGTCAAGTTTCCCTTGGATCTTGGGTTGTATTTCTCATAAGAATTACATGCCATGGATACTCCTGAGTAAGGACAGCAGCTTTCCAAAGGATAGTCCAAGATAAGTGACTCCAAAGCAATGCAGTTTACTGAGCAAAAGTAAATAGCTTTGACTTCTTGCATGTGAGATGCCAGACAACATGTGATCTTTTCCCAGTGGGCCTGTTTACATTTCTGTTGTGCTGTCCAAATCTGATCTTTGTCATTATTGAGCCTTGAAGTTTCTTCACAATTCATTTTTCTGTTTATCTATATAAACTGCACCCACATGTGAATAGTTGCATCTGTTTCAGACAGCCAAACCTGTAATCAGGCTTGCCCGGCCATATGTTGTCGTAGGACAAAAACAATTGTATCTATCATCGAGATTGACTGGAAAGTTTCTATCATATCATAAGAAACAGAATATTTAATAGCTTGAAATTGTTTCAGAAGAAACATTTCTAATTAAGCAATGACAAAACAAGGTTATAAACACGAACTGAAATAGTTCGACTGTGTTCTTGCTTCAGGAACGTATGAAGCACCTGAGCATTAGCAACTTGAGAATTCACAGTGTGAACTGATATTAGAACTTGAACACAATTTGTGCAGACTGGATTTATTGTCTTCGTTTGGCTTGCAGGTGAAAAGATCGTTGAGCCAGTTCACCCCTGCTCAATGGGACAAGGATCAGTGGCATCCTTTCATGGGACCACTGCGGTTCATCCAAGTGCTGTTCCTCTGTGTTGTCTTCATGACCGTGGAGCTTAACACATTCTTTCTTAAGTTTTGCCTTTGGATCCCTCCAAGGAATCCCTTGGTCGTGTACAGATTGATCCTCTGGTGGCTGATTGCCATCCCAACCATCCGCGAGTACAACTCCTACTTACAAGACAGGTGAGTCCATGAGTGCCACTAATTTCGTTAGCAACAAGACCAGCACAATTTTTTTCTTTTTTATTGATTACTAATATTTGGTGCTGGTTTTGGTAATCACAGCAAACCGGTGAAGAAGGTCGGAGCCTTTTGTTGGCTCTCTCTGGCTATATGCATAGTGGAGCTGCTTATCTGCATGAAGTTTGGGCATGGTGAGTTTCCTGTTTCACCTGTCAATTCAGTATACAATATGATATAGGAGTATATGTTAAAAAGGCTATGTTCTGCAAACCGTTTGCCTGACATTCAGCAATCTGAGCAGCGCTGTTTCATGACCCTATGCCTACCTGGCTGATCATCTGTTGGAGCTTGGTTGGGATTGCACTTGTGATTTTCTTGCTTTCATGGTCATGGAGGAGTCACCAAAGATTCAGGAGAAAGCGGCTGTGATAGATTGCAAGAACTTATCTCAGATTATTTCAATTTGCTTTTTTATTTTCTTTTTCATTTTTATATAGGCGCTGTACATATTTGATATGATATGTGGTGTAACTTACGTTTTAGGGAGCCCCATTTTTTCTGCTGCTCCTGGCAGGGACTTGGTGTGTCACGATAGATCATTGTTGTCAACATGAGATTGATGAATAATTGAGATAACTGCAGCATCATAACCAGGTGTAATTAAACAATAAAGCAAGATCACTGCATATTTGGGTTCCAAAGTTCTTCTGGGCCAATAATGCACAGTTATGTAGTAATACCTATCGCTATCTTGGATGGTGTATCATTTATTCAGTTTGTCTCACCAGTTCAGTTGAAGGCCTTGATGGTTTGATCCCTGCAAAACTGATTATTCCTACGTTTTATTAAGTGAGAAGGAAATTTGAAATGCTAGGATCAGGGACGAATCCAGCACCGAGACAGGGTGGGCTTGAGCCCTCGCTACTGTTGCTCAGACCATAGAGCCTCTTCTACAAATTTGCACTATTCTAACTTACTTTTCTATGTCAGGACTCAGGATTACTTTGAAATTGAAGTGGTGTCCGATACAGAAATTATGCAGAAAATCTTGAACAATTTTTTGGTTGCTGAGGTAAACTATTGAGTTCCATGACAAAACCGTGGCCTATATACGCTCCAAGTTCGCAACACAATCTGAACGTTCAGCTCAGAGTCTAAAACATCTCATAGTCTCATACAGGGCACACGCCCTGATCATCGTTACAAATATCGGGAACAGGACTTCTAGAGTTTTGGTGATATAATTATAACACAATCGAAACAAAATAAAAACCTTTGATCGAGTTCGTACGACGCAGAGCTAAACAAGCCTGTTTTGAAGCCTTCTATATGGTGTGGGGTGAATGGTGAGATCGTATAAACGTTTATCGCACGAATCTTGATGTGTCTCGTACGGCTCGCGCAACTGCGACATCATCATCGTCCAGAGGCCGCCCAGCCCTAGCCGCGCATAAACCCTCCACTGCCGCGCCGCCGCCGCCGCCGCTTCCTGTCCCCGTCGGCTCCTCCTCGCCGCTCGCGCCGCCCTCATCTTCCCAGACCCAACGGGCGCCGTTGCCATGTCGAAGAAAGGAGGGCGAGCGAAGAAAGCGGCGGGCGGCGGCGAGCTGTCCCGCTTCCTGGAGTCGCATCTCCAGACCATCAGCGACACCTTCCAGGTACAAGTATGACCCAACCAACCGCGGTCTTGGCACACCTCCGATCCCATCCCATCCCACGCGATAACCTCGCCGCGCGGTTCACACGGTTGCTTGCTCTTGGTTTGTCAGATGATGGCGGGGTCGGCTCCGGGGAGCTTGCAGCGGACGGAGTGGTCTGAGGTTGTTAAGCTAGGCGATCAGGTCTCCAGGCAGGCCACCGTCGGTAAGTCAAAAAATGACCGATTTCATGTGCTAGTTTCCCGAGCTTAGCTGTTCAGAGCATGCGCATGTAGCTGAATTGATTGGGAATTTCTCTGGGGTGTACATAGTGCGTTTCTGCTCAGAAGTTTGACAGGTTAGGGAAATTGAGTCTGCCTGAATTAGTACGCACATAAGAGGTTAAATTTTGGTATTCGAATTTGGAATTAACTTGGCACTCAGAGGGTATGTAATCTCCTTGCTGAATGTAAGAGTATCTTTGTTACCTCTATAAGTAATTGGCAATTTGTTTCTAGCTACCTTTGGGTTATTAGTAATTTACCCCCTCCATTCCAAATTACAAGACAGTTCTGTCTTTTCTAGGTACATTGGTTTTACTATGTATCTAGATGCAACTTATATCTAAGGTGCATAGCAAAAGCTATGTATTTAGAAAAGCCAAAACGTCTTATAATTTGGAACATAGGGAGTAGTATACACTGTCTATCTGGTTGCAGTAAAGCAATACTGTTTCGTTGGTGATGCGATTTCGCATTGATGATTGTTGGCTGATGCTTGTCTTTTGCTGCAGCTGGAATGCTCTGGAGCGGTGACTTGCCTGATGTAGAGACCTTAAAGGAGAACATCGTTGCTTATTTCAACATACTACAGGGATTTCTTTTGGTTTGCCATGGAAGCATGGTCGGTGCTGGGCCTACTCTTCACAAGTCCATCTGTGGTTCTGCAAAGAACGTGGTTGACTCCAGCTTCTCCTTGTTCAAGCATGCTGTTTCTGCTTATGGTATGTAAAAAACCTTCCAAGGTGCTGTTGTTTGCAACAATGCCTTCCGATAGACCTTACTGATTTTTTATCTGGAAGGCATTAGTCAGAATTCAGTGTAAAGCAATCTTGATAAAGAAACAGTCACGAGTAAAATTGCTGATTTGAATTCCACATATTTGAAGTGAGGGGAAGCATGTAACATTGTCACTTTGTTGGTTGCATCGTATTACGATTCTAGTGTTGCAGTGGATAAACAATAAAGGGCGTCTGAAATAATAACAAACATGAAATCTATTACTTTCAACACTTGCACATCATTTATTTTGATCCCTCAGAAATTTTTTAATTGGGCTAACATGTCCTTTTTTTTAATCTAATGCAGAATCTCGCAGCCCTGATCGCAACACAACTATACCGCAGGTCACAGGAACTGTATGGGAAGCTTGTGCTGCTCTCAAGAAGGTGCCTACATCAAACTGTATTGCCATAGGACGATCTATGACCAAGATAGGTGTGTATCTGAAAGATGTTCTCCGGGAAATGAATGAGCTCCCTATTGGTGATAGTACTGCTGATAAGTCTTCCAATGGTGTTGATGACACAGCGAGTTGTTCTGATAGAGATGAGATATCGGATCTTGATCTAGACGATGATGATTTCACTGAAGAAGAGGTTGTTGTTGCCAAGTTGGTTATTACTGTGGCATCTGATTCACTGGTTGTAGTGAAAGAGGCAATTCGTTTCATTACTGGTTTGCTAAAGAGCTCAGGTAACAAAGATGGGGCTAATGAGGACAAAGTTGAGCCAATGGAAAAAATGCTGAGCCATTGCAAGGAGATTGCCGACCAGGTCAATGATCTTGGGGCTTCTGTATACCCACCACAGGACTCGTCTGAGATGAAGTTCGCTATAAAAAGATTGTGCAATGGCATCAATGGGATGCGCAAGGAATTAGGGAACCTTGGCGGTTCACCTGAGAGCACCTTTGCAGCCCTTGAAGGATTTGAAAAGTGCCTTGGATCTCTACAGGCGAAGTTAGCTGATGATGTGGTGAGCGAGATGGAAAATCTTAATATTAGCCATTAGCACGTAATGTTCGGACTTTTTATAGCAATGTTATACCGGTATATCTTCTGATTTTGCACAATGGAAGGAGCTTTTGTTGTTTCAGTAAATGAGGCGTGCTGTCTATGTACTGATGGCACTGTTACTGGCCATTTTGATTGTAAAGTAAGAAAATGGGCCTGGATTGCTGTAACTTCTCCAGTTAGTGATGTCACTATTAGGGGTCATCGATTGTGCGAATAACATTGTTTGCATTCTCTCTTTTTTTTTCTCTGACATTCTATCGCTGTTGTTTTCTGACTGACTAGTAAATGCCGTAATTCTCTTAGTTCCGTTCTGGTATATGTTACTCTATATCCATTGTCCAGCAAAATACGCACGCTTGTAACAAAACTTTTAGACTAATGCACATGAATGACAAATACTAAAAGCAAGAGATGGGAAAGAGCTACATTGCGCGGATACTTTCAAGAAGAGTCGTATCAGTATCCAGTACGTATTAGATACCTACTCTTTGGATGCACGTCGGATAACTATCCTAACTGTACTATTAAAACTGGATATTTTATTGTTAGGATACTCGTATCCGATACAGTTGTGTTAATTTAGATACTACCCAAATAAAAACAACCTATGTAGACCCAATTATCGTGGAAAGTAATTAGCTTCCATATCCTCGTATCGTTATCTAGTTGTCGCAATCTATCATTCCTTCCGTTGCCACTCTTTTTTTTTTGTCACTTGTTACTCAAGGCTAGACGTAGGATTAGAATCCTCTTTCTCAATAGAAATGAGTAAAACTAGCTAAAAAAGGTCATTGAAGCTTGAAGGAGAGATTAGACATCTAAATAACTTCTTTTATACAAGTTTTCTTAATTTTCATTTTGTACTTTCTGAATCACATAATATGTCACATAAATTGCTTTGAAACTATTAAGTTTTAAGATTAAACTTTCTAGATAACTACTTTTAGCTTGTCATTTATGTATAATAATTATTATATCAAAGTATATTAGATATATTCTCTTGTTAGTGTTTTTTTTAGGAATGATGTATCCGCGTGTCCGGTACGTATCGTATTCAATACTCATATTTATATATTTATATCAAGACAACATAGGGAACGATCATCTTCCCTGTTAATCGAGCAGAATAAGATGATTTCAATTGATACAAGATAGGCGTGTAAGAAACAAATTTGAATAACTGTTTAATTCTTATTAAGATTTTGGAATTAAATTTTGAAAACAAATTGAATTACTATTGTCTATTCAAGAAGAACACCGTCTAAAATAACTAAACTTTAGCTCTTATCAATTAGCAATAGCATTAAATTTCAAAAATAGATTGAATTCAGATTGTTAAATTTTTAAATAAAAAATTGAATTCATATTGTTGGGCCCCTCCCATTTATGGAGAACACCCCCAAAAAATTAGAGTATGCTGTTATTGTGATGAGCACACGGTATTCTTTAGTAAAAGGCGAAAGAATAGTTCGCTTTGTGCTCACCACACAGCTGCTTGCCTTTCTATGGGAGACACAACCCCTTCTTTGTAACAGACCACATAACCTCATGTCTAGGAGCTCCACAGTATGGTACTAATACACAATCAGCTGTTTAGTGTGGTGGGCAGTGGTACAACTGTCCAGACTCCACAAACACATCTGGCGAAGAGTTCGGCCCGCCAAGGATTTCACAAGTGAACAAAGCTTTTTGCATGTCTGGGCTTGAGCTTGCTGGGCGCTCAGTCACTCTCACGTTTTTTTAATTTTTAATCCGTTTTCTGCCAAAAAAAATGCATATCTAACTAGCGTTGTCAATTGATATGATGACATTAACTTATCTTCAAGTGAACTTGCAAAATTACCCTTACCGCTAATTCAAATAGAGAATTTTTTTGTAGCATGTGAAAAAAATTTAATCTTTTCACATAAAATCAGATAGAGACATGAAAATTGTACATATCGATTAAATCTACAATTTTGAAGTTCCGAACTTTCTCATTTGAAGTCATCTTAGTGCTAAAACAATCGGTACAACACGATCTACACATATAGATATGGAACTTGTATCAATATATAGGGGACCTGTAACTTAGTGCATGGGGATGTATCATCAAAATTGGACATGTGAGTTGTGTCGAACTTAATGAACCTTATGAAATATATATTAGAAGTATGGATTAAAGAAGTTGTGCAATTTATTTGTTTGTTAACTAATAATGCATACAAGCACCCCCACACTCGCCCACCCCACCCACCCAATGGTCATCTACACAAACAAGGGACTAAACAAAAGACTGTAAATCTCGATGAGACTTATAATTGTAGCTCATTAAGTCTTAATTGGAAGTCATTTTCGTTCCGAAATAATCGTTAGTCGATATTGGACTCAAATCGCATAGTATCAGTTATTTAGGAATCAAGATTGTTTCAAACGACAAAGTTATGAGATAGGAGTAGAAAGTTGTATATCTTGTCGAACACTTTTTTTTATATAAATTATATCTTTATCAAGATCATATGAAAAATTCATTATTTTTTGAGATATATTATCTAGGAAAAAAATTATTTGAATTAGCACTAAGGTAATTCTATCGGTTCACTTGGTGGTAAATTAATATCACAGTATCGTGAAAAATATATGCAATTTTTTGGGTGTGGTATTTTCTAGAAAATAAATGTAAATTTATAAAAAATCAAGCCTAAACAACAAGCAACAATGTGCATGCCAGTCCCTGCGGTGGTTGCAACAAGCGTATTTTGACTATGCGCCCTTGTTATTCAGCACCAGACAAGGCAAAGAGACATACACTCTTCCTTAAAAAAGAGTGTAATTCTAAATTTAGACTAAGTTACATAATTTCACTATCAAAATAAGTTTACTATAAAATATTAACTGACGAGCAAAATCCACTGTTAGTCCATCTTTGTTCGTTAGTGTCACTCAGGGGCGGATCTACCACCTGAGCTCCAAACCCCCCCTTCAACAGCCGCGTCCATAGAGCCCCCTCCTTAGCCTCCCATGAATTGTTAGCCACAGAAGAAAGTCACAAAGAGTTTGAAGTGGAAGATCATGACACAAAAGGAGATTTAGACTTAGTTTTGCTAAAATAGTTTTAACTAGCCCGTCCTAAACTTTTATCCTAGATCCGTCACTGGTGTCAATTCTATCAACTTCAAAAGTATACCCTTAGGTAACAAAATGTTTAAGTGATTAACTAAAGATCCATACTTTTCATTTAAAGATACATAATGGCGCATTGTACACCATGACTGTTGTGTAGTCTTAAGTGGTCATTCTTGTTCTCCCAAACCCCCTTGCCCCCTTTCTCTCTCTCCCTTTCACCTCTCTCTCTCTCTCTCTCTCCCTCCGCATCAATCTTATAGTTGGGTAACATGCAAATTATATGTGATGTGAAATACTTCTCATAGAGGGTCTTAGAACATGAATTGTATAACAAAAAAAATATAACATGCAAATTATATGTGGTGTGATGAAATATAAATCCCATAGAAGACCTTTTTTTCTATTCCATCTTTTGCATGTTTTTGGGTGACGTGGTGCCACATTAACCATATGGGAGGTAAATCGGACTATGTTGATAGTTTAGACAAGTCAAATAGACTTTATCCATAAGTTATAGTTTTTTTTTTCTCATCAGTTATCAATCTAAGCATATAGCCCCCGTTTGGGACTTTGGGTTTTTTGTAATCAACGACAACACATGTGGACTAACATTTTCATGTGACATATGAAAGGAAACAATGTAGTCCACACAAAGATTTTGAGCTACATGAATGTCATGGTGGAGATAGCAAGGAAGCACATCGAAAAGCTTAGGCAAAAAGTATAACAACAGGGTTTGTTTTAGCTTTTCATGAGATTATTAAAGGATGTGAAATGACCGATTAACAAGCTAGATACTCATTCTATTAGGATGAGCAAATGTGTTTGCTTTGCAATTTTCTAGTACCATTTGTGAGGTCAAACAAATGCGTTGCAAATCGAATCTAGTGAAGTTATCAAATGAGTTTGGCAACCCTTTGAAAAAATATGCTAACCAAGAGGCCGGTAAAGGTGATGCCCATCCTATGGAAGATCAACTGGAGTTTGAAAGTTCTAGTAAAAATATTAAAAGATGGATTTATTTGTACTATTTTAAAAAGTACCAGAACTCGCCGTGCAACCACCGAAGCACAAGAGCATCTAGCAGCAAATAAATACCGACAGGAGACCATACATGATTCATTCAAATAATTTTGAGTTTAACGCCATACACTACTAGAGAACATGCCTTTGGACGATTTGCAAAATCAGCATTAGTCACGAAAAAATTTACATCCGGGACTAGAAAGGTCTTTAGCCCCGGTTGGTAACACCAAAATGGGCTAAAGTTCCTCTGCCCAACGGCTCATTTGTCATAGGGGCCTTTAGTCTCGGTTGGTGTCACCAACCGGGTTGGTGACACCAACCGGGGCTAAAGGTTTTGCCCCGGTTGCTGTATCCAGCCGGGGGGCTAGGAACAAGGGCCGGGACTAAATGTCCCTCCCTATATTTGAACTGTTCTTCCACCTTCTTCAGCCGTGCCCGAGCTCTCTCAGTCTTCATTTTTTTCATTGATTTCTTGGTTTGCTGCTTGTTTGTTCTCTTCTCCGGTGATTTTTGTTTGTTAACATATCTCTGGCGTTTGATCTATTTCATCACATCTACGTCGACATCGACTCGTTCAAAGGTTACTAGCTTCAGTTTTTCATACTTTTAGCTGTCATATATATATATATGTGTGTGGGGGGGGGTGAAGCTATTTTGAGTTCATTCACTTAATAGTTTAAATTAGTACCCTAAAAACAAAATGTGACCAGTTTATTTTATTTTTTAGAGAAATAGAGATCATTTAAATCATTTGTTTACAAAAAATAGAAATATATAATATTTTCGTTTACAAAATGTGACCGGTTTAATTAGTTTATTTTAATTTTTTGGAGAAATAGAGATCAGTTAAATCATTTGTTTACAGAAATTAGAAATATATAATACTTTAGTTTACAAAATGTGACCGGTTTAATTAGTTTATTTTAATTTTTTGGAGAAATAGAGATCAGTTAAATCATTTGTTTATAGAAATTACAAATATATAATACTTTAGTTTACAAAATATGACCGGTTTAATTAGTTTATTTTAATTTTTTGGAGAAATAGAGATCATTTAAATCATTTGTTTACAAAAATTACAAATATATAATACTTTAGTTTATAAAATGTGACCGGTTTAATTAGTTTATTTTAATTTTTTTGGAGAAATAGAGATTATTTAAATCATTTGTTTACAAAAAGTAGAAATATATAATACTTTAGTTTACAAAATGTGACCGATTTAATTAGTTTATTTTAATTTTTTGGAGAAATAGAGATCATCTAAATCATTTGTTTACAAAAAGTAGAAATATATAATACTTTAGTTTACTGCTCAACTACAAATGCAGAAGGATGCCTGCTTGGTATGTTGTTTTCGAGGGCACCAAGCCAGGTATTTACACCAGCTGGGCCGAGTGCAGTCAGTATGTCCTCAAAGTAAAGAGAGTTGTGCATAAAAAGTACAAGTCTTTTGAGGAAGCTTCTGCAGCTCTAGAGGCTTTCAACTCAAGAATCAACTCAATTCCTACTGCACCTACCCCTACCTTACCTTCCTATCAGGTTGGAGTGGCAGGCAGTCCATCTTGTTGGACTGTGATATGGGAAAAATGTGCAGGTGTTGTTAGTTGCTTTGGTTGTGCCCAAGTGGATGAGGCTGCACTGTTATCTTGATGTAATAATTAATTAGACAAGTTCAACTGCTACTACTTATATGCCACCAGTGATGCTTACTAAATTTGGGTGTCATGAACTTGTTTATAAATTTGAGCTAGAAAATTAAATTTGTTGATAAAAATGAGAGATATAATTATGTTATATGTCATTTTATAATTTCATTTGTTTATAAGAATGAGAGATATAATTATGTGACATGTCATATAATGCAGACGATGACACGTCACTGGATGTACAATGTCAATCGTCGCTCAAAAGAGTTCATTGATGGCGTGCATTATTTTTTAAGAGTGGCCGAGGCAAACAAGCAGAATGGTTTTATGTGCTGCCCATGTGCCCTTTGTAATAATTCGAAGGAATATTCTAGCTCAAGGAGTCTTCACTCACACTTGTTCAAGTCGGGTTTCATGCCAAACTATAGTTGTTGGACGAAGCATGGAGAAACTGAGGTTATGATGGAAGAAGGTGAAGAAGAACAATTAGACCCTGACGATGATATTATTGGTCAACATGGTGACTTTGGTGATACTGCAATGGGGGAAGGTGAAGAAGAGGCAAGTGCAGAAGACACACTCGCTGGAGATGATGCTCTTGGTGATGTCATTCGTGATGCACAAAGAGATTGCGAAAGTGAAAGGGAGAAGACTAAGTTTGATTGTATGCTAGAGGAGATTGGTTTCATCGATCCATATATCGTATTCAAGCACCCAAGCAGTACTCCCTCGGATGCATGGAAAACTCAAACAGAGAGGAATTTGCGGAGGTTCTTCGTAAACCAAAGGGACAAAAGATATATACTATTCTCCTATAACTTTAGGTGAGTTTTGTTATCATATGCACATTTTATTATAGGTTGATATAAAGATATATGTGTTGACTTATAAATATAAATGCAGTTTTCACTGGATACTAATTGTGATCGATCTCCACGAAAGTCGTTTGCTAATCTATGACTCTCTGAGAAAACCACAAGAAGATTACCAAGATATGATAGATATTATCCGAGGGTAAATGTGATCTATAAATATTGATTCCTGCTCTTTAACTCTGCAATAGTTAATTAACGATCCAATTATATATATTGTGCAGGGTTTGGGCTTGGTTTGTTCAGAAACACCGTCCGGATCTGAAAGCGCAACTTCCTGATCCACTACGACTAAATGTAAGTTGTGCTACCTCCCCGCCTCTTTACCTTTATTATTATCACTCAGCAGATGCACGCTCAGCCGAGAGTAATCTTTTTATATCTTGTACAGTGGGTTCTACGGCAGTCACCGAGAAACAATTATGTGCGTACTATATTTGCGAGTTCCTGACGGTGTATGAAAAAAGAACTCCTCTACAGAGTCAGCAAGTACGTAACATGTAAATGAATTTATTTCATTTTTTTTGCTTTTACATAAATATTATGTATGCTAATACTTTCTTTTTCTTTTAATCCAAATTGAAGGAGACATGGTTGAAGAACCAGGTGATGGATAAGGTCCGCCTCAAAGCAATTCAAGAGACCATCGCGGGCTTTATTAATGACCATGTCCTTAAGTCTGGCACCGAGTATTGGTTTAACAAAGATGAACTAATGAAGCCAAACCAAGACGAACACTTGTATGACCTCTAAGTCAGGAACAATGTTTGTGTTGTAAATATCAAGTTAAGGACGCATGATGGATAATGTTGTATATTTTATGTACATATGTATAGCTAGCTCGATCTATAATATATATATAGTTTCATATTTCATTTGTATGTAATTGTAAATTTTATGTGTTTATATACATTTATTAGCAGCAAAGAATACGTATTTGAAACCCTAATGGAATATATTACCAGCGAAGAATATGTATTAGAAACTCTAATGTAATTGTAAAACCGAAAACAATAACCAATTGAAAAGAAAAGAAAAAGAAAAAAGAAAAAAGAAGCGGCCTCTTTAGCCCCGGTTGGTAATACCAACCGGGACTAAAGAAGCCAGCAACCGTGGCTCAGCTGGAGACCTCTTTAGTCCCTGTTGACGCAAAACGTGACACCTCACGCCAAGCACACAGCAAGCCGAAAAGCTAGCTTCAATCGGGTGCCCGGAATGTGCTGAATCCGGAGACGTGCCAGTCGGTTTGACCTGAAAACCAACAAGGGAAAAAACTGTGAGAATACCTTTAGAACATGCCGGATAAAACCAGACAGTTCCATATGTACGGCTTTGGAAGCCAATCACGACGGCACACAGCTATAGAAGTTGTCTGTCAGAGCATGTTTATAAAGTCATTCGGCTAGTATGAGAACAGAGCATGTAAAGCATATTAACTACCGAATGTATATGTAAAGAAAGACATGCTTGAACAAATTAAAGATATTATAAACAGGTAACTTGCAAATATAGATCTATTCAAATAACACATGCATAGGCTGATCCAACTAATCTGCCGCACGTTTAGTCTTCATAAACCGGTCAGACGTAAACTTAAGCGAAGCTAATCCACCGCATGATACCACTTGCTATAAGCCTACGCCACTTCTTATAATTAGATTAATCCACCGCATGATACAATCTAATTATAACAAGCTAAAAGCATGCGTATATTTGAACGGATCTATAAAGGCTCATTACTCGTGTAAGCTTAACCAAGATCGGCAAACCAGCCGAATTGGGGTCCATAAAGAAGGAACAAACAAGCAAGCATGATTAAACTAATCTAAAACCTGCATCTGCCGCACGACACCTAGTTTTATCAAAGCCTAACCATGATTGACATGCATGAACCCACAACATGTGACAATCTAGATTGAGAGTTGATTCGGCCATCATGATCTTATGATTAAAAGAGAGCACAAGCAAACTCGTGCGACAAGGCCGAACAAAAATCAATCTAGATTGGGCAAAAGAGTGTTACAAGAATTAAATAAATAAAACATATAACACATGATAACTTAATGAATCTATTGGATCTGCCAAATCTAATAGAGTCGATAACTATTTTTACTCATGACTTAATCCGCCGCACGATACAAGGCATAAGCAAAAACTTCGCGTCATAAGCTTAAATTCGCCGCACGATACTAAGCTTAACATACGAGACTACTTGCACCATATCTAAATCCACCGCATGATACTAGACATGATGGCAAGGTTGCCGGTACTTACGGAGGTCGACGGATCGATGATTCCTCTCGAAGAACTCGACGACACGACTGAGGACTCGAAGGTGGCACGGGGCCAGTTTGTATTGATATGGTTGTGAACAGTTTTACAATGGTCGAGGGTTTATATTTATACCCTGGACAAAACATGAATCCTAAACGATTACGATTTACATAATAAAATATGGAAAGATACAAATTCTACTTCCAAATTCTTCGGCATCCTCCATCGTCACGTGTCTTCTTATGTAAGTCGGTTTTATTTTGCAACTCCCATCTTCCGAATGGAGCTACCGCCTTGTAAAATAGCCGACCGCACAAGCATGCACCGAAACCCTGAAGACCAAATAGTCATCTGATTGCTTGCAGAATCCTTCCTTCTCTGCTGGCTGGGTCCATCTGTCATACTCTTGTGCGTGCAAGAATTTGGTGTTAATAGTCCCGGTTGGTATTACCAACCGGGGCTAAAGGTCGGGCCTTTAGTCCCGATTCCTTAGCCCCGGCTCATGCCCGGGGCTAAAGGCCAAAATGGTCCGGGACTAAAGGCCCGTTCTCCAGTAGTGATATGGTATAGCGTGTTTTTTGTTTGTAAAAATAGAATACAAATTAGTTTAATATTTTTCCTGAAAAAACAGAATTTGTATGAAGGTTCTAAGATTAAATCAGATTTGTTACTTTTAATTGCATAATATTAAAAAAAGATTTGAATGGTTATTTAAAAAAATTCTATGGCCTCGTTCGCTGCAGTTGGAGAGCAGCAATTGCTGCAGCAACTGTTTTGGCTATGCTGAGCCCCCTATACTTGTTACAAAGCCTATTTTCTTTTTTTTTTCTAGACCATGAATGAATAAAAAAAAGGCTTAGTGTAAGAACCGACGAACTCATTCTCAATTCTCACGTGCATGCAGCAGACGCGATTCGTGTGCCACCGCGGCGCCTCCCGCTCCGTTGGTTTCCCGGCGACTCGACTCACTCGTGCCCTCCGGAAGCTGCTGGGTTTACTCCCTCCTGGACGCGCGTGCCGCTGCGACCCGCGCGCGGTGCGGCGCGCTCGGCACGGCACGGGGAAGAGGCAGAGGCAGAGCGACGTGGTGGAGGGGACGGACCACTCGCGTCACGTCACCAACAGTGGCGGAAACGGCGGGGTCAGGACAGATCGCTCGCGGTCGCGGCCGGGCGCCCGGCGCCCACCGCCCACCAAAGCCGGCCGGCCCCCCCGCGGCCCCGCCCACACCGAGAGAGCCCTCCACGCGCGCGCGCGTGCGCCCTCGGCCTCGCGCCCGGGGTCGCGCGGGGGCGGGGGGCGAGGGGCCCCGCCCGCACGCGCCGCTCGCCGTGTCGCGCGCCGGGCCGCGGACGTGGACCGCGGTTGAGTGCCCAATGATTGCCCTTATTATACTCCCCCCTCCCCGCTGCCCGCTACTAGTACATGCCGCTCCCCACGTTCTCGCGTCGCGCCTTTTCTTTCCTCGTCCGCCGCCGCCGGTGCGTCGTCGCCGATTCCACCGCCGCGCGAGCGCTGGCCCCCCGCTTTTCTTTTTCCAGAATGGAGAAAACTAAAAGCCCCGCGGCACCGGCACGTTGTTGCACGCCACGCCACGCCACGCCGGCCGGGCGCGCGGGCGGACGGCCCTGGGACTGGGGATCTCCCTTTCCGTCGCCCCCCTTTGCTTCCAAGAGAATGCATGCATGGATCGATCGATCGAGCCGCGCGCAACAACGCAACGCAACCAACCACAAAGCGAATTACGTGCTCCTGACGCATGTCGAAGGCGTGGACGACAGGAGCATGCAGAGCACCAGCATTAGTACTACCCATAAGTGACCCTTTAGCTAGTGAGGCTAAAGGGTCATTTATTATGGGACGGAGGGAGTAGACTACCAGTAGTCCACAGTGCCGCATGCTCGCGCGCAACGCACGCAGCTGACTGCTCGTTCGTCGCGGCGCGCGCGCGCGTACGTGGCGGCGGTCGACTTCGGCGGCGGGCCACCTCCCACCGCCGAGCTAGTAGGAAAAGCTAGCGATAGGGCCGGGGGGCCCGGTTGCGAACGTTGGCTTCACGTTTGCGCCGCTTTAGTTTAGCATGCAGAATCGGGATCGGACGAGAGATAAGCTAGCAGCATGCAGCAGCTCGCTCTGCAGCTGACAGCAACGCAAGCCGTGAAGAAATTAAAAGGCGATGGTGGATGGCCGAGGGCGTGGCAGACAGGTATGATGAACACCTTTCGGTACACAGATTTTGCCGATCATGAGTTCAGCACATCAAAAAGGTTAATTCTCATCAGTAGTAATGATCTATACTAACTTTATCTGCTTGGTTGTTTGTTGTATCTCACGTTCAAAGATCTCGAAGCAACAGGTGTTATTATTCTTCTTCTTGTTTTCCATTCACTCAGCCTTCACATTTGTACAGGCACTTTATTTTTTTTTAGAGCACACCGAGGCGCGTATTTCATTAAGGAAATATATAAGAGTTTAGACAACCCGGTAACAACCAAGTTACCTCTGAACCTGGACTACTAGATACACCGAAAGGGAGGGACTACATGGAAACACAAAATTGAGACAATCACCTACCCCTTGTGCTTGTGGCCTTGTTCACAATACACTGCTCCTAGTACTTCCTTTTTGAACCATCATCATGCATGCATGCTTCTCCCATCCAAGAAAGAAAAAACAAAACAGAACAAAGAGGAGAGAACACCATGCTGCAGAAGCGAACAAAAGGAAGGGGGGAGGGAGAGAATGAGAGATGCATGCTTTTGCATTTGTGCTTCCTTTGCTAGGCAATAGGCATGCACAGCACCACTTCGCGTGCACATACATTCCCGGCACCAAACGGAGAGGGAAAAAAGGGTGTTGGACAAAGGAAGCCGGGCTCCCCTTTTGTTTTTCTGCTGCTCGTGGCTAGCTGAAAAACCATGCTTCTTTTCCCACCTTCCCGTCATGCACATGCCGCCATGCTCGTTCATGCATGTGCATGCATCCTAAAGTCGATCACCACCAACCCAGAATGACAAGAGGACGTACACAGGCGGCCAACACGTTCAGTGGCCAGCAGCCCAGCAGCAGCAGCAGCACTAGCACCAGCCAGCCTTCAGAGTCGTCTGAGAACGAAGAGTGTTGAGAGGAGAATCTATCAAACTTGACCATCAGCTCAAGCCTTTTGTCCACTGATAGGGACTGCTCCTTCAGTCCTGCATGCACACACTGCAGTAGTTCTCCGTATGTAATGGTAATGGCCCATACAACGCAATGCAACATATGAATGCAGGTTACCAGGAGTAGATATCTCTGGCTCAAATTGACGCTCTCAGTCTCTCGCTGTTACCACCTGTTTATGCATTGCTGAATGTCTGTCAGAGACGCACAATCCATGTTATCTTCAGCTCGATCCATCGCAAAGGCAGCTAGCACATGTCAGCGGAGATTATCTGGACTCCTTTGGAAAGAAAATGCAATTACTTGCAGTCCTTTTCGTTTTCTTTCTTCTTCATCTGTGTTTGCTTTACTTTGTCGTCGATCGCTGCTACTGCTAAAGCATACCATGCATGCATGCTCGATTGTCCATGCTGCCGATCGATAGGATAGCCCGCACTCCGCAGTCGTCAGTCACAGGCCTTCAGTTCCTTCGTCTTCTTCTTTCTGAAGCAAGCAGCCAGCAGCGACTGCGAGCTGTGGATCATGCATGGCTTTGTCCACCACCGCGCCGCGCAGGCGCGCCCGGCGGCCCATTGTTTTCTCGCTCGTCTCTCCTCCCGAGACCTGCAAAGAAGCCCTACACTAGTACACTACACACACCAATGCAATGCAAATAGTACTCCCATCCATCCATTATTTGAGGCGCGCGAGTGTCTTCGTCCTCTCTCTCTCTCTCTGCCTTCTTCTCCTATGTGGCAGTGTGGCTGTGCATGCATGTCGTCCTCTCCTCAATGGACGACAATGGCGCCATTGCATGAAAGTCATCAAAACTGCCTGTTAAACAAAGCCTCTCCCCCTTCTCTCCTATCATGGTGAGAATCCTATTCTACACCGCACACCAGCGTGCCACTTTTGGGGAGAATCATTAACAACGCAAAGGAATTCAGGAAGGTTGATACAAAGTTGCATAACACTGGGACCGTCTCCTCTGACAGTGTTAACACGCATGTTACCTCTACTTTGCATGCTCGGAATGGGTAGAGAGAGAGAGAGAGAGAGAGAGAGAGATGCATGCATGGACTGGCTGAAGCTTCCATGGCCTACGACTGACTGGTGACTATAAGCGAGAGGTGCTAAGTGGCATGCACATGGAGACTTAGTAACAAACCCTAACCCGTGCTAGCCTGCTACTAATCCGACAGATGGAAGCTACAGCACTGACGAGCCAATGGGTTTTCCTTAATCAAGTGATCCCTGTCTGCCCCCAAATTGATTCATCATGAATTACTTATTGTTTGCTTCATCACCATGCATGCAGCTACCTAATACTAGCTACTTGTATAGCCAGGCAGCAGGTAAGTTTTGGCCATCTTGTTAGGTTGAGTGACCCGTTCACACCTTCATAAAAAGTAACATATCGATCGAGCACTTACAGTTGCAGAAGTAAATCACAAGCAATCAATTCAACCACCCTCGCATTTGCAATTTGCCCTCTCCTTTTGACTTGAGTAGCTCGCGCTTTTAACTTTTAATGTGCCGCCCCAAAATGAAAACACATGCGGCTAAAAACTAGCTGCAGTGATCCAAACTGGTCGAAACTGTGAAGTCTGAAGACTGCATCTCCATCACTCTGCATTTTCTTTTGAGGGAGCACTCTGCATTTTTTTTGTTCCCTTAGTACTGGCGCTCTTCAGCAAGATTCAGTAGTACACAAAAGCCCAACAATCCAATTTTCGAATCCATGCATTCTTTTGACCAGCAGCGGTTTGATAATCATAGGGACTTTTCTGGCCGCCATTATACCGTTTCCTCATTCTTCAATCATTTTGATCATGGCAGCGCGCAAGGACAGAAAAGTATATTTCCCTTTAGCACTAGAAAAGCAAAGCAAAGAGGAAGAGGAGGCAGGTCGACAAGGCAGTCAAACAGAAAGCCCATTCCACCCTCCTCCCTCCATGGCTCGCTCCATGTAAGGTCCATTTCTCCCTGCACCAACAACAGGCGCACACATGCCGCATGGGCCAGCACTTCAGTGGCAGTAATCAGTATGCTTTGCTTGCATTGCTGCTGCTGCTGCTGCTCCTGCTGCCTTCTGCTCAGTGCTCCTGCTTCCTGCACATTGTTTGTATAGTACGTACAGTAATTCCTTTTTTTTAAAAAAAAAAAAAACACACACACACACACACAAGACGCTCCCTAGTCCCTCCTGCACATTTTATTCTCTTGTTTACCGCCCCCAACATGCCCTGAAAGCCGTGCAAGTGCGTTTTGCGTTCCCCACAAACATGCTTCCCATTCTCCATGCTTCCTCCACAAGGCCACAAACCTTTGTTAAACCCATCGCTTTCTCCCCCCATTTCCATCTGCCCTTGCCACCCATGTGACTGTGAGGGGGGCTTTTGTATATAAGCACCACTCGTGTTCTTCACTCTCTGCTTGCTTCCTCTCCTCCTCCCTCTTGCCTCTTGCACAGCCCTATCCCACCAAGCTCTCTCTCCCTCTCGGCCACAGCTTAGCTTAGCTTGTTCTTCCTCAGCTCCTCACGCTCTGTTTGCCGACCGAATGGAGTTCATGGCGAGCTCTGCACGGAGAAGCTGGCCAATGTGCGGCGACAGAGGGAAGGTGCGGCTGGATGGAAGGCCGCACCGGCACAGATAGGCCGGAGAAGGGCGTGCGCGTGTACCTCTCGCTCCCACTGCCTGCCGGCTGGAACTCTCTGCTTGCTCGATCCATGAGCTGAGCGAGCACGAGGAGGAAGACGAGACGCAGATGGTTTGAGCTCGATCTTGTGGGGAATTGAGGCTTGATGGTCCGAGATATATATAAATATCTCTAGGTATCTTAACTACTAGCAGCTACTACTAATTTAGATTTCCTAGCTACATCATTTTCCATTTTCTCCTCCCTCCTCCTCTCTTCCTGAACTCCTCTTCTCCGTTCTCCCTGGCCTCTGCTTCGTCATTACTACTATGCTATTTTGAGAGGATGCGTCCAAACGGGATGATCTTGCTTGGCTACTTGCTGCAGCAGCAGCTCCAAGAGATGTCTCAAGTTGTCCTCTAAGTGATGTAATAATAATAATAATATTGTTAGAGGCAGTATATTAAGTTTGGAATGCAGCGGTTGCTACGTTTTGTAATGCCTCTAGTCTCTCTGAATTTGCACTATGCTGTTCCCTGTTGTTAGAAAACAGTTTTCAGGAAGTCGTCTTCCATGTTCTTTGTCGATGATATCTCGTTCGTCCGTCCATGAGTCCGCTCTCAGATTCATATAGAGAGGTGTGTTCTGTATACAGACATTTTTCTCAAGAAAACTGTTGTGCATTCACGTTCTTCAGTTGGAGCTGCAGTCCATGTGTAGTAGAGGCAGGCGCATAGAACGACTGTGAAGCTGGTTCCAGAGAGATTTGTTTAACCCGTTCTATAAAATGTACTAGCCTCAACTCAATCAAGAAGTAAGAAAAAAAAGGAAAAGAGGAAAAGAGAAGAAGCATTACCCTTGTACCCACCCACACAGGCACAGGCCACAGCATGCCGTCAGAGCAGCTCAGAATTCTGAATCCTGACGATCGAGGCATCTTTGGTACTAGGCAATGCGTGTACCGACCGCAATCCGTCTGGTCGGGTATGCATTGATCAGGCTTCAAGGCGACGCGCATTCACCCCTCCTCCTCCTCCTCGCTCCATACGCCTGCATGCTATGCTCCACAGGCCATGCCAGCATGCAGAGAGAGAGAGAGAGAGAGAGGCGCGGCACAGAGTAGACCATGCCAGCCATAGGCGAAGGCGCGAGGCGACGGGCGACGGCAGGAAGGCAGGGCAGACAGGGGCCGCCCGGCGCGCGGCAAGGGCACAAGGCAGCGGCGCGACGCGACGCGATGCACACAAACGTGTTGTGGCGGTTACTGTGGCTGCGTCGCCGCGCTTTGTCGTTGCCTCCTCTGAACTCTGGCGGTTAATGGCTGGTGCAGGGAATATTCAGCGGCTGCGCAGGGGCCTGCCTGCTGCCTCCGCCTCGGCTCGTGCGTGCATGCATGCATGGGGCTATGGCAATAGTATGGCACGGCGACGCCCGTGCTCCTCCTCCTCTGACCTCCTCTGCTGCCCGCCTGCCGCTTTACGCTTTTGCTTTTAATCGCTGTGACAGCACTCGCTCGCCTCGCTGTCGCTGCCGATGGTGCTCCTCTGCTCTCCCTGTGCCCCATGGTGGTGGGCATTGGGACGACCTTGGGCAGGCCGCAGCGCAGGCAGAGGGACGGATGGAAGCAAAGCCGCAGCCAGCCAGCCACAAGGCCGTGCCCGCCAGTGTCCTGTTGTTATCCTGTTGGGCCTTTTGCCCTGTCCCGCCTGCCTACTGCCGCCTAGCCCCCGTCCCTATGCTTTGGTCGTCGATCGATCTCATCATCTCTCCATGGAACCTGATCGTCGCTGCCACCTGTTGCTGCGATCGACAATGCAATGCAATGCAATGCGACGGTGTTGTAAACTGCCATGGAGAACTGAACTAGTAGCTTGTAACCGTGAGGCCACGCACGCAGGAGAAAGAGACGCACCGTGGACTGGGATTGTTCTCGTCTTTTTTTTCACCCCGATTTGACGGCAGATTGACGCTCCTCTCGCGCGGCAGGGTGCCGGGCTGCCCGGCCGGCCAGGAGACGGTGGGCGACATGCACGGCGACGGCGACGGCGACGGCGACGGAGAAATCGAGACTGACGCTTGACACCACTAACTCGCGGAGCGACGGCCACGAGACGCAGTAGGGCCCGGGCCCCATCTTCTTCGTGATCCGCGCGTCATGCACGTATGCTCTCTCGTGTTGTTTGGAAGCATCCTGCCTGCCTATATACCCTGCACCTACTCCTCCGACCTACTCAGTGGGCATGTTTGGTTGCTAGCCATAATTTACCACAACTAATCTTAGGCAAATATGACTTTGTCATGCCTAAGAGAATTTTGCCACACTTTTTCTACTCTATGACATGTGGAGCCTACAAAAATCTTGCCTAAGCTTAGTCATCAACCAAATACTTGCCAACTTGGTCAAACTTGGCTAAGCTAAAGTGTGGCAAGGTGTGGCTAGCAACCAAATAACCAACCGTGGACTCCGTAGTACGGTGCTTGATGACGAGCCGGCGGTTGTCGATCTGGACGTACCGGAGAAACCAACGCCAGCTCGCCCATGCTGCTGAATAACTAGTATGAACGGCACCGCGCCCAAATATCAAAGTTTCTTTTAGTACATATAGATAATGAATAAAGAGTAAAATACACCAGCAGTTCCTAAAGTTATCAGTAGATCTAAAAACATATTTATATGTTACTAAAGTTGCCGGCAGCTGCCACATAGGTCCCAAAGTCCTAAAAACGTATTTGTGGGTCCCTGAAGTTTTCGGGTGTTGTCTAGGTCCCAACAGGTGTTTACCCGACCCCAATCAAATTAGGGACTAACCGGTTTATAAAAGCATGTATGCAGGTGTTAGTCCTAAGAAAGATTTGAAACGTTGAAATCTCGTGAGCAAAACACGTTGGATACTTTTGGACATAAAGATGCCTAGCTCAAGTAGTAGTTTAAAATTTCAATTTTAAACTTGAGTTATAGGTAAGCCGGACTATGAAGAGGGTCACAAAGTAAGTTGGCTAGATGTGGAGAAAAGTGCTCAAATCGACTAACTATAGTTCGCTTGAGAGACACCGCACAATCACGAACACATAGAGGTTAAATTTGTGTGGTCGGTGGTACCGACCATGGGTGGTCGGTGGTACCGACCATAGCTTCTACAGGCAGTGCTCCAAACAACCTCTCCGTTGGCTCGAAAAATGACCTGGCGGTTGTACCGCCATAACCTCGGTACTACCGCCCGCGGTAGTACCGACCAAGGTCGGTGGTAGGCTTGGTTTCTCAGACCTCTCTGGACGCGCTCAAATTGACCTGGCGGTGGTACCGCCACCATGTCGGTAGTACCACCCTCGCTCGGTGGTAAGTCAAGTTTCTCAGACGTCTCTGGAAGTATCGATTTTGGCCTGGCGGTAGTACCGCCATTACCTCGGTACTACCGCCCCCGGTGGTACCGAGCCCTGGCCGGTGGTAACCAAGTTTGCAGGGCTCTCTGGACTGACTCGCTTGTGACTTGGCGGTAGTACCGCCATAACCTCGGTACTACCGACCCTCGGTGGTACCGACGTTGGCCGGTAGTTTTCGAGGGACCAAGTCCCTAACTGAGGAGCTCTCTGTTCGCGGCCGATTTGGCCTGGCGGTAGTACCGCCATAACCTCGGTACTACCGCCCGCGGTGGTACCGACCGAAGGTCGGTAGTTGACCTTTTTGGTCAGATCTGGATGTATGCGACCGTTGTGAACTGGTCGGTGGTACCGACCATGGGTGGTCGGTGGTTCCGACCAGCCTCGGTACTGAGGGAGTATAAATGCCTCCCCTCTTCACTTTTCACGGTCTCTCTCTCATTCCTTACACTTATTGCTGACCTAACTCGAGACAAACTCTCTCCAAGCATTGACTCCTCCCCTCTCTCTCCCCCTTTGCTCCTAGATCCATTCTCTTGCAAGATTTGAGCTAGGGAAGTGAGATTAGAGAGTGGGAAGCTTCGATCTACGACTTGAGCACTTGGTTTCCATCTAGCCGGCTTGATTTGTGTCTTTTACTCTTGAGCTCTTTGAGCTCTAGCCGGTTAGGTGTTCTTCGTGGTAGCCCGTATTGATTTACTTGTGAGGGCTCCCCGAAGCGTTTGTATTACCTTGAGATTTCTAGTGGAGAAACTCTCGTAGCCTTTGTGGTTGCTTGAGTGAGGCAAGGAGGTGAAATAGACTCCGACCTTTGTGGTCACCTCAACAACGAGGAAGTAGGCACTCCTTAGTGGATTGGCTGCACCTCGGGATAAATCGCGTGTCCCGTGTGCTTGTTGTTGTTGTCCCTATTTTCTCTACTTCACTTGTTATTGTGTTCCTCGAGTTCTTCCTATCCCTATCTTCTTCTTAGGTTGGAAAGACTCGATCTACGTCAAGGGAAGCTACCAAGGCTCGGTGAGAGTAGATTTGCTATCTATTATACTTAGGAAAGTGAGGTAGATTCTTGTATTACATTCATAGTTCACTTACATTGGATTTGTAGTTCCTTTTAGGATCCCGGTTGTGCCGTTTGTTTGTGTCGGTAGTACTGGTAATCTACACCCGGTAGTACCTACCCAAACAAACCGACCTCTCCGGTTGATATCTAATTACATCTTCTAGTTTGTGAAGTTGCAGATTGTTAAAAATCACCTGTTCACCCCCCTCTAGGCTCATTCGGTCCTTTCAATGAGTGTGAGATTTTGCTATTTTAAGGCCAGTTGCAAGGGGACAAGACCATTCCATTTGCATAGGTGTTAAAATTGGAGAGATTTAGTTTAGCTATTTAGTAGATGGGGAGAACATTAAATGAGAAACCTGAATAATATAGAAACCTCAGATGAATATTCAGATCAGATTTGTTCTGCAAATGGATTTCTATTTCTGTCAGTTAAGCACTTAAGCCATATATTCTTCTTGTGTAGCATGATCCTTAATTGGCTCACAAAAATTAGGTGGGCCTGAAACCCATCTCGTGCTTTTAGTTCTTTACCACCAGAGTGCCTTATGGAAGGAGAAATTTCCCGGTCATATTTAAATAGACAAATTGCATAACAGTATATAGTATGTGGTACTAGCTGAATTACAGTGTTTTAGACAAATGTTTTAACGATGTAAGTTGGATAGCCTAAATTCACATTACTAATATTTACGGCAAAAGGAAAAAAAACAGAGTGGTACCGTGCTATGCCAGGATGTTGAAAGTTGATTTAAGTAGCTAATATTCACACCAAAAACATAGTCAGGAGTTCAAAATTTTCCCCAAAATATTCAGGAGTTCATTGTTTTCCTCTGATGACGCTTTTAATGGCCTTTTTTCATGGACTTGCTATACAAAAAAGACAAAATACATTGTTGATACAGACAAAAAGAAACTGCTCAACAATGTTTTATTATTTTGTCTTTTTGTATTTGAGGGAAAAAAATATCCCTGCTGAGAGCTGACTTTACAATCCTTTCAGTTTCATTCCAACTATATGACTTCAAGCACCAAGGCTTCATTGAAAGATAGGAGGTAATCAACTAACCTGTGTGTTGTATTGGATCTTAGCAAGTTTGCGTATTGCATCTTATAGTGTTGATTCTTTTTTAATACAACTTTATTAAATTTAGGTAACCCAAAGAGTACATTTGTAGCCCAAAGAGTACATTCTCTTCTCACATTTGAAATCATAGCCACACTGAAAGTGGTGAACATAGTAATAGAATAATTCTATAAGTGTGTTATCAAACAATCTATGTATTTTCCCATTTTGTTAACGAACATTAGCTACTAAAACACATGATTTAAGTGTGCAATACCATATGTCTGATAGGATTTATGTCTTTCTTTAATTTGTCTAATTTATTTTATTGAATTTGTATTTGATTCATGTTGTTGATGGATAGAGGAAGAAATGTCAGATCTTGAGTCTTTGCTGGAGTACAATGATATTGTTAGGAAGATGTTTGCTAATGAAGAAGAAGGATTTCAGTTCTATAACAAATACGGTTTTGAGAAAGGATTTAGTGTCAGAAGAAGCTATTGTGAGTGGGATAATGGCCACAGACAGATGATCCTTCGGAAGTTCGTTTGTAACCGTGAAGGTTTCCGTGAAGGGAAGCATCTGAAGAGGACGATTAAGAAGCGGAAGCCGCGGAATATTACTCGTGTTGGTTACCTCGCTAAACTTGTGATTGCACAAGATCAGAACACGGGGCAGTGGTATGTGAAGGATTTCATCGATGAGCACAACCATCCGATGGTGCGAGCAGACCTTACTTGTCTACCGCGTTCACAAAGAAGAATCACCGATGAGCAGAAAGCTGATATTGTGGAGATGGAGATTTCTGGGATCCGCAAACACCAGATAATGGATATTATGGAAATACAGTATGGTGGGTATGATAAGGTTGGATATACAACAAGGGATTTGTATAATTTCTGCCATCGTTATAAGGTGGAGACAATTGCTGCTGGTGATGCTCAAACAGTCATCGGTCACCTGACGGAACTTCAGCGCGAAGATCCTGATTTCTTTTTCAAGTACATGATCGATGGGGAAGGACACCTGAACGGTCTATTCTGGTGTGATAGTCAATGTCTGCTTGATTATGAAGCATTTGGTGATGTTGTTGTCTTTGATAGCACCTACAAAACTAACCGGTACAACCTACCCCTTGTTCCTTTCGTTGGGGTGAATCACCATCGAAGCATGGTTACTTTTGGATGTGGGGTTATTTGTCATGAGACTATTGAGTCATATGTGTGGTTGCTAAGTGCATTTTCTGAGGCTATGATTTAGAAGCATCCAGTTTCTGTGATCACTGATGGAGACCTTTCTATGCAGAGAGCAATCAGGATAGTGTGGCCGAATTCATCGCATAGGCTATGCATATGGCATATTGAGCAGAACATTGTGCGTAATATTAAGGATGATGTGCAGAACAAGGTCACGCCAGTGCTTCTCGGTATTGTCGGTGGTGCTGATTCCCTCTGTCGCGACGCTAGGGTTGAAGCCATGTATCCGGCTCTGATAGCAGGCCAGGACGTACTCCGCGGTGTCCGCACGATTCTTCTTCGGGTAGGTCGGCAGTTTTTCTAGGACATCAGCAATCTGGTGAAAAATAAAGACGTAATTTCTCACCTTTTTCTCCTGAGGCACAGTTAGGGTGCCCAGACCTGTATCCTCCACCACACTCATGATCTTGAGGAAAATGTTGATCTTGAGAAATAAAGAACAAAAGGCAAATCAATTGGTTCAGCTCATAAAAAAGGAATTTAAGGCCAACGACTGAATATTAGTCCAAGACAGTATACCATGCTAAAACTAGATCAAAAGATTGAGCAGAAATTCACAGCAAGAGATTTGAATAAAGACCGGTCAAGACCAAAAACTGCATAGTGACGCTTTGCATATGTCAAGACAGTATGCCATTCTCCCTCCAGCTTTCAAAACCTCATCTAAATTCAGTCAAGTATCTGTTAAAAATGCTTTGCATATGTCTTATTCTTTGCTGAAATTTTTAAGCAGGCAAAAGGTCAGCATACTTAAGGACTCAAAGTGCTCAATGCAAGTTCAATGAAGATATAGGCCACCATAGGACAGAAACATGATAAACAGTTGACTACAAGTAGCAGAGAGATATTTAAAACATCATCAACCAATGGGACTCTTGGCATATATTAGGGAGCCCGAAAGACTGTTATAGCATGGGGAGAAAGGCGGCATTTCCCCCTTGGACTAAGTGGAATTGACAGGGGACAAGGCCTCATGCGGAGGGTCACCCTACAGGCCTATCACAATTATAAAGGGTGATACATAGTGAGAAAAACTAGCAATTATCAAGGGAGATCATAGTGACCTAGCAACACTTCTCTACTGGTTTCCCTAAAAATCTAAGGCTTCAAAGATCTTAGGACTTCAATTCATTACATTACATTTTTTTGTCAGGCTAAATATGTCAAATGAGGATTTATAATGTTGTCTTCCTTGGCTAAGGAGGATACACTTAAAGAACAATATGGTTTGCATTAAGAAAATAACAAAATAATAACCATAGCTAATTATATTACCTGAGTGTAGAACAAGTCCAGTCTTTTACAAACTTGAGGAATCTGGAGCTTCACAAGAACATAAAAGGTCAACAACTAGATAGCACAACAAAATCCAGGGCAAGTAGATATCACAATGTAAACTGTTTTCCCGATCCAATTCCTTCTCCAGTTCTCCTTCACGGCCAGCTCCCTACCCGCGGCGCTGCTGCGTTGGGCACGGTGACCTCAGGCCTCAAGGGGGAGCGCGAATTGGAGTTGGGTTGCTGAGGGGCACGGCCAGAAAACGGAAGCGGGAGGGAGAACCATCGTGACGCCACCGCCGATGGACGCCGTGAGGGTCGGGGCCGCTGGTCCGCGCGCGAGCCCAGCCTGGGCGCGCTGTTGCAACCGCGTCATGGAGGAACGCCGCCGCCGCTGGCCGCTGGGAGGGTCGTCGTGGGGTCGCGGGGCGCTGGGACTAGCGCCGTGAGGGCCGCCGCCGCCGGGTGTGTGGAGCGGTGGCCACCTCGTTGAAGGGGAGCACGACCACCGACCGGAAAATGGAAGCGGGAGGGAGAACCATCGTGACGTCGTCGCCGATGGACGCCGTGAGGGCCGCGGTCGCCAGTCCGCGCACGAGCCCAGCCTGAGCGCGCTGTTACAGGCGCGTCACGGAGGAGCGCCGCCACCGCTGGCCGCCGAGAGGGTCGTCGTGGGGTTGCGGGCCGCTGGGACGAGCGCCGTGAGGGTCGCCGCCGCCGTGTGGGTGGAGCGTCGGCCACCACGTTGAAGGGAGCACGGCTGCCGACGGACCCAGATCTCGCCGCCATCGCCGGATCTAGGCGGTGCGGGCGGGCTGGCGGCGCTGGGCGAGGCGGTCGCAAAACACAACAAGGGGACGAACATGAATGGGTGTAGCCCTACCTAGCCCTGGTAGCCGGCAAAGAACAGAGCGACTGGACGGACGGCGGTGGAAAGAAGAAAGAATCGATCGCAAAGAATCGATCGCTCAAACATCATTTTTCCAATTCTTCAAAACAACATTATTTTTCAATTATAAATTTACCATTATAACCTTAATTACATTTAAAAATTACAAAAATAGAATAATCTGAATTTTTTAAGGTGATGTGATCCCACCAATTTTGGTATGCGCCTGGTGTATACGGTCCCACCATTTAGTATACACTTAGTTTCTCTTGATGCCTCTCTTAATGGTTCCTCTCGGTGCTTGTGCCTTTTTAACTGTTGGATCGCTCCTTGTGAGCCGTCTATTTTTTGACAACCATTGTAAAAATTCTCTAAATTAATAACGAAAAATAGACATACATTGAACAATAAAAACTTAACAACAACAATTTGACTGAGCCACGTGTCGAACCGTCGTTGGAGACCAAATTGGAGATGGCTCTCCTAGTGCCGAATCTCCCGCGGTTATAGTTTTAGTATATACTGCTCGATCCCTCTTTTTCTTGTTTTTCTTCTTTTTTTCCCTTCTGTGACTTAGTAATCAGGTTTGAACTCTTTTGGCAACCTTCTTAGTTTCGTTTTAACAAATTTTCAGTAGGGGCTCCAGAGCCCCTCTGATTCCCTCAAAAATAGTGCTCGATCTGTGTTGCTCGCTCTAAGGCTTGTTTGGTTACACGCCATCCTTTGTCATGATTCAGTTTGAGACGAGCTGTGACGCCCCCGCACATGTGGCGAAGAAATCGATCGCCGCAATCTATGGCAGGAATTAAGTCTACAACTTTTTTGGCAGCCTAAGCTTTCACATCAACCAAATACCAGCGTGAGAAACCGTGGCAAGCCACAACGGTGGCATGGCGAGCCGTGGCTGAAATCCAAACATCTCTCTAATCTTATGTTGTTTAGTTGTACTCTCTATATCGTTGAATATCGGGTCGCTCTAGTTTGTAGTTTGACTAAATTTATAGAAAAATTATTAATAATGTTTATCTTTAAATAAATTTATTAAAAATAGATTTAAAGGTTTATCTAATAATAAATTATGTATAATGAATACTATGGTTTTTATATAAAAACAATTAAATTTATTTCTCAGAAAGCGAGAATAACAATTAAAAAGAAACTAATGGAGTAATGCCTTTTACTGTGAATTTCCTTTTTTTCTCTTTGGTAATAATGTATGAACCGTGATGGTTATGTTTGGTTGGAGGGAAGATGTTGTCCATCTTCTTCTCATTTTTTATATTTTTATTTGGTTTGTGAAATAGAATGAATTATTATTTCATCACCACCTTCATCCTCACAAGCTAATATACTTTGGTATATACATGAGAAATGATTTGATTCTACCAAAATTCAAAAATATACTTAAGAATTAAGATACATCACGTTATAAAGCATGAGGTCACTCTACAAACCAAACACACAAAGATATGGATCAGGGAGTTATAGTCAAACAAACAACAAAATTACATATATTATCTAAACAAGCACCATATAAGTGAAGTGTATGAATTACGCGACGGAGTATATGCGCTACAACTAGTTACTCCTACTACTATTCGAGCAGAGCATCCCATGCACTGCGTGCGTACAATACGTACATACAGTACACCTCGTGTTGCCGCTACATGGTCCTGCACTGCTGCTCCTGTCGAATACAGAGCTCCGCTCCAGGCACGCCGTCGCCGAGACTCTACCTGCTAGCTGGAGCCTGGAGTGCTGTGCTGGTAGCCCCCTGCCCGTGTCCGTGTAGGCGCTGTTCAGCCCCGAGTGTGTACTGTGCAATGTATCCCAGAAAAGATCCTGCGTGCCGCTCTTGCGTTGCATTGCCATGGGCGATTGGGCGCGCGCGGCTCTGTCTGAACAGAGTCAACGGTTTACACGGGCAAGGGCTTTTAAGACGAACTGCACCGGGAGCGCTAAATGCATCCTGCAGCCACGATACTGGAAAAATCTTCTGCACCGGGTACTCTATCGGGCCCTGTAAACGAGAGGAAGACACTATCTTTAACGCTCTACCGGACGTGCGCTGAATGCCAGGACCACGCACAGCCGCGACAGAGCACAGGCAGCAGCAGCATGCACCGCATGCAGTGGCGGGCCCTATTTTTTTAAACCAATGAAAAAATGTTATAACTTACAAATTAAAAAGCTAAATTAAATTCTGATTACATCATTAAATTCGTTTTAATAAATCCTTCAAAACAAGATCTCACATGGATATATTTAGATAAAATTTATAGAAAATGACAAGCGGGGCTACTGTTGGAAGTTAGTATAGAGTATGAGATATAGAGGATGGATGAGTGCGGAAGAAAGTAGTATAGAGGAATGACCAGAACAGAATATTCCTTTTAGAGAACGGATTTAGAGTAGGAAGAGTGTGGATAGCCTAGTGGAGGAACAGGAAGGATCGGTGGGTGCCGCAACAAATGCGCAGCAGGCCGCCGTGGGAGCGCTTGGGCTGGCTGCCGGGACGGGGACGGGGACGTTGGCTGCTGCGGTGCTGCTGCTGCTGCTGCTGCTCGTGCTCGTGCTCGGTTGCCGGTAGTGCCCTGGCTGCCGTCTCCGCTACGTACTCGTACACCGCTGCGCCTGCAGTCCTGCACCCCCGCAGCAGGCACAACGGCCATGAAACGTGGACTCCGTCCGTTGGTACTGCCTGCAGCAGAGCTGCTCTAGTACAGTAGTATTATTACAAATCTATAAATTGTACCTTAAAATATTACTTGGAATGGAACGGTCGAGGTAAAACCAAAGGCATTTGTTCGTCCGGTGCTGTGATGCCTGATGCGGATGCCACCAAAACAGATCGCCGTACACTGTGGTGGAGTTTTTTTTTTAAAAAAAAAAACAGAGAGAGAGAGCGCGCACGCGCGCGGCATGGATGGGACGCGGGCGTCTGGCCCAGTACGGGTGGCAGCGCGGACACGACGTGTGATCCGCGAGATGCTGGTGCGCCAGTCACAGCCGCCCGGTCGCAGGCGCGCACACGCTTTGCGCCGCGCGACGGGACGGGACGGGACGGGGGTCCGGCGGCTGGCGGCTGGCGGCTGGTGCCGTGCCGCAGCCCGCACTGTCCGCACACCTCGCCAGGCGCGCGCGTGCGGGGCGGCGCAGAGCCGATGGGCCGGCACGCCGCACGCGGGCGGTGGGCGGTCGCGGCCGCGTGCTGTCACGTACGACAACTCGGCGAGTACGACGATAGAGGAGAGGCTGCCTGTCTGCCTGCCAGCCACGGCGGCGGCGGCGCGGGCTCCGCTGTGCGCGCCTGCGGCTGCGAGTAGGAGTAGCTGGGCGTTGCCGCCTTGCCGGCACGCTACGGCTGCCGTCTGCGGGAGGTCGAGGCCGCAGCCTGGCCTGTAGTCCACCACGGCACCACGCATCGCTGTGACTTGGCTGCTATTTGCAGCAACTCCTTGGTTATTATCCTTTAACAAACAGCTACTATCTGCTTAAACAGCCAAGTCGTTGTAGTATAGTGGTGAGTATTCCCGCCTGTCACGCGGGTGACCCGGGTTCGATCCCCGGCAACGGCGTTTCCTTTTTTTGTTTTTTTGCCTGTTATAAAATCGTTTTTGAATGGCCTACTTATTGGAACAGCCAAGTCGTTGTGCCTATGAGTTGTTTTGCCAGTTAAAACCCGTTTTCGAAGTACAAAAGGGCGTCGGCTACTTATTGGACCTGGCCCATGAGTTGTTTTGCCAGTTAAAACCCGTTTTCGAAGTACAAAAGGGCGTCGGCTACTTATTGGACCTGGCCCATGAGAAAATACCTTACTGGGCTGTGCCAACAACTCTGTAGGCACGGTTAGGATCCAACAAATGCAACCACGCCACGCTCCTCCCTCGTCATTTTTTTTTTGTCGATCCATTTAAAACGGTATTAAGGATGTGCTTTATTTATTGAGCGATTCACACAATGATAATTCTGCAAAATACAGGATGATTTGTCCCTTTAACTGCGTACTATCTTCGTCCAAAAAAATATAATTATAACAAAATATCGAGTCTATCCATTTAATGTTTGATTAAATTATATACAAAAAACATTGTTATTTAAAATACGACAAGTGTTATTAGATCCGTAATGACGTATATTTTCATAAATTTTTTATATATGGAAATTTTAGAAATCATTATAAGGCATGAAGCTAATGTTATCTTTTTTATAAGTACATACACATATTAGTTGTTGTTTTAGACAAGTTTTGGATCAAACATTAGAAATATAAATCATCAATAACTATTAAGTTTTTAAGTTTGCAAATATGAAAATTATATGAATAGATTTGTCTTGAATAATACTTTAATAATAATAATAATAATATATATATATATTATTTTTCTATAAATATTTTTATAAAAACAAAAGGTTAAAATTGTGTTTTGAAGGCCGTATCGCTATCCTAGGTTTTTTTCTGGCCTCCCCGACATTACAACCTGTGTCCGTCTCCTATCCGTCAAGAAACCGATATGGAATCCAACATCGCGTACTCGCCATCATTCATCATCTTATAAACAGCCGACTACGCATCCAAATCATCTTGATCCCCCATCGAATCAATCACTAGAACACCTCAACAACATAGATCGGATCTCCAAGAGATGAGTAAGAAATACCTCTCCTCCTTCGGCGGTCAGAACATCGACGTAAGGCACGGAGCCGAGGCGAGGGAGGTCGATGCCGGGCGCGAGCGCGAGCAACGCCGCGGGCTTCGTCGAGGTGCAGGCGCTCCATAGCGCTGCCACGGGCTCCGCCAGGCGCGAGCATGGCCGGGGCGCGGGCGCGAGGGCGAACGCCGCCGCGGGCTCCGCCTGGTGCGAGCGCGGCCGGGGCGCAGGCGCGAGGGCGAGCGGTGTCGCGGGCTTCGCCGAGGTGCGAGCGCTCCAGAGCGCCACCGCGGGCTTCGCTAGGCGCGAGCATGGCCGGGAGCATCGCCGCGGGCTTCGCCGGCCGAGGCGTGGGCAGTCGTTCCAGAGCGCCGCCGTGAGCTCCGCCAAGCGCGAGCGCGGCCGGGGTGCGGGCGAGAGGGCGAGCGCCGCCGCGGGCTCCGCTAAGCGCGAGCATGGCCGCGGGAGGAGAAGGCGCAGGCTCGGCTGAGTGCGGGCGACGCCGAGCTCCGTCGCGGGCGCCGCCGTGCTCGGCAGGGAAGAACGGCTCACACAACGCCGGGTGTGGCCGCGGCTTCACCAGCAGCAGGTGTCAGCTCCGCCCAGGCTCTATGTGCGGACTTCGATGGGTGTGGGCGACGGCGGATTCGGCGCGACCTCCACCGGCTCCGGCGCGGGCACGGTGGCTTCGTCGTGATCTCCAACTGGTGCGGGCACGATGGGCTCCGCTGGCTGGGAGCACCAAGCTTCACGTGAAGTGCCGTAGATGGGAGAGGCAGAGAGAGAAGGTGGGACCGTAAAAGGGTAAAATAATATATGAAATTATATGGTGAAATTATGTATTGAGAGAGATATGTTTCGTACTGCTAAGATTCCACGTTTTGGTGAAATCTTACACTGACACTGGCCTAAGGTTTACACGGGAGACCGGAAATACTACTTCAAGGTTGACCATAGCTAATTACTAAAAGGTAGAGTACAGTCTCGATCTTTGTAGGTCAGTTGGAAGTGGTTGGGCACTAAGTTCTAAACCAACCGGTGCAATTCATCTCATTTGCAGACATAGGATTTTTAGAAGATTATAAATTCTCGAGAGATATAGAATGCTTTAGGATTATAGCTTGTTGTTAATGATGATTGACATAGAAAATACGGAGTATGCTTGCTGGAGGTTTTAATATTTTATTTTTCTTTATGTTTTTGACATAAAATTTATGCTTGTCATAGGTAGTAAGTTTTTATTTTTTAAATAAAAAAACAAGGCAACGGTAGTCAAATTGTTTCTTAATTTATGTCCTCCATATTCTGTATATGATTTGGATTCATGTATGTTAAATATGAGGGAGAGAAAGTGTCCAGAAAAGCTGCTGTTTTGCAGCAGCAAGATTGGGTGTCCACCGTGTTCACGTGTATGATATCTTTGCGAGCTCATCGTCCTCTAGATCAAGTTTTGACAATTTAAAAGAAAAAGTATTGTCAAATAAAATAAATCTTAATAAAACAAAAACCTTAAAATATTAAAACAGAGATGAATATAAAAAAATATTTAGAGATAACAACAAAAAAATATATTATTAACCCGTGGCAACGCACGGGCATTTTTACTAGTATGAGTATAGAGAGAGCAAGTTGTAAGGCCTTCTCTAGTGGCCGAAACCTGTGATGACATGTGAGCTGAAAAATCGATTCTTCACTACTTAAAGACCAACTGGACCTAGCTCTCAGAGAGGCCAACGGAGCCTCAAATAGGAATCGGTTCTTGCTCATTAAACAATCATTTATGTGAGAAATTGGCCTCAAATTGGAATCGGTTCTTGCTCATTAAACAATCATTTATGTGAGAAAAAAAAAGAGAAGAACGAGGAGGCAAAACTGAACCCACCGCTAACAAAAGGGAGAGACAAAACCATACCTATCCTCCTTGGCATGTATTTTTGCGAGAACGAGTCAACTAAATGTCATTATAATATGAACGGGTTGTTCTCGGTGCGGTCAATTTTATCATTGTCAATGGGAGAGCAAATTCGTTCAAAAGTTAACACTATACAGGCAAGTGCGCGTGAGTAAAAGCCAAGCATAGAAAACAACATTATGGAAATTTGAAGTGTCAGGGAAGATCAAGATCTTTGGTTGGTGAATTCTCCACATCTTCATTCCATACCAGCTTATGATAGCTAATAGACAAATTAGTAGCGCTGGAGTATGCCCGCTGTGCCAGAATGGAGCAGGGGGCGGAGGATCTTAAACATGTGATGTTTACATGTAATGGAACATAAGAAGTATGGAGATTGTTAGAAGTTCGGGAGAAGATTATGCAACTCCTTGGCGTTGATAATGTCCAATTACATGGAGGTTGTGAAAACAATGATAAACTTGGGCTCCTTGGCTGTTGTCGTGTATGATGAATGCAACATCATTGGAACGGGGTTTAGGGTATCTCCATCGACCACTGGAGCAGGGGTGCAAACTAGGTGGCACATGAGCTTAAGCGAGCTATGCAAACTTAGGACAGTTGTATTTGGGATGATAAACTCCTAGTTTTGTTCTTTGAGTTCTTTTTATAAATATAATGATGTTTTTTGGCTGATCATTTTTATGGTTGATTTTGGTTGTTTCAACAGTGTTATGTTAGAAAGAACAAGTTGAAGTAAGGTTGAACGAATATAACTATTCTTTTAATTAATAAAGTTCACCCATTGTTTTGTTTTTTTAAAGGTCCTAAACAACTAAGGGCGTGATTGGTTGCATGAATAAGACCCAGCCTGGCCCATGGGATGCACGGTTTAAGTGTTTGGATGCCTGTGCACCGGCTTGGGCCTGGCTCCACGCATGCAAAAGCCGCCGCTCAGCCTGGCCACGGAGAAACGAGATCCAAATCCGTTTCCTCCGGGCCAGGCTCGCGCTGGCGCAGCTCGCACGTACGGACGTGCATTTTCCTCGGTCATCGAGGCTTAAAAAGTTGTTCACGCATGCCTCCAAACAACTGCGCGCTCTGGCCTGTCTCTGTTCGTGTGACTATCCAAACAAACTAACGTGCATGATACGAGCCTGGCTGAGTTCATGAACCAATCACGCCCTAAAGATCTTGCATCTCGTAGCGCGCATCCAGAGCAGGGACCACGGCGCGTCAATGAGGGCAATGACGGCGCGTCAACGAGTCATCCGTCACACAGTTGGGCATAAATGCGTACATGATGGATGCACCGGGCCGTAGCCAAGATGGTCAGAACCGAAGAATTGCCGGAGGAGCACGTGTTTCAGCTGACACTTTTTTTGTTGTTGTTATTACGTATTATAGTTAACGTGGTTGGCCGCTCGTGAATGTTCCCTTTTTGGATGAAGGAGTAATACTAATAACTCGTTTATCCCTGACGCAGTGTTGTTTTGCTTGCACCCCCTATATCCCAACTGTCAGCGCCAGCAGGATCAGGATCGCACCGTGATTCATGTCTTGATTACCTTATCAGGCCACGGGTGGGCCGGGCGCGCGTCCTCCGCCGGTGGGCCGCCGCCGTGGCGGACCATGCTACTACAGGCCACCACGACCGCACATGCCGAGTATCTGCTGACACGGATCACGCACCCACGCACGCTCGCTCTCCCGACGCCGAGCCGAGCCCGCGGCTGACCACAACATATGCTACAGCCTACAGCCTCGTCGCGGCAGCCCCCTGCGGCGGGACAGCGACGGAGCCGCACCGCACGGCCCGGACGGTACGGTGCTGGTCCGGCCGCGTACCCGTGCCATCGTCACTCACCCGCCGGTGCCCCACCGCCCGGCCGTGCGCCGCTCGCTGAGGTCACAGGACGCGGCCGCCCCGGCCCATCTGGCCCTTCCGTCCCCGCATCCGACGGACGGGATCCCCCCATCGCCCGTGACCACCTCCTCCTTTCGAATTAAAGCGCCCGATCGATGGCCGGGGCCGGTGCCGGTCCCGTGTGCGTGCTCGTGCCCGTGCCCACCCAAGGACGAGGGCGCCGGACCGGGCGGGCGATTAAAGCCTGCGGTTTGCACATGGCCCCCTGCGTTCCTGCGCAATTACGGCCCGTTTAGCCGCCGTCTGACAAAGCGGGAGCAATTTCTTTGAAGTAAAGCCAGCCAGGATCCTCCTGGTTTTAAGAAAGCCCCCGCCGGATTTGGGGTGTGATGGGGATGATTTCTCCCCTTCCTCACTCAGCACGGGCCTCGTGAGCCGTACATCGCTGACGGTCGCTTAATTGTCTCTTTGTCCGTACATGTCCCGTGATAAACAAACCATTCTCCGCAAGAAACAGCAGACAGCCCCCTCCTCCCTCCTCCCCTTCCTATCTCACTCGGCCTCGGCCTACCTCCCTCCCTCTCTCTCTCTCGTGTCTCGTGTAGTCCCGAGAAGCGGACAAAGCGAGGCGCTGCAGATTTCGATCCGCTTCCCAATGCCTCCCATGCCCGCAGCCGCAGTCGTCCCGTGCTAGCTCGGCCCTCCCCCGCTCCTCCGCCTGCCGCGGCCCGCGGCGCGCCCGCCTGGATCCGGCGAGTGCGCGGCGAGGAGCCTCAGATCCGAGCGTCCGTGGCGACATCTGCGCTCTAGCTCCAGATTGGCGGCTGCCATTTCCCCTCCTCTTGTTGCTTCAAGGTTTCAAGGCGAGTCTGCTCAACTCCGGTGGGTTTTTGGGCTGCTCCTGGTTTTCCTCGGCCGGTTTGCACAGGCGTAGTCCAGATTTAGCTGCATTTTCCCGGGCTGTGCTCTTCTGTGCCAGAAATCTACGGCCGAGGACTTTTTGCCGTCGCGTTAGGCCTAGACATCTTTTGGTGAGTAATCCTCGTTCTTACTCCATTCCCGTGCTAGTGCCGGTGTGTGTTAGTGGCACCGTTTACTGTTGCCATGGTGTTGGTGTGACGGCCGCGTCAAGGTTTTGTGAAAGATGTGGAAGCAGTTCCTCAGCAAGCTGCCCCGGAAGTCGGCGGGCTCCGGGGACTCGGGCCAGTGCAGCAATGGGACCGGGATACAGCGCACGAGCAGCTGCGGGAGCATCCCGCCTGGCCGCCCGGCCTCCGCCATCCGGCGCATGTCGTCCGCCGTCTTCCCCTCGAGTGTTGTGTCTGGGATCGAGCCGCTGGTCTCGTTCAAGGACGTCCCCAACTCGGAGAAGCAGAACCTGTTCGTGAGCAAGCTGAGCCTGTGCTGTGTCGTCTTTGATTTCTCGGACCCGAGCAAGAGTTCGGTGGAGAAGGATATCAAGAGGCAGGCGTTGCTGGATCTTATAGAGTTCGTCGAGTCGACCAGTGCTCGCTTCTCGGAGGCGGCGATCGCGGCCTGCTCTAGGATGTGTGCCATCAACCTGTTCCGGGCGTTCCCTCCGAACTGCAGGTCTGGCTCATCAGGTGGCGGTGAGGGCGACGAGGACGAGCCAATGTTCGATCCTGCGTGGTGCCATCTGCAGCTTGTTTATGAGCTGCTACTGAAATTTATTGGATCCTCGTCCTTGGATGCAAAGATTGGGAAGAAGCACTTTGATCACTCATTCATTGTGAGGCTCCTTAATCTTCTTGACTCTGAGGATCCAAGAGAGAGGGATTGTTTGAAAACTATTCTGCACAGGGTATATGGGAAGTTCATGGTACACCGTCCTTTCATTCGCAAAGCAGTGAGCAATATATTCTACCAGTTTGTCTTTGAGACTGATCGGCACAATGGGATAGCGGAGCTGCTGGAGGTTTTTGGCAGTGTCATTAGTGGATTTGCATTGCCGCTGAAGGAAGAACACAAGATCTTTCTTTGGAGAGTTTTGGTTCCTCTACACAAACCGAAGTCTGTTGGCGTGTATCTTCAGCAGTTGACCTACTGTGTGACACAGTTTATAGAAAAGGACCCAAAGCTTGCAAGCTCAGTGATAATTGGTTTGTTAAGATATTGGCCAATAACAAATTGTCAGAAGGAAGTGATGTTTCTCAGTGAGATTGAAGAGATCTTGGAGTCTACCAGCCAGTCAGAATTCCAGAAATGCATGGTACCATTGTTTCGGCGAATTGCTCATTGTATCACCAGTTCTCACTTCCAGGTAACTTGCCCTGATAAATCTGGTCTAGTAAATGTTTCAGTTGCTTATTGCAGTATGCATTTCAGTAACCCAAGTGCCATATGGAATTAGATTCATTCTATATTGCTTGCTCCTACCACTTGTACTACAAACCTAATATTATTGGTGGTCAATCTAGAAAAGAGAGTAGATATAACTCAATCAGAGTGATTCATGATTGCACATGCATTTGCTGTTTATCTCTGACTCTGAGAGCCAGGTTATTTTAGTCCCTTAATGTACCTAGCATTTGAAGATCATAATTTGTCAACATGCCAAATGAATAAACATATGAAATAATTATGGACACTAACAACAGTGGGCAATCATGTCACAGTCACCACTAAATCATAGGGGCCCCTAGACACTGTTTAATATGGAAAACATCAGATATTTGGACCAGCATTAAGCATTGGAATGATCTAAATATAAAAATACAGTTGGCTGTCCTGTCTTTCAGGTTTGCTTTCACTTTTATTTTATTTTTAAACCACAGTTGTTGCCTTAACAAATCCTCTTTGTTGGTAGTTTTGTTGTCGTCGTCGCCTTAACAAGCTGCATGGTTTCAGGTTGCTGAAAGAGCGCTCTTCGTATGGAATAATGATCACATTATCAGCTTGATTGCACAAAACCGCCAAGTGATCATGCCTCTTGTTGTTCCAGCACTAGAGCAGAATATTCAGAATCACTGGAACCAAGCAGTCCTGAATCTGACTGTGAATGTCAAGAAAATGTTTTCTGAGATGGACGATGATCTCCTCTCATCATGCCTGGCCAAGTACAAGGACGAAGAAGAAAAACGTGTGTCGCTAGAAGTGAAGCGTAAATTTACCTGGGAGAAGCTTGAGTCTGCTGCAGCTTTCCAGCCAGTGACTGGCCATACAGCCGTCCTAGTAGGCCACCAGCCGTCAGCAAATATGATCGCCACCCTGATCTAGATCATGCATGCTGAAGCCAAACAAGCAAAAGTGCTCTTCCCCCTTTTGGTGAAGCGCAGCAAGTGTAGTGTTCTCTATTTTGCTTTTTTTTTTTTTTGCATTTGTTGGTATGAGTAATCAGTGTAGTAAGTTGTAACTATTTCCGGATGTTTATGTTCATAAGGCAAGAATACCTGTAATGTAAGACTGCTGAGTGCTGACACTCTACATGTATCTTTGCCTATTTATGGATGAACAATTGCCCTACAGTTAAATTTCACCTATGAGTTTGCATATATGGATGACTGATATGCAGAATCATCAAATGCTATTTAATTTTCAATATGTCTGAAGCTTTGGTTGCATTCAATCCATTGTTACAACTTACGGAGTACAACTGTAATTTAATTTTGAAATGGACATACTGTATTATTGCAAATAGAAACCTTGCAGTATGTCGTGTAGTTATGGAGTGATGACACAACTTACATGCGGAATTCAATTGTAGAGGCGAATGATACGTTAACGTTCTCCTCGAAAAGAAAATGAGAATCTAGGACAGATTGCTTCACCGCTGGAACTTGGGTAATGATGGACATCAAAACCTGGAGCAAAAACACAATAGAGTCAGTTCCAAAGAAACTTGGGATTTATAGAAAAACACAATAGAGTCAGTTCAAAAGAAACTGGGGATTTATGGAAGTTCTGGCAACAAAAGATGACCCCAAAGACCACAGAGAAAGAAGAAAAGGCTCTTAGCTGTCATGGAGGAATTGTTGCACATAGAAGAAATTCTATGGCGTTAACGATGCTAGAGCCATAGGGGCTAGAGGAAGGAGATAGGAACGCCAGTTTTTTTTTTCACATGAAGGCTTCAAGAGGGTTAGAAATTTCTTTCGATGGGATCTGGGAAACCCCCATGCCCTAGCAAGTACAGTAGAAGTTAAAAATATTCACGTGGAAGTTGGCTCTCAATGGCCTTGCGGTGCAAACCAATAAGTTGAAAGTTGAAACACCATTTAATCTCGGATGTCACTTACTCAATCTGTGATTTGGAACCAGAAAATGAATACCATACTATACTCGGATGCACAAAAGTTGTTGCCTTTCAACAAGCTCTCAAGCAAGTTTGGACCTCCCTGATGAACACTCATTTAATCATACTGAATGGATAGTGTGGCGATTCTGAAACAATGGCCTCTGGGCAAAGACTGCAGGCTGCAAGGGGTTTAGCCGTTTGCTATCCGTCCTCAAATTAGCGCTCGGAAATCATCATGCATCATGCGTAACAACTGATATGAGTATAAGTGTAGAACAGATTTAAAACTTTTGTATACCCCCATTTCAACCATCCGTTGTAGTCTAGCTGGTTAGGATACTCGGCTCTCACCCGAGAGACCCGGGTTCGAGTCCCGGCAACGGAAATTTTTTATGCTTGGTCAGAATTTTTTTTTCCTTGTGTATGTGTATTTTACACAGTGAGACAGCAAAAAGTCTTTCGCCACCTCAAAACTCCTTTTCATTTCTTGAACCGGGAAAGAAGCTAACACGCATGCAGGAATGCCGTTAGCAATAAAAAAAAAATCATAAAACTCTATCTTACCAAATTGACAACTCATGAGCTACCTCAGTAGCATTATGGGGGCATTTTGAGACTCTGAAGCCCTGGAAATGTTGGAGAATTTCTTTTTTTCCCCCTTTTTTTTGAGGAGGAATGTTGGAGGGTTTCCTTTGCATCTTCAATTGTATTGCAAATCACATAACGATTTCCATCGTGAGACAGACTAACTCCAAACAAAGACCCCTGCCCATGTAACTAGGCATTCAACTTCTTCAGAACTTGCATACTGTTGTTTGCTACATCATCTAGTAAACAAAAGGGCATGTTTGGATGTCGAGGTAGCTTTGCCTAACCTTGCTCAGCCAGGTGAGCCTAACCGTTATTGAAAAGATTTGTTATAGCCGAAGCAGGCTCATGGTTTAGACGATAGCCTCCTGTAGTCAGTCCGCTCCATGGGTTCAATTCTGCACCTGAAACTGAATTACTGAAAGTGTAGCTGTGCCAAGTGAGTGTTTGGTGTTGTGAGACAAAAATAATATTTCACGGCTGATTTGTATGTATTAAAGTCGGCTTGTATCTTTTATGATCACCTAAACCAGGACGCCGTTAAGGCATGTTGTATTAAACTTTTCGTCTATTTTAATACATAGACGTCCAAACCTTTTATTTGTGTGATAGAGAAAAAGTGTGTGTTCCGTCTACCCCTCATGACTCGTGTTCTTATTCTAAAAAATTCGCTAACATCGACTAACTGGTGTTCAATGCCTCTGGTGAAAATCATGTGACAGAGAAATCGTATCACAGAAGCACACAGTTATTAGCAGTGACATGCACATTAAGAAATCGTATGCTCGTTGCGAGAACATGCAGGAAAGAACATTTTAAAGGACTGAGGATTGTAATGCCATGCCTTCTTGTTTTTGTATCGGGAAGATTAGCAACATGTACACGGTACTTTGGCCTCCATATACCATCTGCGAAATATTTTGGCAAGTGCATTTTACAGCTAATACTGTGGTCTGAAGCCCAAACTTGCAAACAACTATCAGAGAACTGGTCACAAGCGATGTGATGAGACTATTCTTTCTCTTCTCTACTGCACAGTACATGCATTTTAGTCACATACAACTGGATGATCGATCACATGTTATCAGAGTATGACTACATCCACCAGTGTGGTGCTGCACAATCATTTCTTCCACTGGGGCAGCCGTTGGACCACAACCTAATAAAATAAAAAGACATACACAGCAGTGTATATGGGTAAGTAAGTACTTAATGGAAAAACTTTTTTTTTTTGCTATATCCAGTTGGTCCGAGTATTCTTTTCAGCTTAGTAGTTAAGTTGTGTAATGGGGGAAAACAGGGGTCAGTATCTACAAAACATTCAGAAGTTTATTTTTTAAAGGACAGACACGTTCTGAATTGAAGTGTTAATTGCAGAATGTCTGTGGGAATAGAATGAAACATGCCTTGCCGGAGTTCTCTTTGTTGCCTACAATAGTCTGACAAGCTAGCCTCCATGAGTCTGGTTTCTGCCACAGACAAAAGAGAACAAACGAGCTTGATTAAAACAGAGCAACTGAGTGCCGACTGATCTGTGATCTGCACACTGTCTAGTGCCTACCTTCTTCAGGTACCGATTCTCGGTGTTCGTCCTTTCGCTCAGGAGCTCCTTTCCATCAATTATCTGCAAATTCGCAACACCCGACCTCCGGTTAATTCGGCTGCTGCTGGGAGTGGCCATTCCCATTTTTCAGTTGCAAACATGCATAGGTATTAGAGAAAATCTTGCAAACATTCCAAATAGTCACTTGAGGAGTTGAGGTAAGGGCGTAAGGCAATCACCAGCACTCTCTACACGTGGAAAGACAGTGGAAGAGGAACAACACGCGATGTAGATTAGGGTGGAGAGGGAGTACCTCGACGATGCAAGTGCCGCAGCTCCCGCCGCCGCCGCAGTTCATCACCTTACCCTGCGAAACAACAAGACCACTCTCTGTCAGACAGCCACCCGTTGGTACTGTAATTTCAACATGACGAAGGAAAGGGGGAGGCTCACGTATGCGGCGTAGAGCTCGATCTTGTTCTCGTTCATGATGTCGCGGAGGAGCTTCTCGCCGCTGGCCGCCTCCGCACGGTCCACCGGGAAGGAGCCGTCGGCACCCGGCTTCGGCTACAGATCGAGTACAGAGTTGCAGACCCAATCAGCAACAGTAATCAGGCATCCACTGAGTCCACTCGCGTGGCCTCAGAGGCGGGAAGGGGAGAGGCAGGCTTACCCCGACGAACTCGAGCTCGATTTGCGGCTTGGGCGTCGCCGGCGCCGGGGCGCCCTGGGACACGTTCGGCGACGCGCTGGAACATCTGACGGTGCCGGCCCTGCAGCGCCGTGTACCGCCGCGGTGGCCGCTGGCCGAGACGCGGGAAGAGGCGGAGGTGGAGGCGGCAAACGGGAGGGATGCGAGCGCTAGCGCCGCCGCGCAGGCGGAGCTCGTGGCCGCCATGCCTCTGGCGGTCTGGCCTCTCCTTTTTTTTTGGTTTGGTGGGGACGTGGCCGCGTCGGCGTCGGTAGGCTGCTGGTTCGTTTGAAACGCGACGAGTCTTTTTTTTTCTCCCTTTATTATCGTCGTCCGCGCGAAGGTGTGGTGGGGACATGGGGTGGACTGGGCTGGCGTGTGGACCTGCGCGATCTGGCGGTCTCGCACGGAGCTCGGTGGAAGCGTCTGGGTTGCTCCCGATTCCCCGGCCCATTTTGGGTTCGTTCCGCCGCTGGGCCGCGAAAGGCAAGGCTCTGTGGCATGTGGGTTTAGCTTCCTTTAGCGTCGGCGCGTTGGGGCCACTAGCCCACTAGGCCGCGCGGGGAGTTTTTTTTTTTCTTGCGAATTGCCGCGCGGGGAGTTTGGAAAAATTCCATTTTAAAACCCTGAACTGTCCTCAAAGTCTACTTTTCTGAACTTCAAAACTGAATAAACCACCTTCCTCAACTTTTAAAACCGCGCGGGGAGCATATAGCATCTTTTCTATATACGTGGATAATTAATCATAATGTACAAGGGGAGTATCGGTCATGAACGGACATTGGAGATTAAAATTATGACGCTCTATACTACAAGTCGTACACTCGTACGTGCGTGCGGATGCCAATTTGTCACACACACACACATAAGGGCGACGTCAGATCATCATATCACGCGATTACGATTTGACGATAAGGAGGGGACGCGGCACCAAGCAAGCGATTTGGAGGTTCCAAATTTATCGTCCGTCAATGATCAAGAAGACAGGGTGCCACGGAAGTTTGATTTGTTGGCATATTAGCCTGTATTTGTACGTTAGTGCAGTAGTAAGCGGACGCCCAATTAGCTCGTGACCCGTGAGTCACCTTGGGCACATTTTCACCGAAAACCGAACACTGAACCGAACCAAAACCGAACTGAAATATCGTTTTTTCGGTTATTCGGTTCGGTGTCGGTTTTGGTTTGTACACAGTTCGGTGTTCGGCTTCGATTTCGGTTTCTATAGCAAGCCGAACCGAACACCCGAAGAACCGATGTTATCAGGCGCAACACAACTACACAAGCAAGACTCGAGTTGTGACTCCCTGGTCCTGTGGTCCCTGTACTGTGTACTCCTTTAGCTTTAGGGGGTGTTTGGTTCCCACCCCCTAAAGTTTAGCCACTAAAGTTTAGTGGAAGTGACTAGAGTTGTAGTGTTAAAAGTGACTTTTAGTGGAGATGTTTGGAACTTTAGTGACTAAAAGTGACTAAATTTTAGGGGCTAAACTCTAGGGGGTGGGAACCAAACACCCCCTTAGACCTTTAGCCAATTAGGAAATCAACCTAGTTAGCCCAATAGGCAATAGGCAAATAGTCCACGGTGATTCACCCATCACTCCATCAGGCATCAGGCAAGGGTCGCAAGGCAAAGGCACGAGGCCACCCATGAGTCCACGACTCGACTCGATGACTCCCACGAGGCCACGACCGCGTGTTCTGTTTATGTCTTCGGTTTGTACGGTTTAAACCAAAAAACCGAACTGGAAACCAAAACCGAAATAGTCAGTTTCTGGTATTTTTGGGAACCGATGGGTCATGATTTTCTAGAAGCCGAAGTTATGGAAAACCGAACAAACCGAACCGAACTGTAGGTTTAAACTGAACGCCCAGGGTGACCCGTGAGGGCAACAATCTCGACCAGAGATTACTACATCGCTTCTTAGACCATGTTTGGATTCTTGACTAACGATTAGTTTGTCAAAAAAAAATAGCAACTAGTTAACTAAACTTTAGCTCTTGAGGATCCAAACAGTATGACTAGTGAGTGGAACTAAAGCCTAAAATTTAGACAGAGCTCCAACTAATCGTTAGTTCTATATAACCTGACTATCATGGGCTTAATGACTAGTTTTAATCTATAGAACCTAACAATTAATTAGTTTAGGATCCAAACAGGTATGGATTAACAATTAGTCACCTATCCAAACATGCCTTATGGGGCTTACACTAATAAGATTGTAGTTGTTGCAAAGAAACAATTTGTATAATTTTTTTATGGCAAAAAGCATACATAGCACCAATGTGCAAAGTGACACGGTCACAATAATGTAGGGATAGATGGTTTAATTTGTTTTGTGATGAATAAAAAAGATTGACTAGTTCGTTCTTCCTTGTTGCTGGTTAGTTTAATTTGTTGTCATATGTTATATAACCAATGTTTGAGCAGGCAATGAACTATTAACTTTTGATGACTCCCAAGTTATAATTTTGGTTCGTATTGAGAAAACAAATTGTGGATTTTCTATATGGAAACCAAGTTGTTATTGATGATTGTTGGATTGCGAGGTGTAGGTAGCAAAAGCTGTTTTGACTAACCTGTTAAAAACAAAGATGGAAAAAAATTCGTTTCACCAGTTTCACTACACCATCGTCCATTTACCCCACACTAAAAAAAACACCTTGTCAGGTAAAAATGACTGCCGGTTAGATACTTTGTGATGAAATCGGTCCTTTCGGAGTTTTAATTTTGACCTAGCATATGTGATCCATACTGTATATGATATATATATATAATATAATCTACTACTATTTGCTATAATCGTTGACGGGGTTGCCGATGATGATTTCATCAATGTCAATGCATGATGTCTCAAATGCATGACGGGTTGTATGTCGCACTTGCAAGGGAGTGTATGTGAGCATTATAAACTCCTTGTCATATTTTTGTATCTTGTATATTATATAAATGAAGCCATTTATAGGGATGAAAAGAGGGCCTAAGAATGCTCATCTGCTATTTTTTTGACATTTGCACGTGCTTTATTTTAGACTGACCAGCTGTGCAATTGTGCAAATTAAAACTCTATCGGCGTTAAACTTTCGTCTTCTCTTCTATGGACAAGTATTCTGGCCATACATTGTAGAGTACAACGAACCGCCTGGTTGGGATCTTCGTGTACAGCTGGTTTGGGGCTTTGGGCAGAATATATATTTGACATACTCCAGCAAACTTACCAAGGAACACACTACACTAGTTTAATTGTCCGGTTGAAATATAGACAGATTGAGATAAATACTATTGATATACAGATTGCTTTCGATCCTCCCGGTAGCTAGCTGCTGACGACTCTGATGACTTCTGAGCAAGAAGAGCCCTTGCCACTTTGTTTCCTCAGAGCCAAATACGCCCCTTTGGAGTTTGGACTGATACATTTTTTTTTTTGTTTCTGGCATTTTTTACTCTAAAAATAAACTGTTTTCTATGAAATTTGACATAATTACTATAAAATATTGGATTTCGAACACAACTAGAAACTAGAACAAAACCGCTAGAGAAATACAAAAAATCGATAGAAAAAAAGAAAATTAATTTTTCTGTCGGTATACCGATAGGAAAACACCGACAAAACTAAAGCGATAGAGAAATAATATTTTTTTCGGTGGTGTCGGAAATTTTCTAGCGGTTGGGCAATTTCCTTGTCGATAACGCGTCGACAGAAAAAATCAGTCACATCAGGTTTAGATTTCTAGAACCCGATAGAAATATTATTGCCACCGATAGAGAAATTCATCGACATCAGTTTAAATCGTATACATAAAGTAGCATTATTCATAAAAACACATTATAGGTCATAGATATATAGACCAGACCATCAGTTAGAAATGGCACACATAAAATAATTGGCATAGACCATCTATACATACCTTTTAAAAATATTTTCCATCAATACAAGAGTCTCACTATTATCTCCTAGCCTAGTAAACAATTTCCCTAAATAGGTAGATGTAGATCGACGTTAAGACCGACTTAACAATGAGATTAATAAATTTACATACTATATTACTCTTTTCTATAAAGTTAGTTAAAGTTAAAAAAGTTTGACTAGCACAGATTCTAGGAATTGATTTTTTCGGACAGAGGGAGTAGTTGAAAGTTCAGATTATCAATTAAGTTTAGCTTAGTTGTCATGGTAAATTTACACGCGTGTCAACGCGTCAACGGTAGATGCGAAAGCCGATCCTTTTCACTTTCGTCAACTGTTCTCCTTTCGTGGTAAGATGCATGTGAGTAGCACGCACCTAGCTAGGATAAGCTTGGTGCCTTGGTCATCAGCTGTTTTCTAGTGAGAAGCTTTTTAATCACTCCTACCACGATGAGATTGATCGGCTCACCTGCGGATATCCGATGTCGTCTGTAATCTTTCTCTCTCACTTTTTTTTTTCGAAACGAAAATAGCAGGAGCTCGCCGTCGTCTATAATTTATATATCTCGTAGATAGCGATTATATTGTACTTTCGAACCAACTAATAATGAAGCTTCCAGCTTTATTTGCCATTGCCTGCTAACTAGAGTATGTGTAACTGTGACAGCAAATCAATTAACTCCGATCCAATATTGGCATCATAAAGAAAAGAAAATCATCGTATAGCTCGCATCGGTGGATCTCTCTCTCTACTCCCTCCATATTGAAAAAGTTGACGTTTTGGACAAGATTTGGGTCAAACATTGGGAATATAAATCATAAATAACTTTTAAATTATTGAGTTTAGAGATGTAAAAATCATATAAATAAATTTATATTGAAAAGTACTTTCATGAAAATATACATATACCACTTTACAATAAATATTTTTAAAGAAACAAGTGGTCAAAGTGATGTTTTGGAGACCGTGTCGTTGTCTGAAACGTCAAGTTTTTCAATATGGATGGAGTACTCCCTCCATACCCATATTAGTTGACGTTTTAAAAAAGATTACAGTCAAACATTGAGAATATAAATCATCAATAACTATTAAGTTTCTAAGTTTACAAATATAAAAATTATATAAATATATTTGTCTTGAAGAATACTTTCAAAAAAGCATACATATATCACTTTTCTATAAATATTTTTATAAAAATAAGAGGTCAAAGTTGTGTTTCGAAGACCGTGTCGCTGTCCTAAACGTCAACTAATATGGGTACGAGAGGAGTACCTGTTACCGGCAGATACTACATAGTATCCCACCCACTTTGCATTGGTGGTCGACCGTACAATTAATATGGCCGGCCGAGCTGCAAATAATCCACAAATTTATCCTGTGCAAAGATATTGGATGATCTGATCTCTCTATCTCGGTCTCCAACCTGCAGATATTGAAAGATGCATATGGTGTCGATCGATCAGTTGTCAGCTGCTGTCCAAAGCATGCGTGCATATGCAGCTAGCCATGCATGCAGATATGGTCGCCGAGAACGAAGCCGCGTGCCCGCGCGTGTGTGTCGATCGGGCCGGGCTAGGCGACGACGCTCCATGCGCGCGCGCCGCGGCCTCGGCCGGAATGGACGACGCCCGCGCGGCGCCAACGGCGAAGAGAGGAGGCCGAACCCAAACTCAGCGGGCAGCGGCGAATGGGAGGCTCGCTTAGTCGATAAGAAAACGGCCGGCGCGGAGAAGATTACAAGCGCGGGCTCCGCCTAATTAATTTTATGCGCGCGGCGCTGGCTCCCCGCATTGTCGCGGCCGCCGCCTGATGCGACGGCGGTGGTAGCCGTTTCCTATGCCCCTGCCTACTTCTCCGCCCTCGCTGCCGCCGTTTGGCGGTTACGTGGCCGTTTTGGCTGGTTTCGCACGCACCGTGGACCTCCTTCCAGGTGTGTGGATTCTTTTTTGTCGTCGTTGTTGTTACTGTCACCACGCCGCTGATTCTGAAATTAATTTGATTCGCTCATTGTTTTTTACGGCAAAAATATTTGTGTCTATTGGGTCAGTCTTAGTGGAGTTTTACATTCGAGTTTCAAAGACGACTCTCGTATGTCAGAAACAATGTAAATAAGTTTTATCTATATAGAACTTATTTCATCACATGAAACTTTCATTCTATCTCTCTTTCTCTATACATGTCATGTTCGTTTTATCTTAAATATCCGTAAAATTCTTATGAAACACCGTTAAGACTGACTTTAGCATTGTGGAAACGTAAAATATGGTGTTGACTCTTAAGTATCATATCATGGTATGTTTTGTTCACCAAACATGTCATTCTAGGGCTTCTTGAAAATGGCAAATATCTGTAACTAATAGGAGTGAGTATTTGTGATCGTTTTATCTCTTAATAACATGTCTTAAAATCCTAATAAGACGTCTTTTTTTTTTAAAAAAAAAAAGAGAGAGATGAAGGTACTACTATGTCTAGAATCGTTTGCCACCGTGTAGTTCACTGACAGCTTGTCAGCTTAATTAAAGATGACAGGTAGTAATTAGCAGCTGCAATTGGCAACTTAGGAATCTACATCTACAAGGAATGATAGAGCGAAGAAGCAGAGGCGGAAATGCGCTACAACTTTAAAAAAACGCAGAACAGGGGAGGGCCCACACAAGGATCCTCTATAAATTCTGCGTGCGACGAGCGGTGTCTGTAATCCTGCGTGGCGAAGCGAAGGGAAGCGGCGCAGAGCGGAGGACCGCCGAGACGAGAAGCGTCGGCCGTCTCAATCCCTCCCCGTGTCATCCATCCCCCCGCTACGTTTCTCCTGACGAAGAGAACGAGGTCCAGCCAAAGAGCAAGCAAAGAAAGGTATCATTTGCTTCATTTATTTATTTATTTATTATATACCACTCACTGCAAACTCAGCTCTCATTTCTCCATCTTCTTCAAAAACTATCATTGGTTTGATCCAAGGCAAGCGTGGAAGCAGACAACGCCGAGCTTTTCTTGCAAGCTAATGGCTGATGCACCCAGAGATTTTTTTAAGATTTGTCATTTGTGTCAGATACTTCAGAAGACCTTGAATCCTTGATGTCCTTGACTCCTTGGTATCTCAGACCGTTGTCTGTTGCGGTTGCACGCAGAATCACAGATAGGAGTAAGTACCCATCGTCGCGGAGGCGGGCATTCCTTGTCCCTTTCCCACAAAGCCGGGCGGGCAATGTCGGCGGCGCAGGCCCTGGCTCTCAAGCTCCGCGCGGCTCCGGCGCCGGGCAGGAACCGTGGCCGTGGCTGCCGGACGACGGTGAGGGCAGCTGCAGCTGCGCATGTCGGGGCGCTGCTGCAGCACCGCCGCTGCGCGTCGCTGGCGCAGGGCGGCTCGTTCCTCCTCCGCGGCGCGCCGCTCCCCGCCGCCCAGCAGCGCCCGCGGGCATTGCCGTGGGCTGAGCGCGCCGCGCGGCGGCACGACGGCGGGGTGGTGGCGTCGGCCGCGGCGGGGGTCAGGTCCATGTCCAAGATACCGCAGGGCAGCACTGGGCTCTACGACCCGTCCATGGACCGCGACTCCTGCGGCGTCGGCTTCATCGCCGAGCTCTCCGCCGAACCCAGCCGCAAAACCGTGAGCGCTTTCGCGGCTATGGCGCGCGCTGCTTGGAAGCTTTCGATCAGTACTCTGTGCACGTGTCCATGTCTGATGAGTTTGTTTATCGTGGATTCGTGGCATGTGCCTCAACTGTAGATCGTCGACGCCATCGAGATGCTCGAGAGAATGTCCCACCGTGGCGCATGTGGCTGCGACAAGAACACCGGCGATGGTGCGGGCATCCTTGTTGCACTGCCGCATGCCTTTTTCCAAAAGGCAAGCTGAGTTGAAGTTGTTGACGACATAGACAAGACCATTCTGTGGACGAGGGAGTCACTTTGCGTTTGGTTTTGTGATGTGGCAGGTCACCATGGACGCCGGCTTTGAGCTTCCACCGCCAGGTGAGTACGGCGTAGGGATGTGCTTCATGCCCCACGATGACGATCGACGTGAGAAGAGCAAGCTTGTGTTGCATGAGGTTAGTCTAGTGAAAGAGTAGAAAGAACGAAAAAAAAAAGCACAATTTGATCGTGACAAAGGCCATGTTCATTTTTGTCCCTGTATATATTTGGACTGCAGATAGCCAAGTCACTGGGACATGAAGTGCTCGGGTGGCGTCGGGTTCCAACGGACAACTCGGACTTGGGCAAAGCAGCACTTGAAACTGAACCAGTGATCGAACAAGTGTTTGTGTCTAAGAGCATGCACTCCAATGCTGACTTTGAGCAACAGGTCATTTTGATGAACTATAAAAATTGAAATTCTGTAGGTTTCAAGTGCTATTGACATTGTCAGTTGACTTACTTCTGCAAATTGCGTCTGCAGTTGTACATCCTACGTGGGCTCTCAATCAAGTCCATCCGCGAAGCTTTAGGTCTCGAGCACGGAGGACCAAATGATTTCTATATGTGCTCTCTATCTTCAAGGTTCCACTTTATTACCCTATACGTTTTTTTTATGAAAATATAATGTGTGAAATCTGAAACGATCAAGGAACAGAAGGGTAGCATATGGATACTGATTTCTTTTTGATTTGAGCTCCTCTCAAGTTACTTTATTTCATGTCTTCCACATTTTCGAAGAAACTATTTGTCTTCTTCAGGACTGTTGTTTACAAGGGTCAGCTGAAGCCAACTCAACTTAAAGGGTACTTCTTTGCGGACTTAGGTGATCAAAGGTTCACAAGTTACATGGCTCTGGTAAATACATAGCCTGATTAACCTTATTCAATATAAGGAAATTCATAAACACAGTCAGGATGGGAACTGCCAGTAGCAATGTGGGTTAAGGGCAAGAAATGCTTCCAAACATGCACATATTCAATTTCCCATTCGCTATCTTTTGCACATACTGTTTCAATACTGGTTCATCGTGCCATTCAGAATCAGAATTTGTGTATGTGTCCTTTAACTAGGTAGCATAAGGAAATTCTGTTATGTCAGTATGTGTGGGGTAGTGTAGGAAAATTGTGTTATGCAAGCTTATGGCTTCTCGAACTGTTTAGGAACTAACATTGCCTTCTATGGTGTTTTTGTTTTGAACTGATCCTTCTATGGTGTTGATGACCCATTTGAGATCATACTCCGTATTACATATTATATAAATGAACAAAGATGAGGAGGGTATGATGTATGAATCATGCATGCAAACAGGTTCACTCAAGATTCTCCACGAACACCTTCCCCAGCTGGGATCGTGCACAACCAATGCGTGTTTTGGGACATAATGGCGAAATAAATACCCTTAGGGGGAACAAGAACTGGTAACCCCCTCCCCCAACACACACACACACACACAATTTGCAAAGTTATGTAAGCAAGAATCTCCATATGACAAGGCAGTCAGGAATGAATTTCATTGCAATGTGCCATATTTCTATGTTTAATAGGATGACAGCACGCGAAGGTCTTCTTGAGTGCAAGGGACTTGGTCTATCAAGGGATGAAATGTCAAAACTTCTGCCTATAGTGGATCCTACCTCTTCAGATTCAGGTTCTATTTTCTATCTACACATGCAAGAAAAAGGAAGTAGTAAAAATTGCTAGGATACTAGATCTGTGTTCCTGAAACAAATTGTGTATGCTTCGTACTGTATATGCCCCTTTACATAGCAAATTAAATTATATTTGTCTCTTCAAAGGCATTGATTCAATGAAGAATGGTCCTTATTCAGGTGCATTTGATAACGTTCTTGAGCTCCTCATCCGGTCTGGAAGGAGCTTGCCAGAGGCTGTGATGATGATGATCCCTGAGGCGTGGCACGATGATGTTAACATGGACCCCGAGAGAAAAGCTTTGTATGAGTACTTTTCGGCCCTTATGGAGCCTTGGGATGGACCGGCTCTAGTATCATGTAAAAAATATGAAACCATTTGACTCATTAATATTTTTTGTATAAGTCCTGATGGATTAACTTCATTTGTTGACCCGATTCTCACAGTTACTGATGGCCGTTATCTTGGGGCTACTCTGGATCGTAATGGCTTGAGGCCTGGCCGTTTTTATGTGACATACAGTGGTCGCGTGATCATGGCTAGCGAAGTTGGTGTGGTTGATGTCCCTAATGACGATGTGATGAGAAAGGGCGGGCTGAACCCTGGTATGATTCTTTTAATTGATTTTGAGAAGCACTGTATTGTGGATGATGATGAATTGAAGAAACAATACTCCAGAGCTCGCCCGTATGGGGAGTGGCTTGAGAGACAAAAGATACAACTTGCAGATATTATAGAATCTGTACCTGAAACCGAGAGAATTGCTCCTAGGATTGACATGCTTCCAGTAAGTCCATATGGTTTTTGCTTGTTTTGTAAAGCTAAAAGTTATTGCTGAAAAACTTAGGTGAACTAATTTATGGTTTGTTCTACATTTTGATGCAGCAAAAGAATGAGAACAAGGAAGCCTTTTGTATTCATGGAATTTTGGCTCCGCTTAAAGCCTTTGGGTAAGCAACATGTCAACCTTATTATTTTATATACTTCTTTTCTTTTACATATAACCCAGTTGATGAACTTCAGGTACACGGTAGAAACACTCGAAATGCTGCTGCTACCAATGGCCAAAAATGGTGTAGAAGCTCTAGGATCCATGGGAAACGATACCCCCCTCGCTGTTATGTCAAACAGAGAGAAGCTGCCTTTTGATTATTTCAAGCAGATGTTTGCTCAGGTTACAAACCCACCAATCGACCCAATTAGAGAAAAAATTGTCACATCCATGGAGTGTATGGTTGGTCCAGAAGGCGACTTATCTGAAACAACAGAACACCAGTGCCATCGCCTGAAACTTCAAGGTCCTTTACTGCATATAGATGAAATGGAGGCTATTAAAAAGATGAACTTTCGTGGTTGGCGCAGCAAGGTGCTTGACATAACTTATCCTAAAGAGTATGGAAGGGACGGTTTAGAACAAACTTTGGATAAACTCTGTGCTCAAGCTCGTGAAGCTATTCATGAGGGATACACTATTCTGGTTCTCTCTGATAGAGGTTAGTGCAGTTCATAATACAGAAATACTGTCCAGGCCACTCAACATGCATGAATTAAATTGTCCATCAAAGCTAGATTTATCTTTATGGGCAATGGGCATCAATATTACTATGATTGGCATATTGTCCATGCATGTCAATAGAAACTGCTGAGAGATCTATTTCTTTGTATTACTGCAGCATAGAGCACCATGGTTAATTAAAATTCCTTTTGGAGAAAAGGTTAAGAATGAATTAACTTTCTCTGCTATTTTTCATCACAGCATGTGAAGAAATAACATTTTGAATTACTCCCTTATTCTAAGTTCATTTAAATCCTACTTGCTCATTTTTCGGATCAAGGGCCAGCAGTACAGCACTCCCCGTTCCAGTGGAAAACTAGTTTTGCCTATTATCAGTCTGCTTTCATCTTTTCCCAGTGTTTGATACTCACAACACACTTGATTCATATCATTTTGTGCTATGCATTTCAATGCTTGATTCTGTAAAATTACTTGTCCTATACTCTTTAGAATGTGGAGATTTAAAATGTCAGGTTTGAACTATTTTTTTCCATACAGGTTTCTCTCCGGATTGTGTACCTGTCAGTTCTCTATTGGCAGTTGGAGCTGTTCATCAGCATCTTGTCTTGAATCTTGAGAGGACACGCATAGGGTTGCTTGTTGATTCAGCTGAACCTCGCGAAGTGCACCATTTTTGTACCCTTCTTGGATTTGGTGCAGATGCTATATGCCCTTATTTGGCTATTGAAACCATATGGCGGTTACAGATTGATGAGAAAATACCTCCTAAAGATGATGGACAGCTGTATCCAAAGGAACTTATTGACAAGTATTTCTATGCTTCTAACAGTGGAATAATGAAGGTTCTTGCAAAGATGGGGATATCCACCCTGGCGTCGTACAAAGGTGCTCAGATATTTGAGGCCCTTGGCCTTGCTTCAGAAGTGATCAGTAAGTGTTTTGAAGGTACTCCTAGTAGAGTTGAGGGTTCAACATTTGAAATGCTTGCACAAGATGCACTTAATCTCCATGAGTTGGCATTCCCGTCAAGAACTTTACCTCCTGGAAGTGCAGAAGCAAACTCTCTTCCCAACCCTGGAGATCATCACTGGAGGAAAAATGGAGAAGTGCACCTTAATGATCCTTTTTCTATCGCAAAATTACAAGAAGCAGCTAGACTCAACAGCAGGGAAGCATACAAAGAATATTCTAGACACATTCAGGAGCTGAGTAAGTCTTGTACTCTGCGTGGTATGCTTAGGTTTAGAGAATCTCTGGTCAGGATTTCCTTGGATGAGGTTGAATCTGCAAGAGAGATACTCAAGCGATTTAGTACTGGAGCAATGAGTTATGGATCCATTTCCTTGGAAGTTCATACAACTATCGCTAAGGCTCAGAATATAGCGGAAGCCAAATCTAATACAGGTAATTTTCCACCATAGATGATATGACCACCCTAACCATTCTTATGAATCCCGCATAATTTGTTGGAAGAAAAAGAACTGACCAAGTTTTTTATTAAAAGCAGGCCCCAAAAACCGAACAACCGAAAAATGACCCAGTTTTTAAGAAAAATAATTGACCTAGCATTGCTGCATAATTGCTAAGTACAGTTGGTAACTAGTTCCATTTCATATGCTAACTGGGATGCATATATATGTATATGAAGGCGAGGGAGGGGAACAACCGTCTCGCATGGAGCTTCTTCCTGATGGTTCTATGAATCCATTGATAAGTGCAATCAAGCAGGTTGCAAGTGGAAGATTCGGAGTTTCTATCTATTATCTGACAAATGCTATAGAGCTGCAGATAAAAATGGCTCAGGTATATTTAACTATACTAGACTATTACAGCTTTTACTTGATCCAGAGTTCCTTCTTTTATCTTCTTAATTTAAAGGCAGAGCTCCTGCCATTGCGTTAAAAAAAAGGTACTATTACACCTTTTACTTCTGCTCGAAGTACCTAAGCACCATGGGGAACCTCTTCCCTGAATTGCTCAAAAGAACAACTTACTTCTGCAATCTGCATCACTGTGTACTATGCTTGATTCGTTGTACCTAATCCTACAACATATGGTGGCTATTCGTCATGTTGGAGAAATTTATATCTTTTACAGGGTGCTAAACCTGGCGAAGGGGGCGAGCTCCCAGGTCATAAGGTCGTCGGCGACATTGCAGTTACAAGACATTCTACAGCTGGCGTAGGACTCATCAGCCCACCTCCTCACCACGATATATATTCAATTGAGGATCTCGCACAACTTATCTATGACCTTAAGGTATGATCTTATGATGTTTTTCCCTTTTCCAAGAGTCCTGCTGTATATGCTTATGACTATCTTTTTAAAGATGACGTTGTTTTACGTTAAAAAAAAGGCGATGTTGTTAATGCCACTTAGTACAGGCATCATATTTGTAGTTGAAGTTGCACTTGCCAGCATAGTTCTTTCTTAAAAATGTTGCTTGCTGATGTTATGGTTCTCCATTTTTCTGTAGAATTCAAATCCAGGGGCCAGAATCAGTGTCAAACTAGTCTCTGAGGCTGGTGTAGGAGTTGTTGCAAGTGGTGTTGTTAAAGGACATGCTGACCATATTCTCATCTCTGGGCATGATGGAGGCACAGGGGCTTCTAGATGGACAGGAATTAAAAATGCTGGACTTCCTTGGGAGCTTGGATTGGCTGAGACACATCAGACTCTAGTGGCAAATGGGCTCCGTGCCCGAGTTGTCCTTCAGACAGATGGTCAATTGAAAATTGGTAGAGATGTTGTCATTGCTTGTTTACTTGGGGCGGAGGAATTTGGATTTAGTACAGCTCCACTAATCGCACTTGGTTGCATTATGATGAGGAAATGTCATACTAATACCTGTCCTGTTGGTATTGCGACACAAGATCCAGTGCTCAGAGAAAAATTTGCTGGAAAGCCAGAGCATTTGATAAACTTCTTCTTCATGCTTGCCGAGGAGGTACGAGAAATCATGTCTCAGCTTGGTTTCCGCACCATCAATGAAATGGTGGGGCGATCAGATATGCTTGAGGTTGATCCAGATGTCCTGAAAGGCAACGAGAAACTTCAGAACATTGATCTATCACTGATCTTGAAACCAGCTGCTGAGATTAGCCCCGAGGCTGTTCAATATTGTGTTGAAAAACAAGACCATGGCCTCGATATGGCATTAGATAACAAACTCATAGCCTCCTCAAGAGCTGCCCTTGAAAAAAGTTTTCGTGTTTTCATTGAGACACCAGTCAAGAACACTAATAGAGCTGTTGGCACTATGCTCAGCCATGAAGTGACAAAGCTATTTCGTATGCCTGGATTGCCTCCAAACACCATCCATGTTAAACTCAATGGAAGTGCTGGTCAAAGTTTTGGTGCTTTTCTCTGTCCTGGAGTCACTCTCGAGCTTGAAGGAGACAGCAATGATTATGTTGGTAAAGGATTATCTGGCGGTAAGATTGTTGTGTACCCACCCAGAAACAGCCGATTTATCCCGCAGGACAATATTGTTATTGGTAATGTGGCTCTATATGGTTCTACCAAGGGAGAAGCATATTTTAATGGCATGGCAGCACAAAGGTTTTGTGTCCGCAATTCAGGAGCGCAAGCAGTTGTTGAAGGAATCGGCGATCATGGATGTGAGTACATGACAGGAGGCACTGTCGTTATTCTGGGGAAAACTGGTAGAAACTTTGCTGCTGGCATGAGTGGCGGGATTGCTTATGTTTATGATGTGGATGGGATGTTCAGTACCCGTTGCAATCATGAGTTAGTCGACCTGTATAGTGTAGATGAAGAGGATGATATTACAACATTGAGGGCGATGATAGAACAGCATCGACTCAACACAGAAAGTGTTTTAGCCAAAGATATACTCTCTAATTTCGAGGATCTTCTTCCAAAATTTGTAAAAGTATTTCCAAGAGATTACAAGCGGGTTTTGGAGAATATGAAGGCAGAAAAGGTTGCCAAAGAAGCAGAAAAAAAATTGAGAAAAAAAGGGTGGGATAAGAAGGCAGGTGAATTGATTAAAGCTCCAAATGGTGTTTCACTAATTACAAAGGTAAACCTGGTTTAAATGGAAATTATTTCATTAAATGTATTGTAATACCTAAATTTGCTGTTGGAAATTAATTTTATCCTTCTAAAAACTATTTATTGACTTTATTGCAAATGGTTTCTTGGTCTGACTTCTTATCATTTTGGTATGCAGAAAGTACAGAACAAAAAGCCATCTAGCCGACCAACACAAGTTTTCAATGCTGAAATGCAGCGAGGTTTTGTAAAATATGGGCGACAGGGGATTTCTTACAGAGATGAAAATGAGCGTGTTAAGGATTGGGATGAAGTTACAAATGAACTGGTTCCTGGGCCACTGCTAAACACACAATCTGCTCGGTGCATGAGTTGTAGCACTCCTTTCTGTCATCAGGTGATACTTAAAATTTCAAAATTCTGCTCTTTTATTGAAATATATTATATTTTATGCCTTTTGTTTAAGTCTGTAAAATTGTATGCCTTTTCCATTGACTTTATTGATCTAAGAGAGTTCATATACAAGCTCAGTAGTATACATGGGTTAGCTCAGCATTCTGAGTAGAATTTAAGAAATTTGCTACTCTGAAAATATGATCTAATGCAAAAGTGAAGATATTACTCAAACCAACAGCCCAAGTGTGCTGTCTAAGGTAGAAGTCATCGTTTGTCACAGGCATATTTTTCAGTTACTAGGCCAGATAGTTATCTATTGTTGCTGTAAAGCTAGCTTTTCATTATGGTATCTTTAATTATTTGTACATATGCTCTTTGCTGTCAAATTTTGAGTATTTTAAAGCTGTTATCTATGCTGGCATAAAAAGAACCTGTGATATTACACAAGTTTGTGTACACATTGACATCGAGCAGTCAAGATTCATTAAGGGTCCATTCCATTGCAAGGGATTGGACCAGGAACCATTCCAGCTTATCAAGATTATACAAATTAGTGAACCATTCCAACTGGGAATCATTCGAGGGACTCAATCCAAAGCAACCGAACGAGCCCTAAGGGGGTGTTTGGTTTGTGTAATAAAGTGGTCCACCATCATCTCACTCTTTAGTTTTTTGTTTAGTTTGTGGAATAGAATGCGTCATCCATTACTACTTCATTCCTCACAAGCTTAAAAAAATAGTACTATACTACTATGAGAAATGAGGTAATTCGGGCCCTGTTTAGATGCATCCCAAAAAAAATATCACCTATCACATCGAATATTGGGACACATGCATGGAGTATTAAATATAGACTAATTATAAAACTAATTTGTCAGTCGGAATCTACTTCCCGAGATGAATCTATTGAGTCTAGTTAGTCCATGATTTGACAATGTGATGCTACAGTAAACATGTGCTAATGACAGATTAATAGGCTTAGGCTTAATAGCTTTGTCTCATTAAGTACTGTGCGGCAGTGTAATTAGATAATTGATCTATTTTTAATAGACTAAATTAGTGCCGCAACATCTGATGTGACATCCCAAAAAAATTTCCCCATGCATCCAAAATTTGAGGAATTGACTTATCACCCCATCTAGAATGGATTGATTCCCCAAACCAAACATCCCATAAGTGTCTTGGCAGTATTTGTTACATAACTATACCTCAAATAACATAATACCTAAGCTACAATTTACTTTGCCTAATCTAACCATTTCCTTGCATTGTTCTTCAGAAAATAATAGTGATATTGATTCATATACTTTCAAATTTTCTACAATGTGATTTTCTGTTGCATGCTGGCTGGTATAAAAATATTAAACTTTTGTGGTATGATTTTTGTAATTTTCTTGGATCAAAATTCTGCAGGAAAATTTTGGTGCTGGCTGTCCTCTTGGAAATAAGATACCGGAATTCAATGAATTAGTTTATCAGAACAGATGGCGTGAAGCGTTAGATCGCCTACTTGAGACCAACAATTTTCCTGAGTTCACTGGACGAGTTTGCCCAGCTCCTTGTGAGGGTTCATGCGTGCTTGGCATTATAGAGAATCCAGTATCTATAAAAAGCATAGAGTGTGCCATCATAGACAAAGGCTTCAAAGAGGGGTGGATGGTACCACGCCCTCCCCTTCACAGAACAGGGTATGCTTTTTGTTGCCATCTTTGGCTTGCTTTGCTACGGCATGAGTGAAAGCATGCCATAATAATTGCATTTAAACGATTTAATATGCAGGATGACAGTTGCTATTGTTGGAAGTGGACCGGCTGGTTTAGCTGCTGCAGATCAACTGAACAAGATGGGCCATTATGTAATTGTGTTTGAACGTGCTGATCGTATTGGAGGGCTGATGATGTATGGGGTTCCGAACATGAAGGCAGACAAAGTTAGAATCGTTGAGCGGCGTGTTGATTTAATGACTAAGGAGGGGATTAAATTCATTGTGAATGCCCATGTTGGAATTGATCCTCGGTACTCTATTGAGCGGCTCCGATCCAAGACTAATGCAGTCATTTTGGCTTGTGGTGCTACTAGGCCGAGGTGATTCAATAATACCTAAAAATGCTGGAGTTCAAACTGGCTAACATGATCCTTAATATAAAGTCTAAACTATACGGTTATGCTGCTAAACAATACGTACGTTTTAAAATTGTATGAATTTGAGAATTTGCTAACACCTAGTGCATTATCCTTGAGCAGAGATCTCCCAATTCCTGGACGTGAACTGTCAGACATCCATTTTGCTATGGATTTTCTTCATGCCAATACCAAAAGTTTACTTGACAACACCAACTTAGAGGATGGTAACTACATATCTGCTAGAGGGAAAAAGGTTGTTGTGATTGGTGGTGGTGACACAGGTACAGACTGTATTGGGACAGCTATCAGACATGGTTGCAGCAACCTTGTAAATCTTGAACTTCTACCAGAACCACCTAGAGAGAGGGCCCCTGACAATCCGTGGCCTCAGGTTAGAACACTCATCATGAAAAATGATAACATCTTTATTTCCTTTCTTATCTAGGTTAATTAATAAATCTATGAATTGTAAGCATATCATTGCCTTCAATTCCATTGGCATTATTTTGCTGTGGTTCATTCTCATTGTGGTGCTTCTATATTTGCATTCAGTGGCCGAGGATATTCCGAACAGACTATGGGCACCAAGAAGCAGCCAGCAAGTTTGGAAAAGACCCAAGAACTTACCAAACCCTCACGAAACGTTTTATCGGAGATGAAAATGGAAAAGTGAAGGCCCTTGAGGTAGTACGTGTTGAATGGAGCAAAGTGGATGGAAGATTTCAATTCAAGGAGATAGAAGGTTCACAAGAAATTATTGAGGCAGATCTTGTCCTCTTAGCTATGGGATTCCTAGGTCCTGAGGCGGTTAGTTTTCCAACCTCTTTCCCCTAAAAGATTTCAGTGTGATAATAGTGTTGGTTTAGATATTTGTTTTTTGAATTAACTGACGTAATAGTAAGCACTAACTGCAGGATATTGCCAAGAAGCTGGGTTTAGAGCAAGACAGCCGATCAAACTTCAAAGCTCAGTTTGGAAACTTCGCGACTAACGTGGAAGGTGTGTTTGCTGCCGGAGACTGCAGGCGTGGGCAATCACTGGTGGTTTGGGCAATTGCAGAGGGGAGGGAAGCAGCAGCAGCTGTTGACAGGTACCTGTCGAGAGAAAAAACGAATGTTGATGAGGACGTTGTTGCCCCAGGTCCATGTGAATGTCTGGTTCAACCCGTTGTGGCATAAGCAAAGAAAGCATTTCTGTAACATTAACTCTTTTGTAGATAGATATGTGTTTCCCTTTTCACGCTAAAGAGAAAAGAAAGTGAGATTCATTTAGCAGAAACAGAGAGCCTTGTGTGGCTGTGTGTTATATATATTATTAGGTTGAAAGCAGTAGGAAAATTTTTTGGGTGTACATTCGTTGTTCTCTTCCTGTGAAGAAATACTGGGTTTGTAGGTTTAGGAAAATGTATAGCTGATATAGATGGGAAACATATTAACAATTGTTTAGAAAATTATATGGAGTACTCTCTCTTGTCTCTTTCTTCGGTGCATGCCTAAACCTGCTTGATGTGGATCTGTTGTGCTCCGTATTATATGGCTTCCCCAATGCTCCAGTTTGGTTATTATTTTCATCTTCCAAGTTGTATCTGATCTCCATACCATACGGCTATGATCAACCAATGCCAGCTAGGGGTGGCCCTAGGTCTACATGTTAGATTTAGTCTCACATTGATAATTGATGGTGAGAAGCACAACATATAAGGTGAGAATGGTCCTTACCTATCAGGCTAGTCTTTTTGATTGAGTTAAGCTCAAGGTATTGATATGTTATGGGCTCTAGTGGATTTGGGTATAGCAAGCTGGGTCGAATTCCATTGTGCACTCTAACAAAGTGGTATCGGAGGTCATGGTCGGAAAACCTGTAGAACCTCGAGGAGTCACATGTGACGGGGGAGATCGCACGGGGTTCTGTAATGTGAAGAGACGGGGGCAGCCCTCAATCCCTCACATGTCAGGCTAGTCTTTTGGGTTGAGTTAAGCTTAAGACCTTGATATGTTGTGAGCTCTGAAAATCAGAGGCGCAGGATAGGAGGAACACCGTGACCCTAGCTTGGGTTCGCCGGTGATTGCGTGTTGATTTGATTAGTCGAAAAAACCTCGACCGTGGCGTGTACATATATAACACTAAACCATACCAAACGTCCAGACTAGCTACGATTCGGGAGATGCTAACAGCCGTAGCTTTTACAGATTGATCTATCAAAACTAATCCCTATCTTGTAGCTATCCTGGTACGCGCGCGCACACACACACACATATATATATATATTCTATTAACACTCCCCCTCAATCACAACTTGGTCATGTTGAGATTGTGCTTAAAGTTTTCCAGAAGTCGTACCGACAATGCCTTTGTAAAGCCATCTGCAATCTGATCTCATGATGAAATAAACTCAATGTCTAATAATCTTCGTGCAACTCGTTCCCTGACAAAGTGATAATCAACCTCTATGTGTTTTGTTCTTGCATGAAACACCGGGTTAGCTGATAAATACTTGGCACCAATATTATCACACCATAGTTTGGCAGCCTTTGGACTATTAATATTTAATTCTCTAAGTAAAGTTTGTATCCACATCACCTCGGCAGTTGCATCAGCTACTGCTTTGTATTCTGATTTTGTACTCGATCTAGAAACTGTACTTTGCTTGCGAGCACTCCATGACACAAGATTGGACCCAAGAAATACAACAAAACCACCTGTGGATCTTCTATCATCTCCACTGCCAGCCCAATCTGCATCTGAAAAAGCACTCACCAGAGTAGAAGATGTCTTATGCAATTTTAATCCCAGTGATGTACACTGTTTTAAATACCTTAATATTCTTTTAACTGCAGCCCAATGAACTGTAGTTGGAGCATGAAGAAATGTGACGGAACGACCCTAATCCCATGGTCCACGTGTCCCTGTCAACCTCTGACAGCCGAACCCATGTTCCATGTGATTAAGACCTGTTCGCCACCGGGCTACATCAGTGCCCAATGTCCGCAGGATCATCTCACAATTCGGTTACAGTATTGCATACTTTTACAAATAACATCGGAATAAAGAGCGGAAGACTTAAATAACATTAGTTTTACAAAGCAGGGTTCCAAATAGAAATTAAGGTGCAGTTATTACAAACCAAGTTCTTGATAACAGAAATAGACATAGGCAACATAGTGGAGAACAGCAAAGATACTTATAATCACCCAGCCCGAGGGTGTACAACTATTCTTCGGCCTCATCGGCCTCTTCCTGGACGATGGTCACGCAGCAGGGTGCAAGACACATCGGGGACTCTGTCATACCTGCAGCATGGGTAACAAACCCTGAGTACTGGGGTACTCAACAAGACTTACCCGACTAAAGAAAAAGGGAGAAGACTCAGGAATGAGAGGCTTAGGGTAGTCAAGGTAAGGCTTAAGCAAGATCAAGTATTTTGCAGAAAAGCATTTTTGTAAACCTTATTTTATTTTTGAAAGATTCAGTATTCCTCAATTTTTCATCATTCCTGATTCATTTTACATTTCAAAACATTCCTAGTTGAGAACCACTCTCCGTTGACAGTCAGTGACCAAGTCTCCATAACCGAGGAGCAACGTTAATCCGGATAAATAATACTCAGCTGAGGATCCCTATCCACACTGCATATGTAGCACCCAAGCTTGCATATGCCAACTCGTCTACCACGATTCCTCCAAGATTGGACCCGGTCCTACGCCACCCGGAAGTACAGTACACCACTCCTATCCAGGTACGACGACCACGTGGGTACATGCTACTTCCGCCATCTCTCCACTCCCAGTGCGCGGTTGTCGGTCCAATAAAGGATTCCTCGGAGCCAGAGCTTTCCGAAGTATGTGAATAGTTACAAGTCTTGACCAGCAGGCCCCCATACGGATGGTCCTAATTTTCCAGCCAGAACTATACCTTGGTTATATCTCACCCAAGCGTAATAGTCCTGTCAGTTTTTCAACCATGTCCCGGTCGGTGTCAACTGTTGAGTCCCGGACTACAACATGACGGCACCGTACGCGCGGACAACCTCTTCTCGACAATGACCACATGCTAGCTAGGCAAGCAGTCATCGAACGGGAAGTAAAGCCAAATTCCCATAAAGATTCTTTCAGTGATCCACTTTTGAAAATGACATTTTATTGCAAAGTCTAATTCAATAAGCATTGCTAAGCATTTTTCAAATACTTTTGAAAAGCAGGTATCGGGTGTATCAGTGGTCAAGGTGGATAGTGCATCAATTAGGATAGCACACAACTCCTATAAACCTAATGCAGTAGTTTAACTCAAAAGCATTTAAGGAAAACATTTTATAAAACCAAGGAAGGGTTAAATGCACCGGGGCTTGCCTTGAAGAGCAAAGAGGGCAGGCTCGAGGGCGGCAGGGCAGTTGTCGGAGCTCGGGGTAGCCTCAGGGACAGGTTCGTCGGCGGCTGCCTCGATCTTGACTCCTTCTTCGGTGACTATACGAATGCAATGATGCATGCACATGAGTATGCTAGCATGAACAATGCAAAAACAGGGCATACAACATGAACCCTAATCCCTTTTTCTATTTTTCTTAATTATTTAAAAAGGTCATTTTATGAAGTTGCTCCAAAAATTACAAAATTAATCACATAAGTTTATTATGGTGTAGATAGATGGCAAAATAAATTTCATAATTTTTGGAGGTCATTAAGGTGCTCAAATAAAATCAGACATTAATTAACAGAAGGCACTATTAACAATTAAAGATAAATGCTCAAAAATCAACTTGCTCCAAAAGACTTCAAAATTTCACCAGAGACTAAACATGGCATAGGAAGCTCACAAAAATTTATCTCATGATTTTTAGAGTTATAAATAATTTTCTAAAAATCCAAAACCATCCATTTATTAATTAAAAGAGGGATTTTACATTTTCAAATTCTTGCAGAAAAGTCAAGTTTCATATTTTTATAAAATTCTACACAGAGCAAGGAGCATACCATATTTTTCTCAAGATTTAAGGAACAATAGATTAAATCACACAAAAAGGAGAAAACAGAACACTATTCACACTCTTTCAAAAAGGAAAAAAGAAAAGAGCGCTGTGCTCCTTCCTCGCAGGGGCTCGGGCGAATCGCGGCGAGGCGGACAGCAGGGCTCGGTCGAGGCGGAAACACTCGGCCGTCCGAGACTTGGCTGGTAGGCTCGGGCGAGACGGAAACAAGCGTTTCGTCCGAGGCCTGGCCGGGAGGCTCGGGCGAGACGGAAAGCATGTGTTCGCCGAGGCCTGGCTCGGGCGAAGCGGAGAGCATGTGTTCGCCGAGGCCTGGCTCGAGCGAAGCTGAGGGTGCGTGAGTCCGCTCAAGGCCTGGCTCGGCGAAGACGGTGAGGGTACGTGTCTGCTCGAGGCTAGGCTCGGGCGAAGCGGAGTGGAAGCAGAGACCGGGGGGGCTTCGAGTGCTTACCACGGGTCGGAGACAGGCTTCGGCTGCTTCGAGGGAGCGCGGTTCGCAGGCGTGCTCGAGGGTGTGGCTCGAGGGTGAGGCTCGACACGTGCTCGAGGGTGAGGCTCGAGGGAGGATACGGCCGCGGCGGCACTCCGGCGATTCGGCGACCCTGTACACCAGGCACGGCCACCAGTAGCTGGTTAGGAACGCAAGAAGGCAAGGAATGAAGGTCAGAGGCCAGAGGGAGGAGAGGTGGAGCGACGGCGGCGAATTCCGTCGACCCGAGTCAGACGGCTTCTCACCGGCGCTGAGGAAGAAGGACTTGCACTCGGCGGTGGGAGCCGGTAGCGGTGGAATTGAGGGGTTGGGGAGCTGCGCGACGTCGAGGCGAAGCTGCTGGGCTAGGTGGTTGAGCGACGGAAGCTCTGGACTGGCCTGGCCACGGTGGCGGAGGGGATGAGGAGGTCTGCCGGCCGGCGGTCCCTTTTATAGGCACGGTCGGGGACGGTAGAGAGCACGGGATGGTGTGGATGAGCTCGGCCGAAGCGTGCGCACTCGATTGCAAGTCGGCGGGAGGACGGGCGTGCACCCAGGGCCTGGGCGAAGGCTCGCCGGTGACGGCCACGCGGCGGCGACGCCCTGGGCACTGTAGGGGATGGGGGCGGAGGTCAGCGTTTGCGCGTGCGGGTGCGGCATGATGGCGCGGGCGCAGGCGACAAGTCGGGGGCGGGCGTGCGGCTGCCAGGCGCGCGTGGCGCAAGCGGCGCTGGCGCGCGGCCATGGCCGGGGCCCCTCCTGCTCTGTGCCGGCTAGAGGTAGGGGATGAACAGGGCTAGGTCTAGGGTTTGACTTTCTGTATTTCGCAAATTACTTCCAAAACTTCAACTGAGCAGCAAAAACTCAAAACACCAAAGTTGTTCAGAAAAAAGAGATCTACAACTTTGTCAAAAAGAATATTTTCAAATTCCAAACAGTTTTTGAATTAAATACGAAATCAGAAAAGGGGACACTTTTAGGATTTGAATAATTTCAAAATTACTTTTGATTTTACATTGAAAGTTGGAAATATGCAAATATGAAAGTTGTTCCTTTTATCAAAACCTACAACTTTGCTAATATACCCTTTTTCTGAAACTCAATAGTTTTTAAATAAATTTTGAAAACTGAAAAGGGGACAAAAACTGGAATTTGAATGAATTTGGATTTACTTCAAACTTTGTACAGAAACTTGAAAATTTGTAAATACCAAAGTTGTTTCTCTTGGCCAGATCTACAACTTTGATTTTTGGACCAACCTCAAATTTTGAATAATTTTTGAATTACAAAAAGAGGGATAAAATCCAGGGTTTGGAAATCAGGGTTTTGCAAAGGGATTTGAAATCTGATTTTGATTTTTGAACTTTGGCCAACACAACAAAACTTCAAGACATCCAACTGAACAAGAATTACACAAAGCTAGGCACAGAGGTGAAATTACCATTTTTGCCCTTATAGGAAGATTTGGGCTTTTAGGGTTTTTGAAAAGAGATTGCTACACAAGTACTAAGCAAACATAAATGCAAGGCAAGAATGATTAATGACTAATGATGATGTCATGTCAGGTTAATTACAGTTAAACACCAGAGGTGTTACAGCCTTCCCCCCTAAAAGAAATCTCGCCCCGAGATTCCACGTCTTAAGAAGGAAAAGGCAAAACCTTACATCTACAGAGATTCGAGAAAATCGGGATAGTTCTTTGCTAAGAAGTCTTCGGATTCCCAGGTGGCTTCTTCTTCAGAGTGCTGGTTCCACTGGATCTTGTACCATCTTGTGGTGGTTCTTCGGGTAACACGATCCTTGTGATCCAACACGCGAACTGGATACTCAGTGTATGACAGATCTGGTTCTAGCTCAACGCCTTCAACTTCAACCACATGTTCAGGTACTCGGAGGCACTTCTTGAGTTGGGAGACATGAAACACATTATGAACTGCTGAAAGATGATCGGGCAACCTCAGTTTGTAAGCTACCTTGCCACAACGATACAGAATCTCAAAGGGACCAATGTAGCGGGGTGCTAACTTTCCTTTGACTCCAAAACGAGTGACTCCTTTGGTGGGCGAGACCTTCAGGTACACATAATCCCCGATCTCGAACTGCAGAGGTCGACGTCTCCTGTCAGCATAACTTTTCTGTCGAGACTGTGCAATCTTCATGTTCTCTTGTATATGCTTGACTTTCTCTTCCATATCTTTTACTAGGTCAACTCCAAAGAATTCCCTTTCTCCGGGTTCAGACCAGTTGAGAGGTGTACGACAACGGCGGCCGTACAGTGCTTCAAAGGGTGCCATTTTGATGCTCTCTTGGTAACTGTTATTATATGAGAACTCTGCCAAGGGCAAACAGTCATCCCAAGTATCTGCGAAGGTGAGCACACATGCTCTCAACATATCCTCTAACACTTGGTTGACTCGCTCAGTTTGTCCATCGGTTTGCGGATGATATGTCGTACTATGCAAGAGCTTGGTTCCAAGTGAGGTATGGAACGCTTTCCAAAACTTGGCGACAAACTGGGTACCACGATCAGAGATAATGCTCTTGGGTATGCCATGGAGTTTCACTATGTGGTTCTTGTACAAAGTGGCATAAGTGGGGACGGTGTAACTGGTCTTTACTGGCAGGAAGTGAGCTTGCTTAGTGAGGCGATCCACGATCACCCATATGGAATCAAAACCTCTTGATGTCTTGGGTAGACCATTGATAAAATCCATACTGATATCGTCCCATTTCCAAGCAGGTACAGATAAGGGTTGCAATTCTCCTCCGGGCTTCATGTGCACGGCTTTGACTTTCTGGCAGGTATCGCACTGAGCGACATATCGGGCGATCTCAATCTTCATCTTTGTCCACCAGAATTGCTGCTTCAAATCCTGGTACATTTTGTTGCTGCCGGGGTGGATGGAGAATCTAGTCAAGTGTGCTTCATCAAGGATTAACTTTCTTAACTCAGGCACTTTAGGAACTACTAACCGATTCTTAAACCATACTACTCCTGCATCATCGATCCTAAAACAATCAGCCTTTCCGGATTGGACCTTTTCGATGATGTGTTTGATTCCAGGGTTATCTTTTTGTGCAGCGATGATCTGCTCTCTGATAGGGGTTTCTATTCTGATATTATTCAGAGTTCCTTGCGGAATCATTTCAATATTTAACTTTTCCAGCTCATAACACAAAGAAGAATCATAGGGTTTCTTCATCAGACAGTTGCAATAAGACTTGCGACTGAGTGCATCGGCGACCACATTCGCCTTACCCGGATGGTAATGCACTTCAAGATCATAGTCCTTAATTAACTCAAGCCATCTTCTCTGCCTCATATTCAGTTCCTCTTGAGTGAAGATATACTTCAGTCTTTTGTGATCAGTGTACACATTACAGGTACTGCCCAACAAATAATGACGCCAGATCTTCAAGGCATGCACTACTGCTGCTAACTCGAGATCATGAGTTGGGTAATTCTCTTCATGTCGCTTAAGCTGTCGGGAGGCATAAGCGATCACTCGACCTTCTTGCATCAAAACACAGCCCAAACCAGTACCAGATGCATCACAGTAGACATCAAAGGGCTTCTCGATGTTCGGCTGGGCTAACACTGGTGATGTGGTCAACAGTTTCTTCAACGTTTGAAAGGCTTGCTCACAAGCTGGTGACCAGACAAACTTCACAGAATTCTTTACTAACTCAGTGATAGGCTTGGCGATTCTTGAGAAATCCGGAATGAATCGACGATAATATCCTGCCATTCCCATAAAACTGCGGACTTGATGAACAGTGGTAGGTGGCTTCCAATCCAGAATGTCTGCCACTTTACCAGGGTCAACTGACACACCTTCAGCGGAAAGGACATGACCAAGAAATTGTATCTGATCTAACCAGAACTCACATTTACTGAACTTGGCATACAGCTGATGCTCTCTGAGATGGGATAGAACGATACGAAGATGTTCGGCATGATCTTCAGGGGTTTTTGAATAGACAAGGATGTCGTCAATGAACACGACCACGAATTTATCAAGCTCTGGCATGAACACAGAGTTCATGAGGTACATGAAATGAGCAGGGGCATTGGTCAAACCGAAGGACATGACCAAGTACTCATATAGGCCGTATCTGGTGGTGAAAGCTGTTTTAGGAATATCTTCAGGACGAATCTTTATTTGGTGGTAGCCAGATCTGAGATCGATCTTGGAGAATACTTTGGCTCCAGCTAACTGGTCAAAGAGAAGATCAATACGAGGCAAGGGATATTTATTTTTGATGGTGACCTCATTGAGTGGGCGATAATCAATGCACATTCTGAGAGTCTTGTCTTTCTTCTTTACAAAGATTGCAGGACAGCCCTAAGGAGACGAGCTTGGGCGAATGAAACCCTTGTCCAACAAATCTTGTAATTGGATTTTTAGTTCTGCCAACTCTCTGGGAGGCATTCGATAAGCTCTGCGGGATATAGGAGCAGTCCCGGGCTTTAGCTCTATGGCAAACTCAACGTCACGGTCAGGAGGCAGACCAGGCAAATCCTCAGGAAAAACATCAGGGAATTCACAAACCACGGGGATGTCCCGGGTTTCCAGAACATAGGCGGTATTTATTTGAGTGGCTGCTGGTTTTTGAGGCATTGGAAGTTGGAGAAAGAGTTTAGCGGTACTGTTAGGAATATCCACTCTCACAACTCTATTCAAGATGTTGATCATGGCTTTATACTGACACATCCAATTCATGCCTAGGATGACATCTATCTCCTGAGCATGAAGCACTATCATGGTGGTGGGAAATACATGTTCCCCCAACATTACTGGTATACTGCGAACCACTTCCTTAGTACTTATACGCCCTCCAGGCGAAAATATGCAGAAACTTTCTTTTAAATCCTCAATTGATATTTCATGCTTGATGACAAAAGTACGACTGATGAAGGAATGCGATGCACCAGAATCAAACAACACAACTGCAGGGTGATTGGCAACAGGAAACCTACCGATCATGACGGGCTCCCCTTCTGGTATATCGCTGACAGCGGTGTAGTAGACTTGCCCGTGCTTCTTGACAATCTTGCCCTTCTGAGCATGCTGCTGCTGTGCACGGTGCTGCTGCTGCTGAGATCCTCCAGGATTCTTCTGAGCATTCTGAGCATACCTCTTGGGCTTTGGGAACTCACGAGACCAGTGACCAAGCTGGCCGCAGTTGTAGCAGGGATGGTTGTAGGCTGTTTGTGGAGTGGTGATACGAACACCTGGGGCGTTCGGCTGTGTGGCACTCTGCTGGTTGGCATTATGGGTGGTGGCCGCGGTACGGACGACCACTTGCTGGTTGGGGTAAGGTAGACGATTGTGGTGGTGGCTGGGGTGATAGATGATTCTCTGGCGTTTGTGACCGCCAGAGAAGCTGCTTGACCCTGCTTTCTTCTTCTTCTTCTCTTCCTGGTACTGGCGATTGCTTTCTTCAAAAGCAACAGCCCGGTCAACCACATCGTGATAAGACCCAGTCAGGTTATTGGACAAGCTCCTGCGGATCTTTGGGTGCAGTCCTCTGAGGAAACAATCCCTCTTCTTCTCATCTGTGTTGACATACTCTGAGGCATACTGGCTGAGATGATTGAATTGACCCACATACTGCATGACTGTGGAGTCTTTCTGTTGGAGAGCCAGGAACTGATCAAGCTTCATTTTCATTAATCCGGAAGGGATGTGATGAGCACGGAAAGCAGTGCGGAACTCTTCCCAGGTCAACCGATGACCTTCTGGCTGGGCAGCCAACAGGTTGGCGTACCAAGCACTTGCCGGACCACGAAGCTGCTGTGAAGCGAACCGTGGCTTCTGGATATTGGTGCAGTTGATAAGACCAAACTTCTGCTCCATGGTGCAGAGCCAAACATCAGCTTCGAGGGGTTCATCGGCCTTGGTGAAGACCGGTGGACGAGTTTCGGTGAATTCCACATAGGTGGTCTCTTGGTTGATGTTGTGGCGACCACGGTGAAAGTTCTGCTGTCCTTGGTTTTGAGCCATTAGGTTGGCAGCGGCGGCCAAGGCTGCAATGACATCTGCTAGGGTGGCTGGGACAGGTGGAGGGTTTGGGAGGTTGGCATCATCAGAACCTCCAGCTCCAGTGCGAGTGTTCATAGGCATCTGTTAAGCAACTTGGAACTTAGCATTCATAGATAGGGTTCTGAAAGCAACAGACTGATAGCTTCTTCTGATACAAAAGACTGATGACTTGATAAGGTGACTGACAGATGATACAGACCGATAAAGGGAAAAGATGCGAAAAGAAAGATACATGCCAGACTTGGCAACAGACAGACTAACGCCCCCAAACCTAGACTAAGGTTTTAGGTAAGCAGATGGTACAGACACTACGAGTCTAGTCGTCGTCGATGATGATCATGTCTTCATCGTCGTCTTCTTCGAGGATGAGCTCAGGCTCCTCCTCCTCGTCCTCGTCTTCAGCGTGGACGTCCTCAGCAGGTTCAATTTCTTCGTCCACGTCTGGCTCTTGTTCCACATCGGGTTCTTCCACTACTCCATCCTCAGGGTCTTCCATAACCGGGGGTACCAAGGGGTGGAGTTGATCATACAGCTGATGCACTTCCTCATGAAGCATATCATTGAACTGTTCAATCTGAGCTGTGTACTGCTGCAGTCCGTGGAGCTTGGCTCTGGTAACGTCCTCGCGGGTCCAAGCATCATTGCGCTGCTCGATAGCGCGAACCGTATTCCGATTGGCCTGCTCCAGGGAAGCTCGTGCCTCATAAAACTCCAGGCGTGAGTGGTAGAAGTCATGCTCCAAGTTCTTCAGCTCAGCCTTCAGATCCTTGATCTCCTCCTTCAGGTTCTTACGGGTGCGGCGGGGAAAGCGACGACCGTTGGAAGATTCTCCAGTCTCCTCCCCAGCGCGTGGTGCCAGCTGGTGGCGTGGCACACCATGCGGTCCAGTCGACTTGCGGGCAGTCAGCTTGATACGGGCCATGTCTGGATAAGAGAAGATGGATGAGAAAGGCTAGCAAGAACAGGTAAAGGCAAACTACCCCAACGAACTTAGAGAGGAAGTTAACTTAAGTGATTATGACATGATGCATGAATCGTTCCTACGGAACAAAGCAATGCAATAAATAAGGTACATAGGGCTTAAAACATGTTGTTCCACTAGCTAGTGTTGCCATATGAGAGACAAGATGAGAGAAGCAATTTGGACTCAAAATAGTCAAGTTTAGTTTGTTTGGACTCAAAAGGTCTTTTGAAGTTTTCGCAAAAACGAACACTGCAACGTTAAAGTGAGATGCTCCGATACCACTCTGTGACGGAACGACCCTAATCCCATGGCCCACGTGTCCCTGTCAACCTTTGACAGCCGAACCCATGTTCCATGTGATTAAGACCTGTTCGCCACCGGGCTACATCAGTGCCCAATGTCCGCAGGATCATCTCACAATTCGGTTACAGTATTGCATACTTTTACAAATAACATCGGAATAAAGAGCGGAAGACTTAAATAACATTAGTTTTACAAAGCAGGGTTCCAAATAGAAATTAAGGTGCAGTTATTACAAACCAAGTTCTTGATAACAGAAATAGACATAGGCAACATAGTGGAGAACAGCAAAGATACTTATAATCACCCAGCCCGAGGGTGTACAACTATTCTTCGGCCTCATCGGCCTCTTCCTGGACGATGGTCACGCAGCAGGGTGCAAGACACATCGGGGACTCTGTCATACCTGCAGCATGGGTAACAAACCCTGAGTACTGGGGTACTCAACAAGACTTACCCGACTAAAGAAAAAGGGAGAAGACTCAGGAATGAGAGGCTTAGGGTAGTCAAGGTAAGGCTTAAGCAAGATCAAGTATTTTGCAGAAAAGCATTTTTGTAAACCTTATTTTATTTTTGAAAGATTCAGTATTCCTCAATTCTTCATCATTCCTGATTCATTTTACATTTCAAAACATTCCTAGTTGAGAACCACTCTCCGTTGACAGTCAGTGACCAAGTCTCCATAACCGAGGAGCAACGTTAATCCGGATAAATAATACTCAGCTGAGGATCCCTATCCACACTGCATATGTAGCACCCAAGCTTGCATATGCCAACTCGTCTACCACGATTCCTCCAAGATTGGACCCGGTCCTACGCCACCCGGAAGTACAGTACACCACTCCTATCCAGGTACGACGACCACGTGGGTACATGCTACTTCCGTCATCTCTCCACTCCCAGTGCGCGGTTGTCGGTCCAATAAAGGATTCCTCGGAGCCAGAGCTTTCCGAAGTATGTGAATAGTTACAAGTCTTGACCAGCAGGCCCCCATACGGATGGTCCTAATTTTCCAGCCAGAACTATACCTTGGTTATATCTCACCCAAGCGTAATAGTCCTGTCAGTTTTTCAACCATGTCCCGGTCGGTGTCAACTGTTGAGTCCCGGACTACAACATGACGGCACCGTACGCGCGGACAACCTCTTCTCGACAATGACCACATGCTAGCTAGGCAAGCAGTCATCGAACGGGAAGTAAAGCCAAATTCCCATAAAGATTCTTTCAGTGATCCACTTTTGAAAATGACATTTTATTGCAAAGTCTAATTCAATAAGCATTGCTAAGCATTTTTCAAATACTTTTGAAAAGCAGGTATCGGGTGTATCAGTGGTCAAGGTGGATAGTGCATCAATTAGGATAGCACACAACTCCTATAAACCTAATGCAGTAGTTTAACTCAAAAGCATTTAAGGAAAACATTTTATAAAACCAAGGAAGGGTTAAATGCACCGGGGCTTGCCTTGAAGAGCAAAGAGGGCAGGCTCGAGGGCGGCAGGGCAGTTGTCGGAGCTCGGGGTAGCCTCAGGGACAGGTTCGTCGGCGGCTGCCTCGATCTTGACTCCTTCTTCGGTGACTATACGAATGCAATGATGCATGCACATGAGTATGCTAGCATGAACAATGCAAAAACAGGGCATACAACATGAACCCTAATCCCTTTTTCTATTTTTCTTAATTATTTAAAAAGGTCATTTTATGAAGTTGCTCCAAAAATTACAAAATTAATCACATAAGTTCATTTTGGTGTAGATAGATGGCAAAATAAATTTCATAATTTTTGGAGGTCATTAAGGTGCTCAAATAAAATCAGACATTAATTAACAGAAGGCACTATTAACAATTAAAGATAAATGCTCAAAAATCAACTTGCTCCAAAAGACTTCAAAATTTCACCAGAGACTAAACATGGCATAGGAAGCTCACAAAAATTTATCTCATGATTTTTAGAGTTATAAATAATTTTCTAAAAATCCAAAACCATCCATTTATTAATTAAAAGAGGGATTTTACATTTTCAAATTCTTGCAGAAAAGTCAAGTTTCATATTTTTATAAAATTCTACACAGAGCAAGGAGCATACCATATTTTTCTCAAGATTTAAGGAACAATAGATTAAATCACACAAAAAGGAGAAAACAGAACACTATTCACACTCTTTCAAAAAGGAAAAAAGAAAAGAGCGCTGTGCTCCTTCCTCGCAGGGGCTCGGGCGAATCGCGGCGAGGCGGACAGCAGGGCTCGGTCGAGGCGGAAACACTCGGCCGTCCGAGACTTGGCTGGTAGGCTCGGGCGAGACGGAAACAAGCGTTTCGTCCGAGGCCTGGCCGGGAGGCTCGGGCGAGACGGAAAGCATGTGTTCGCCGAGGCCTGGCTCGGGCGAAGCGGAGAGCATGTGTTCGCCGAGGCCTGGCTCGAGCGAAGCTGAGGGTGCGTGAGTCCGCTCGAGGCCTGGCTCGGCGAAGACGGTGAAGGTACGTGTCTGCTCGAGGCTAGGCTCGGGCGAAGCGGAGTGGAAGCAGAGACCGGGGGGGGCCTCGAGTGCTTACCACGGGTCGGAGGCAGGCTTCGGCTGCTTCGAGGGAGCGCGGTTCGCAGGCGTGCTCGAGGGTGTGGCTCGAGGGTGAGGCTCGACACGTGCTCGAGGGTGAGGCTCGAGGGAGGATACGGCCGCGGCGGCACTCCGGCGATTCGGCGACCCTGTACACCAGACACGGCCACCAGTAGCTGGTTAGGAACGCAAGAAGGCAAGGAATGAAGGTCAGAGGCCAGAGGGAGGAGAGGTGGAGCGACGGCGGCGAATTCCGTCGACCCGAGTCAGACGGCTTCTCACCGGCGCTGAGGAAGAAGGACTTGCACTCAGCGGTGGGAGCCGGTAGCGGTGGAATTGAGGGGTTGGGGAGCTGCGCGACGTCGAGGCGAAGCTGCTGGGCTAGGTGGTTGAGCGACGGAAGCTCTGGACTGGCCTGGCCACGGTGGCGGAGGGGATGAGGAGGTCTGCCGGCCGGCGGTCCCTTTTATAGGCACGGTCGAGGACGGTAGAGAGCACGGGATGGTGTGGATGAGCTCGGCCGAAGCGTGCGCACTCGATTGCAAGCCGGCGGGAGGACGGGCGTGCACCCAGGGCCTGGGCGAAGGCTCGCCGGTGACGGCCACGCGGCGGCGACGCCCTGGGCACTGTAGGGGACGGGGGCGGAGGTCAGCGTTTGCGCGTGCGGGTGCGGCATGATGGCGCGGACGCAGGCGACAAGTCGGGGGCGGGCGTGCGGCTGCCAGGCGCGCGTGGCGCAAGCGGCGCTGGCGCGCGGCCATGGCCGGGACCCCCTCCTGCTCTGTGCCGGCTAGAGGTAGGGGATGAACAGGGCTAGGTCTAGGGTTTGACTTTCTGTATTTCGCAAATTACTTCCAAAAGTTGAACTGAGCAGCAAAAACTCAAAACACCAAAGTTGTTCAGAAAAAAGAGATCTACAACTTTGTCAAAAAGAATATTTTCAAATTCCAAACAGTTTTTGAATTAAATACGAAATCAGAAAAGGGGACACTTTTAGGATTTGAATAATTTCAAAATTACTTTTAATATACCCTTTTTCTGAAACTCAATAGTTTTTAAATAAATTTTGAAAACTGAAAAGGGGACAAAAACTAGAATTTGAATGAATTTGGATTTACTTCAAACTTTGTACAGAAACTTGAAAATTTGTAAATACCAAAGTTGTTTCTCTTGGCCAGATCTACAACTTTGCTTTTTGAACCAACCTCAAATTTTGAATAATTTTTGAATTACAAAAAGAGGGATAAAATCCAGGGTTTGGAAATCAGGGTTTTGCAAAGGGATTTGAAATCTGATTTTGATTTTTGAACTTTGGCCAACACAACAAAACTTCAAGACATCCAACTGAACAAGAATTACACAAAGCTAGGCACAGAGGTGAAATTACCATTTTTGCCCTTATAGGAAGATTTGGGCTTTTAGGATTTTTGAAAAGAGATTGCTACACAAGTACTAAGCAAACATAAATGCAAGGCAAGAATGATTAATGACTAATGATGATGACATGTCAGGTTAATTACAGTTAAACACCAGAGGTGTTACAAGAAACTGACAAACTTTGTTTACTGAGTACGATATATCTGGTCTGGTAAGAGTCAAATACTGCAAAGCACCAACAACACTTCTATAATGTGTAGAATCTTTGGGCCCAAGAGGTGACCCTTCATGGAGAGATAATTTTTCACTGGTGCTCAGAGGAGTCGAAACTGGTTTGCAATCTGTCATCCCTACTCTTTTTAATAGATCTGATGCATATTTATCCTGTGTTAACACTAGACCATCACGTACCTTTGACACTTCAATGCCAAGAAAATAATAGAGCTCTCCAAGGTCCTTCAGTGCAAACTCACTTTGCAGTTGTTTGAGCAACGCATTTGTGGCCTTTTCTGTAGAGCTGGCTACTATGATATCGTCTACATACACAAGGACAAACATAGTTAGATCATTTTTATTAAGAAAGAACAACGACGTGTCGGCCTTGGACACCTGGAAACCAAGACTTGTTAACTTGTTACTAAGTCTTGCATGCCAAGCTCTAGGAGCCTGTTTCAATCCATAGAGAGCTTTATCAAGTTTGCAGACATATCCTGGTCTTGTGAAATCTTCATAGCCAGGTGGTTGTTGCATATAAACTTCTTCTTCTAAATATCCATGCAAAAAGGCATTCTGAACATCAAGTTGTCGAAGATTCCATCCTCTAGACACGGCTAATGACAAAATGATACGAATAGTGGAATGTTTTACAACTGGGCTAAACGTATCTTCGTAATCAATTCCATACCTCTGCTTGAAACCTTTGGCAACTAGTCTTACCTTGTATCTGTCCAGACTTCCATCTTTCTTTCTCTTTATTTTATAAACTCATTTACACCCGATGACATTTCTTCCTCTTTGAGGTGGAACCAGATGCCATGTTTTATTGTGCATTAGAGCTCTATATTCTGTGTCCATAGCTGCTTTCCAATTTTTGTCTGACAGTGCTTCATTTATACTCCACGGTTCACCAGATGTGGTTAGAAAAGAATATCTGACAGTACCGTCGTTGTATACCTTCTCTTTCCTAATGCCGCTCTGTAGACGCGTGTGAGGACGCGACACACCAGACGCTGCAGGAGCAGCCGGAGCAGTCGGAGCGCTGGCATCGAGGGCTGGACCAGCAACGCCAGCAACGCTGGCGTCGAGGGACGGAGGCTGCTGGTGCTGCGAATTGGTCCCCCTTGGCCGCGGACAGGCGACAACGCAGGATTGGCCGACGGCGGAGCAGGCACCGACCCCAGTGCTGATTCAGTCGCAGGCACATCATACTGCAGAAGTGGATTAGCTTCAGGTTCTACGCCAAGGCTAACATCTGGACATTGCATGTTGTCAGCTGAGTGTGCTCCTGTATTTTGTCCTGCATTTTCAGTAACGCTACCAGAGAAAGTGTTAGTGGTATTAGCATATTGGTCAACTATGTTTTCTCCCCCAGAATTTGACAACGTTGGATGAAGGAGATTTATCTCTGAACAAAGACGTGAACCTGCATTGGGATGGAGTTCAGAGAAAGGAAATATGTTTTCATCAAAGGTAACATCCCTGGAAATATATATGCGACCAGTAGCAATATCAAGACATTTATATCCTTTATGTAAGTGACTGTATCAAAAAAAGCACAGCGTTTCGAACGAAACTCAAGCTTATGTGAATTATATGACCGTAAATTAGGCCAAGAGGCACACCCAAACACTCTAAGGAAGGAGTAATCAGGATCATGATGAAAAAGGAGTTTAAAGGGAGTGGAATTACTAATGACACGGCTAGGTGTGCGATTAATGAGATAGACTGCAGAAATAAAGGCTTCGTCCCAAAATTTTAATGACATGGAGGCGTGAGATAATAAAGAGAGCCCAACTTCTACTATGTGACGGTGCTTGCGTTCGGCAGCGCCGTTTTGCTGATGAGTATGTGGGCATGAAACAAGATGGGTAATGCCTATTTGATCAAAAAAAGAGTTAAGTTTTTGATACTCGCCTCCCCAGTCAGTCTGCATAGCAAGGATTTTTCGATCAAACATCCGTTCAACTAGAGCTTGAAATTCTTTAAATTTCTGAAACACTTCAGATTTATATTTCAGAAGATAAATCCATGTAAATTTGCTATAATCATCAATAAAACTCACATAATATTTTTTTCTACCAACTGATTCTAGAGCAGGACCCCAGACATCAGAGAAAACAAGTTCCAAAGGAGCAGAGGATACACTAGATGATTTTGCATAGGGTAACTGATGACTCTTAGCCTGTTGACAGGCATCACACACTGACTCACTAGGAGATTCATCTAAAACAGGAAGATTATGACTACTGATAACTTGCTTCACAATACTAGACAAGGGATGTCCTAGGCGGCTATGCCATTTGGACACCGAGACCCTGGAGACACCATGGATTTGCTTTATTGGAGTGGCAGGGATAGGATAAAGCCCCTGATGACATCGTCCCTTAAGGATGGTTTTCTTCGTAGCTTGATCCTTAATAGCAAAAAAATCAGGGTGAAATTATAGGAATGCAGAGTTATCAGAAGCTAGCTTATGAACAGATACAAGATTTTTTGTGGCCTGAGGAACACGTAGGACATTTTTAAGATGAATATCACGATTTGGGGTATGAAAAGTAGTGTGACCAATATGGCTAATATGCATACCTGCACCATTGGCGGTGTGAATTTGATCACCCCCATGGTATTTGTTCCTGAAAGACGGCTTCTCCAAGTCACTGGTGATATGGTCGGTGGCGCCGGTATCGGTGTACCAGTTGGTGTCGACGGTGTAGGTGTTCATGGCAGCAGCGACAAGCTTCGGATCTAGCACATAATCTTCATCAAATCGGTGCCAGCACCTGTCAGCCGTGTGCCCACGCTTGAAGCACACTTGGCAAAGCGGGCGATCATCATCTTCAGATGGCGTGGCGTGGTGATTGTTGTTGCCGAACCCGCCACGGCCACCACCCCGATTGGAGTTGCCACAACCACGTGATGACGAGCCACCATGTCCACGTCCGCCACCACGCTGGTTGTTCTGGCCGCGGTACCCTCCTTGGCTGCGACCACCACCTCTGGAGAAGCTGCTGCGTCCTCGGCTTGCGGCGTTGACTGACCCGGAGCTGTTTCCGTAGGTCAGATCCATGCGGGTTTCGAAGTTAAGAAGCTGTGAGTACAACTCCCCCATTGTGACACGCTCAACCCTTGTTGTAAGGGCTGTGACCAGAGAAGAGTAATCTTCTCCAAGTTCGGTGAGAATGTACTCGACCAACTCTTCATCATCTAGATGGCGTCCAGCAGCTACCATCTCATCACCGAGCGCCTTCATCTTGGCGTAGTATTCGGTGACAGTGGAGTTCCCTCTCTTGGTGTTGGCAAGGGCGATGCGAAGGTTGACGGTGCGTGCACGCGTCTGAGAAGCGTACATCTGCTCGATGGCGTTCCACACCGCTTCTGCAGTCTCGCATCCGGAGACTTGAGTCGCCACCTCCTTGGAGAGAGACGACAGGAGGAAGCTCAGGACAGTTTGGTCCATAGCCTCCCATTCTTCAAAAGCCGGATTCAGCGTTTTCTCTTGCCTCCCGTCGGTGGTGACGACCAGCTCTTTCGTCGGAGCTTTGCGATCGCCATTGATGTACCCCTAAAGACGGGCGCCACGTATGGCTGAGCGAACCTGTGCTTTCCACAGCGCATGATTGAGCTTCCCCAATTTCTCCGTAACAGCATGGCCAGAGAGGAGATTGGATGAGGAATTGGAGGAAGACATGATGCTAGTTTTGGTAGGCTCCGATTACCATGAAAATCAGAGGCGCAGGATAGGAGGAACACCGTGACCCTAGCTTGGGTTCGCCAGTGATTGCGTGTTGATTTGATTAGTCGAAAAAGCCTCGACCGTGTCGTGTACATATATAAGACTAAACCATACCAAACGTCCAGACTAGCTACAATTCGGGAGATGCTAACAGTCGTAGCTTTTACAGATTGATCTATCAAAACTAATCTCTATCTTGTAGCTATCCTGGTACGCGCGCGCGCGCGCGCACACACACACACACACACATATATATATATATATATATATATATTCTATTAACAAGCTCTAGTGGACCTGGGTCTGAGAGACACCGACTCGTAGGTATAACAAGCTGAATCGGATTTCGCTCCACACTCTAACACTAATGTGCAGCTAGGACATGCCATATGGCGGCTGGGGCACAGAGGAGGGTGGCATTGATGATATTACTTCTTTTCATGGAAACCGATCGACATTTATATCAGAGTTTATTTAGGGCATATATTAGGTGACACTTGATTTTTATGGCACAAGATGAAAAAAACGCGGGAGAGGAAAGAAAAAACCCTACTAACACTTTTGTGTGCCCGTGCATCTCTTCAAGTGGAACCCTCCACTTTTCCATGTGGGAATAGAATGAGGTTGCGATACAGAATTGTTGGAGGGACATTTTTTGCCATCCTGCCAGCAAACTGAGATTAGGAGTGAGTTTATAAAACTCTTGGAGATGCTCTGTTCTCATTTTGGCGGAACGCAGTCCCGTGATGTCAGCTACCTATGTTTCCACGCTTTCCTCAAGTAATATCATCTCTCCATTGACATGGTTGTTTGCTGTTTAACTGTTTTGTGCATTGTATGACTGGATCGAAGTCATGCACCAATTAGTCTAGAAGATGTCGCTATCGTCTGAATCAGTAGAGATAATCTCCGCTCAAAAAACTCAGCAGGATAACAATGCCTGTTCTAGCGTCAAAATTCTTGTTTTGACGACAGATGCTTTGACAAGAATAGTTTTTTATTCTAAACTAAGAATACCGTAAAGAATCACATAACCCATTATTGAATCTTGATTGAGTTTACACTCCTTGCTTGACCAGTCCTGTTTCTTGCGAGGCATGGTAGACTGATTTTTTTTTTTTGGCGAATGATGAAAGGATTTACATAGAACACAGAGCGAGATTGACATTGAATGGTGAAGAATATTGAGCTAGCCCTTAGTTTTCATACTACTATACTCCCTCCGTTTCAGAATAAGTATCGTTCTCGCTTTCCGAGAAAACACTACCGTTAATTATATATTAAAATATATTAATATTTATATTAAGTGATTAGTATCATCGGAAAGATCTTTAAGTCTAGTTTTTTTAACAAAATTATTTGGAGATATAAATGTTGCATATATTTTTTATAAATTGAGTCAAACTTGTGGCACGAAAACCCAAAACGACACTTATTTTGGAACGGAGGGAGTAGATGTTAAAGATAATTGCAATATGCCAATATGCGTGACAGTCAACCACATAGGGCTTAGTTTAGTACTTCAGTCGTGTTCAGCTTGACAAACCAGCTGTTACTAAAACCTAGAAGGTAGTACCAGTACAACTTAACATATACTACCTCTCATTTCAACTTGAGCCAATTTTGACAGGCTTTTACATTATTCCGTCTCTATGCTTGTGTTCATATATGGGTCCACTCCCTGTATTCCTCTTTTTAACTTTATTTACTTCCTTTTCTGCATGGGCGTTTACAAATAATAAATAAGCACGGCGACAATGTCTTCTTTTCTATTGTATGTTGTCATGAATATATATAGTACGTAGCGCGCGTGGAAGTATCCTTTTCACAATCTTGTTAATGATTTAAAATGTTAATAGCTGTGTAACATGGAAGTAATCTTCATTGCAATAATATGCGTGGCAAGGCAATATAGTCTGCTTAAACATGCAAAAAAACAGTGAACCGCCTTCATGAAGAGTTTTTCATAGATAATCGCAAGAAGTTCCAGCAGCTTCGTTCATCTACTTTCAACAGGATGAATCAATTAATCAAAATTACTACAGTCAGTGTGGCGCACCCCACCCAAACACAAAACCAATTCTAAGAATGGATGAATGACCCTCCTTTTGACCATCGCATTGTTGCAACTATGTTCAGAATTTGAAGCTTTGTGTGTCTCTGAATAAGACCAACAAAAAAGTTTGTAGTTTGCACTTGTCAAAAACAAACTCATCAGCTTGTTAGAGGTCTCTTATAATGGAACCTGTCTATTCGAATTTAAGTTCTCGACTTAAAGCGGGTGCTCGTATTTTTCCAAATTTATTCAAAGATTTAACACTCTTGTTTTTTTTTTCTAGTGGTAACGACGTGTCCATCAATAACAAAATATCTATGCTGATTTCGTCAAAATCGATATCGTCCAACGGTCTGGATAGTTTTAGTTTTTCAGAGATATTCATAGGGTAAGATGCATATACGCGTGCGTTTACAAGGAGTGTATGTGTGTGCCCGTGTGTCTGTATTGCGACTTGCAAAAAACTCTTTTTTATTGTCAACCAAAGCGCCTAGCAGATTTTGTTTATAATTTCTACACCTTGATTTTACATTTGCAGGATGTGGAGTTCCAAACACAACATCTATCACAGCCTGCATGACAGGTCAAAGGAAAATGAACACTAAAAAAAAAAACTAGATGTTGAATGATTTCTAGATTACTACTGAAACAACAAAATTTACTCCTATGCCAATTTCTACTAGTAAGCATGTCTTTGGTAACTTATACCAATAGTAATTAATGATAACCACTTTCCTGAAGAACCGCATGAATGAAGAGTGTGCTCCAAAAATAAATTCATGAAATTTTTGTTTGGAGTACACTGAAATATATCAGCCAGCCAACCAACCTACTGAAACCCAATAGGCCAATAAAACTACTGAAACCCAACGCAGCGTGCTTGACGGTCGTCCAAAGCCAACATATATATATTCCCTCCGTTTCTAAAAAAATCAATTTCTACAGTTGTCTTAAGTCAAACTTTTTGAACTTTGACCGAATTTCTAGAAAAAACCATCAAGATTGATGGTACCAAATTCATATCATTAGCTATATCATAGAATATATTTTTATAATATGTCTATTTTATATCATAGATGTTATTATTATTTTTTCTATAAAGTTAGTCAAAGTTTAAAAAATTTGACCGACACGAATCATAGGAATTGCTTTTTTCAGGGACAGAGGGGTACATCGTAATAACACCGGCATAGGGCCAATGAGCGTGTCGTGTAGTACCCTGTAACAGTTGACTCAAACTGCTCTAGCTAGTCGTCAGTCTACACCCCATCATGCACGCCCTCTTGTTTGCTATATAATCACTGGTACACCAAATACCAGCAGTACATCTTCAACACATTACACACACACACACATCAATCTCCTCGCTCGAATTCGGCATCGGTTACGCTTAGCCACACACGCGCGCGCGTCTTGACGAGACGACATGGGCAACAGCCTGCCGCTGCCATGCGTGTGCCACCGCTGCTGCCACGACGACGAGGCCAGCGAGCTCGAAGGCGCCGCCGCCGGCGCCAAGAGGAGGAGGAGGAAGCAGCTGCAGAGGCCTGCTGACTGCAGCAGGAACGTCAGGGCGGCGCGGCCGAGGCACGTGGTGGTGCCGGTCACGGACGACGCGCCGGAGGACGGCCGCGGCGACCGGGACCGGGGCCGGGAGCAGGAGGCGTGGCCCGAGTGCCGCGTGGAGCGTGCCGGCCACGGCGAGGACGGCGGGGTGCGGGTGAGGATCGTGATGAAGAGGAAGGACATCGCGCAGCTTGTGGCGAGGCTGGAGCAGCGCGGCGCCGAGGAGAGGGACGCCGCCGCCGCCGCCGGGGTGGAGGACGTCGTCAGCACCGAACTCGCCGGCTGCCACAGCGGCAACGCCGACGGCGGCACGATGACGAGCCCGTGCCGGGACGCGTGGAGGCCGCGGCTCTCCATCATACCGGAGAACTACTAGCAGGAGAGTGGAGTAGTCCTGCATGCTGCTCTCCCTCCGTCTGCATGGTTTGGTTTGATTTGATTTGATTTTCTCTCCTTTTGATCTTGCGATTGGGAAGGTGATGGTCGCCCTGCCGCTGCCAATCTGCCATGGAGCAGAGCATGCAAGAAGTACGTACTCCGTATATGATATGCGTCTCTATGTAAATCTGCTGTTTTGTTTGGAAATTGGAGCATTCATGCACGTACACTGTGCATGTATACCATCAAATCGAGAGCTGTAAAACTCTACAGCGTGACATTACATTTTAGACAGCAGAACATATCGTAGCAATCCAATATTATATTATATTAACGTAGCTCAGCAAATATATATGTAGCGTGTGGTCAAGCAGAGACTGAACTAAACAAAAAATGTTTTTTATGCAATACGATTTCAACATCCATATAATTAACTTAGAATTTGTCAATTTGACCTACCCTGCTGTAATATATACAACTTAATCCAAACCAAAATCAGAGCGCGATGCCGTGCTCGGCAGCGGTGGACGTCGTCTAGTCCAGCACCGCTCTCGCGCGTCACCATTTTTTTTTTTTTTTTTTGCGTGCAGCATGCGTACGCTCAGCTGCTCCGGGAGTAAACAGTTAATTAATGGAACACATCAGAAATCGACGATATAGACCCCACAGTGACAGCAGCAGCTACAGCTCAGTCCGCGACCGACTTGAATTCCTGGTCGTCGCCGATTTTCCATTCCAACGCAGCAAGCAATCACCGTTAACTGACCACTTCAGCGATGATGCAGGTCTACCGTCTACGGTTTTTGCGAGTTTTTTTTTTCTTCATTCAGGCTACGAACCGATGAGCTGGCCAAAATGTTCGCCATCCGCCATGAATGACGATCGAGAAGAGCTTCAATTCAGCCTTCAGCGCACGCATCAGCCTGTGGTGCCTTGTACTAGCTGGTACACACGAGAATTCGTTATCAAAATACGAGGATTGGCCGGGTTTCTGTACCAACTATGCAGAGTAAGGGTAAGCACTGACAGCAGCTAACATAATAACGACTTTGGATTGCTGTGGAAATCCGAAATCCTGAAGCATATTCCATTCACACACACATACTCTCCTACACACCAGCGGCGATGCCTCTCTGAATTTATCGCTCTCGTATTCAGACGAGAAAGCAACGCTGCGTTTTATTTTAGTTTTCTGTTACTATTATTAAACGATAGCGTCAGTGTCCACCGTTCCTACAAAGTACAGAGGAATCATTAAAAAAGAAACGAACAAGAGTTCCGAACTGGTGAAACCTTTGGGCCAATGGTTTGCTTGCTGAAACTGCAAGCTGATCTAAGTCCACTGTCCACGTCGTCAGTGATCTGTGATCACAATTCACAAGCAGAGAGTTTTTTTTTTTTTTTTTGTCACAACGATGGCGTCACAAGCTGCAAGAAAATCAAACGCCTCGATCCGCATGGCTAGCCCCACTTGGCAGCAGAACACTTCGTGGTCGTGGATGATGATGCATTGCAACGCAACTACAAGTTCTATTTGGGCCTGAAAACGCAGCCAGGGAGAATATGTAAACCCATTTGGAAGTACCAGTGGGCTTGAACCCTAGCTCCGGCCCACTTGACGGGCACGACTTCTTCTCTCCGCTCTATGCAATCGCAGCCGTCCAATCAATCAGCGGAAGCTTTTAAAAGCCCCGGCCGCCCACTCCTCCACGGACTAGGGTTTCATTCGAGCACGCCGTCACTTCCCTACCGTATCACCGACCTCGTCGTAGGGCACTCCGGCGGCGGCGAGTATGGTGAAGGGACGGCAGGGCCAGCGAGTCAGGTACGCGGCCGTTCCACCAAGTCTGCTACGTTACACCGCTTCCCGCCGGTGGGGTAAGCAAGCTTCTGATCTCACCTTTCGTCTCCGTACGTTTTGTTTCCGGCCCGCAGGACGTACGTGCGGGGCACGATCCTGGGCTACAAGCGATCCAAGTCGAACCAGTACGAGCACACGTCGCTGCTGCAGATCGAAGGCGTCAGCACTAAGGAGGACGTGGCCTGGTACGGCGGCAAGCGGATCGCCTACGTGTACAGGGCCAAGACCAAGAGCGACGGCACCGCCGTCCGATGCATCTGGGGCAAGGTCACGCGCCCGCACGGCAACTCCGGCGTCGTCTGCGCCAAGTTCCGGTCTAACCTCCCGCCCAGCTCCATGGTGAGCCTCTCCATTGCTGGTGTTTTTTTTTGAGTACTCGCATTTTTTGTCTGCCTTTCTGATGGGTGTGTTTAATGTTCTTGCAGGGTAAGAAGGTCCGCGTGTTCATGTACCCCAGCAGTGTCTGACTCTAACCGAGGTAGAATGCTTTGCTCACCTCAGTCGTTTGAATGTGTGGTGTGTTAAATGTTGGATATCAGTTTACATGTCAGCTTGAATGTTACTCGATCGGTGTACACCGATGCAAATACAGCTTGAATACAACTCTATCAGAGTTTTCATGGTGCTTAGTTGTTAGGTCGAACACACCTATCATTGTTAATGCAAGCTATTGTGTTGTCTTGTATGTTGGTGATGTAAACCTTCAGCTACTGTCTAACCGGAACGTGAACCTGCAGTTGTAGGTTGCTCTGTATTTGATCCTTCTGTTGTTTGTGTCTAAGGGTCCCATGCCACTTGGGGGAAGCTCTCCTTTTAGCTTCGAAATACCCGCAGGTTCTCTGTGGGGTGCTCGGATGTTGGGGCCCGAGAGCAAATGCACTGGTCTCATAGTACGAGGCTGTACTTTGGTTGATGGGTCTCTCATTGATCACTTTCCTCACAGCCTTGCCTCCAATGACCACAACATTCATTATTCATGTCTTCACATTTGTGCTCTCTCGCGTGGCAACATGTTTGGAGCTTGACATAGTTCTGTTTGATTATTGTGTGATTATATTGTATCCCTGCCCTTCATTATATGCCATTCTATTTATGTCATTATGTGTTTTATCTTAGGTTGTTGAACAATTTAAGACTATATCTTGCAGATCTAAAAACTGTTGATGTATTCTATGCCCTGGTTTGTCTTGTTCAAAATTGTGCTTTACTAGGTAGTCAATACACTCATGCTATTGCCTCTAATGGTTATCCAGTACTACCCTGTTGCTGCCACTGCAGTAGCTAAGGAATCATTGCCTTAGCTTGTCGCGGCCTCTGTCTGGCTGAGCCAGCCCAGTCGTCCTTTTTTCTGCTTGTGTTATTATTGCTTAACCGTGGATCTGTCTTTTCTTCTGGGTCCTGTATTCTGATTGGTGTCATGTGTTCATTGCTTGATTTTGGATCTGTTATCTCTTCTGTTGTTTCTCTTCCTCGTTTTCAGAAGAAAGCTAGGTTGTAAGGGCAATGATGATACAAAGTCATGCACCACTCTTAATGAGGGAATTTTCTCTCTTTGGGCTGACAAACAAACTTTCTACCCATTTTTTGTCTGAGCCTTTTACTTGTATGCTTTCTTCTGCCACCTTTTCTTTGTGCTGCTTAATGTGATACTGATTTGGTCGCATTTCATGGAGTTCTGGAGTGATTCCTGAGAACTAGATGATGTGGATCAACTGATCCAACCATGATGCGGACTGAATTTTATTTGAGGTCAAATCTAATTGCCGCTGATGGTTCTTGAGTTTACCTCCACTCTGTTGTTGCTTTTCCAAATTTTGGATTTGTTGCTTTGAAAGTGTTACTATAAGTATTGAGTATAATGGTTTCGAAGAGAGGTGAAGCCAATTTGCAGAGCAAAGGGGCCAGATAAGTGGTCATTTTTGCATTGAAGGTTGGCGACAACAAAATTGTAGTTCTCCGTGCTGCTCAGATTTCCATCTGTTCTGTGACAGCCTCGAACAAGCTGCTACATCATCTCTTATCTGTGATCTAAGTTTGTTTTCTTTTTTTGTTTCTGATCTCCCCTGTTTTCTGTTCTTGATGTTTGAGTAAAATGGTAACTACAAAATCGACATGGATGATCTAAGAAAATGCAGCCGTTTCGGTCTCAGTACGGGGCTGTACTTTGGTTGATCGGTCTCTTGTCGAGTTGTTGATTGCTGCCTCGCTGCCTTGCCTCCAATGACGATAACATCCAATATTCTGTTTGATTATTGTGTAATCATATTGTAACTCGGACCTGCATTATATGCCTTACTATTTAGGTGATTATGTGTCTATTGAAGTATTGAACAATTTTAGACTATGTTGCAGACAGTTGTTGTATTGGTCCTGAGCTAGAAAAACTGTATTCTATGCCTGGCATGTCTTGTCACAAATATTGCTTTACTAGGTAGTCAATACACTCATACTATTGCCTTTAGTGGTTTCTCTTTAGTTTACTAGATAGACGTGGGACTCCAAATATATGATGTTTAGCTTGCCCTAGAAGTCATATTGTTTTTAGAGCACATTATGTTGATCTCTGTATTTTTTGGGGGGGCTTTCTATTGCCCAACGTTATACCAGTATCAAGTGTTACTTGAATCTTATTTTATCTTGCGTTGTATCAAAGTGTATGGTTTTAAACTCACAAGTTTCTCCATCGTAACATAGCAGGTATCTCACTATGCGCCAGGCTTTGGCATTTCAGCCAAGGAACAGTGTTTTCAGCATCAGCCATCTGGAAAGCATACAATGATAGATTTGATTTTATTTTTAGTAGTCTTTCCTCTTTTTCTTTCACTGAGCAGGTTGGCTGTGAACCCCAACTGATGGGTTACGTCAATTGTAACTCTTTTGCCTGAAATGAAGCAAAGCGTTAATTAATTTTTTTGCTGGAATGTTTGGGGATGCGAAAGGGGTTTGTGTTGTTTGCTGGAATGTTAGAGATGGAAAAGGCATTAATGTATTTTGCTGGAATGTTTAGGAATAAAAAAACATTAATATTGTTTCCTGGAATGTTTATGATGAAAAAAGCTTTAATGGAAAAGGCATTAATGTTTTTTTGCCTAGTTGGCTTGAACTTGTCAGCCTTCTCTCACATAACTGATAACTGGGATTAGAAATGTTTTGTAACGAGAACATCTGTGGTGTTTGGTTCGTTAACGGTATTTGTCACGTCAACCAAAACAATTGTTTGTTTGATTTCAATAACGTTAACTGACGCCCTGGATAATGGGAACGTATCTAGTACAAATATGATACACAACATTGTAAAATATCCAAACGTATCTAGTACACACAACATTGTAAAATATCCAAACGTATCTAGTACAAACATGATACACAACATTGTAAAATATCCAAAATCGACTTCGTTTGTGAGTTATAAAAATAACAAATTTTAAGACAGAAAGTTTTCCACGTGATTTGTTAGAAATTTATTATTTTTATATTTCTCAAATGAATTCGATTTTAGACAAGATATTTTATAAGGTTGTGTATCATCATATCATCTACATGTGTGATTTTTTTTACTGAATTTAAATAATTTTTTTGTTGTAGTTTGCACGGGTTTTCACGAAAGCTGTGGTTTACACTAGATACGTTCGCCTGGACTCAATAACCGAGTTCACGTTTCATTCACATTACAGTTGATTGTCGATCGGGTTGAGTTCGCCGATTCATAGTTTAACATTCCAGTGGCAACTACGTTACGGGACCAACAGAAATTAGAAAACTAGCAGGAACCCCGCACATTTGCGTGGGCTGCCAGTGTTGTGTGGGCTGGTAGTGTTGTTCATGTGCATTGCAGAAGTACGATTCATAGCCATGGAAAGATACTGTTGGGCATGGGGGGGGGACTGTTCATGGTCATGACAGGTACGGTTCATGAGCATGACAAGTACTGTTTATGGGCATGCACGGGCACTGTTCATGGTCATGCTGGGTACTGTTTATGGCCGTGGTAGGTACTGTTTATGGGTATGTCGTTTTTTGCACTGGTCGACATGAACAATGTTATGAGTCATAATGAAATCTACAGAAACAAGGATAAGTATAGATTCAAATTTAGAAACATATTCAGGCAATGCTAGAAGTAATCCAGCCTCACCATCCCTAACTACGTTGGTTGTGCTTCGTCGAGTTGCATGGTGAGATAATGAGATCAAATGTCATTTAATTCACTCTGCTATATAAGGTCGTGGTTGAGTTTTTGGCTGTGGTTTTTTTCGTCCTTGAAGTCAAAAGCTCAATAAAATGACCTAGAAGTCATATGCAACACAAATCTAAAGCATTCTGTCTAATTGAGTTGATCTTACAAATCTAGATCATCATCTCTCTCTAACTACAGGGTTGTCACGTAGTGTAAGGGATAGATTTTTTAGATAAACCTTCTGTTATCCATATTAATAAACCTTCTGTTATCCATATTATGTGTTATCCGCTATCTGGAACTTTAATTTATTTTTATTTGTGAGATATTTTAATGAAAGGAACTATAAAATCAACATTATTGACCACCTTAGAGATAGCGTGGCAACAGAATTCGATTTATTTTAATCTTAATGTAGATATTCAATTAAATGAACTTGAAGATCAACATTGGTTACACCACATGTGGCGTGGCAACGCTCGCGCCACAATATTTTTATTGTGATCAAAATTTAATCAAATAGTATAGATTTATTTTCTTTTTTTTCAAAGAAATATTATGTAATAGGAGGGAGTGTAGCGAAGTGCGATCTTACTTTGAATAATTTAAATATAAACACAACAATGTGATCGAAATTTTAGTTTGCATGTCTCCTGCAACAGCATCGTTGAAAACCGGTCGAAAACCTTCCCGAAACGGCGAAACACCGGCGCGCTCGCGGTCGCGGGGTCTGAGAGACACCTCGCCGGAGCCCGTAGCCGTCTCCATGCCAATGCGTCCACGATTTCTCACAGCTCCGCCGCCGGCGAACGCCCTTCCTCTCCTCTTTGTCCGAGCAAGGAGATCTAGTTTCACGCGGCTACAGGCATGTCACCTCCATGGGCCTCATGGCAAAGCCCGACCCCGGCGTGGGACGCCACGTCCCTCGCCTCCGCCCTGAAGACCGCGGCCGCCTGCCGCTCCGCGCACCACGTCAGGCCACTCCACGCGGTGCTTCTTAAGCTCGGTCTCTCTGCCTCCGCCATTCTCGCCACCTCCCTGGCGCACCTGGCGCTGCGAAGCGGGCTTCCACGGTACGCGCGGGAACTGTTCGATGAAATGCCCCGCCCGGACGTTGTCTCCTGGACATCACTCATCACCGGCCACGCCCACCAGGGACTACACCGAGACTCCCTCGCGCTGCTCCGGCGCATGGTGGGGTCTGGTGTCGAGCTCAACGGCTACCCCCTCTCCGGTGGATTGCTGGCTTGTGCTGGTGTCGGCCAGGCTGCACTTGCTCTCGGGAAGGAAATCCATGCCAGTGTGGTCAAGATGAGCTTGCATGGACCAGTTGACCCGGTTGTCGAGAACGGGGTTCTTGATATGTACTCAAGGTGTGGAAGCATAGAGTATGCATTGAGAGTGTTCAGGGTGATGCATGTCAGGAACATTGTTGCTTGGAACTCAATGATGGCAGCTCTTCTTGGGAGTAGGCAGGCTGAGGATGCACTGAGGCTGTTTGTTTCCATGGTTTCTTCTGGTGTTGGCGTGGATGGCTTCTCATTCTCCATAGTTTTGGATGCTTGTGGGGATCTGGCATTATTGAAGCAGGGGATGCAGGTGCACGCACAAGTTGTTGGTGGTGGATTTGAGGCAGATGTGGTTGTTAGGAACTCCTTAGTGGATATGTATGCAAAGTGTGGTTGTGTCGATTCAGCCGAGCTTGTCTTCAAAGCAGTATCATCAAATGATGCTGTTCTTTGGACCACAATGATCTCAGCTTATGGCAAGTTTGGCCGTGTACAGGATGCTGTCAGCATGTTTGACAGGATGGCATACTTAGGAATAAAACAAGATGGCATAGCATATCTTGCGGTTTTGTCAGCTTGTAGTCATGGTGGGCTTGTTAGACAAGGTTGGTACTACTTCAATTTGATGTCTGATGGTTCAAGCTCAGTTAAAATGCAACCTGAGCACTATGGTTGCATGGCAGATCTCCTATGCAGGAGAGGTTACCTAGAAGAAGCTCTTGAATTCATTGAGAATATGCCATTAGAATCGAGCATTGCTGCTTGGAGTGCGTTACTTAACTCATCTCGAATACATGGGAACACCAAGCTAAGTCAATTAGCAGCATCCTATTTGCTCAAGCTTGACCCTGAGAACCACAGCAACTGGGTTGCTCTATCAAGTGTGCATGCATCAGGGAATGATTGGCATGAGACCTGGGCAATCAGGGAGAGCATGAGCAGAGAGTGTGTGAAGAAAGAGCCTGGGTGTAGCTGGGTTGAATTGTGCGATGGCGTTCATGTTTTTATAATGGCCGACCAGTCTCATCCTGAATTATTTCAAATATTGCAGTCTCTTGATTCTTTGAAGGAGGATATATCGGTGGTGCCCCAACAAGTTTCATAGAGAAGCTATATTTTATATCACAGCTTTGTTGTAGATGGTCTAAATCTTACTGCACAGTAGGTGATAATTCTAATCAAAACAATCAACTATGTAAGGATGCTGCTCCAGATACTGAATATGATGAGTTGATGACTAAATTGTTTGGAGCTGCTGTTGAAATCAGGGGCTGATATTATTGAATTCTTTTGGTGAAGCATAATATTCCTTGCACATGGTTCGTGTGTTAGGGTGTACACATCCGCAATGCGAAGGCTGGAGTTTCTCCAATTCCTGAGATATTAACAAGCTTATCGATTATATTATTGGGGGCGACATTGTTAGGGTGTCCACATCCACATTGTGCATAATGAGGTGAGGCTGTAATCCGTGGTAGTTAAATTGACTCCCTTTATTCCAAATTATAAGACATTCCAAAAATTTTAGAGAGTTAAAGTTTTTCAACCTTGACCAAAATTCTTGAAAGAAACACAAAAATTTATGATATGAAATATGTATATTATGAAAATATAACTAATGAAGAATCTAATTGTATTTAGTCGGTATCATAAATATTATTACCTTATTAGATAAGTTTGGTCAAAGTTAAAAACTTTGATCCTCTAAGATTATTGGAATGTCTTGTAATTTGGGATGGAGAGAGTACAATTAGGATGCGTCCCTCGTGATTTTGAGTTTGTGGAAGTCCAGCGCTGCAGCTTAGCTGCCATGCTGTTTGGCAAAGTAAGCATCGCTATCCGTGGTTCAAAATCAAACTTGACCAGTTTGTGGGACTCCGTGATCTAAAGTACCATTGCCGATGCCGTGTGCTCTCTGGGCACTATGAATATGCTGGCTGAGATGACCACGATGAATATGCTGGCTGAGATGAGTCCGACGTGAGTGATGCTACTGTGCTCTCTCATTTTGCACAATGTTGATACATGTGTTTTCCCCACCTGCTCTGCAGCACAGCCCTAGACTAGTGTTGGGGTGTTCCTTCCCTTGATAATCTTTATTTCATTTCGCATCTCAGTTCATAGTTGTAAACTCACAAATCATTCCATCTCTGACTTAGCAGGTTTCTAACTTGCCTATGCTATATGCTGTCAAGTTTGTCTCTTGGGAGATTGAGCCGGAAAGCTGCTTCCAATGCCGAATCTGAATAGCCTAGCATACCCTCTCTGAATAGAAAGGCTGTTATTCGCAAGTTGGACGACCTGTGTCAAACTGTAACTCATTGGCCTTGAAATGAAGCCAATCATTGACGGTGCTTGCTGAAAGGAGGTTACAAGCTTACCACTTGCGAATTGAACACGATCGCCTGGCTGTTCTGGTCCGTCGCTGCCTGTGTCTACTTCCCCGCAGGTTGTTCGATTCACCGGACAGGATAGCCTAGATGCGAGCAAACGACAGGAGCCGGAGCCGCATGCTAAAAAAAAGCTAAGTTTGACTCATGACAACTCTAAGAATCTATTTATTCAAGAACGTAAGGAGTAGAAGAGAGAGTGCTCACTAGCTACAAGTAAATAGTTTATTTATTTCATGTGGCCTAAGAATATGTAAGAGGAGCATGTGGATCCAGTACAAAATAATCTTTTTTATTGTCTCTCACCTTCACATCAGTTGTCTACGTAGCTAGTACTAGCTATTATTATTGTTTAGTTCCGAGAAATATTTGGAAAATACACTGTAGCACTTTCGTTGTTATTTGACACACTTTGTCCAAACATGAACTAACTAGGCTCAAAAGATTCGTCTCGATATGTAAATACTAAAAGTATAATTAGTTATTTTTTACCTACATTTAATACTCCATGCATGCAGCTAAAGATTGATGTGATGGAGAATCTAGAAATATTTGGAGGAAATTGGGGAAACTAAACAAGGCCTGGTTATAGTTGTCCAACGGGTCGTGCCGTGCCGGCCCGGTGAGGATCTGGCCACCACGGGCCATCGGGCCAAGCGGGCCGTGCCGCTACGGACCACGGGCCGGGGTAGCGGCCCAAGGCACGGCCCATGGGCCGTTTTTTGGGCCGTGCCGACCCATCGTGCCGTGCTGGCCCATGACCCGTCAGTTAAAAAAGTCCTCAAAAATCTATATCTTCTTCACAAAGTGTTGAAATAATTCATCATTTTCAACTAAGTGTTAATCAAATCAATAGTATAATAATAAACAACATATATATATATATAATTGTCAACTCATAAATATCGTCATTTTCACCGTATAATATTAGTTTAACCGGGCCACCACCATGCCGCATAGTAGATCGGGCCGTGCCACGGGCCAGGGTAGCGGCCCAGGCCCGGTGGCCACCGTGCCGTGCTCGGGCCAGGCCAAAACGCCCGGCCCACGGGCTTCCTGAACATCTATAGGCCTGGTTATGCCAGGTTTTCAAGCAAGGAATGATTGTTTGTCGCCTGATTTTTTTTTAAATAAAAATGAGGCTTTCCTCGTACCGAATCACAGCGGTCAGCGGCGGCCAGCGCCGTGCTGACTGGGGTCATTCCACGCCACGCCACTAGGCCCACTACACACCACGACGTCTGCGTGCGGGCTCCGCCGCCCCCGTCGTCACCACTCACCACTTCACCAGCGGCGGCAGGAGGAAGCCAGGCACAGGAGACGCGCCGCGCCACCCCACCCACTGACCCACCCCACCGGAGCAACGTGCACGTGACGGCTCAACCTCGTCCTCTCTCCATCTACCTCCGCCGGGTGCCGCCAAAACCAAGTCGACCCAACCCAACCGAATCCAACGGGACGGGACACGCGAGCGACGACGACATGGTGGTGGAGGCGGGCGCCGCCGTGGGAACACGAACCACCTCCACTCGGTGGCCTACAGGTCCAGCCGCCCGGCGCGGATCACGGGGCCAGGTCGTCTCCTTCGCCTTCGCCTTCGCCCTCGCCCCGGAGTCGTCCCGCCGGGTCCAGGTCCAGGTCCGGGTCCGGTGCCGCGCGATGCAGCAGGAGGAGCGGCGGCCGCCGACCGTCCGCGCGGTCACCATCCCCTTCGCCGACCTCAGGGTAATCTTCCCCGACGGTTTTGACTGCTGGTCTGCTGTCGTCTCGGGGTGTGTGTGTGTCTGTGACTTCCTTTACTCATGATTCTAACTAACCACGTGCCGTTCGGCGGCGGCGGCGGGTGGGCGTGCGCAGGAGACGGACAAGGACCTCGGCGGCAGGATCGAGGAAGGCCTGGGTCCCCATGGGCTCGGCATCATCACCATTGCCGATGTGAGTAGCGAGCTTTGTCGACCGATTGCATGCGTGAATCGTGATTTCGAGTCATGGGTTGAGTCCGTTGTTCCTGAACCGAGTTACTATATAGTAACTGTCTTGATCTTGTCCACGCAGGTACCTGAGTTTCCAGAGCTAAGAAAAAGGCTCCTGCGCTTGGCACCAAGGCATGTCGTTTATGCTGATGACATGTTATATATACCCCTCGTTCTTCCTGTTCCGGGTGGTTTATTCTGGGCCTGCGAGAAAAGGGCCAGAGTTGTTTGTTTACTGATGATGAAAGGTTTCTGATCTTTGTTCTTGCTTGCTTGTTTGTCAGGATTGCTAACCTTCCTGAAGAGGCAAAGAAACAGCTTGAAGATCCAGATAGCAGGTCGTGATGTTTGTCAAGAATTTCATTTCATTATGATTGCACCCACCTGAAAACTCATGCTACTTGTTAGTACTGATACTTGTGGGTAGCAACCACTAGCTTATATGCAAACTTGTCATTTTCAGATATAACTTCGGGTGGAGTCATGGGAAGGAGAAACTCGAGTCCGGGAAACTTGGTAAACACTTGTCCATTCCGTGAGTTATCATGTAGTATCCTGTTGTGTGTGGGATAGGGGTACTGTGCATCCTTGAAAGATGTTGCAAATAAAACAAGTTTTGGGACACGAATCTCATTCCTACCATGAGGCTGTCTGTTGACCTCTGCTCCGCCCTCTTAATTTTATACTGCTCGGCTCCCATGAAGGCTGTGCATGCGCTTTCGCTGAAGATAAACTTTGATTACTGCATGCAGACACATTTAAAGGTTCCTTTTATGCGAACCCTGTTTTGGATGTCCCTACTACTGATGATGTGCTTGTAAGTAGGTAAAATGTTTCTAGCATGGAACTGTCATCTTGATTTCCAGTCATGGTCCAATACTGTGATCTAACATTTTGAACCTCTGATGATGTTTAACCTGCAGGTATCCATCATATTGCCGACCAAATATATGGCCACATGAGAATCTTCCTGAACTTGAGATACGTATGACTGAATGCACTCGATAAGCCGTCAATGTGACTTCAGTCTGTTTCTTTTTCCTTTATATTCTACTTGAAAACTAGACTGTGTTTACAGAATTTCTTTTTCTTTCTTTTTAGCATTTAAAGCTCTTGGGAAGCTGATGATGGAAGTTGGTTTGATGCTGGCTCATCATTGTGATCGCTATGGTATGTGTTGCAGAACTATAAGGTCCATTACTATAACTCAGTGTAATTTCCGCTGAAAACATCAACTTCACCAGAAAGGAAAATTAACTCGTGAGGCTCGGGCAAAACATGACCTTTATCCATTTAGAATTGTACTCCCTCCATCCCAAATTATAAGGCATTCCAAAAATCTTGGAGAGTCAAACTTTTTTAACTTTGACCAAAATTATAGAGAGAAACACAAAGATTTATAATATCCAATATGCATATTATGAAAATATAACTAATAAAGAATCTACTTATATTTAATTGACATCATAAATATTATTATCTTATTATATAAATTTGGTCAAAGTTAAAAAACTTTGACTCTCTAAAATTCTTGGAATGCCTTATAATTTGGGATGGAGGGAGTATCTCTTTTTTCTTCCATCGTGATATTCTGTTTATCAGTTATTAAATGGATCAACCTTTGCTGCTTTTCAGTAATGGGGCAAGGAGTGGGATCATATGATGGTGACAGTCTTGAGCAGACAATTGCCCGCTCAAGGTGTCACAAGGGTCGTATGTTGTACTATTTCCCACGACAGTTTAGGTAAACTTTTTAATCATATATGCAGACCTGAATGAATAAGCATGCATGAAGAGTTACATTTATGAAGGTGATAAAACATCATTCAAGTGTGTTGTAGTTGGAGTATACAAAAATAAGTTCAGCATAGCTCTTTTTTGTTGAACACATAGGAGAGACGTGTATCATTATATTAAAGATGAAGAGGGAAAAGAGCCCTTCTGGATAGTGCCTATTATGGAAAACAACATTAACAATTAACAAGTTTTTCTATGCAAAAGCATTTCAGATGTGATGTCTGTGTGGATCAAATACTGGGCCTTTTTCTTTCCCCTCTTGCTACTTCAATATTTTTTCTTTGATGAATCATATTGTTAATGATATATTTTAGATGCAGGATTTTCAGTTAGTTTGAATTGATGCATTCGTCTCTTATGGCAGCAAGCAGACAGACGTTGAGTCTGTTTCATCATGGTGTGGATGGCACACTGATCATGGATCTCTAACAGGTGACTCATTTACCATTATGGCTGAATGAAACTATTTAATTATTTTTGTGGCATCATATGTAAAAATGAGTGTGAGTTATCATCAAATAAGTGGCATTTCTTATAGTTAATGTGTGGTAATCTGATTAATGCAGGGCTCACATCTGGCTTGTTTATGAAGAATTCTGTGGAGGTACCATGTCCAGATACGGCAGCTGGACTATATATTCGGACCCGTGATAACCAAGTTGTTAAGGTAACTTCCTGCAAAGTGTAAAGTTATCATCAATTTCTTTAGATGAGAGTTCTCTATCAGTTATAGATGTCAGAGATCGTCACTATTGTAGCACATGATTCATGCTCCACTGAAACTATTTGATGCCCTTGACACCATAACAGCTTATTGGTCATAGAAAATTGCATGTAAATAATACTGTTTTGTGCTGATTTTGTTTGTTTGGATGGCATAGGTTGTGTTTGACGAGGATCAGTTGGCTTACCAAATTGGGGAAACTACTGAAATACTGTCAAGAGGTTATCTATGTGCAACCCCACACTGTGTGCAGGTATTCTTGAAACAAAAATTCATCTCGATAACTAGCATGTGTTTTTCGCATACATTTTACTGTACTTTTGTGGCAACTAATGTCCTACGGCTTTTTTTTAACTCTATTGTTTTTAGGCGCCCAGCAGTGAAAATGCTTCAAATGTTGACCGCTCTACTTTTGCCTTGTTCATGCAACCGGATTGGTACATCCAAAGCTTTCTTCTTAATCGTATATATAAGTTGCATTAGCTCACTTTTGCTTTCCTTTCGTGTACCAAATAATTTGCTGGCCTTATTGTATTATGTTATTTCCATCTGGGAACAAATGATGCTAGCTGGTCAGTTGTTCTGCAAATATTGCTTTATTATGGGCTTTCAAATTCATTTTTTTGTTCTCTTCAACCGTTTGGCAGGAATGAGAAGCTGATGTTTCCAAGCGAAATCCCCTATCACCAAGAGGTTTGTGTGAACTCTACGTATTATACTCTTGCATTTTTTACTCCTCCCAAATGATTAAGTTTGTGTTTTGACCTTGACCAGTTGATTCCACCAAACGGAACGCTGACTTTCGGGGAGTATTCAGAAAGGCTAGTAAACAAGTATTACCAAACAACAACGTAGAGCATGCCTCAAAAAGAAGCTACCGTTGTACATACATTCGTACCATCAAGTTTGTTATTGTGTATTCATTTCAGCTTTGATCCAAACTATGTACAAATATAGTCGATCAACGAATACCAGAACAAACTGCAGAATCAATATCAACTGTATCACATCCACAGCGCAGAATAATGTACCACCTGTTTAAACTGGCTTCGTGAGATCTGATGTTACTTGCATTTATCTTTAACGATGAATTTGCGACCAATAGACTAGGAAGTGAATGGTTAGATGTTATTAATATAATAACATATACATCCTGCACAAAAGTCGTCTGCACCTTGGACAAGCAGTAGCTGTAGTAATCGCAGAGGTTCTACGCTTCCTGCACATCGATACGATTACTGCCACGTGCAGGAGGCCGTTGAACACTTCGCAAATACAGATATACCCAGCTGTTAGTGTTTTAATGGGAGACTTTTAGCAAGATTTTGAACAGCGTGGCAAGAGGAACATGCCTTCATGTTGCTGCATATAGATGGAACAAAAGAATGCATGGTAACAAAAGCACAATATATGAACTTGTTCGTGATACAATAGTACAGCAGCCTGGTGTCCCTTAGATCCTCAAGCACAAGGAACAAAAGCACAACCAAACGACACCGTACAGCCACAGTGATCTATAAAATGACCTGACCTAGAACAGGAAAATCAGCTATATATGCCCCAGAATAGGGGAGAGAATCGCCAGACAAGGGGATGAAGAACATGTGAGAACAGATATCTTGGACATCAAGACTATTTGGACCATGCAACTGCATCGATTTCTGATTGGGCACTCCGGTACAGCTCCAGCCTCTTTGCAAGGTTCGTTCTGCGTTCCATGACTGCTGGGTCTTCGTCGAGAAGTTTGGAAAGTTGCTTCATCTGCATACCAAATGGTACAATTATAAGATATGATGGTTCCATTACACCTCATAAGGCATTCCTTCAACAAGGGGGTTCATTGCAGCATTGAAATATTGACAATATTGGATGTGGTAAAGGCTATCAGCACACAAGTTATGACCAACAAGGAAGCTACAATATATTGAATGAACAAATAAACAAGGTGAACACTACAATATAATGAAATTATCAAAGCTATGGTAATACAAAAACATGACCAAGAATTCCGTTCAAGTGATGACAAATCTCACCTCTCTTGCTCCCAGTTCAGTGAAGAAGTGATCGAGCAGCGAGCGTTTGGCCTCTCGCACTTGGCAATAAACAATAGATTTTGGGATGGAGTTCCTCAAGGTCGAACACACCATATTAACATATGACAGAACAGTTTGTCCTGTTGATTTGTTTAGTACAGTTAGATGTTAAGCAGTAAATTAACTATCGAGCAAAAATGCAGAGGTCATATAGGTCTTACCAATTCGTCTAAGATAAGAGTCATTATATCTATCAAAAATAGAGTGGCTTGGATTTCCACCCTTCTCAACATCCTGAGGAAGCTTCCTGAAGAAATCTACTGTCAAGTAGCTGCATTCCATGTCAACTAGCTTCAATGTATTTTTCTTGCTTTCATCCCTCATTCTATCCAATGACTCAAAAGCTGCATTGCCTACTTCCACACGAAGGGTGGGAAACTGCTTCAACTCCTGCAAAAAGGTAATCCCTTCACCTTTTTTTTTTTTGGGGGGGGGGGGGGCATTTTGCATGGTATAATAGTAGAAAGGATGAAAACTTACATGTGTTTCATTGATAGCCTTGCGGACAAGGTCCTTCAGAATAGCATGGACCTGCCAATTCGACATGTCAATACATATTCAGCAATTACATGGTATAGTATAGACAAATGCCAAGTACTTAAAAAGAATGATGAAGGAACCATGCAATATACACTTTGATCTATGAATACAAAACAAGGGTCTCATGCCAACAATTTGGTCCAATGTTTGATCCATGGACATAACTTGTTAAAAGGGGCTAGCTGAGGTCATAGTGCATATTTGTGCAAAGAATGATTTCTCCACAACATCCTCATTTGGTGTAACAGAACCTAAGTAATCAATGCACAGTTCAAATATAAATGTATCGGCACCTTCTTTATTCTCAAATGCATTGGCACCTCAGTTCAAATAAATATAAATGCGCGCAGCAACCCCCCCATAGGCCTAGCTGATTCACCAGCACAGCAATAATGGAAGTTATGGCACATTTCCATGTGACAAAAGAAGGCCTCGGAGCTCAAGACGAATTTCGAGGGGGCATTTTCAAAGATAGAATTGGCATACCGCATCAACAGCTGCCTCAGCAGGACCTCTGATACTAATAAGACAAGATTCTATAAGGCGTCGATATCCTTGTTCTGGAGCTATCAAGTGAGGCTGGTATCCATCAGCTTCTGTTATAAGCTTCCTCACATTTTCCATAGAGAGTTGTTTATCGAACTGCAATCGTTTAATAGCTACAGGAAATTGATTGTCGAAGACGTGGTAAACTTTCTCTCCACCAGGGCGCCTGGTCAGGAGAAAGCACTGGGTTAAAATTCATAAAACAAACCGTATGCATACCTCTGCTACAAGATAAACCCATTGGAAATTGCAAAGAATAGCAGCAAAATGGTTTTGTTATTCATTTAACACTCTGTATAAGCTTCTTCTGGACAAGACATCATACTTTCAATATTAAAATGTGACTAAAAAAAGAGGGTCAACAGGAATGATTCGATGACAAGTAACAAAAATGTGTGCGCCCCTGAACGGCGTTCAATTTTTACGCCAGAAGATTAAGTCAGGGGTCGCCTGAATTTAATCAGGAACCTAAAACTGACTAGCCCTCTCAGCCTTTCATGGTACAAGTTAAATTGTGGAAAAACTGACTAAACAAAAGCCTAAGCAGCCTGTCTACATGCATTACAATATATAACTCCACATAAAACATCATAACAGAAGAGGATAAACATTACTATGATTTGAGAATTTTTACAGGAACCTAAAAAGGTTATCGAGTCATGATTCACAAATGTGTAGGCATGCCAAATAAAACTCTGAAAAAAGTTTGGAACATACACTCCATCCAGATGCTCTTTGTAGATACTATCAAACATACGGCATATTTCCATGATGGTGTACAGCTTCCCCTGCATTTACCAATAAAATGAGATCAACTAATTGAAGCTTAGTAGTAACACTAGACTACATGTGGAATTTATTCAGGGAGAGGGAGGTGACACATGACAAAACCTGATACTATGACATAATATAATTTTACATGCTAGTATAAAAAAAAGTATCAACCACACATGGCTAGTGCAAGAAAGGGGAAGCATCACAGGTCAAATATTATTACTGTGCCTGCAGCAGGAAAAAACACCTAGGAGAATATTTAACATGATAACATGTAAGATAATCAAGTCATTGAGCAGGTTGGCCAATAGAAATGCACATGAATTGAAGGGTAGCATAATTAGTTATGTTAGCAGATAACACCGCCAAATAAACGCTCATGAGGACTGTATGAGAAAAAGTATGCACAGTTGCACACAACATTGGATTGCTAGTAGGAAAAGGTGTCCTCTCTTACCCCAGCATCATTAGCAATGGGTTTTCCAAGTCGATTAAGTTCAGTTTCCAACTCTGCAATTGTTTTTGTTATAAGAGATTGGAGCCCTGGGATCCTTGATTTGATCACTTGTTCCAAATGCTGCACATACACCAAAAGGTTATAAGTCAAAGAGTTAAACTAGCATTATCTGCATCTACAATAAAGAGAAAAAGGCATACCTTCGAAAGCATCTTTCCCAGATATTCAGATCCCATCCTAGAAACCATGTGCTTATATTCTGGTGTACTTGCAAAATACTCTCGCTCTCTACGCCTAGCAGCAATCATGTCCACGTTCTTGTTGATATCTTGTTGGGATCGATTAACAACACCAACCCATGGTGTTTGGAGACGGTAAGCTCTTCCTTCCAGTATCTGCATGAAAGAATTTGATACAGAATCAAATTCAAGCAACTATTCAAATAGCTTTTATTCTTATTATTGATGTCCCATAATCATTATATTTGACCCTTATGTTCTGCTTATTTTTAAGACTTAGTGCAACCTGGAAATTTGGTGTTGCTAAAACAGGTTACAAGGTGTAAGGCATAATACACTATAGATTATAGAAATCAACATTGACAGAAGTTAGTTGCTTGGTTGGTCCAAAGATTACCAATGAAGTTAAGGAACATCAAGCAAAGACTATTCTAACAAGATAATGATTTTACAAAGACTATTCTAATAAGATAATGATTTAAAATCATAGACTTACATCAACAGCATCTGTACCCTTGTCCATTAGATCAATTTTTGTGAGCACACCAAAAGTCCTTTCACCTGAATCAACAAACATGCACTTCCATAAAACATGTACATGACTTAAGATAAACAATGTACCAAAATTACACAAATGCAGTAAGAGTATTTCTTTCATCAACAAAATTAACTCGAGAAGATAGCAGCAATTGTCTGAGTAATGTAAATTAACTTTCAACAGAGATGGGCAAATAGACATTTTGGCGTATGAATATCACACAACTAGCAACCAGTACCAAATTTCATCCTACCAAACTACCTCAAGATAATATATCATTATGAAGCTTCCTGGCATGCCAAAAGTTAAAGCCTATGCAACAACAATAGTTAAAGGAATGAAATCCCATGGATGAAATGTGGTTCTGATTGTCATCCTAAAACAGAACCTTATACTTGAATAGGCATTAGGAACAATTAGACAGTGCTTGCACCACTACTTCCATTTATGTATGCCTCCTGATTTTAAAACTGATCTTCCTATTTTGATAATCATTTGAAGTGGGATGTGTGCGTGCATTGGCGCATAAGGTATGTACTACGAAGTACGAACCACGTTGTATATCATCTTTCTTTGAACTGACACAAAAGAGGCATACCTTTGGGGTCAACTTCCCGTGAAATCTTGATGGCATCAGAAGTAGCAAGGTCCTGATTGGCTGGGGAAACAGCCAGAATGATACAATTTGGCTGAAAAAAGAACAAAAATATGCTAGTTATATCAGTTTTTGCAATACATTGAACATAATTCAATAGCTCAAAGATGCTACAACATGGCTAGGAACAAAAGCGTGCAAAAATTAGATAAGGGCTGAAGAAGTGATCGGCACTGTGGATAGGCACTAATGATCAGTTAAATCAAGCATGATCAGCGACGAGATATGGACATATAAAATCAAGGCAGGTAGCAGTTAACCATACCTTTTCAATATAAGAGCGAACCATGTTTTCAATGTCCTGAACAATGCTCTCCGGTTGGCCCTCTGCCAAGAGTAAAGACAATAGAAAATTAGGCAAAGGACATCTTATTAAAGAACAAAAAAACAATAATTGATAATCACTTACCAACTGCTACTTTAGTAAGCCCAGGAAGATCAATAAGAGTAAGATTCACAACTGCAAGAATGCAAATTGTTAAGCACAACAAAAAACATAAGGAGATGCAACTAAATCAGATAAACCACCTAACACTATTCAGATACGGTACGGCTGTTCAAAGTAATTGACAAGCGAACTGTTGAGATGTGATAATGCAACAGCAAGAATGTAGCCAACTATGCCAGCGTTTGCATCTTACCATTTGGAGAAAATATGCTTAAATGGATAGGGACAGATGATATTTGCTTTGAACGTCCTGTTTCTCTGTCAGTTTCATCAGCTATCTCCTTCCTCACGGCAGCTGCAAGAATACACTATTGTTATCGTAATGTACCAAGTACCATTTGGATATACTGAGTTTACAGTTTAAAATTCGGATAATACTGGTTTAGCATTGGAGACCATTTCCATCAAAACAAGTGTGAGTGTTAGTTCGTGTTTTTTTTTAAAAAAAAAACAGTAAACAAGAAGCTAGTAGATAGCATAATTAATATAATAGTATCAAAAGGGATGTTCCAATGAGCATTATGAAATTCAATTATAGAGCAGTCCTCGACCATAAGTGACAATATAGTTGATACAATCAGATCCCATCAGTCATGAATCATGCAGGACCAAAAGAATAAGGAGCAGATGAATTACCAAAATCTGTAAATCTCTTTCTCGGAAGATGCATAAACTCGGCATATTCCCTGTCACCATCAATTCTGTGGAGCTGCAACACCAGCGGCCGCCGGGTTACAATGCCTGCAGATACCATTCCAACCAGGCAACCACAATACTAACATATCAAAACACCTAAACTAGAAGATAGCACTGGACTAAACAGCAAATACTTCTTACTACAACAGTACCTGAACCCCTCGGTAGGAAATCCTTCCCAACCACGCTCTCCAACACAGAGGATTTACCAGAGCTCTGTCAGCAAAATTCAAACGTCAAACTGCGGCATTATTTGAATTATGCATGTAGAAATCGAAACGAGCTTATAAATGTTCATGAAAGCACGAATCCAGTTTGAGGAATAGCACCGAACTGTGATTTTCATCATGGAAACATCACATGAGAATACTCGCATCCCTACTTGATCTGACTGTGACTAGCTAGCTTCCGAACCAAAGGCAAGTCGAAAACTCAGCAATTAAGCAATCGCACGGGCCGGTTGGGCGCATCAAAACTGCTCCAGATTCAAACATGTAAGCGACCCAAATCTAGCTTCCTGCACTCCGAGTGATTGCAGATCCAATCAAAGCCAAGACGCATCCTCAACTAACCCTCGCGGTTCCGCCAGCCACCCGCGAGATCCACCCCCCACGAAGCTGGGTAAGAGCACCAGATCCGACCAGAACCAACACAGAAAAGCGTGCCAGGAAAGGGAAGACGGGCACCTGTCCTCCGACGACGGCGATGGCCGGCAGGGAGTCCCAGAGCGTCGGTAGGGCGCTATCCTCACCGTGGTCACCGAGAGCCGTGCAGGCCCTCTGCAGCTTGTTGACGAGGGTGATCAAGTTATCCATGGCCGCGGCGCAGGGTGGGCGAGATCTGGCCGGGTCGCGCGACGCGGCGGGGGAAGCGAGATCGAGACGCGGAGCAGGAACAAGGGAAGCGCGGAGGGGGAAGACGAGGTGAGGCCGACCGCCCAGCCGCGTCTAGGCGTCGGTCGTTGGGCTCGAGCTGTGGCCTGCAGGCTGGAGATGTTGTGCGGGCAAGCGGAGGTGGGTTTTGAAAAAGGCTTCGTGGAGAAGAAATGAGCGTGGCGTAAATCGTAATGGGTTGCCAGCTGATCTATCTCCTCTATGTTATAGGGACCGGCTTCTTTGGTTAGTTTGGCAAAATTTGTGTAAAGGCATGTTCAGGCCTGTTACTTGTTGCAAATTTTTTTGGGAAATGTCACATTAGAATTTGCGACACTAATTTGTCTATTTAAAATATACAAACCATAAAACTAATTACACCGCATAGTACTTAACAAAACAAAGCTATTAAGACTAATTAATTTGTCGTTAGCACATGTTTATTATAGCACCACATTGTCAAATTATGGACTAATTAGACTTAGTAGATTCGTCTAGCGAAGTAGATTCTGACTAACAAATTAGTTTTATAATTAGTCTATATTTAATACTCTATACATGTGTCCCAATGTTCGATGCGATAGGTGAAATTTTTTTGGAAAGCAACTAAACAAGACCTTAGTTCCACAGTGTAACATCAAATGTTACGTAAGGTGTTGCATGAGGTGTTCAGGTAATAACAAAAACTCAAATTCCATAATCCATCCGTAGATATTGTAAGTTGATTTTTTTTAAGTCTAATTAATCCATCATTAGTTCAAGTGTTACTGTAGCACTTTAGTGTCAATCATGGACTAATTAGACTTAAAAGATTAGTCTCGCAAATTACATGTAAACTATATAATTAGATATTTTTAATCTATATTTAGTACTCCAAGTATATGTCCAAAGATTTGATGTGAGAGTTGTAAAGTTTTTTATTTTGGAACTAAACATGGTCTAAATTTGGTTTTCAAGATTTAGGGTGTGTTCGTTTTCTGGCAAAAAATTTAGCTATGTCACATCAGATGTTGTGGCCCTAATTTAGTCTATTAAAAATAAATTAATTACAAAATTAATTTGCCAGTCCGAAGCTAATTTGTGAGACGAATCCATTAAACTTAATTAGTTCATAATTTGATAATATGGTGCTATAGTAAATATTCGCTAATGATGGATTAATTAACCTTATAGAATCATCTTATTAATTAGCGTATGGCGGCATAATTAATTTTATAATTAGTTTATTTTTAATAGAGTAAATTAGTATCGTAACATCCGATGTGACATGGCTACATCTTTTATTAGGAAACCTCTAAGTTCAGGAGATAATTCCTCTGTCTCTACATATCTGTCATTTTTGTTTCCCGAAACACATTTTTAATTAAATATATATTAAAATTATTATTATTTATTACTCCCTTCTTTCTAAATTATAAGTCATTTCAAAAATCTTGGATAATTAAAGTTTTATAGGTTTGACCAAATTTATACAATAACATAATAGCATTTTTGATACTAATCAAATAATATTATATTCTTTGTTACTTATATTTTCATAGTATACCTATCTGATTTCATAGATCTTTGTATTTTTCTCTATAGTTTCGGTCAAACTTGAAAACTTTGACTCTTCAAGATTCTTAGAATGACTTGTAATTTGAAATGAACGAGGTATACATAATTAGTATGATTAGAAAGATTTTTGAATTTAGTTTTTTAACAAAATTTTTGGAGATTCCAATGTTGCACGCATTTGCTACAAAATCGAGTCAAGTTTATGACACACACCAAAGACGACAATTAGGGGTGGTAAAAGGGCCCTCTAATTTAGACTAGTAAATTTAAAAAACGAACTCAATAAAGATCGGGTCATAATACTATATGATTTTGAGCTAATATTATATAAGGTAAAGTTGTATTGTGAAAGAAGCATGGGGGGCATGATACGTTACCACCCCTTGCGACAGTTATTTAGGGACAAAGAGAGGACGTTCTATGCTTGTAACGACCTAAAATTTGTCAATTCGTCATCATGTAGAGCACCGAAATTATCTATCAAGTCTGGGCAAACTTTGTCCTAAAATATATACAATTGGAGTATAACACAATAAGAATGCGTTTCCATCAAGGTCAAAGGTGGTGAAATCAATAAGGCCTTATTCGCCTCCATCAGATTGAAATAGAGTTCGAAATTATTCTAGACCTGGAATGAGTGAAACAAAGGGATCCGTTTGATCCAGTTGTTTTCGTTACTGGCCTCAAGAGGTGGGGAACATATCCGGGTCTTAGAGCATAAAAAATGAACTAAATTCAAATTGGGTGATACCAATCCATCCGGAACCAAACTTCAACCGAACGACTATTTTGCTATGGAATGGATTCAAAACCGATGAAATCAATCCGACTAGAATGACTCATGGAACCGAACGAAGCCTAAATGTCTTCTCTCAAATGATGAAAAGATCTACGCATTACGATGTGTATGACCATAGTCTACATCCTGCATCAGAGAAAATAATTTTGCTCACTTTGTTTCAAATTATAAATAGTTTTGTTTTTGTCCTAAGTCAAAACTTTGATCAAGTCTATAAAAAACTATACTAGCATCGGCAATATCAGATATACTCCATGGTGTATCTAATATAAACTTTTTAGATGTTTTCTAATGTTTGTGCAAATTTTTTGTCAACATAATTAATGCTATTTTCACATAAAACGTTACGATTGCACTTATCTATTTTTTCCAAATATTTGAACCCTGCTCGTGTCGCTAAAAACGTTACGATTGCACTTTATCTGTTTTTTTTAAAGAATTTGTCACGGTTGCATATGGTGCTGGAGAAGTGGAAACACTAACAACAGAGTGAATGAGTGGGTATATATAGGCCTTGTTTGGTACAGCTCAGCTTCACCACTGAAGTTATTTTTGTTGGTTTTAGCTTCATGACCAGCTTAACAAGTGAAGCTGAAGTTGTTTTGAAAACTTATTTGGTAAAATAGCTTCACATAGTAGATAAAAACATTAAAATGACTATACTACCCTCTGCTTTTCTTTTTTCCTTGTTTTCCTCTTTCTTCTATTTCCCGGTCGTTTCCTCACACATCTATTTTTTCCTCCTGGAGTCTGATGCCGTTCATATGCGAGCCCAATGAAGGTCACCGAGCCGCTCCATGCTTGCGTCTTGGCACCGGAGGGCGGAGGGCACACCCTGGACGCCGCTCACTAGACGGTCAAGAGCCGCTCACGCATCTCGGTCTTCTCCAGCTGCCGGCCCCTTCGCGTATCTTGGACTTCTCCGGCTGTGTCCGCGCATCTCACTAGTGCTCTCTGGTGGCCTGGCCTCTCGCGCCCCAGCAGCCGAGCAACACGCGCCTCGGCAGTCGCGACAGCATGAGCCTCAGTGCCCTGCCCGCGCGCCGCCGCGGCAGCCCACGCCCGTTGCCCATGCTCACGGGCTCCGGCGGCGCCATGGCCAGCTGCCTCTGCCTACTCCCCCAGCGGGCGACGGGTCCACGCCTGGCGACGAGCCCTGCACCTACATCGGTAGTGAGTCCGTGCGACCGCGGCTCATGGCAGGCGACCGCGCTCGAGCACAGCACGACGGCGGCGCCCACGCGCCGGCCATGCGCCCGCGCTCGAGCACACGGCACGGCGGCGCCTGCGCCCGCGCTCTGGTGAGGCGGCCGCGCTCAACCACAGCACGACGGTGGTGCCCGCGTCCATGCCCCGGCTCCTTTGCGCGTGCCCTGCTCACCGGCGGCGGGCTGTTGTTCTCTCGCCCAGACGGCGCGCTTCCTCCACAAGCAGAGGGCATACGGTCTTTTTCATTCGGTTGGGTCCACATGTGGGATGTGAAGCTGGGATAAGCTGCTTTTTTCAGCTTCATGTCAACTTATGTCTTTGTGAGAGAGGATGAAAAATAGCTTCAACTTTCAAAAGAGGTGTTTGACAAAAAAAAATAGCTCACAACAGCTTATGAAGTTGTTGATGAAGCTGTGCCAAACAGCCCATAGTATAGAGCAGAAATGGTCCACCAAGAGGACCGCTGGTAGCGCGTGCAAAACACGACGCGGTGGTCTGTCACGGCGACGGCCGGCGGCGGTGCCCAGAACCAGAAAGGCACTCCGAGAGAACCGGACGTGGAGGGGCGCACGTCCCCGTGCACAGGAGTACAGTACAGGATCCACAGATCGACCCGGACCGTCTGCTTGGCTCATTTGCCTTGCTGCCGGTAGGCGTGCGGTTGGGGGCGCGGGTGGGTGGTCACCGTCGGCGAGGATGGAGCCCGCGGCAGCCGACCGGCAGTGGGGTCGCTCTCTGCCTCCCTGTCCCAGCGTCCCAGGTCCCCAGCCCACCGCTGCTCCGCCTCCGCGTTCAAAATTTGAAAACTGGCTTTGCTTCTTCCTAGCCGTTTGATGGGGGGTCGATCCATGCCACTGCCATGGCCCATGGTAGTTTCCAGCGTACGAGGTAGCTTTAACTTTTTGTTACCTTGGAGCGTAGTTACACGCTCCAGCTCGTTCCACGTGCCCATTAAGGAGAGGCTGTTGTTTCGGGCAGCTCGTGTGGCACGGGGCCTGAGCCTGACTCCGTCGTGTACTGTTTGTGCAGCCTTGAACTTGGGTTGCATTGCATGATGGCGTCAAGCCTGGTTACGTATGTCGGGCCTATTTCGCACGAAGTATAGTCTGTCACTTTTGGAAATATATTGGGCCAGTATCGAAAGCAAAGCCGGGCCTTAGATTGAGCCCAGATTTCCTGGCCGGGGGACAAAACTCTTCACTCTTGAACTGGGCCCAGTTCATTCAACATCCTCAGCTAGGCCCAAGGGCATGTTCGGAAGACATGGCAGTGTAGCCTACTTGCCGTGTCTTGAACTGCGACGCAACTGTTGACACCGAGGTGTGTTGACAACGCCTCTCCCGTGTCCTGAATCTACTGACGGAGGATTTTTCAAACCAATCCATTATGAGACGGCACTCGACAATGCTCCAAAATTTATAATACGGAACCCGCACGCTTCGAGCTTTCAGCTTGGAAGGAGGAAACGGCAAGAATAGCCGCCTCGCATTGCATTTTCCAGCTCCACGCCTTACGACAGGTCAGTCCGTCAGTGGCTACACGGCGACGCAAAACCACGCGTGCCTTTTACAGAAAAAAAAATGAAAAAAAAAGAATATACCGGTGTCAATCTCCGAACATAAATAAATTTATCAACCGACTTATCAACTATATTTTAGCTTATGTTTTTTAAAAAATAATTTTAAAATAACCGAAATCAGTCGTAAATAGGTTCAGATGAAGAGAGTCATTTATCTCATCCAAAATAATAATAATTAAAAAAATCTCCTGAGACAGCTAGAAGCATAACACACATAACATTTCTTTTTATAGGCTAAAATAAAAAAGAATTAGCTATAGTATATGTTTTATCTTGTTCTCTGCCACTAAATTTTAAGCTTTAGATTCTCAAATGGAAATTTCTTGTATGAAATCTATACTCCTTATTTTCTTCCTCTTCCTTTTACACATACTATGTTGGTCTGCACATGACGGCTATCCACAGTCATTTTATGTGCTACTCTGCGCTCTACGAAGCGGATTATCAAGGAGAATTATTTCTGACGGCTAAACGGATTTTTCAGAGATAAATAATTCTTTGTCGTTTTTATAAAGTGATTCTCTAGAATAAACTAAGAGACTGAGACCTAGAAAATGTAGCTTCTTCTGATTATGTGAAGTGATTCTTCATCCTGATTTTGAGAGTTGATGTTAAATAATAAAAGAAAATTATTTCCAGCCATAGAATTATTTAAACATAAAATCAGAGAGCACAACTCTGCTAAATGAGTATTGTGTCCTCAGTCCTCTCCTTGCTGGATTTCACAAGGCTAACTGAATGTTCAACGTCGCTCGGTGAGAGGCGTCGTCGCTCAGCATCTCGTGTTGAAACCTGTAATCGCGTTTTCCGGAAAGTTTGGAGACTCTTACTACCACCCGGCAGGGAATCACGCTTCTTCCATTGCTAAGTGATCCTTTTTTTTTTACAACTTTGATTGAACGAACCACCACCCACTAGCGATCATGGTACCACGCTGCATACAGTTTCCACGCAAATTTTTTCCCCCACGCAAACTGGTTGTCTGCCACGCCCATCACGAGATCCTCCGGAGTTGTTGGTCTCTCTGCAGTTGGGGTCAGTAACAGGTGGGGGCCTGCCATAAGACCAACGCCGCAACCCGACCCACCCCAAGACTGTTCAAAGCAGAACAGCCAGATCCGGCGGCGCGTGCTCGCTGTGCGTTTTTCTGCTGCATAATAAAACCCGCCTCGCCCTGCCGCGCCGGACCTCCGCGCAAGTGGGGACAGCTCGCAACCGCAGACCAGAGGCGGCGGCTGTGCCTGTGCGGACCCCGGGAGCCTGGATTCCGGAAGCGCCCGCCGTCGCTGTCGTCACCGCGCCCCGCTCGCCCGCGTCCACAAAAGCCGCCAGGGCCCGTACGCCGATGAATCCTGCCGCGACGCCGGATCCCGGCGGCTCCAGCTCCCCCACGCCGACGCTGCGGAAGCGGACGATCTCCGTAGACACGTCGCGACGAGGAGGCGACGGCGCGTCGCGGGAGGCCGCGCCCAGGCCAGAGCGGGAGGAGCAGGAAGAGGGCTCGATGGCGGAGGAGGCTGCAGCGAGGGGGAGGGACCTGGAGGCGGCGGGCGAGCCGATGAGCCCCGCGGGGCGGCTGTTCCGGGAGAAGCACTTCAACTGCTACATCGTGGCCGTGATCGGGCTGGGCGCGGCGGTGGACGTCGCGGCGGCGCGCGCGGGGATGGAGGTCACGCTCGTCCGCCACCCGCGCTTCTCCAGCGTCCAGGTACGCCCTCCGGCCCCTCCCCCTGCTCGCAGCTCGCCTCAGTCAGGAATGCTTCCTGCCGAATTTGGTCTGTTTTCGTTGGCTTCCTCTCTCGGCTCCCCACCTCCCCTACCAACCCGGCCGAAGGGCCGAGAGGACATGGCCGTTGACCTCAGCCACCCAGCCACGACGCTGGCACGCGGGACAGGGCATGGTGCACGGGACAGGGCTGCACGATCTTGCGCTCGTGTTTAGGTACTGCCAGCAGACATTTTTTTGTTTTGGGGGGCACCTTTTCGAGCAAGAGAAAGGGATGGTGGTGGCACCGCCACGCTGAGGAGGCCTGGGCGCGTACGGCGCCGTGCGGCACCGGCTGGCGGATAGCCCGGTAGTAGGCGGTAAGCCCCCCTGCTCTTTGTCCGCTCGGCAAGCTCTCACGATCACGATACCCAACCGGCCAACCGCGAGCGAGATTCACATGCCTGTCTCGGACTCTGATCAGGCTAGGCGCAGCCCTTGCCCTTGGCATCTGATGCTTGAGGTGACTAGTTGCGGTGGTGTCAAAATCCGTGGGCCTGTTTAGGCCAAATATTTTACGCAGTGTAATTTTTAGACGTATGCATGAAGCACTAAATATAGGTAAAAAAAATAACTAATTGTACTTTTAGTCTGCTCATGTCGAGACGAATCTTTTGAGTCTAGTTGAGTCATGTTTGGACAAAGTTTGTCAAATAACAACAAAAGTGCTATAGTAACTTTTCGCCAAATATTTCGCGAAATGAACAAGTCCTTACTTTGGCTGCTGCGGCCTTTTTAAAAACCTACTGACTACTGTTGCTATACCATGAACAGTAATAGCAGCCGCTGTTAGGAAGCGAACACGTAGGATGCTGCATGTGTCCAGTTCTTTTTTTAGCTACGTTGTTTGCTTTTGGCATCTGATGTTTGTCATGATTTTTTTAGACCAGACCTGAGAAATCTAGCCACCTGCCTGAGAAATCGGTCGCAGTTAACAAAATCTGGTTATCTTCTTGTATGTCTTCTGTGATTCTATTAGTGTTATTTGAAAGGATACTTTATATCCTTGTTTACCCTAATTCAGAAAATATAACGCGGGATATCTAGCTTAAAGCCATGGTGCAAAGCAAATTGCACTCGTGGTTATAAAAATTTTGGCTATGATTGAGGGAATACGAGCCGTGCTTGTGTTTGTCTCCCCTGCGTTTGAAGATGACAAACCTGAGGATTGTTTGGTATAAATCACAACAGCTTCATAAGCTGTTGCAAGCTGTTTTGTTTTTGCCAAACACCTTTTTCTACAAAACCATAAGCTGAGATGAAGCTGGAAAATGTAGTTTTTCACAGCTTACACCCTCATTTCTCTCTTTTAACAATGCATGAAGTTGTTGGTGAAGCTGTTTTGTCAAACACTTTTTTCAAAACAGCTCAGTTTCACCTAGTAAATTGTTCATGGAGTTATTTTCTAAAAAAACAGCATCACTAGTGAAGCTGAGTTGTACAAAACGGGGCCAGAATATGCTCTACTAGAAACGTACTGTGTACTAGGAATTAGGAAATAGCTCTTCATGAAGTTATTTTCTAAAAAAATAGCATCATTAGTGAAGCTGAGCTGTACCAAACGGGGCCTGAATATGCTCTACTAAAAACGTACTGTGTACTAGAAATTACTCCCTCCATCTCAAATTATAAGGCAATCCAAAAATCTTGGAGAGTCAAAGTTTTTCAACTTTGACCAAAATTCTAGAGAGAAACATAAATATTTATGACATTAAATATATATTATGAAAATATAACTAATAAAGAATCTAATTATACTTAGTTGATATCATAAATATTATTATCTTATTATATAAATTTGGTCAAAGTTAAAAAACTTTGACTCTCCAAATTTTTTAGAATGTCTTGTAGTTTAGGGATGGAGGGAGTAGGAAATAGTTTTCCAACCAGTCTGGTGCAGTGCGAAGGAACGACTGAAGAAGACTCCGACCAGATAGCAGTACTACGTTCCGTTTCATCGACATGTCCATGATGAGTGAGATCTTTTCCAAATTTCCACTCAATTCTGTTAGATGGCTTGCTACGATTTATTAATTCTCACAGAATACTGTTGAAATAGGCAAAATCGGTCGAAATAAGTTCAAGTGGTCTGATGTTTACGTGTTGCTGTACTGGAATTGAAATGTCTGTGGTTCTCTCTAGTGCCAGGCTCTTGCAGCATAGCAGCCGTTTGACTTGTACTGGAATCGAAAGGTCTGTTGTTCTCTCTACGTGCCAGGCTCTTGCAGCACAGCAGCCGTTTGACTTGGGCTTTGTTTAGATACTACAAACTATTATTTTTTTTCACTCTCTCTCCATCACATCACCATCACATCAATGTTTGGACGCATGCATGAAGCATTAAATGTTAGTAAAACAAATAAATAATTGTACTTTTAGTATTGTACATGTCGAGACGAATCTTGAGTCTAGTTGGTCCATATTTGAATAAAGTTTATCAAATAACAACGAAAGTGCTATAGAAAAAAAAACTCATTACCCACGTCTAAACAAGGCCTTGTAATACAAGAGCCCAAGAGGAAACATAGAAAGGCACGCACGTGTTTTCGTCCCTTTGACACACACTGAGTCTTTTCGTCCCTTTGACACTTGACTGACGAGCTGGTGATCAAAGATAAGTACTACAATATTGATTGTCTCAAAAAAAAAAAGATACTAATATTGATGAAAATTAATGGAGTAGGCCAATTATCAATAAATCTCCCAAAAGAAAACGGTTGTGTGGCATTATCAATTGATTGGTGAAAACGACCTCTTTTGGTCTTGATTCCGCATTTCCGCTGCCAGGTGAAGGATGATGCGAGAAAGAACGCCAAGCCGCGGTGGGTGCGGACTACGGTGAACCTGGACGACCACGTCATCATCCCGTACCTGGACCCCGCCGCCACGTCGACCAAGCCGGACCAGGCCGTGGAGGACTACCTGTCCTGGCTGTCCACAGCGCCCATGGACCACTCCCGCCCGCTCTGGGAGTTCCACGTCCTCGACTTCCCGACGTCCGAGGCCACCGCCACCGTCGCCATCCGCATGCACCACTCGCTCGGCGACGGCATCTCGCTGCTGTCGCTGCTCATCGCGTGCACCCGCAGCGCCGCGGACCCGGCGCGGCTGCCGGAGCTGCCGCCCGCGCCGCGCCGCCCGGGCCCCATCTACGCCCGGCCGCGCCCGCCGCTCTCCTCGGGCTTCGGGGCGCTCGTGCTGTGGCTGTGGTCCTACGTCGTGCTCGCGTGGAACACGCTGGTGGACGTCGTGTGCTTCGTGGCCACGGCGTGGTTCCTGCGCGACCAGCGCACGCCGTTGATGGCCGCGTCCGAGGGCGTCGAGTTCCGCCGCAAGCGCTTCGTGCACCGCACGTTCAGTCTCGACGACGTCAAGTTCGTCAAGAATGCCATGAAGTGTGTAAGAGCTTCTCTTGTTTGCTACTCCTAATTCAGTCACCTCTCCTTATGAAGAATTGAACCAAATACATCGTCTGATGGCTTTTGCAGACTGTCAACGATGTCCTTGTTGGAGTGACTAACGCAGGGCTGTCGCGGTATTATTTCCGAAAGACCAGTGAGTGTAAACCTGTAATTCCATGCGCATTGATATTAAATCACGTTCCACATTAGCATTCTGCATCTCCTTCGCAACATGCCAAAAACCAGGCTACATTTTATCCTCATATTTCTTGATTTTCGTCAGGTGACACCAACAGCGAGAGGAAAAAATCACAGAACATTCGCGTCCGATCAGCTCTCCTCGTCAACATTAGGAAAACACCTGGTTTACATGTAATTGTTTCATCTGTTTTTTATGAATATATCAACACTTAGGGCGGCCTTTAATTTAGTATCGTCCTTAGATAATTTATTTTGATCTCACAATTTGATTTTGAGCAGGCATTGTCGGAAATGATGGTTTCTGGCAAGAACAATGGGGTAAAATGGGGGAACCTGATTGGTTACATGATACTGCCTTTCCATATAGCCATGCACGATGATCCTCTTGAATACATCCGTCAAGGGAAAAGGACAGCTGAAAGGAGGAAGGCTTCATTAGAAGCAGTTTTCACGTACTGGAGCGGGAACCTAATAGTTAAACTTTTTGGCATGAAGGTATGATCTCTACTCAACATGTTTGCTTTGATTGTTGGTTTTGTTTTACCTGTAGACTTGTGAGGTTTTGGCAGTTCGGTGCAATTCATTTCAAGTTGAAACCAATCATTTGGACAGTCTAAAGAAACAAACTAAAATTCGCAATTGTATATATTCTCTCTAAAAGGACAAAGCACAACTTGCAGCCTTGTCATGAACTACTCTAAATTTGCAGGATCACATAACAAGAGTCTGACCGCTGTAATCTTTTTCACCCTTACAAGTTACAATAAGTTTTTTTTTTATACTTTGTTGTAACCAGAGGTCACATGACAAGAGTCTGATCTTTTGCAAATGAACACCTTGGACCAGATTGAGCTATCTTCTGTCTACTCTGGAATGCTTGACTCTAACTGTGAAACTTGTATAGGCTGCAGCAGCTCTCTGCTATGGTATGTTCACAAATACGACCATGTCATTTTCAAGCATGGTCGGACCTGCTGAGAAGGTGGAGTTCTATGGCCATCCAATCGTCTATATCGCTCCCTCTGTCTACGGGCATCCACATGTAAGCGCTCGCTAGTCATTAACTCACTAATACTATTGATAACTCAAATAGCTTCCGGATTCTCAATTTTCAATTCTCTCATCTTAACCTGTGTAGGCTGTGACTGTACATTACCAAAGCTATGCGAACTCCATCAAGCTTGTCCTCGCAGTGGATGATGCTCAGTTTCCAGACTCTCATCAGCTTTTGGACGACTTTGCCGAGTCCCTCAGGCTCATCCGTCAGGCAGCTTCAAAAAGATGATAGAAAGAAACAAGACCAACATTCTTTTTTCAGTAGAATGTAGGTTGTTGGTGAGAACACTCACAGAAATGCTGGACAACTTATCAGGAACTTGATGGCCTGGTTACCTGATTGGGGACTCCATAAACTTTTAAGAAATCACCAGAGAGATCATGCAAATTGTAAAGTGTAAAGACTACTATTCGCATCGATGTTGTTCAGCCAATTATGGCAGAATCACAAAACGGATATTATTTATACGAAAGAATCCAACATTCTTTTAGACAAAAGGTCACCTCTGCTTTTATATTTCAAAAAGCAAAACCATCGAGTTCAGAACATGTTTGGCACTCTCGCCACAGATGCAAAGTTTTAGATAAGCCTAGCTAATGCTCATTACAATTATCCAGCACATGAAAGCTATCACTCCTGGCAGCGATGCAGACTGAAGATTGAGCACCCACACGATGGAAGTGGAAGCCACTGTCATGACGAAATCTGCATTTCTCCACTCGATCCGCGCGCCGGACGTCTTGCCATCACCTCTAACTTGCTGATACATCCTTCCAGCAGCACTGCAGCTTCCTGTTTGTACAATGGCAGCCACCTCCTGAGAATTGTTGAGATCCGGCTTAGCATCATCTCCACGCCCAGCCAAACCACACCTTTGAAAACAGATTTCATTTTGCAGTTTCCACAGGGAGAAAAAAAAATCCAACATCGACTATATATAAGTAGTTGATCCATTATAATCCAAAACAATTGCACATATACATAAACATGTTAGCCATGAAAATTGGAGCCTGCACGTGGTATACAATAATAGATAGCAAATACTGAGTGCATTAAAATAACCATTATGCCCCTTGTTTAAAATAGAATATGTAATCTGTGATTAATTAATTCTTGCTGTACTATATGCCAGCTATGCATAGAAAATATCTTTGAAATATAATAACACTGCCGATGCAAAAATTAGAATACGATAGGATATTTATATGCAACTAATATTATAAGATATGGATACTAGCTGTATACTTGCATATATCAGTACTGTTTAAGCAGAAACTAAAATAAATACAATTGGCTGTTGAGCATTTGTACAGTCACAAGTTTTTTGGATTTCTTTTAAAATTCGTTTCAGAAAACTATTTTTGTATTATCACTGTACACAGCCTTGTCCAAAGTCTTAACGCGACTTTGATTAACAGCCTAAAACCGTGGCTTCTAGGTGTTGCCACCACTGAGTTCATCAAAACAAGCATTTGCAGTTTCAGACTTCGTTCCCCAATGGGCATTCAAATTTCCATGGCTTAAGCCAGTGATAAAACCTTGGCTATCACAACATCACTGGAAAGGATAAACACAGACGTCTCCTATCCTTCTTCTACACCAAGGATAGGAGCAGACGAGTAGCTAGTCTGTGCTAGGTTTCTCTGGTTTCTTAACCAGGATAAACAATGCTACACGGTTGCTGCGGAATTCAGGGTGCCATTGGTCCTGCTCGATGCAGGCAATTAGGAAGTCCTCCATTGCTGCCTCCAAGAAGCACTCCAGCACAGCATCTATACAAACATATGCAGAACATTTATATATGACGTCTGAGTCAGTCAGTCGATTCCATTCCAAAAGCAAGCAGAGAACGAGAAAGAGAATACTTAATTACCGTTGCGAAGCTCTCCAGCTAGAAGTATCGTGGTGTGTTTTCCTGAGAGCTGGTTCAGAGTGACCAGGAGATCGTCTACAGCTTCCTCGTTGTATATGACATCAGAGCCGAGCACTGAAAGAATTGAACAATCATCATTGATCACATCAATCGTAGTCTATGAAGATGAATCAGAAGCAGACAGTACTTGAATGTCAATGCAAGAAACAGTGGAAAAAAAAGCAGAGGCGAGCAGACCGAAATCGGGCAGTGGCTCCTTGAGCAATTCATGGTGAGGATCGTCGCCCCACACAAGCTCCGTGACCCGAGCGGAGCCCGGGACGTGGGGGTCGTCGGCATTGAGGGCGACGTTCTTCCTGAGCAGCTTGAGCCGGTCGGGGAGGTCGGTGAGGACCACATGGGCGCCCAGCAGGGCTGCGGCGCACCCCACAAGGCCGCACCCGGACCCGAGGTCCACCGCGCGCGCGCCGCGGAGGAGCAGCCGCTGGGAGTCGACGGCGTGCTCGAGGAACTTGGCGAGCACGACGCCGCTGTCCCAGACGACCGCCCCCGTGACACCCGGGGTGGCCATGGAGGAGGGGGACTGCAGCAGGGACAAGCGACGCCCGCAGGCGTCGAGCTCGAAGGCGTGCGCCGCCTGGCGGACCAGCGCGTTGTTGCGGTGCGCCTCGGGCTGCCCCAGGCCCCACAGCAGCATCGTCTCCCCCGCCGCGCTCTCCACCGGCCGCACCGCCCCGCCGTACGCGCCCATCCCGCTGCCCATCATCCTTCACTCGGCGGCGGCGGCGGCGGCGCTCTCTGCCCTCTGTGTCTGGAGAAACGTGAGTGTTGGGCCGATGTGGGCCGGCCGTGAGTTTGTCCAAGGCCCAGCGGCAATGGCTCCTCCTCCTTCCTCCATACGGTTCAAGCTGTCCCCACCAGCGGCTCTCTGTGCGAACGCGATGCCATCCCGCTCCCGCTCCCCCGCCCCACCTCGATTGGGGACGCAATTCAAAAGGCCGCTCCTCATCGTTAGCAACGGCTAATTTGATAAGACCCACGCAAAACAAACGAACCCTCTTTCTCCTCCTCAGCGGCCTCGCCTTGTCGTCGTAGTCCCTTGCACAGCCACACCCGACAAAGGAGCAACAACGAAGGGGAAGCGCTGTTGCTGTCGGAGGCAAAAGGACGATGGAAGAAGAAGCCGCCGCCGCCGCCGCCGCCGCTGCCGCGTGCCTCCCTTCTCACTCTCCGAGGGTCAGGGCCGCTCCGGTCAGAGTGGTTGCGAGGATTTGCCCCGGCGGAGACCCCGCTGGCTCCTTCCAGGTCGCCGCCCGCGTCCCCGATCCGGCCAATTCCTCCTCCGCTTCAGTCTCCTTCGTCCCCATCATCAAGGAGGCCGCTCCTTCGGGGTACGTTTGGTTGCTTTTCCTCCACCTTGCTCCTTGCCGATTGTATTTAAGATCCGGCCGATCTCATCAACTGAGCTGGCTCATTTTGGCCTTGGGTTGCAGAAGCATGACTTCCAGCAAGCATCGCGAGTACAAACTTGATTGGTGCTATCTCAACGACGATTCGGACACAGACATCTTCCAGAACGAGGTTAAACACCTCGTGGATAACATCTTCTGCGGTGAAGGCCGCAGCCACGCATGTGTAGTCACTTGCGGGTCCACCGCCAAAACCAACCTCGTTATGGTATGTTTCTTACATTTCAGATCATATGTCTACTCTGAAATTTATAAGAACTGCATATTGTATCAGTCATTCTGCATTTAACCAAGTTCACTCATGATTGAAATTCGGATGCAGGGGTCCAAGGATCATTCTGGATTGCTCATCATGGCTATGGAGCGAATCCTTTACTGCGCCAAACCCATCAGGGTAACAATCAGTGTTTCCTCTTATCAGGTGCTTCAAGACAGCCATATCTTTGATCTTTTGGAGCCCAAGGACAGCGAGGTCCTTGTGCGAGAGGACGCCGATGGAAGAACTCACCTTAAAGGCCTCTCCAAAGTACTATTTGCTTACATTTTTTTTCTAAATTCATGTTAATGTCTTCCTATTTTCTCAACCACCTGTTTCTCTAAAATTAATCATTTAATGCAGGTTAGAATCAATTCCATTCAAGAGTTTCAGAATTTGTGTTGTGGGAGTGACAAGCTCCAAAATCCTACCAAAGCTTCCAACCAAGTTAGAGGACACCGTGGTTTTATTATTTTCATTTCTAGATTTGGTCAGAATGGCAAAGAATGCTCTGTAGCAAAGATGCATTTTCTTGAGTTGACAGGTATGTATTTTTCATGTGTGAACTACAATTTCATATATTATCTTGTATGACTAATTTAGTATTTGTTCCTTGATTTTCATTAGACTATATCAACAACAAGCAAAGGAGCCATGATGGAGGATTTGCTCAACCAAATTCTAAGAAGTCCTTGTATGCCGTGATGGATGTTGTGCAAGCTCTAAACAGCCACCAGAGCTTCATACCCTATAGGAAGAGCAAAGTAACTCATATTTTACAAGATTCTTTATGTAAGACAAGTGGTGCTTTGTTAATAGCATGTTTGGTAAGGATACTTCGCATCAACATTTTGTATGATGTATTTCTCATAGTAGATTTTTAAGATAAATGTTAGAGAAAATAAATGACCTTTTGTACCATATATTAAATGGTTGCATTGTCTTACTTTTATTGTTAATTTTCTGTTAGTTTTGAAAAAAAGTTCTATAAGGCGGAAGATGGTTCAATAATATTGCTCAACAACATGTTTCTTAAAATAAAATATATGAGTACATGTTCTAATGCCTTCGGACAAAACTCAAAAGATAGTGTGTATCCACAGAAGTTTTTAAAAAAGAATGTAGCTAATTAAATTTTTTGTTAAAACTATTCTCTGTTTCCTTATGTTGCTATTGTTTGACAGAATATGTATTTCTAAATTTACCTAGGACTATTTGTTATAACCTTTTGTATGTTAACCTTTTGTATGTTACCCTTGTGTTAACCTTCTGTATATTTGTTGGAATCGATACATTGCTACTATTAACATGCCAACCTAATACTATGCATTCTTATTGTAGGATGAAGTCTCCAGCCAAGATGCAGTCTCTACTCTAAGCTTGGCTTCGCGCTCAAGACAAGTGGTTAATGAACCGTGCAACAACTTATCCTTAAGCACAAAAGGTTGTTCAAAGTCAAATGTAAACTTTTCAGTAAACACTAAGAATTTGTCAAAGTCATTCCTGCCTTCTATCCAACAACGAAGTTCTGTACCGGAGAAGTCCGACAAAACTCAATTTAATAGCAGTGTAGTAAAAGCAACTCGAGCTCTCAATGCCAATAAGAGGTTGCAATCTTATTTTGGATTTACTATATTTGATACTAACATTTTGTCAACATTTGAAACTAATTGTGTTTTTGGTGTTATTTAGATCTGAAACAAGTACACATTCAGCGAAAAAAGGTGTAAACTTAGTCTCTACTTCAATTAATTTGAAGCAATCCGGTGCTAAGTCTATCCTCAGGGGAAGGTAACACTCTTTTAATTAAGTCATGATTATCTCAATCCTTTCCACAATACCACTAAAATTGATTTTTTGTTGTTTAGGAATTTGTTTTTTCCGATTGCTAATTCATCAAAGGTACATAACTAAACTAGTTTTCTTTAGTTCGCATAGTATGTAGGCGAAATGAGTACTAAAGTTGCCATTCTTTATGTTACTAACTAATTCAAGTTGTAATTTATGCATTATGCAGGAAGATAAGAAAAATTTGGTCACAACTGCGATAGTGAGACCTAAGGTTTGTATACTTAGCACGTTATATGTACACTTTCCATTGATCATTAGTGAACATATTTTTATTAGAATTTTCTGTGCCGTTTCATAGGAGGTAGAGACATCAATTTGCATGGAAATTCAAGCCCTCCCACCAATTGAGGTACTTTAACTTACTGTAAGAGGTGTGTTGGCGGAGGGGGTGATGGCTATGGAGCAGGGGGATGCGCTAGGGTTTAGACTATCCGCACTCACGTTCCTCTATTTTCATCCTCTATACTGCCTGGTCATCAAGATTCTCTCCTCTATATTCATTTCTCCCGCATCCATTCATCCTCTATATCATCCTCTATCCACTGTGGGCCCACTTGTCACTTTATCTAAATATATTCATGAGACATCTAGTTTTAAAGATTTAATTGCAACGGATTCAATGGTGCAATCGGAATTTAATTTGGGTTTTCGGTTTGTGAGATATAACATTTTTTTTGTTGCAAAATAGGGTGGGGCCCACCATGGCAGCCTTGCGCAGGCCGCACTTCTTCCCTCCGCGCGCTGCGCGCGCGTGTCCCGCGGGCCCGCACCATTTCCTCTAAAGGCCGCTCGCTCCGTGATGTTTAGCGTGCGCGCGCGGATACCGGAGCTGGTACCGTTCCCCGCTGCGGACGTTTTCTTCGGCTTTGGTCTACGCTACTTGTTTACAGCACCGGATACAGTATGCCAGTGCAGCTGGTCTTAGGGCGTGGGAAAGAGGGGAGACACAGTAGAGGGAGAGAGGAGACTGAGGCTGAGAGCAGGGGAAGAGGATAAAGAGTCGAGGCTCTACTTTCTGCTTAGATTGAAATAGTTACAACGCCCCTATATTTATAGTGGCCTATCGTTAGGCGTATGACATTTACATTTATTGCCATTGCAAGTATATGCTAGTCTTAAAACTGATTATTGATTGGAGCAATTTGCAGGAGAAATGCGGTGACACAAAAAACAGTGCAATATCATCTGAAATGCAAGAAGTAGTGTCTTGCAGCATGAAAGAACTAGTATCAAGTGATGTGAAAGAAGAGGTATACAACCCTTGAAAATAGGCAAATAGATGATATTTTGGTATTTACAATCCCAATCTGAATATCATAAATATGTATACCTTTTGTTCCTCTATTCAGGACCATTCCTCTTCAGCAGATAGCTTGTATGCTGACTTAAGCATGACATGCTCATCTAATGCAGCAGGTATAACATCTTTTAACTCAATCTATTTCTAAAGGTTAATTATGAAATGGTATTCTCAATTGCCTTCACTTTCCAGATATATCTACTGAGAAAAATCCAGCCATCGTTATCCATTCCTCTCCAAAGATAAGTGACCAACTGAGAGAGATATCAAACACATTGAAGCTTCTCAGTACTATGCCATCAAGCATAGTAAAAGAAAAAACAGATATAATTCGTGACAAACCCTTTGACATAGTTGAAGCAGAACCTAAAACTCCTGAGATCCACTTAAAAGTTGGGCACGTTGAAGATCCACAAGAGTCACTCAAGGCTCGCAGCACAGGGTTTAAGGTTAACTATTTTGAACTCATTACACACAATCAGTATTGTACCATTAGCTTTGGCGATAACTCATTTATTCTTTTTTTTCCTTCACAAAAGCAAAAATCCCTGGCTAAAGAGTGTTTGTCGTTTATAAACAGCGCTAGTAAGTAAGTATTGTCAATAACATACTATTTATTGTTGAGTTGATTTTATTTATGTTTTCTAATGCATGTTTTCATATCTTGCAGGGAGCAGTTAAGAAGTTTAAAGGTGCTCGGAATCTTAAAAAATTGTGCCCTCCCTCCGAACGCAAATGATTACTTATGTCTTGCTAACAACACGTTGTCGATGTTGTAGGGTATTGGAGAGAAAAGGGCAAATTTTATACTTGAGCTTCGAGAAGAGTCACCAGAGCCACTGAAAGAGGTAAACCTTCTACATCGAATGCTGAAGAAGTTAAAATTAAATAATATGTGGAGAATATCACCTAAACTGATTTCCCCCTTCCAGATTGATGATCTTAGAAGCATCGTCGGGATGAGCAAAAGAGAGGTAACTCTACTATATCTATGTGTTTTGTTTCGTCATTTTAATAAATACAATCAAATTATTCAAATGCAAAAAAAAAGAAGCTACACCATCACCGGAGAATGGAGTGCATATCTATCAATTAGTCAAATGCACATCTTAGGTGATTTTAGCACGCATGGTAGAAAGGTTACTCACAGTTGCTACCTTCTATTTTTCTGTTTCGTTCAGATCAATAAGATGGTGTCAGGGATGGTTTTGGACTTCGAGATGGACTAGGAAGGGTTATGTTGTTTTCTTTCCACCTAGGAAAGAACTAAGAAGGCCACAGTTCGAAATAGTCCCTTGTTGGTAGCGGATTGCTGCAGAATGCAGATGCTCCAATAATCGGATGTTTTGTTGAAAGAAAAATAAAAATCAGGGATGTATTTGTGTCTTACATATGTCTTGCGGAGGTATAAGTTTTTAAAATGGCGTGTAAATTCAAACATGATTTGGAAAGGCTTTCATGTTTGTTGTATCCGAAGCTATCAATTATCCTGTCATAGTGTCACTGGCTAAGTTAAGTACATAGTGGGCTAAAGACGCCTAGTGCAGCGTAATGCTGATGACAGAACTGTGAGAACAAATTCAGTTTCGCAGTTACCTACTGAAGGAACTATACATCTGTTTGTTGGACTCTGAAGAGAGTGCTGTGTGGCAGCCAACTGTGGCCAGCAGCACAGTGCCTGCTCACAACAATGTCTACTGTTCCGGTGGTCTCCGCTACCCAGACATTGCTGATTCTGTCGATCAACAGCGAGGCGAGATTCAGAATCAGAACCCTGTCTCGGCAAGGATCTCAGGTAGCTGGTCAAGTTCACACCATCAGTTTCCCCTTTCCCGTCCGCTCCAAGAAAGTTGTCCCGTACATCATTCTGTACTTTTGTTACATCCCCAATTGTTTCACAGCTGAAGCAACCAATATATTTTATCACCTGAACTTTCACTACTACACACTTGTAATTCCCACACTCTTCTGAGGATTTCTAGCAGTACACGAGTGCGTGCACGAGTGCTCTTTCCCCCCCTTTCCTTTCGCCGCTTTTGCACTCCACCGGACCAGAAGAGCACCACCACCACTTGGATCGCTTCCAGATCTGGAGCCGGCATGACAATGTGACACAGACACGGCCGAGAGGGACACCCAACCCAGCGGCGGCAGCGGCTGCGGCACCAACCATTGCTTCACTGACACCAATCATAAGCTGGCTGGGCTCCCAGCTGCAGTGACACACCACCTCCACCCACCCTATGTGAGCCTGAGCTGAGATCCCCCCATATCCCCAACCCAGCTCAAAAAAGAAGAAGGCGAGGATAAAAAAAAAACTTTCGCACCACCAACTGACCGCAACTTCCCAACTATCTCAGTCCCGCTCGCTAAACTCGCAAGCAACCCGCGGCTGGGCTCTGCAGTCTGCACCAGCTGTCTCGCGTTGCCGCCGCTGCTGCAGGGCATCGTTCGGCGAGCTAGGAGGAATATGGGTGGCATGGCGGCGTCGGCGGCGGCGACGGCGCTGCTCGTCGTCCTTGGCGTGGCGTCGGTGGCGACGGCGCAGATGGAGACCTGCAACGGCGACCTCCCGCCCGTGCTCGCCGCCAACTACTCCGGGCTGGCCTGCCAGCCGGTCTGGAACAACTTCGTGCTCCGGGTACGTACGTGCGTGCGTGCGTGCGCGGTCACCATGCTGTCTGTTTTCTCTTGCCGCCGCTTCGTTCTGCGCATGCTTGTTGCCGGAGTAGTCAGGTGGGTAATTGAGCTGTTCAGTGCAGTGTCAGTTGTTGTTTAGGAGGCTTGGTTCTGGGCTTGAGATCTCTCAAGAACAGGGGGTGGTGGGTGGATCTTGTTGCCTGCAGGCCGCAGCTGCAGGCGAGAAAGATTGCCACAGTGAAATTCAGAGGCTCTGTTCACGCTCTGTTGTTTGTTGCTTACTGAACTTTCAGTTTCAGCAGATCAAAGGCTTCCAGGGAGGGCAGTAGGAAACTGATCGATAGCTGATTATGGATTTCTAGCTAATAACGATACAATTGTCGCAATCCGCAGTTTTTCATGCATAATTCTTAGGACTAGAGTTCGTTTTGGTAGTAGCAGCAGTAGCTGAGCCAATAGAGCTGAAAGCGTACAGTTCAGATAAAGGGGACCGACAGGCAACATGCAATGCATTATTGATCTACCACCTATACTTATTCGAGAAAAAGAGAGTAATGCAATAGTAAATTCCTCGATTGTAGCATTATATTTCTGCTCCGGGTCTTTAGCCAGTACGGAGTACAGCTGCATGCACCATTCATTTCTGAATTCTGAATTCTGAAGTTTGAACTCCTCTCGGATGCATGGCATTGCAGTACCATCAGGACAAGAACAACGTGCTTCGGATCGTGCTGTCGACGATGTACAGCACGGGGTGGGTGGGCATGGGGTTCTCCCGGGACGGCCTGATGATCGGGTCGAGCGCCATGGTGGGGTGGATGGGCAAGAAGGGGCTCCCCCACATCCGGCAGTTCGCGCTGCGCGGCAAGAGCAGCTCCAAGGTGGTCGTGGACCGGGGCTTCCTCGTCTCCAACGACCACGACCACACAGTCGTGGTGCAGCAGGCCAAGATCTACGTCGCCTTCCAGCTCAGGTTCTCCTACCGCCTCACCCACCAGCACATCGTCATGGCCTTCGGCAACACCATCCCCGTCAAGAACAAGCTCACCAGGCACCAGGACAAGACCTCCTTCACCTTCGATTTCACCACCGGTACGTACGATGCTGCTGGCTGGTGCTGCCGACAAGTCCACTTCAACTGCAAGCAGTAGTGTGTGTCGGTTGGCCAACCCCCCCCCCCCCCCCCCCCCCCCCCACACCAAAAAAAAGTTTTTTTTTTTTTGTTTCTTCAAGCTTCAGCCGTCAGCTGATGACACTTTTTGGTTGCCAAATCGACATCTGCTGACATCGAAAAGCTAGCACTCGAGCCACCTGCTCGTTGCATTGCATGGCTCTTCATCGTCTACATGATCTGCAGGGAGAGCTTCGGTGGACGGGTCGTTCCCCTACGGGCTGCGGCGCGCGCACGGCGCGCTGAACGTGTTCGCGTGGGGGGTGCTGATGCCCATCGGCGCCATCCTGGCGCGCTACTTCCGGCGGATGGACCCGCTGTGGTTCTACCTCCACGTCGGGGTCCAGTTCGTGGGCTTCATCATCGGGCTCGCCGGCGTCGTGGCCGGGGTGGCGCTGTACAACAAGATCCAGGCCGACATCCCCGCGCACAGGGGGCTCGGCATCTTCGTCCTCTTCCTCGGCATCCTGCAGATCCTGGCCTTCTTCCTGCGGCCCAACGCCGACTCCAAGTACCGCAAGTACTGGAACTGGTACCACCACTGGGCGGGCAGGCTGGCGCTCTTCTTCGCCGCCGTCAACATCGTGCTCGGCATCCACGTCGGCGGCGCCGACAACTCGTGGAAGATCGGCTACGGATTCAACCTGGCCGTCATCCTCGTCGCCGTCGTCGCGCTCGAGTTCATGCTGTGGACGAGGTGGTCCAAGAACAGCACCTCCACCCCGACCTACTAGAAACCTGCTGCATCTGCCTGCATATGGTCGCCGTCGGTGTCGTGGCGGCGGCGACGCGATCGAGCCCGCGAGGGGCAGCCCCTATTTTTTTTTCTGGTTCTTTTTCCAGGGTCGGATGATGATGTGTTGCCCTGACCCTGTTTTCTTATTGGTTATTTTATTTTATTCTTCGGAACTGTAATCGTGTACTGGCGGCAATGCTCATAGTTCTGCACGCCTGGTGCTATAGTAGTGGTCCTCTATGATTCTTTATTTCTCGACGAGGCATAGTAAGCCGTGTATGATAATTTGAATTTGAACGAGAATAGTGTGCCAGTAGGTGTACTTCGTCCGTATCGCTTTTAGATGTCGTTTGAGACAGTGATACAGTCTTAAAATTTTAACTTTGACTACATATTTCTTTAAAAATATTTGTTGTAACCCATCTTCAATAAACCACATTACGTATGTGTGTATACTAATTTATTAGTTTGAGTATGTTTATATACTTATTTTAAGATATTCCAAATCTTACTCACGCGAAATTTTTCAAAAGAGCATAGTTTTTATTATATTACTAAAACGCTACTACAGTAATATATAAAATAAGTATGACAATATACTCTGTGTATACTTGCATACTTGACATATGGTACTATAGAATATCTAGTATGATTATATACTTTGTCTACAAACACTTCGTCGGGTCATAAATTCTATAAATCAAGATATATACACATGAGAGTAACTACGCCCTGGGAGTATATATGTATATATACATATATACGGTAGTGCTATTCTACACTCTAGGTGTAGAATAATATTCTACACCACAAGACAAATTTGACAAGAAAAAAATACCGAGTAGTACTGGACAACGTTCAGTATCAGTCAGTATTACACCCAGCACAAAAAAATACTGAATAATACTGACCCGCGAGTACTGATCAATACTGAATTCTGTTCAGTATAACACTTTGGTGTAGAATACTATTCTACACCTAGGGTGTAGAATAGCACTTATATATATATATATACTTTTATGAAAGTAGTTTTCAAGACAAATTTATTTATATAATTTTTACGTTTCTAAACTTAATAATTTAAAAGTTATTTATGATTTATATTCTCAATGTTTGACTCAAATTTTATTCATAACGACATTTATTTGTGATACAGAGAGAGTACGTGTTATGGCCTGGTTTGGGAGCGCTCGGTCGAGGAGATTAACTCCTTAGTTGTCAAACGCAAAAAAAAAAACAATTCAGCTTCTTCAGTCAATCCAAATGAATCAGTTCTCTATTTTGTATACGAGCTAGGGCTGAAAAAACCTGATTCCACGTATTCTCTCACTCCCAATTATATTTTGGTGGGATCAGGCGATCCTCACCCTACTCTCAAAAAAAAATCAAATGGAATCGTTTCATCGGAGAAGAGTTGAAGAATCAGGGAGCGAAGCTCTCCTAAAGAGGCCTTGTAGGCTATAGTTCCACCAGTTTGCTTAGCTAGGCTCGATTTAGTGACCTCTTATTGTTGACTGCGGCTTTGGAGAGTGGATCTCTACGTACATGTGGCCATAAGACTTGTCTCAACTATCCATTTTGCTTTGTGGTTTCTGCTGGCAGAGTGAGGGAGCAATTAGCAGGTGAGATAGCCGGTATGGCCACACCCACACGGCTTGCCTTTTCAGCGGCTTTGGCACCTCTGTGCACCATAGCACAAGAAGTTACTATTTGTCTCTTCTTTTTAAATTACTTCTAGTTAATTAAACTAATTTTTTAAACTTCACGCGTGTTGGGTCAACCCTACAGTGATCGAGCCGGTACGACACGTCATGACTCCCGAGTCGTACCTAATAGGGCCACGGGTTTGACCTTCGACCTAGGCACGGTCTGCTGGGCTCATTTTTAGGTCGGGCTAGCCCAATAAGCACAGCCTACCAATGTGGGTATCGATGACGGTGTTGATGTTGTGTGTGATGTCTCTAGCCCCCGAGCCCTTGACACTGACTCCCTAAGCCCTCAACGACATTGAGCAGACCAACCCTCCTCTTCCTCGATCTGTACCCTGTTTGCTCTAACTTATCAGCCCGACGTATAAGTCATATAGTATAATATTTTTTCTCACAACAAAATAGCATCATCCAGCTTATCACTCGTAAAAACCATCAGCTGAACAGACTCTTGGCTCCCTAAGCCCCTGACAGCAACATGCGGGCTGACTTCAACTCTCAAGCCATCGGCAGCAACGAAAGGACCGACCCTTGACCACAATTTTCTAAGCTTTTACTATAAATAACAAGACCATGTTGCATGGCGAGGTACGACATTATGGCTACTATATGCCTCAGAGGCTAAGAGGTTGGAAAGATTGGGAGCTAGGGTAACAGAATGAACCGACATTATGTCTGGACAAAATATTTAGGCTATATGGCCGAATCAAGTAGAACGATTGGTTTTCTGTGTGGGCATTTATTACCTACTGGAAGACAATAGTATGAGCATTATACACTCGCACAATAATATGCGCATTATTACCTAATAGACAGATGTTTTTTGCACAATAATTTATCCATGATTAAAAAAAATCATTTATACTACCTACATTTAATCAGATAAAATATGGCGGCTACTCATATTGCGAACAGCTATTGTCATCTCTAGTCACTATCTCACTTTATCACATCAGCCTCTAGCTGCAACCACCTTCACTACTTGGTCCTAGTGGCTTTCTATGTTTCCAGCAGGGGGTGATCGAGCGGCCACACACAGCCCTCATACAACACGTTGTCGGTCTAACGCCATCAAGATGACGAGTACTAACTATAGTTATTAGAATTGAACTGGACCAGACATCAAAGTCATTGAGACCTCAGATCACTGGTTGCATGCATGGGCGGATCTACACAGGGGGTTGGGTGGGCTCCAGCCCCTACAGCTGGTACATCAATGTAAAATTAGAGATAATTGAGGAGAAATTGGTGAAGAAAAGAAGGAAAAATAAAGAAATAAAGGAAAAAGAAAAAATCAGTCCCCTTTGATCGTGTTCTGCATCCACCACTGGTTGCATGACATGTTGAACCGCCCGGTTCAAACCTTTAAATATAATGATAAATGTGTAAGTCAAGTATAAACAGATTTAGCGAAAGGGCCTGTGGTCCGGTGGTAGGGCAGTCCAGTGGGACGCTACCCACCAGGGGTTCAAACCCTGGTGTCGCATCTTTTCTCTGGATTTTTTTCCAGATTTTGCAGGTACACGCATGCGTGCGCGTTCGGTGGTACTGCGCGTTTCCCGCGCACTGGAGACGGCGAGCTTCCCAATCTCTCTTTGCGTGTGTACGGACGCGCACGCGTGTGTGCGTGGTGGTGTGAGTGTGGTGTGTGGGTTGTGTGCGTCCAAGTTGTACCTGATAAAAAAAAAGTATAAACAGATTTCATTAGTTCAGTGGTGGTAACTAACTGGCGCAGATGAGTGGGTTAGAAGACCTACATTATCACCTCCTGTTGCCCCTTTTTTTTCATTTTCTTATTTTCCCTTCCGGCGCGTGACCCTTTTTTTGTGTGCTTATTTTCCGGCCTGTCAGCGACTGGCAGGAGGCGGTTCTTGCCGGTTTTCGAAAAACGGCTGTTCCACCTCCACCGGGCCAGTTAACTCGGTTATCGAAGGAAACGGCGGTTTTCGGCTGGTTTGTTCCACGCAGACGCAGGCCCTGTCGTGGACCTACGCCGCTATACTCCCGTCCCGTTGCTGTCGACGCGGGGGCTTCTGTCACCGGGAGCTGCCGAGCCCGGCGTCACGTCAGGCGGGCGTGTTTGGAGAGTTTCCGTGGACCGCGACCCCCGCCTCGATCAAGGCGTCCGCGCCAGCCGCGCGCGCCCGGCGGCAGTAACACGATGGATAGATGCCGATGCCGTATCCGGAAGACGTGCTACGGAAAACGGCCGCAGGTGTGGTGTGGTGACTACTTTTTAGCCACGGCACCGGCACACGGATGACGACCGGCGGCACGACACCAACAACGCCAACCAAGTCTTGCACTTGCACGCGGCCACGCGCCATATTTGCACGTCTCAGTCTCAGTCGGCGTGAACTTGGCCCAACTCCTCGTGGGGAAATGGGAAAAACGAGAGTGACCTCGTAGGTGACGCAGGCGTCGATCGGCAGGTGTCGTCGTTGGAATCCATGTGCCAAGAGCACCCGCAATGGTTAGAGCTAGCTGCTAGCTCTAAACTAACTTCTCCAACAATACTGACTTTTAGTACGTAACTTTTAACATGGATGACCTCACGTAACAATCTCACATGATCTTGAGTTGCGTGTAAGAGTTTAGCTTTTAATTAAGAGCTAGTTTTTCTCTCTCATCTATTAAAATATAAGAAAAATGCTTAGAGCTAGCTTAAAAGCAAATTGTTGGAGGTACCCTACACAATCATCTGGTGGCAGTAAGCAGATATGTGTTTCCGAAGGTCAGACGCTTCTACAGATGCATGCCAACAAAGAGGACGAAAGTGAGTTATAGCTATGAGTATGATGTCTAGAGATGGCCGCCTTGTGGAATCATATTAGAGATTAGTACAGTTAAGTTGTTCCTAATTAAGGGGTGTTGAGTTACCACCCAAAAAAAAAATGATCTATCACATTGAATATTTAAATACATACATAGAGTATTAAATATAGACTAAAAAACCAATTACACAGATTGTGATAATTTTATGAGACAATTTTTTAAGTCTAATTAGTCTATGATTTGATAATGTTGTGCTACAATAAACATATGCTAATGATGAATTAATTAGTCTTAATAAATTCGTCTCACGGTTTTCTGACGAAATTTATAATGTATCTTTTATTAGTATCTGACATGCATGTCACGTGGCATCCGATGTGATACTCCTAAACTTTTCATCTACTTCCAACTAAACACAGGCTCTAACACAATGTGCCAAAATAAAAGTAGCAATTTAATTGGACGAATGGACATTCATTGATTCGTATATGCTATACTATAGGAATACCACCGGCTATTGCATGTCACTGTAGAGCTACACTAAGCAGCACGGATACGGATACACATATCAATATCGAAAGAATATGGATACGCCGAAAAGATAATTTTCCAGATACGTTTTTGTATTTTTAATAAATATAAATAATAATGCAAAATAAAATAGGCAACACTAATCAAGAAGCGAAAGTGGGCAACAAACGAAATCAAGCAACAAGAACTGCATGCGGTTGAGTAGATCAAGAATGGGGAATAATGTCGGAATGGGGTGTACATGCAGAAGGAGACTAGACAACTTGCTTTGCTGCTGAATCGTACTGCCCCCCTGCATCCCCTAGATCATGGGAGTGGGCCATGGCCGTGGCGGACTGGTGGCCTGGTGAGTGCTCCCCTGCGCGACGGCCCAGACGGGGTGGAGGCTTGGCGACGACGGTCGGCGAGCCGAGCGGTGGCGCATCCACTGCGCACGAGGCAGCGTATGTGTACGCAGGAGGCTATGCGCATGCGAAGGCTCGTCATTGCCAACGTTCGGTAAGCGGCGGCGGAGGCTCATCGCCGGCGACCAGCGAGAGCGAACAATTACGAGGTGTCCGCATGCGCGTGCGTGTTCGCTGGAGATAAGGTAGTTTTAGTTGGGCTGGGCCGTATCCATCCAATATAATCGGCCGTGTATCCGTATTGGGTACGTATCTCATACGCGATACACTCCCTCACTGATATATCTCTATAACAAAGGATATGGGCGGATCTATATAGTCTCTAGCTCCGCCCCTGACAAAGGAGCTACACGGCAATGCTCACTGACGTACGCCGCTACCTACTTCTCACGCAGGTCAAGTAAACCTTTGAACACGTATCCCACTTATACACAATGACACCGACACGTAAGACTAGATCGGACTTTAGACCTATGCTTTGATGCGGGACAAAGATTTTTTTTACAACACCCAAAACTGCGTGTGTGACTAGTCGAATTCCAATCTGAAGATTTTCACCACCCAGGAGCTACCAACTGAGCTATAAACTCATCTGCGGTTGTTTATAATACAATATAACAAAACAAACACAACAATCTCAAGCATACATAATACACTAGGGTACCACCTCGTTCTATAGAGCTACACAACAATTTGCCTTATGTGTACTAAAAAGATCAAATAATGATGTTTCTGCTGATTTAAACTAATACATATCCCATGATTCTAAGAAACTACTCCCTCCATCCCAATTTATAAGTCATTCCAAGATTCTTGGAGAGTCAAAGTTTTTCAACTTTGACCAAAATTATAGAAAGAAATATAAAAATTTGTGACATCAAATGTGTATGTTATGAAAATATAACTAACAAAGAATCTAATGGTACTTAGTTGGTATCATAGATGTTATTATCTTATTATATAATTTTGGTCAAAGTTGAAAAACTTTGACTCTCCAAGATTCTTGGAATGACTTATAATTTGGGATGGAGGGAGTAAAAGATATATAAGTTATATCTGAAATGCCAATAGAAGGGAAGTAAAGGAAGTCGTCATCTCTAATCTTAAGGTTGAATGTAATAACTGATGATATTATAAAGTCGCCTTTGGGGGCATTAGAGATTAATTCAGTTGTTGCTATAGGCCCTGTTTGTTTTCGCTTATAATCGAAATCGAGATGAAAATAATCGAGAATCTCACCCAAACATCTTCGATTATTTTTGATTGTTTGAGAATCAAGGGATCGAAACAATCGGAGATTGAACAAGAACCGGCGTTCTCTGTATCGCGGCTTCCAGCTCACGTTTTGGCCACCGCTAGGATTTTCCCTGCCCCTCGCTCAGCTTCAGTCTTGGCTCCGCCGTGTTGCTCCTGCCTCCTCCTCTACACGGCGCTGTCGCTCAGCTTCAGCGGGGCGAGCAGAGTGGCGGCCTCCGCTCGGTCGTCGCTGCAGTTGGGAGCACGGGGCCCTCTCTTCGCGGAGCTCCCCGGAGGACGCGGCCAGCGGCCCTCTCTCCCCGGTGGGTCGCCCACACTCCCTTGGTGCCCTCTTTCCCCGGTGCTTCCTACCTGATGTCCGCCCTCTCTCCCCGCGTCGCCCGCACTGCCTCGGTATCTTCTTTCCCCCGATGCTCCCCTCCCTCTCCGGTGCACGCACTGCCTCGGTGCCTTCTCTCCCCGTGCTCGGTGACCTCGACCAATCTCCCAGTCGATCGATGGGATGCCCGAGTTAGGATATGACCACATGTGGGAGAAGGGTATATTTGTCTTTTTTCGCCGCACAGTACTATAATGATCAGAGTTACCAAACACCTTTGATTTGTTATGCCAAGATTTTTTAGATTGTGACTTATGTAAAAATCATGATTGAATTATAATCGATTCTTATATAAACGGAAACAAACAGGGCCATAATATAGCCAAGCAGACATATATATACAAAAAGGTTCTTGTAAATTTTGGCAATGGTTGAATTCAATGCAGCTAAGAGAAACTACTCCAGAGTTTTCATAGAGTTCTGCCATTTTTTTTTCTCTTTTGGCCGAAATGTTTAGCCATTTTTATTGTGGTTCACAGTTATTGCCAGCGCAGGCAGTAGGCCTAAGTATGTAGCCATGGTTTTGTTTTCTTCCTCTTGAGATGGATCTTAGTTATGGGTTTGACAGTTCGTAAAAGCAACTACAAAAATAACCCGTAGAAATAAGCTGCATTGAGGCAACACCATCACCATAGAGACCTACACGCAACAATGGTTAGCATCTACATGTGTGACATGGGCCTATTTGTCATGTGGTCTCTAAAGGTCAAATGTTTTTCTGCTGATTTTAAAGTATATATAAATCTCATATCAGCTGCCAACGGAAGGTAGCGAAATAAACCCATCAAATCTCAAGGCATTTATCTCTAAATCCCACCGCTCAAAATATTCTCAAATGCATGCCAGATACAGTACATCATTGTTACGGATATTACCACTTGTCGTTTATAATATAATAGAAAATATATTAGCTGACGTTTATAATATAATAGAAAATCTATCTATCTACCTGTCTGTCTGTCTATCTATCTATCTCTACTTAAGTCCCACCGCTCAAAATGTTAAAATAAATTTATCTCTTATGTCAAATAAACTTACCATCTCTCTGACTTAAGGCTACGTTGTCACGAATATTATCAGCTGTCAGTTTATAATACAATAGAAAATATATTCTATGGCTTTGTATACGTAGCTAAGGTTTTAGAGCAGCTTCAATATATTGTCTAAGGGGGTGTTTCGAGGAGAAAGAAAGAGAAAAAGGTAGGTGCTACACATTGGAGTGCCGGTGCTAGCTAAGCGCCGACTGACATCAGTAGCCAAATTGAGCACCCAGTGCTAGCATTAAAGAAATGGTTGTGTCAGAGCACTAATTCATTACCGTTTGGCTCCTTGCAACCGTTTGGGGTATTGGGCATGCCAACTAGCCGTATTATACATATTTTTTATTCATTGTGGACCCCCTCTTAGCCAGCGCTATCGCATTATACATTGGAGCATGTTTGACTAGCGGAGCACCGGCTGAGATGTCATTTGTTTGCACCCGTCTCGTGACTATACATTGGAGTTGGAGCTGCCCTTAGGATACGAGTGGGCTAGTCGGCAAACATACACACGTACTCCCTCCATACCCATATTAGTTGTCGTTTTAAAAAAGATTAGAGTCAAACATTGAGAATATAAATCATCAATAACTATTAAGTTTCTAAGTTTATAAATATAAAAATTATATAAATAGATTTGTCTTGAAGAATACTTTCATAAAAGTATACATATATCACTTTTCCATAAATATTTTTTATAAAAATAAGAGGTTAAAGTTGTGTTTTGAAGACCGTGTCGCCGTCCTAAACGTCAACTAATATGGGTATGGAGGGAGTATAGGTTTAAACAACCTATATCCCTCGTCTCGTGAGGGTGCAAGGGTCGTTCTTGTTTTTTTTCCAGTGAAGTTCTTGTAAGGCCTTGTTTAGATGTCTCAAATTTTACAAAATTATTGTAGCATTTGTAAACCAAAGATTAAGACAACTAAATATGATCCAAATACAAAACTAATTACATAGGTGGGCGAAAAATCGCGAGATCTATCTATTAAGCCTAATCAACCCGTCATTAGTGACTGTTTACTGTAACACAATATTGTCTAATTATGGTCTAATTAGGCTCATTAGAAAAGTCTCACAATTTTACCAGGGTTTGAAATAGATTTCATCATTAATTCATGTTTAATACTTCAAATTAGTGTTCCAAGATTTACGGTAGAACACAAAATTATTTGGAGAGGCAACTAAACAAGACCTAAGATAATTTTAATGCGACGGAAGGCTGCATAGATAAATCTGAGACTTTTGAAACAACTTTCCGTCCGTTTTTTTGCCGCAAATTTGGCCATTCTTCAGGCCATGTTCAGTTCACGAAATTGGCCCAAATATGTTGCGCAGTAGAATCTTTAAAAGCATGTACAGAGCATTAAATATAGATAAAAAAATAACTAATTGTACTTTTAGTCCGCTCATATCGAGACAAATCTTTTGAGCTTAGTTAGATCATGTTTGGATAAAGTTTGTCAAATAACAACGAAAGTGCTACAGTAACTTTTCACCAAATATTTCACCAACTGAACAAGGCCTTAGTGCTTCTGTTAAGTACGGCTCATATATGTCATCAAGGGGGTGAACTGCAAAACAACCAGGAGCGATGCCCTCCACCTCCATACAAGCCCTCCTGAGACAGTACGTCATTGTAGAAATACGCAACAAATAGCTAGTCTTTTTTTATACAAAAAAAATCCGGTTACGCCGGCTTACAACAGTAGCTACAGTGACGTGGTCTTTCTGTCAGTCGTGAAGACGTCAGTCAAATGCTTCTCTGCAAAGTAATTTCGATGATGTCAACTGTACTATGCGACTACTATGGGGCTGTTTGGTTGACGCCATAACCAGCCATGCCACAGTTGATGGCAGCCACAACAATTATTATTTCTGTTTGGTTCACAGTGAGGATGTGACAGCCACAACTTTTCTAAGTCATTTTTGCGCCGAACCTTAGGCGCCTATTTGTAGCACCTAACCTTCGGCAGTGGCGCCACATAGGTTGTGGCTGGCTGTGGCTGAGAGCCAAACAACCTCTATGCCTCTCGTGGGATAACTTGACAGTACCTAATTTGCCCCTAATAATACAATCAAAGCATAAATTTGCAGCAGATAAAACTGCTCCAAACATAGTTCTTACAGATCTTGGATGCGATTGAATGCTGCTAAGTTATACAACAACTGCTAGTACTCCATAGTTTTGAATACTAGCAGTTCATTATCTGAAAAGGAGTTATGAAATAGTTTAACCATTCTTCAATGCTTCAGTGTTACCATCAGTTACTAGCGCATTGCGCATCAAAAACAGCAGTTTTACCGGCGGGCGGTGTGGGCAAAGTGGAGAATCGAACCGGCCGTCCGGGTTTTTCACATAGCAAAGCCGCAGCCGCAGCACAAGGAACCGGAAGTGGACGCCCGTACCATGTCCCTTCCCGAGCCTCCCGTCTTCCCTAGCCCCGGCGCCGCCGCCACCCCACCCACCCCACAGATCACGAGCCTGGGCGCAAATCCCGTAAAACCAACCACGGATCCGCGCTCCCCGCTGCCTGATCTACCTCCCTTGGGCTGTTTCGAGGCCGATCCACAACATTGCAAGGCGCATTCAGTGGAGAACCCCCACTCCATTGCCATGGCGGTGAAGGTGAAGAGGAGCAGGCTGAGAAGGAAGGGAGCGAGGTGGTAGGCGGGGCAGAGTGCGATGGCGAGGCTCGCGAGGGAGAGCGTGAGGAGGAGCAGGCCCAGGTGGAGCTACCGTCTGGTGAAGAAGAGGAGGAGGTGGAGCTCGTTGACTCGGACGACGACGACAACAACTTCAGAGCTGCCTCTCTGAAAGGTCCGAATTGGCTAGAGGGGGGTGAATAGCCTAATTAAAAATCTATAAAATTACTTAGGCAAACACTATTAGTATAACAAATGACGAAGCTTTTTGCGCTAGCCTAATAGTGTGTTGCAAGCCACCTATCCAACAATTCTACCTAATATAACTATGGCACACAAGCAATTAGGGCTAGAAACTAATGCGGAATAAACTAGCTCTAGTAAAACTATGATCAAGATGATCTAAGAAAAACAAGTGATAGTAAGTACACAAATAAATAGCTTGATGTAAATACACAAAGTAAATGAGCTAGATATAAGTGATTTCACCGAGCCTTCGAGATCGTCTAGTAGAGAGCCAATCACCGATGAAATCCACTTGAGATGCCAATCACCAAGAACATGAATATGAAGACCAATCACCAAGATGTGGAAGCAATCACAATAGGCACACAGGACACCAAGATTTATCCCGAGGTTCACGTGCTTGCCGGCACGCTACTCCCCGTTGTGTCGACCAACACTAGGTGACCCGGTGGCTAATTGACACAAAGCCAAGCTCACAAAGAGCGCCACAAGAATCTCCCGCTAGTGAGGTAGCTCAATGACACGAGCAATCCACTAAGGATGCCTCTTGCCGCTCCGGCGAGGTGATGCTCCAAAAACCTCTCACAATCACGAACGGTGGTGACCAAGAACAATCTCCTTCTCTTGTCAAATCCACCTCAACGCCTCCAAGCCGTCTAGGCACCGGCAAATGCCAAGAGTAACAAGAAAACTCAATGCCGATGCGAAGAACTAGTGCCACTAGATTGAACTCTTTCAAATCACACACTAGATCACTCAATCTCACTTGGTTTGATCAAATCAACTTGGGAGATGAGTTGGGAGGCTTGCTAATACTCACTAGTATGCTTAGGAATCAGAATGTGCAAGAGAGATGCCAAGAGAGCCGGCCAAGCCCCTTAAATAGGCCACCCAAGTTGGCCTAGCCGTTGGGCTGAAATCGCGACCATCGGACGCTCCGATGCGCGACCATCGGACGCTGCCCCAGCGTCCGATGCTCCAGATGGAGCCACGTGTCCCTCTGATATGAATTCAGCCCGTTAGATCCCAACGGTCATATTTCTTCGTGCCACAGTTAATGTGACATCGGACGCTCCGATGCCACTGCTCGATTCAGCTCTTTTCTATGCCACATCGGACGCGTCGGAACGTTAGCATCAGACGCTCAACCCCTGCGTCCGATGAAACAACAGAAAGGTTCCAGAACGCTCCAAACCACATCGGACGCGTCCGATGAATTGACATCGGACGCAGCCCAGCGTCCGATGCTCCCTGGAAAGCACGCTCGCGCCACGTCACCTGCATCGGACTCTGCAACAGTGTTTCCTCAGCGTCCGTTGCCAGCGTCCGATGCTCCTTCAACTTCTGACAGAGACTAGGGTTTACCATCGGACGCTCAGCCAGCGTCCGATGCTCCTCGGACCAGCGTCCGATGCTCCTCGGACCAGCGTCCGATGCTCCCAGAGCACTTCACTTCACTTCCGAAAACATCTGAATCCTGCCTCGCAAGCTCGGCAGGAGGGAGAGGTGAAAGGTCCTAAATGGCTAGAGGGGGGGTGAATAGCCTATAAAAATTCTACAACAACACTTAAACAAACTTGTTATACAACTAAATGGCGTAGCAAAGATAGCGCTAGCTCTACAAAAGTGCAAGCCACCTATCCACAATATGAATCACTACACAAGATAGAAAATCTAGAATAGCAACACCATATAAATAATACTTGCAAGAGTGTAACGAAAATAAGTACAAGAGATAGGAGTGTGTATACCGATCCGGCAAGAGATTAATAAATGAATATCAATGAATACCACGGAGACAAGTTGACACAATGATTTTTCCTCCGAGGTTCACTTGCTTGCCGGCAAGCTACGTCCCCGTTGTAGCGATACACCCACTTGGAGGTTCACGCGCTAATAGGCATCACACGCCTAACCCTCAATAGGGTGCCGCACAACCAACACAAGATGGGGATCCACAAGCTACGAGCAATCCACTAGAGTTACCTTTGGCGCTCCGCCGGGGAAGGTACAAGAAACCCCTTACAAATCACCGGGAGATGGCCACGAACAATCACCACTCGTGCCTAATCTCCTCCGCTGCTCCAAGCCGTCTAGGTGGCGGCAACCACCAAGAGTAATAAGAATATCCGCAGCAACCACAATCGCCAAGTGCCACTAGATGCAAACTCACAAGCAAATGCACTTGGATCTCTCGATCTCACTTGGATTCGCACTAACAAGCAAAGAGATCGAAGGGAGGGATTAAATCTTGCTCAAGAGGATGTTCAAGAAGTCAGAGAGTCAAGAAGATTTCCCCAAAGGCGGCCACGGACAATATATAGGCAAGGGGCGGCGGCGGCCCGAACCCTACCTTTCTGCGCTTGGTCGGTAGTACCGACCCCTCCTGGGCGGTACCACCGACAGAGTCAAACTAGCCGTTTTCCCATATCCCGCTGATTTCGGCAAACCACCGACCCCTGGTCGGTTCCTCCGAGGTCGGTAGTACCGAGGTAATGGCGGTACTACCGCCAGGCCAAAAAGCGCCGCGACCAGAGAGCTCTGCGAAAAAACAGCTACTACCGACCTTGCGTCGGTACCACCGCGGGCGGTAGTACCGAGGTAATGGCGGTACTACCGCTAGGCCATTTTCAAAAACTACAGAGAGCCTCGCGAAAAACTCGCCAACCACCGACCTTGGTCGGTAATACCGGGCGCGGTACTACCGAGGTAATGGCGGTACTACCGGTAGGCCTTTTTCAAAACAAACAGAGAGCTCTGCAAAACACCTCATGCCCATGGTACCACCGACCCCTGGTCGGTACCACCGCCGCCGGTACTACCGGGGTAATAGCGGTACTACCGCCAGGCCAAAAACGCTTCGGAACAGAGAGGTCTGCACGCTGCATCCTTGGGCGGTACCACCGACAACCCAGGGTCGGTACCACCGACAACACACAGAAAACTCCATTTTCATCGCTGAGTTGATCCAAACCAACTCCAACAACTTCTCCTTTGCAAATGTGCTAACACCACCAAGTGTTTATCATCTTGTGCAAGTGTGTTAGCATTTTCACAATCATTTTCAAAGGATTCGAGTTAGCACACTAGGTCCTAATGCATATGCATGTATGAATTCACCTAGTGGCACTTGATAACCGCGATCACTGAGATATTCCCCTCTTAATAGTACGGCTATCTATCCTAAACGCACTCACACCCTCTATGGTGTCTTGAGTGCCAAAACAAAATTCCTATTTATACCTTTGCCTTGATCTCCATAGGATTTTGCTTTTCTCTTCTTCGTCTTCCAAATGTGAGGCACTTGATCTATCTTCTGGCCATCACCACCAATATCATGATCGTCATTTAGCTCCCACATATGGTGTGTACCAACCTAGCTCATAAGCACTTCATGACATGGTTAGTACACTAGGTGCCATCAATTACCCAAAACCAAACAAGGACTTTCAAGAGGGACTATACACTAGTTTCTCCCACTTCTCCACAACTCCTTAACACCCCCTTATCCCAAAAGTGCCAACACCACCAAGTGTACATCATTGTATGCAAGTGTGTTAGCATTTTGCAAAGCATTTTCCAAGGGGTTTTGTTAGACACTCACTAGGTTTATATCATGGATATGTTAGAGAACACCTAGTGGCACTTGAACATCGCATAAGCCGTGAATTAACTCCTCTTAATAGTACGACTATGTATCCTAAATGTGATCACACTCGCTAAGTGTCTTGATCACCAAACCAAAGAGCCCTATAGGTTATACCTTTGCCTTCGGGCCTCTTTGCTTCATCTCTTCTCTTCTTTGTTTCACCAATGGTAAAGCACTTGATCTCTTGAGTGCTTGTGGCCATCACCATCCTCCATGGTTGCCACCTTGCTCGCTCCACCACTTGGTTTGGTCACAATCCTTTCTTATTAGCTACAAACATGCTTATCAATAGGATTAGACCAAATAGGTTTCATCAATTAACCAAAACCAAACTAGGGCTTTCACTCTCCCACCGCCTCGGATGCCTTAGGCAGAGCGAAGCCGACAGGACTGGCAGCTGGGTACACTGCGTCCCCCTCCGAGGCATCCCAGCAGGCCAAGCTCGTATCTGATGAGCTGGAGGAAGAGGAGCTGCTGGATTGGAGAGATCCAGATGAACCTGTCACCATTGAAGACTATGAGGATGCGGAACACGAGGCTGAGACTAAGGCCACAAAGCCAATCTTGGAAGCGCCACAACCAAGCTCAGGGTCACCTTTGGACTGCGCGTCGCCGCCAAGATGTGCCGGATCTACCGACGTCAAGCTGACATCGGCCTCGATCCAGTTGCCTGGGCTCGCATTGGCCGCAGCAGCGGCTCCCACAATGCCTGCTCGGGATGGATTTGCTGCACCGGCCAAGCTAAAATCACTTCTGGTGGTTCCTGACCGCGCACCCTCTCCACCAGGCCACCATCGCAAGCCGGTCTGGAGGCGTCTGGATCTGACAGCCACCTCCGTCTCGGCCTCCCCGACAACAGCGGCTCCAAGCTCCAAGCCATTGGGCGGCATGGGCGCCCCAGTATGGACAAAGACTATCTCCGCCTCTGCTGGCTGTTGGGAACACGACGAGCCATCCCAAGTTAATGAGAAGCAGGTAGATGATCTATCACTGGAATGGCAAAAAGCCAGGCGGAAGCATTGGTGGAGGAAGACTGCTCCTTTACCACATGGCACAACTATGCCCAGGATAACCAGGACGCCGAGGAAGAGCTCCCTAGCGATGACCAGGATGGTCTCCCATGACACGCCGCTATAAATCGGTTCGCCGGCCGCTGCTTTCGTTGCCTAGCCACGGATCACCGTGTTGCCCAGTGTCGAGATCCAATCCGTTGTCTTACATGCAGGGGCCTGGGGCACATTTCTCGCTCCTGCCCATCTCGCCGCCGCCGCCAAACCTTCGCTGATCTTCGCTCCCGCCTTGTCTTCCCACCAGAAAACATCCATAGTCGCATTGCCTTTCCCCCGCTCCCCAATCCCACATCAGCCACCAAAGCAGAGCTAGCTCCTCCTCCCAAGCCCACATCAGCCCCTGAACCCACTGAGATGGAGCACGTCCCAGGGTATGCTCTTAACCGCCCCATGCACAACAACGTCATCTTGGTGGCCTCGGAGGCCAAGTTTCATGCGAAGCTCCACGCAGCCATCATCATCTCACCGCCAGAGGGCTATCACCCCAACACCTTGGAGATTGCTAACGCCCTGACCCAACAGTTCCATGTACCACGGGACAACATCTGTGTCTCCCGCCTGTCGTCTGGACACTTCCTTGCAGACTCCATGATGTCGCCAGAGCGCGACCGTGCTCTTTGCAGAGACTACATCAAGGCAGCACGCTTGCGCATCGGCTCACCCCTGTCTAATCAACAGGCAGGGTTGAAGAGGAAGGACCCAATGGACTGCTGGGCAGCTGACATGGAGCCAATGGATCGTGGGTGTTCCTGGTCCCGCTCACTTTCCCGGTCCGCACGAGAGAGGGAGTACCTTCAGCGCGCCAGCGATGATTGGGAACATCGTCGCTCCCGCTCGCCGGTCTGCCAAGGACGTTCCTGGGACATTCAGCTTCGCCGACAGCTTCCCCTCCCAGTTAGTTCAGACCCTTTTGTTGATCTCTTCGGGATGTCGATCCACTCTGGAGGTTGTCGTTCCCAGGAGGAGGACCCTATGCTCCAAGAATCCTTCCACTCTTGGACGGTTGCTGTTGCTCAGCCGTGCTGCTCCCCAGATGGTGGCGACGATGTGATGGCTTCTCCAGCACTATGGGTTATGGGCCAGGACCAGCATGAGAAGCCCACAACAGCTCACCAAGAGGTGTGCTTCAGGCCAGGAGTCTAGTTGGATGGCTCGAAGAAGTGAGACATCGAGACTGGGTAGAAGGAGATAGCCCAGGGGACAGGAATCAAGTCGTCAAACTTGTCCAGACCCTTGGATGACAGCCAGGTCGATGACATCTCCGACTACGTCACCTGCACGGACACCAACACGATGATGGGGTACGAGAAGGAGGCACTGGTAGATAACCCAGCCATGGTGGACGGGCAGTCGGTGGGGCACAACATCTTCGACGACTTCCATGTGGACCTGGTAGATGCGGACCGCGACTTCTGCAGCTCCTTTTTCAAGAGCGTCCCTGTGCCGCTGCTTCCACGTCCAGGGTCTCCACAGACACAAGCAAGCAGTAGTCGCGCTAGGAAGCCACAGAGGACCATGGCCTCCACCCGCTCTAGTGCGCGCCTAGCGGCCAAAGCTTCGTCGGTGCCGATAGCCCTTCGCGCCCAGCACAAGTTGATGCACGAGCTTGCCTTCATCAACTATCAGGGTCCAGCGCCAGATGCAGCAGTGACAACATATGCGGATATGTATGACGGTGAACTCCCTAAGCAGGCAGTCGAGGCCATCAGAGTTGCTACATGCATGGGCAACAAAGAGCTAGCCAAGGCCCTTGCAGCCATGGCAGAGAAGTCTGATGCAACAGAGATGGAGGTCCTGTGAACATTTCGTTCAACAATGATGGAGGTTGCAGTTTCAGTTTTTGATGTGTTTTTGTTCAGTGCCAGCGCTGACGGGTCGACCAATTAAGTTAGAATTCCATTTCTTGTGTGATATGTTGTTGTCCTTGTCAAAGAAGAAGCGTAAGCTGCAAGGAAGATGTTGTGGGTTTTCAGTTTGGTTATCAACATGCAAGGCGACAGTGGCAGGTGTTTCGGGGCCTGTTCGTTGTGTGTGCCCTTCTATTGTTGCTTGGTTTATGAAATGGATGACAACAACCGAGAAATCTCTGGAACCAAGTGATGGTTGAGAGCATGAGCATATGGGAGGAGAGGAATGTGAAAATCTTCAAGAATTGCAAGAATATAGAGCATGCTGTTTTCAATGAGATGAAGTCTACTTGCTTTTTATGGTCCCTTGCCGGAGGGGTTTTTGAAAGAGCATTCACCCCCAATGTGGGTTTTGGCTAATTAATGACAATCAAATTAGGGACTAACGGATTTACAAAAGCATATATGTAGGTGTTAGTCCTAGAAAGAATTGAAATGTTGTAATCTCGTGAACAAAGCACGTTGGATACATTTGAACAAAAAGATACCTAGCTCAAGTGGTGGTTCGAAAGTTTAATTTTAAACTTGAGTTATAGGTAAGCCGGACTATCAAGAGGGTCACAAATTAGGTTGGCTAGATGTGGAGAAAAGTGCTCAAATCAACTAACTAAAGTTTACTTGAGAGACACCGCACGAACACGAACACATAGAGGTTTTTCTGTGCAGTCGGTAGTACCGACCATGGGGGTCGGTAGTACCGACCAGGGCTGCAGCGCGCAATGCTCTCTGTGTAGAGTTCATTTTGAACTGGCGGTAGTACCGCCATAAGGTCGGTAGTACCGGGCACTCAGAGCATTCTAACACCCTCTCTGTGTAGACTCTAAATTGACCTGCGCCATACGGTCGGTACTATCGACTCTCGGTGGTACCGACCCTGGTGGGTAGGATGGTTTTTGCGGAGCTCTCTGTGTAAACTCGATATTGACTTGGCGGTAGTACCACCATATTGTCGGTACTACCGCCCTCGGTGGTACCGACCCTCGTCGGTAGTAAGTCAGGTTTGCAGAGCTCCCTGTGTTGATGCGATTTTAACTTAGCGGTAGTACCGCTATATGGTCGGTACTACCGACCCTCGGTGGTACCGACCCAAGCTGGTAGTATGGCAGATTTTCAGGGCTCTCTGTGTTGGCTCAATTTTGACTTGGCAGTAGTACCGCCATATTGTCGGTACTACCGACCCTCGGTGGTACCGATCCTGGTCGGTTGTAACCAAGGGACCAAGTCTCTTTCTGCGGAGTTCTCTGTGTGCGGCTGATTTGGCCTGGCGGTAGTACCGCCATAGGGCCGGTACTACCGACCCTCAGTGGTACCGACCTGAGGCCGGTAGTTTGACTTTAGGTCAGATCTCAGATCTGTGCAACGGTTTTTGACTGGTCGGTACTACCGACCATGGGTGGTCGGTACTACCGACCAGCCTCGGGACTGAGGGAATATAAATAGCTCTTCTCTTCCCATTTGACCGTTACCCACTCATTCCACTCACTTATTGCGACCTAACTTCAGACAAAAGAGCTTCAAGCATTGACTTCCTCCCTCTCTCTCTCCCCCTTTGCTCCAAGATTCATTCCTTTGCAATATTTGAGCTAGGGAAGTGAGATTAGAGAGTTAAAAGCTTCGATCTACGACTTGAGCACTTGGTTTCCATCTAGCCGGCTTTGTTTGTGTCTATTACTCTTGGGTTCTTTGAACCCTAGCCGGTTAGGTGTTCTTCGTGGTAGCCCGTATTGATTTATTTGTGTGGGCTCCCCGAAGTGTTTGTATTACCCCTGTGATTTCTAGTGGAGAAACTCTAGTAGCCTTTGTGGTTGCTTGAGTGAGGCTAGGAGGTGAAATAGACTCCAACCTTTGTGGTCACCTCAACAACGAGGACATAGGCACTCCTTTGTGGATTGGCCGAACCTCGGGATAAATCGTCGTGTCCCGTGTGCTTGTTGTTGTCTCTACTTTGCATATTACTTGTGTTCTTCGTGTTCTTCCTCTCCCTATCTCATTCTTAGGTTGAGAAGGATCGATCCACACCGTGGGAAGCTACCAAGGCTCGGTAAAGCTAGACTCACTATTTGTCATACTTAGGGAAGTGGGACATATTCTTGTATTACATTCAGAGCTCACATATATTGGATTTGTAGTTGCACTTTAGGATTCTGGTAGTGTCGTTTGTTTGTGTCGGTAGTACCGGTGTGTTACACACGATAGTACCTACCCAAACAAACCGGCAACACCGGTTGTTATCTAACTACGAATTCTAGTTTGTGAAGTTTCAGATTGTCAAAAATCACCTATTCACCCCCCTCTAGGCTGATTAGATCCTTTCAGTTTTCTTGAACCTTCTTTTGTTGTGAAACTAACTATTTTGTAATAGCTCTCCTGTGTTTTCTTAAACCCCTTGCAGCTTAGGCTGTAGGGAGTAGCGCTCCTCACGCATGTAATGACCGATGCTTCTTTCTCCTTATTATAAATTAAAGTTGGGAAACCAGATCTTTCAAAAAAACAAGGAACCGGAAGTAACATAAGAAGACTGCACGACAAAACGCAAGGGCCAGAGCAAGAAATAATTGTTTAGGTCAAGGACGCCTAATAAAATGTGCAGTGCAAATATGCAAAGCGTCCAATTCAAATTGTCTTCCAATGATTTGACATTCAATTAGGAATTAGGATCAATATGAAAGTTTGTTGACTGAAAGTGCATGTTGCGCTTAAGTATGTTTTGGATGACTTAATGACAACATTGATTAAAGGTCTAATGTGTTTGCTAAGTGTGACACAGGAATAAGCTTATCTCACAATATGTTTGAAATGAAATGCAAAGCCAAAATGATGGATTGTTGTATGATATTCATGTCAGAAGCACAAGACAACAATGAAAATGACATTGATGAAAAGGCTACTCTATTGTGAGATAATCATGGTTCATATGTGTGCTAACAAAGAATTCAAAGCAAAGTGTGATTGAATGGCTTGAAGATGATGAAGATAGCAAGGAAAGAGCCTTCGAGGTACTAAGCAAGGGTGAATGACAAGCGACGGCTTGGCGACCGAAGAACCTAGCTAGGGTGAAGAAGAAAGTACTTGCATTTAGTCGAAGGATCAATCAAACTTGAAGATTACATTGAGTGGAGAATCAACATTCCTAGCAACAATATTGATTGAAGTGACTTGACACATTTGAGATTTCTTCATATCACTTGTGTGGAGTCAAGTCACACGCTCAAGATGGCTATGCTCGAGGGATATCTACTTCTAATCATGACAAGCATTCCTCTAAATGAAGAAGGTGAAAGAGAAGCGGCTTCGGTTTGATAAAGATCAACTCAAGAGGTTTAAAACTTCGTTTTCAATTTATCTTGAGTAAATAGAAATGTCGTACTATTAAGAGGGATGCAACATATAGTAGATGATTCTTCATAAGTGCCCAAGTATAAAAATAAAATCAAAATAGAGACACAAAATCACTTCATGAACTCTTGGAGAGGTTGCTGTCAACTTCTAGCGTCGGAAGTTCCGACACTGGGATTTTCAGCAAGTAGAAAGCTTTGTTGTCCTCCCAGCGTCGGAAGTTCCGACTCGAGTTCCGACACTCCCAGCGTTGGAAGTTCCGACATGAGTTCCGACACTGTCAGCGTCGGAAGTTCTGACATGAGTTCCGATAGTGGGATCTCGACTTACTCAGCCTCCCTGTCGCAAGCTCGTCGAAAGTTCCGGTTAAATCCCGGAAGTTCCGACACGAGTTCTGACACTGACTGAAAAGTAGTCGTTATACCTCTATGAACAGTGTTTCTAGTGAACATCGGAAGTTTCGAGATCTAGACCAGAAGTTCCGACCTTCACGTTTTCAGACCAACGGTTAGAAAACGGCTAGTTTCGTGGCTGGGGCTATAAATACCCCCAAGCCTTCTCATTTGAAGGTTGCTGATTTTGCTGACTTCCCACCCCATTCTAGAGCTTCCAAAACACTTTCTAACCCTCTCTTAGTGAGTGATTGACCTCTAATGGCTAAATCCTTTTGTGGGTTGAGAGAGATTCAAAATTAGAGAGCAAGCCACCACTTGAGCACTCGTGCAAATCGTCGATCTCATTGTGCGCATTCGTTACTCATGGACTCTTCGGTCCTAGATGGCTAGGCGTCGCCGTTGAGCACCCAAGAGCTTTGTGGTGTGCCTCGGAAAGTTTGTAAAGGTTCGATCTCTCCTCAAAAGAGATCAACTAGTGGAAGGAGCATTGCAGGTGAAATAGACCGTGGCTAGAGTGATCGGTGGTTGTGACGGAACGACCCTAATCCTATGGCCCACGTGTCCCTGTCAACCTCTGACAGCCGAACCCATGTTCCATGTGATTAAGACCTGTTCGCCACCGGGCTACATCAGCGCCCAATGTCCGCAGGATCATCTCACAATTCGGTTACAGCATTGCATACTTTTACAAATAACATCGGAATAAAGAGCGGAAGACTTAAATAACATTAGTTTTACAAAACGAGGTTTCAAATGAGGTAAGGAGTACGGTTATTACAAACCATTGTTCGGGTGATTCAAAGTAGACAACGTAGTGGAAACATTAACATAAAGATACATGTAACACCCAGCCCGAGGGTGCACATTTACTCATCGGCCTCATCGGCCTCTTCTTGGACGAAGGTCACGCAACAGGGTGCGAGACACATCGGGGTCTCAGGCATACCTGCAACGTGGGTAACAAACCCTGAGTACTGGGGTACTCAACAAGACTTACCCGACTAAAGAAAAAGGGAGAAGACTCAGGAATGAGAGGCTTAGGGTAGTCAAGGTAAGGCTTAAGCAAGATCAAGTATTTTGCAGAAAAGCATTTTTGTAAACCTTATTTTATTTTTGAAAGATTCAGTATTCCTCAATTCTTCATCATTCATGATTCATTTTACATTTCAAAACATTCCTAGTTGAGAACCACTCTCCGTTGACAGTCAGTGGACCAAGTCTCCATAATCGAGGAGCAACGTTAATCCGGATAAATAATACTCAGCTGAGGATCCCTATCCACACTGCATATGTAGCACCCAAGCTTGCATATGCCAACTCGTCTACCATGATTCCTCCAAGATTGGGCCCGGTCCTACGCCACCCGGAAGTACAGTACACCACTCCAATTTTCCGCCAGCGACAAGTACCTCGGGACTCTAACCCAAGAGTACAGGTCCTGTCACGTGGGTACATGCTACTTCCGCCATCTCTCCACTCCCAGTGCGCGGTTGTCGGTCCAATAAAGGATTCCTCGGAGCCAGAGCTTCCCGTAGTATGTGAATAGTTACAAGTCTTGACCAGCAGGCCCCCATACGGATGGTCCCTAATTTTCCAGCCAGAACTATACCTTGGTCATATCTCACCCAAGCGTAATAGTCCTGTCAGTTTTTCAACCATGTCCCGGTCGGTGTCAACTGTTGAGTCCCGGACTACAACATGACGGTACCGTACGCTCGGACAACCTCTCCTCGCTATTGACTAGGTACGGATCAGATACCTAGCCAACAGCCGGGGAGTAAGACCAAATTCCCATAAAAGTTCTTTAAGTGATCACACTTTTGAAATTGGCATTTTATTGCAAGGTCTAATTCAATAAGCATTGCTAAGCATTTTTCAAATACTTTTGAAAAGCAGGTATCAGGTGTATCAGTGGTCAAGGTGGATAGTGCATCAATTAGGATAGCACACAACTCCTATAAACCTAATGCAATAATTTAACTCAAAAGCATTTAAGGAAATCATTTTATAAAATTCAAGGAAAAAGGGTTAAATGCACCGGGGCTTGCCTTGGATGGCAAAGAGAGCAGACTCGGGGTAGGTATAGGTGTTGGAGCTCGGGGTCGCCTCGGGAGTTGGTTCGTCAACAGCGGCCTCGACTCTGGTACCTTCTTCGTCAACTATACGGATGCAATGATGAATGCTCATGAGAATGATGATATGGACTTATGGTGCAAGACAATTCCACTGAATCTAGATTACTCTTAGGCAAGGCATAATCGAAATCTAGGTTGAGCATAAAAGGTAACCATTTCTTTCTTAAGCATTATTGATGTTAGGCCTTATTATAATTATCCTAAGTATTAACCAAACATATCATCACAAACATCATAGACCAAAGGGTAGGGGTCTATGAACATCAATCAATCCAAAGATCACATCATTAAACACTTATTACCAACCCTAATCCATCTTTTCTATTTTTCTTATTTTATTTAAAAGGTCATTTTATGAAGTTGCTCCAAAAATTACCAAATTAATCACATAAGTTCATTAAGGCATAAACAGATGGCAAAACAAATTTCATAATTTTTGGAGGTCATTAAGATGCTCAAATAAATCTAAACATTTAATTAACAAAAGGCACTATTCCTTAATTAAAATAAATGCTCAAAAATCAACTTGCTCCAAAAGACTTCAAAATTTTACCAGAGGTTCAGCATGTTATAACAAGGTCTCAAAAATTTATCTCAAGATTTTTGGAGTTATAGATCACTCTCCAAAAATACCAAAACCTTCATTTTTCAATTAAAAGGGGAATTTTACATTTTCAAATTTTTGCACAAAACTCAAGTTTCATATTTTTATAAAATACTACACAGTGCAAGGAGCATACCATAATTTTCTCAGCATTTAAGGAACAACAGATTAATTCACACAAAAAAGAGAAAACAGAACACTATTCACAACTCTCCAAAAAGGAAAAAGAGCACTGTGCTCCTTCTATGAAGGGCTCGGGCGAAACGGGCTCGGGCGAGTCGGAAAGTGAGTGCTCCGTCCGAGGCCTGGCCCGGAGGCTCGGGCGAAGCGGACTCGGGCGAGATGGAAGGCTCGGGCGAGACGGAAGGCTCGGGCGAGACGGAAAAGCAAGCGTCCGTCCGAGGCCTAGCTCGACGAAGCGGAGGGTGCATGAGTCCGCTCGAGGCTTGGGCTCGGGCGAGACGGAAACGCGTGCTCGAGGCTTGGGCTCGGGCGAGACGGAGTGGAAGCAGAGGCCGGAGGCCTCGGGTGCTTACCACGGATCGGAGGCAGGGCTCGAGGGTGTGGCTCGGCACGTGCTCGAGGGTGAGGCTCGAGGAAGGAGGCTCGACACGTGCTCGAGGGGCGGTGGTTCGGTGGAGCTCCTTCGGCGGCGAGCGGCGAGCGGCGCTCCGACGACCCTGCGCAACACACGAGACCGCAAGGGCCTGGTCAGAGTCGCACGGAACCAAGGAACACGACACGGGGGTTGGTGAGGGATGATCATGGCCGGAGACGGCGAATTTCACGAACCCGAGCTCGCCGGGTTTCTGCCGGAGATGGGAACGGCGAGGTTACGCCGGGCGATTGGAGACGGGGAAGGTGAAATTGAGGGGTGTGAAAGCTTCACGAGCTCAAGGCGGAGCTTCTGAGCTAGGTGGTGGAGCGGCGGAGGCACTGGACTGGCCTGGCCACGGTGGCGGAGAGGATGAGAAGCTCGGGGCTCCGGCGGGCTTATATAGCCGCGGCCAGAGGCCGGTAGAGAGCACGGGGTGGGGTGGATAAGCTCGGCGAGAGCGTGCGCACTCGATTGCGCTCTGGCGGAGGTGATGGCGTGCAGCCGGGGCCGGTGCGCAAGCTTGGCCGGCAATGGCCACGCGGCGGCGGCGCGCTGGGCACGGTAGGGGACGGGAGCGGGGTCAACTGTGCGCGTGCGGGTGCGAAATGATGGTGGCGACAACGGCGGCAGGTTGGTGGCGCGTGGGGAGCAGCCAGACGCGCTGCAGGCGCAGCGCCGGCGCCATGGCCGGCCCCCCTGGCCCTAGCTGGAAGAAGAACAGTGCTAGGGGATAGGGTTTGACTTTGCTGGTTTCGGTATTTTGCAAACTTCTCCCAAAACTTGAACTGTGCGACAAAAACTCAAAATACCAAAGTTGCTCAGAAAAATGAGATCTACAACTTTGTCAATAAGAACATTTTCAAAATCCAAATAGTTTTTGAACTATATTCAAAAACAGAAAAGGGGACACTTTTCAAATTTGATTCAAATCAAAATTACTTTGGATTTCAAACTGAAACTTGAAAATCTTTATATATGAAAGTTGTTCCATTTGACAAAACCTACAACTTTGCTAATATACACCTTTTCTGAAACTCAATAGTTCTTGAATTAATTTTGAAAACTCAAAAAGGGACAAAAACTGGAGTTTGAATGAATTTGAAATTACTTCAAATTTTATATAGAACTTTGAAAATCTGTAAATACCAAAGTTGTTTCTCTTGGCCAGATCTACAACTTTGCTTTTCGGACCAACCTCAAATTCTGAATAATTTTGAATTACAAAAAGAGGGATAAAAATCCAGGGTTTGGAAATCAGGGTTTTGCAAAAGGGAAAATCAAATCAAAACTGTTTTTTGAACTTTGATCAATGCAACAAACATCAGGGCACTAAATTTGAACAAGAATTAAATAGAACTAGGCACAGAGGTGAAATTACCATTTTGCCCTTATAGAGAGAATTGGGCTTTTAGGGTTTTTGAAAAGGGAATCAAGGCATAGCAATTAGGCAAATCAAATGCATCACAGGAAATGATTAATGCTTAAGATGATGACATGTCAAGTTAATTACATTTAAACACCAGGGGTGTTACAGTGGTGTCCTCTAGAGCCCACCTTTGTGGTAGCTCGCAGCCGGCTCAACGAAAAGAGTAGGACCCGAGGGGGTGCCGAACTTCGGTAAAACAAATATCATGTCTTCTCTCTTTTATCGCATTCGATATTTGTGTGGATCGAGCTTCCTCTGCAGGTTCTATGTGTTGAGCATATATATAGATTGTATCTCTGCAGGGTGTGACAAAGTTGAGAAGAAACCGGAGTCGATTTGGAGCCCGGAGCTGAAATCGCAAATACCGGACGTGTCCCGTATTGCATGAGAATTTAGGGTTTAGCGTTTACCGGACGTGTCCGGTATACCTGCCGGACGTGTCCGGTATTACCTTCCTGCACATGAATTATTCTATATTGTTCTAATCATTTGTGGTGCAGGGAATTGACTTTATATTCTTTGTATATCTTTCATATACTATGTGTTTGTCTCTTGTGGGGTTGATTTACTCCGATTGAGAGCTTCCAAGAAATTGGAAGCTCATATACTAATCGCTTTCGTATTTAAGGTGTTAATTTTTTAGAAACGCCTATTCACCCCCCCTCTAGGCGACATCTTAGGTCCGTTCTGTCCTTTCACCGACCAACTATCATAGGGCGGCTGTTGTCACGAGGCTTAACATTCCATACCAAAAGTGTTTCGCTACATGCAGGAAATTAAACATCCTTTTTCACAATAACCAAAACCAAACCGTTGTGATTTATTTGTTTCCTCTTAGTTTACATTACATTTCATGTATATCCTATATAACCTTAGCTACATATTAAAAGTTTACGTGTAAACATATAGGGAGGGATGTTGTGAAAATACAATGATGTCATACATTAGCAAAACAACAACAAAAATGTAGCAAGACTACAACATGATATATCAATGAACCGAGGAATCTCATGTGGAGTTTTGAACAACTAGTACATCAATTAATCTATGTTTTAGAATGTGTTAGAATTTTATGAGAAGTTTTTTCGATCAATGAATTTTATGAGAAAGTATTAGACATTTATGTCTAATCCTTGATTTTACTAGTGTTCCAAAACTATAGAGAAGTTACTTTTCAGAACTCCTTTTCAGATAATGAAAAGTTTATGGAACACATGACTAATAGAAGTTACTCATCTTTGCATTCTATCTTTGTTTATTTTATAACACAACATGCTTTCTAGCTAATCCTTGTCCGACTATGGCAAACTTATCAATTACTCATTTTTTCCCATTTGTATCTATAGTTCCCCCCTGTAGCGTGGCACCTCCATGTGTCTTCATGCATTTAGTTGAAAGCTTAGATTAAATTATGATGGCTTTTGTTGCAATTGTTTATCATGACGTTATGAATCTATTTTTTTAACATTCAAATTTTGATCTTATTAGTTATATTTTTTATCCTCGAGTTAAGTTGAAATATTGCTCTCATTACAAATTTGTGCAAAATTCTCTTTTATCAACATCACGATGGTATTAATGTGTAAGCCTAATAATCAAATCTAAAATACCAGGTAGGTCATAGCCACCTTTGGTCTACACTAACCTCTTCTACCACGACAGATAATGAATTTTCTTATCAAGAAAAAACAATATTGTGCTTCTAGCTGTAATATCAATATATATGTCTTAATATTTCAAATCAAATGTATAAATTTATCTAAATAACCAACTCACTTAAATCATTGACCGTATATTAATATTATTGACATTGTTATATGAATCATGAAGAAAATAATTTTATGATTCCTGAAAAGAAACACACACGGACGGGCACACGCACATTTATTTCGTAGTCCTTTATCCATCCATGTATACTTATCAGCATGATGGCACAATAATTAGTTTTTTCTATATTAGTAGTCAATAGTAATAGAATTGTAATTTAGAAACATATGTATAAATAATTTATTGTTACTAGACAATTTTCATAATAGAATATGTTGGAAATTTAGATGATTAAAATGTAGAAATTGAATGGATATTCCACTATGTTTTTTAAATTGCAAAAAGTGGTAGTTTAGACCCAAATTTGATGTGTTACTAAGATTACCATCATAAAGGCAAGTTGGTATTTTACATTCAGATTTAGGGGTTGCTCTAGATTATATTTTGTAATAGCATACATGTAAAATCTAGTGCATCAGAAAATTCAAGCGTAGGCACTAGGACTCTTCAGTGATGGCGTCCAATGGATGGTGGAGAAGATCAAGCATCCATGGCGTGCAGTGGAGAACGTATGGAATAAGGCCAAGGTTTTGTCGTGAGATGGAGATAGAGACCTTGTGGAAATAAGGTGTAGAAAGAAGAAAGAAAGAGATAAGGGAAAGAAAAAATGAGATAGAAAAGTAAAAGAGAAAAAAAGAAAAGAATAGAAGGCACTCAAGAGCTTATTGCACGTACACACAAGCATACAACAAGATCAAAGCATCAAACCATGATGTAAATGCAAGAGTAAAGAGTGGACAACATATATATGGGTCTTCTTGTGTGTGGTATCGAGGGGTTGGGACACCTGTTAATCCACGTTGTTGCACCCACTTGTTCGATTATCTAGGAACCCTGCTCTGTGGTTGGCTCCTGGCCTCATTCCAGGATAACCGTAAGACCCCTAAGGGTTAAGCACCTTGAGTCACCAAGACTCAAGATCTGCTTGGGTATCCATCTACTGTCTCTTAAATGGCGGACCTCAAACCATGTACAAGTTACTAAGGCTTGTAAGGCTTAAACAAGATCATTGAGATGCCTTCATTTTGTAAACAAGGTTTCTACCTTCTTGAGCTCTCGATGATCTTGTTTAAGCTCTTGAGAGTCTTGTCCACAAAAGAAGGGATCTTGTCAGGTCACAATGTACAAGTTAGATGATCCAGAGCTTAAGAAGGCTTGTAAGGCTTATTGTTCTTGTTATTCATGGTGATCTTGTTTAAGCCTTCTTAGTGATCACATTTTCCTTGTGCTTGTGCATTGTGACCTAATTTCTAAATTGTTTTGTTCAAAACAAATGTTAGTAATGATGGCACAATTGTCATCAATCATCAAAATTTATCACTTACCCAGAGGTTTTAGATGTTTACGGTATTTTGAACCCATCACCTTGGTCCATATTACAACATTTTTTTGCTATTGTGATTGCATCTTCAGTATATGAGTTAGCATCCCCACCATCCGATCACTATTTTAGTTATTTTTTCTAAGGTGTATTAATATGTTCATGCATTTGCTTTTATTTTTTTTAATAACGAGAATCATGTACATAATGTATCTTAAATGGAAATCCCTCTAGAGACACATTTGCATCATATTTGCAGTGGCCCAATTAGAGTTCAAAGTAAAATCATATACAAGGTGCATGAAGCACACATGGAGACCTCATGTTAGTATTATAACGGGTGTATACAATCATGGACATACACAAAAATTTGAGATGTACATAACCATATTTTGTACTATTTTTGCTATCAAATATTTTGTTACACTTAATGTAATGTGTTGATGCCCCTGTATCGTCGGCTGCACACCGCCTACTGCCCACAGTTTGCTGATGTCACACACTTCACGCCTAGACAACTATTGTATTGATTGTAGAAAGGTAGAGTGAAATTCATGTTATACGTTAATACTTTTTTCATTGTAACATTTTTGGCTGATAGATGGGCCCATACTCATGTGAGACCCCATATGTCAGTGGGAAATTATACGAAAATTGGTCTCTTGGTATCTCTCTTTCTTTCGTTCACGCAACGTTAGGTGGCCCAATAGCTTAAATACGGATCACTCTACTCCAACTGTAGACCCATCATTCATTTCCACATACATCTTCATGCTCCACTAGGCACAATAGTAGATCTGAGATCGCAACAATCATGACCTTGTCATTTCTATGAAGATTTTTGATAAAAGTATTTCATGTATTCCATCGATTTGTTCTTCTTGTTCTTGAAAAAAAATTCTTTGTGAACATGAGTCTTTTTGTTAGGTTGTGGAGTTCTTCATCTTGTTTGTATATATTTTTATTTCCAGGATCTGTCCCCTCAACTTGTAAAATTCCTCTCATGCCTTTCTTTTGTTGTGCAGATTGTCTTCTTTGATTAACTTTTCACGAACACAGGAGTATCAACGCTAGAGGAAGTAGGGGAAAAGGGGAGGGTGAGGGGGGGAGGGGTGCTCCTGAGCCCCCTCCTCCCCCTTCTAGCCAAGTCTAGCCATGGTTGAAGGTCCACGACTTGCTTTCTAGGATTTAAAAAGAAAGGTAAACAACCTTGAATCTTTTGTATTTAAAAGAATTGCTAATATATGCATTCAACATTAAAGTAGTATTTTTTACTTTAAAATCACAGTTATGCTGCTTTTCTAGGTTCTATTATTGGACCCATTGTAGTTCCCTTGCTTCTCACGAACCTTCAAAAAACAAGCATCTTCGACAATCTAACGAGGTTGAAAGTATTGGATAAAAGATACGGGAAGGAATGATGACTTTTAATGTGCAATCCGCTTACGTCAATCGGGAAGGAAGTCGCCACTCAAAATGGTCCACATCTTGTACTTAATAGTTCTTGATTTTCTTTTTTCTATCTTTGATTTTATTGATATTGAGATAACTTTTACATACATCATCATGTTTTGGACATTGAAATTGATAATAACCAAAATTTCTACTATTCAACTGAAAGAGATTATTTTTTTTCTCTAGCTATACCACTTTCTATTATTACTAGAGTTTAAAGGAATTTTAATTATGAAAAACATATATTTTCTTGCCTATAGTTTTCTCAGATTAATGGAGTTACTTGGTATTTTTGTTTATTCTAATGCCTTTTGTGATATACCATAGTAACCTTTAAATGAATATATATTTTCATTGTTGATACTATTCCAAACTGATATTATTAGTTATGAAAAAAGAGCTCTCTTTTATATCTAGAGCACGAGACAAAAAGAGGACATGTCATACCACCAAACTAATATGTGAAAAAGCATGACCCATATTGCACCAAACATGTAGCTTCTAGAAGAGGTATTGTCTAAGGAAGACGAAGTAAAACTGTCATCAATAAAGTGACTTTGGACTATTGGCAAATATCAACTAGTGTTGAATTACTCTATGACCACAATATTAATAGCATTTATATGAACATCCGAAACTTAAATGTTGTTGGGTTAATTTTGGTGTAGCATATCTTTGGTGGGTGATTTATTCCTTTCTCAAATATAAGAGATATAGTGATTTCTTTAATATATCTTTCTCACCCACCTTCCTAAATGGAAATAGAATTGTTAGTTTTTGGTCCTACATTTCGAACATCAATGTGAACACTAGAATGGTACATACCTAAGAGAATAGCAATGAAAATAGTGGGCATCTATTTCCCATATATGCTTCCTTGCTCTGGAAGAACCTTTTCACCTTTGCATATGGCAATACAGAGCAACATAGAGAGAAGCAATCGACAAGAGATAATTTGATTTGACACACTTCTAAAGCCTTAGTCCACGTCACGCTTCTTTTAGTTACACTAGATCCATAACGGAATTATCTGTTTTTCTTATACAATTGTTCTAGTGTAATAAAATCGATGTGTAAAGAAGCGACCGATAAAAGAAAATTTGGACTATCTATACAAAACCCAAACAACACTGCGCTTTGCCATGTAAAGTTAAAATCTACATGATAGAAATGTCCAAACTTAGTTACACTAGATCCATAATCCAGTAAGCAAAGTCATCTTGTTTTCCCCTTTATGAGCTGGAAAGATAATCATCTCTTGAATGCTGCTAAACCCTGTACTGATGGTGTGATCTCCTGCATGCAGACTGCCTGCATGTAGTCAAAAAAAATTCAAAATACCAGCCAGAGGGTTTTTAGGTAACCCGGCGGCCGGGCAGCCGCGCCGCCTCACGCCGTCACGCGCTCCGCCGCCGGTCGTAGCCTCACATGACCCGGCACGGTCTGACGTGGTGGCTGGTGGACGCATCCACGTCCCCGCGCCACCGAATCCCACCCATCCGTCGAGAATCCCGTGGTCAACATCCTTTCCTCCACCCGCAAGCCAAGATGCGTCCGACCCCACACGTCAGCGAGTCACGGTCTGGTTAGGTGGTCTAGAGCGGACAAGTGTGAGTGCCCCAGTTGTTGCCAAGTTGGAGCAGTAATAGCCGTCCACTTCTCCAGTGATCACATCACGGCCGTCAGCTAAACAAGGCCTGCAGTTTGGCTTATCTGGAGTGCAGCGGGGATGGATGAAGTGGCATGGTATCCTCCATGGCCCACCTGTCAGTATCTGAGTGACGTGGTGCCTGCTACTGCCAGTGCTTTCCTATGGTGGGCGTATGTATCTCAGGTTCTCAACGCTGTGTGAGAGAGCAGGTCTGCAGGAGATGAACGTGAGCGCTTTATGCAAATCACCATGGAACTTCGACTTAATCACACACTGTGCCACTCCGCATTGGGATTACGGAAATGCCCATCAGCGTTGGCGATTACCACAGGCGTGCCACTGCCTCGCAGGTGCACTCCTGTGCGGGCCTAGAGGTGGCAGAGGCGAGAATAGGTGCGGAGAGTGGAGGGCATTTCCGGTAGAGTGGAAACGATAAAGCCTCGGCCTCGGCCCTTCTTCAGGCTCTGCTCCTCCTCGCCATTGCTGTGCGCTCTCCGGCTCTCCGCTCCTCGCTGTTCTGTTCTCGCCGTCAGATTTCGCAAGAACCTTCGTTCCCTGCGATCTCTCGTCGGTCTGGTCGGCCGAGATGGTTGATCTGTAGAGCGAGACGCCGAGCCGGGGGAGAGGACGGAGTGCACCGGCGATTGTAGAAACCAGCACCGGCGGACGGAGGAGTAGAGGCCGCCGATTCGATGCGCGGCTCCGCGGACGCCGTCGCGGTCGCTCGGGACGTGGCCTCGTCGAGCCCGTCCAAGCCCGCGTCGGCATTGGACATGATGAGGTACGCGAATCCACCCCCCAATCCCGTTCGCCTGCCGCTGCCGCTGGCGGCTGGCAGCTGCAGCGGCGGCGATGTGTTCGGTCGGCGTTCTTCGTGTTCTTCTCGTACGTACGCACGGTGTTCGTCTTTCCTGGGATCAAAGCCGCGAATTTGCCTTCTCGTTTTCCGCCGTCGGTGTTTGTTGGTGCGGCTGCAGGGCTGATTTGAGAAGTTTCTCCCTTTCGTGCCGTGTTCGCAGCCCTTCTCTGCTCCGTGCCGTCGTCTTGTTCGAGGCCGGCGCCGTTTGATCTGCGGGGCCACCTGTTGTCGCGTCTCGCAGCTTGTATCTCACCAATCTGTTCTGGTTCTTCGCTGTTCTCGGTTCGGTTCTCTCTCATATGAGACATATTGCAGGTTTTCCTTCTGAATTTTTTATCCGCTCGCCTTTCTGGGAGAGGATGATTGTTTGTTTCTCTTCACAGATCTCTGAACCGCTCGTTTAGCGTGGAGTCGTGCGGTTTGCGAGCGTTCTGAATTTTGCGGTTCCGAATTCACGCAGGAAGACGGGATTTTGCGCTTCCTTTCATCCATTGCTCCAAGCGCCGGACCTTACTCTTGCTCGATCCAAGTCGCTGACTCGAATTCCGTTTGATTGATTTGATTCCGCTGCAGATACCCGAGGCCGAGCTCAGATGGCCTCCCGCTGCCCAATGGCATCGGCAGCAGCGGCGCGACCAAGAAGCCTCCAGCGCCGGCGGCGCCGGCCCCCAGATCGAGCAAGGATGACGTGGCGCCGCCGGCCGTCGCCACCGACAGCTCCCGCCTGGCGGCGTTCCTGGCCTCGACGTCGCTCGAGCCCAAGCCGCGCGCTCGCGCGCCGCAGCCACAGCCGCCGGCGCAGGCCGCGCCTACCTCGGCGCCCACCTCAGCCGCCGCCGCCGCCGCCGCCGCGGGGAACAAGAGCCCCGCGCGCGACCACGGCCACGGCCACCACCCCTCCTCCGACATCTCCGACCCCGCCTCCCCGAGCTCCACCGGAGGCGGCGAACTGCTGCTCCAGTGGGGACAGAACAAGCGCATGCGGTGCCGGCGCGACTCCGCGTCCGCGTCGCCGCAGCGCCGGCACGCGGGCGGCGGCGGCGGCGGCGGGAGCAAGATCCAGCGCCGCTCGTCGTCCCCGGCGGCGGACAAGCTGATGCCGCCCCCGAGCACGGCGGCGCCCTACACCCGCGCGTCCAACCTCCGGTCCGCCTCGCCCCTCCCTCCGCGCTCCGGCTCCGGCGCCAGCGACGCGCACCTCGCCCGCCCCCACCCGCTCAGGTATGTCCGCCGCCGTCTTTACTCCCACGCCCACCTCCCTCTCCTCTACTAGGCAGGCGTCTTTCATCACTTGGTTTTCTTGCGCCGCGCTCCCCGTTTTTCTCTTCCGCTTTTACCCTCGCCACCGAGCCGTATTCTCCGGCGCGTGCCGTCGCGGTCGTACTCGTACGTGGTGGCGTCGGGCTCGGCCGCCTGGTTCGATCGCGCCGGTTCGTCTTGCCCTTGCGTCTTTAGGCACGGAGGAAGGACAGGTGCGTTCGGATGATACGATATACACGAGTGTCATCCCATTCCTACTCGCCACAATGTTTTTTTTTTTAGTTTTTCTCCGTTTTTTATTTAAAAAATCAAGTGGGTTTTGGTGGGGTTTCCCATGCTAGATTGAGATTTCGATTTCATTTTTTTTATATATGAGGGGGGTTTCCGCTTATTTTATTTTTAATTTAATACAAGGGCTTTTTTTTGCGATTAATTTAATACAAGGGCTGAGGAGGGGGGTTTGGATTTGAATCGGATCACCAAACTCTCGATGATTCCTGCTCCCTGCCTTTTTGAGACCTGCCCGTCGTCCTTGACAGATTTCCTCCCCTGCGGCCCTGCCTCCGGTTCAAAAACCAAATCTTTTGCAGTGATGTTTTAGATCTTTTCAAATCTTTTGCCGACCGAGCAAGGGTCAAAGGAGTGGTGGCACTTCACGTCTTCACCTTTGCTCTTCACTAAAACCAGCCAGCAAATCCACTAAGAGCTCTCATCCACTAATGCCCGTCCATCTAATCCCCGGGCCACCTGCCAGCTGCCATCCCCTTCCCCTAGCTTGCCGATGTCCATTAATGGCCGGCCAGGCCTCCTTCCCTTCCCAGTTCCCTGCGGCTTTCCGGCTGCGTCTGGCTGCTCAGCTGGTGTGAATGGTGAACGACAGTGACATCTCACATTACTAGGAGTATACAGTATTTTCACAGCATGCAAGCGCAGGCAGGCAGGCGAGGCGAAGGGCTAATATATAGTAGGACTTGATGCGAGCCGTGTATAAATCCAGCGCGCATCCAACGCTCCACGCCGCGCGTCCGTCCCCATCTTTTTTTTTTTTTGTTTTTTTGGGTGGGCATAGGCAGCGGCAGCGGCAGCGGCTTTTGTTGCCGGCGCCCAGCTCTGCTCTCGGCGCCACATCCGTTCAGCCCCCATCATTCTCTGGTCGCGGCTACCGAACCGAGCCGGAGCCCCCGCCGCCAGCCGCCCGCTTTATCCCCAACCACCGTGCTGGGCCAGGCGATCGCCGGCCGGGATTTTTAAGTTAGTTAGTTTGGTTGGTTTGGTTTGGTTGCCGGGTTCTGATGCTGCTGCTGCTACGACGGCGACGATGATGATGACCAGATCGGCGGAGGACCGTGCCGCGGGGACGAAGTTCTCGGCGGCGGCGAGGGCCGAGAAGCAGCGTGCGGCGTCGCCGCACAAGGTGGGCCCGGGCTCCGTGATGGGCCTGGGCGTGCCGGACCCGAAGCAGCAGCACCACAACCAGGGGGGCAGCGGCGGCGGCTATCAGGCGGGGGCGTCGACGAAGCCGGCGCCGAAGCTGGAGGTGCCGCGGATCTACACCACGCTGTCCCGGAAGGAGAAGGAGGAGGACTTCATGGCCATGAAGGGCACCAAGCTGCCGCAGCGCCCCAAGCGGCGGCCCAAAAACGTCGAGAAGACTGTCAATGTGCGTGCCTGTCTCTCTCTCTCTCTCTCTCTCCCTCTCTTTATCTTTTCACTTTCTCCATTAGCCGCTGCTTAAAGTGATTACATTATCGATCGTCGAGACTTGCTAGTAATCCATGGATTAGTGTTATATAAGCTGACATGATCTCGTGTATGTCCGTCTTGTCTTGCGCAGTCTATCTGCCCCGGGATGTGGCTGACGGATGTGACCAGGAGCAGGTACGAGGTGCGCGAGAAGAAGTGCCCCAAGAAGGTACCGTACACCACACAGTACATTCATCTCAGCCTTGCGCCTCTCTCTCTCTCTTCCTTCACTGTTACTGTATCTTCGTCCGGTTAGTCGGATCCGGTTCACTGTCGTGTTTAGTATTTGGTCCTTTTTGATTTATATACTGCTAGTCACCGCAGTTAATCTGAGATTGTACCGACAGATGATTATTAGAGACACAGTAGTTTGGAAAAGCAGTAATAAAGGGGAGCTTGGGGTTGGGGGACGACGACAGGTCGAAAGAGGTATACGGGGGAAATGGGTGTGCGTACTCTTTTTCTCCTGTCCCCTTCTTATGTCACGTGGGGCCCACCTCCCGTGAACCGTGAGCGCTCTCTGCTCATTGATCGCTCGCGCGCTGGCTTTTATTGCGGGAGCCGACGACGACGCGCACTGCACTGCAGCGGCGCGGCCGCGCGAGGGTGGGGGAACGCGGCACCTGCTGCGCCTGCGCGACCGCCCGGTTTCCAAGGCTGGATCCTCCAGCACAGCCATGCCACAGGGGCCCACACGCCAGCGTCTTAGCTACTGTTTGTCTCCGAGCAGTGGACGGAGTGCGAGTCGAGTTGGGGGCTATAGAGGAGCTTTTGACATGTGGGGTCTCCTGGCCACGCTGGCAATACGAGTCAGCAGGTGCAGACTACGTGGGTGGTGGTGGGTCCCTGTGACAAGACGCAGAGGATAGGGTGGATATGATATGGGGTCTGGAAATGGAATAGCCCACACGGCATCCGGAATACCCCCGGCGAGCGACAGGGACGTCGCACGTCGGCTCCTCCTGCCTTTTGCTTTGACTCTGGGGGAACCAGCCTGCCGTTCTATGCTTGTGTAATCCGTAGCAGCAAGTGGGAGACGTGGAGCAGTACTTGTGCTACCGGGGTGGATTCGCACACGTCGCTTAACGCGAAACCCATCATTAGTTGACTCCACTAATGAGGAGGCCCTGTCGTGGTCGTCGTCGTCGTCCTCTCGTCTCGTGATGTGTCTGCTGACTGGCCTGACGGGAAATCTCACTTTTGAATCTCTCTTTGTTCAGCAACAGAAGAACCGGGGCCTCAAGGGGCTGGAGAGCATGGACAGCGACTCCGACTGACCGCCCGCCGACGACGACGGCAGCCTGCGTTGCCAGGCCGAAGGGCGGTGGTGGCACAGGAAGCAACGGCGGCGGAGGAGGAGGAGAGGACGAAGAGGAAGAATGGCCGGCGGGCGGCGGCAGGGAAAGCGTGTCAACAGCCACGCGTTCATGAAGATGGTCGCGCTGGGCTGAGGAAACGGGAAAAAACCAAAAAAAAAAAAGAAAAAGAGGTGGATTCAGGGGGGGGACAGAAAAAAAAATTATTTTTTCGAGTTAATCATCATAGCGGCGCCGTACTTATGTAGCCTCGATTCCATTTTGTATATCTGGGTAGCGAGGATGTCGTAGCCGGCGTCTTTCTTTCATCTTTGTAGTTTTTTTTTTCTTTTCCTGTCGACAATCGGTGGTTTGCCCGCTGCGTTTGTGGTGGGTTGTGCATAGCGTCGGACAACTAGACTATCTTAGCAAGAGGAAACAACTAGACTTTTAGACTACCCCTCTCTCTCTCTCTCTCTCTGCTCTGGTTAATTGTGCATGGTTAATGTTTGCTCCTATTCGTGTTCATGCTAGTAGGCTAGACGGTCACTGTTAGTAATCAAGCGGCCCTCACCAGGAGAAGCGTCTCAAGCATTTCAAAATTCTGCAGCGATGATGGGATGACCTCCCTTGGCGTGATGGCTCGACATGCACATGTTTACGTGGACACGGACACGTGGACGTGGTGCGAGACTGCGAGTAGCTGAGCACGAGCATGATGAGCACCCACCTCCCGTGCGTGATGATCCTGGCACCACCAAACCTGCTGCTACCTGCCACTGCACTGCCAGGTGCCAATACCTGCCTGCCTGTTGGTGCACTGTTACGTACTGCAATGCAATGATCCAACAGGCGGCATACAGTGTCCAACAGGAACAGGGGCGTCCGTGGCTCGAATAGGACCATCATGGCATTGGCATCTCTTCTGCTTCGGTTTCCTACTGTCGGAGAAATGGGTATGGCCAGAGTTGTTTACGGTTGGGTCATGGCATGTGGCGTGCTCAGTGATTACCAGTCCTGGATGCTCTCCCTAACCCTAACTCCCTTTTGTGACGGCTAACGTGAAGGAGGCTGGTGCACTTTTCGAATCTCGGGAGAGAGGAAGTTGTCATTGTCACATACCTGCTCATGGGCCGGTCTCTTGGGCCATTCATTCAAGTATACGACGGAGTATGCACTGAGTTTGCTTTGGCCCACAAAGCTTGCAACCTGAAGTACAAAAGGAACTGAGCAGCAAAGATGAAGTTGTCGAAGGACCAGTTGGAAATTCCGGCGGCGGCGAGCTTTGGCTCGAGGCGAGCTCGGCTCGAGTTTATCCCCTCTACTCGTCTTTGTTCCTCCTCCCATCTACCAATCCTCTTGTACCCAGTAAACAGTGGATCATTGTAATCTAGTTGAGTGAAGCAAGGATTTAGGTTCGTAACATCTGGTATCAGATCGATTCGATCCAGGGAGCCTCACCGTCGTGTTAGAGTTCATCTGCAACCATGGCGATTGAGGCGATGTTGGCCGAGATTCTAGCGAAGTTGGAGGAGATGAACGCCTTGTGGCTCGGCCCCGCTGAGCAACAGACGCCTTCGTCACCTCCCATCACCAACATCCTCGCCGCCGACACCGAGGAGCCAGAGGCCCGCGCCTCCTCGATCTCGACCAAGGCGGCGATGGCTTCCTCGGCGTCGCTCGTCCCTCCGGCGATCTCACCGGCGAACAGAGCGCGGTCGGCAGGCAGCGGAGCGGAGGAGGAGGAGGCAGCCACCAGCCCACCACAGCACAGCGGCGACGTCGGGCAGTGGCGCCGCAGCTGTCTCGTGGCCGACGGCCGCCGCCACGACCTGCAGGCAGCGTCCGACGGTCCGAGGCCGCCGGCGGCGGGGGAACGATCGATCGGGTGACGCAGATCCGAAATCACACCGGCTGGGGGCCTGGAGTGGACCGCTGCAGGAGAGAGAGAGAGAGAGAGAGGGCACGCAGACGCAGGCGACCCGTGAATAAAATGGGCTTAACCGCCCAGCCCAGACCGCCTTTCACTGGCCCGCACTTCAGCCCGGCCCGGTAACGACCGTTAGGCGCAGGACATGCGGCGTGCAGCTCCTGCCAGTGCCAGCAAACCACCACCCGTTTGTATATTTGCCTCCTGCCTCCGCTACACCACCCCTTGCCCGTGTCGTATCAGGAGGAGCATCAGTTCTCTGACGTGAGTTGACACGCAAAGGTTAACACTCGTGGACCTGTGGCCATGCCCCGGAATTTTGCAAATTGAATCGCGCGTGGGCCTTCTTCCGGCGATCACGCTGCAACTCCGAGTGCATGATGGTTAGTAGGACACCAGCTCCCTCCATGCTCAGGTCCCCTGCTTGGCCTCGCTCGCGTAACCCCGTGGAACCATTCGCCATCGCGTCGGCGTCGCCATTTGGATGGGTCGGGTCGGGTCGGGGCCCTCTTGGCTCCTGCCACAGCGGGGGACGGCGAGCGAGGAGCCGAAGATGACGGGTGCCGGCAGCACAAGCCAGAAGCAAAGCATATGGTCCCAGTCCCAGGTCCGCCCGTCAGGTTACCTGCACCGTTACCAGTTACCGCCCTGGGTCGGGTCGGCCGCCCTAAACAACCTTCCGTCCCGGTCCGGGCTCCCGGCGCAGGCGCGCAGCGGGCGAGGGCATCTATGTTTGAATTGCCAGCGGCCGCACCGCGGTCCCCCACTCCCGCGTGCCTGCCCCTGCCCGCCAGGTTTTTTTTTTCTGTTGCCATGCCATGCCGAGCGCTGATACGTCCATTCGATTTCGTTTGGGCGCTGGCTGGACCGTGCCACGGTCTCTCTCGCAATGTATTACTGTACTATACTACTAGTACGTCGTTGCCGTTGATCGCGTATTCATGAGATGGATTTACCACAAGCGTTGAGAGGGGAAGAGAATAGAAACGGGATCCGCCGCGCAGTGCGCAGTTTGTTTTTGTTTTTTTTTTAAAAAAAAGACGACGACATTCCCACTCATACATATTGCACGTAGGAATGAAAAAATGGCCTCCATACCAGATAAGCCAGTTGATTGCTCTGTGTAACTGCTGAGCATAGCCAAAAGGATAGTATCCGGCATACGAAACTGCGCTACGAAAAACAACTACGTAACCGGAGACCGTAACAACACTAGATGCAATTAATTACATGTGCACAGAACTTTGAAACTAATAATTAAACTCAGAAGCGGCAAAACTTCCATGATCCATCTTAGTCTGGAAACAGGAATAATGATGAGCAGAACAAAACTGCGGTTGACAAAATCAGCTCCCACTTGAGTAGGCTGTGGGCGTGGATCCACATTCGTTGCATTATTTGCTCAGCTATCTACGCAGAGAGATTTTGGTTGATTGCAATGGAGCCAATCCTCAACGGAGATGGCCCAAGCAACACTCTTACAGACGAAGCGACAAATCAAGATTGCAGCGATCACAGCAGATCACCAAAAGAGAAAACTTATACAACCTTTTTTACTCTACTAGGAGTATAGTTAGAGCTTTGTTAGGCTTCTGAAAGGGGAGGAGATATGTCTTCATCCTAGTCTAGTCACTGGCGGCAGTATTTGAGTCTCCACTGGCCTGGGGCTGCGATGAAGGTAGGTAAGACCAGGCAATGGCTGTGGCACCAAGGGTGACTGCAAGCCCAACTGAAGCCCAGAACCACTTTTGCCACTTCTTACGCCCCTTGCATTGTTGCCTTGACATCTCTGCAATCCACAAAAATAAAGCAAGTGTCAATATATACCGGAATACAAAAGTATGCAGTACTTGCAACTTGTATTTAATGTTTCTGACACAATTCAGACAGCATTTTAGCCTCAAGAACAAAGCAGCCAACCGAAAATAGGATGAACCAAGGACAATAAACATGTTTGATGTTAGTTTGAACCTATAAAACAGATATGATATATTTCGAATAATAATGGCTGTAGCTTGCTTCATGCACATATGTCACTTAATTTATCAAATACCCGAAAACTATATTCGATCAGCATAGTGTTCTTGTTAGAGTATGGCATGAGCCTATTGGGCCTGGGCTGGTAGTATAGCCCGTTAGGGCTCATGCCATACTCTAACAGTTCTAAAAGAAAAGCATGTCCGAAGAGAGGGTAGCACTTAGCACTTGCGTGCTGATTTGTGCCTTTGGTTTTATTTAAGGGATGTTCCACTAACTAAGTACCAAAGGCTTTCATCACTGATGCCTTAGATTTTATACAAGCAATATATGGAGTCACCATTTCAACAAGTATTAATTGGGGTCATTTTTGTATATGTACAGAAATAACCACTGGTGGCGAAGTTATTTACCGATAGCCTCTTGGTTTCTTTGAGACATTTCCCTGTTTGCAGCTTCATAGTACTGGGTCCTATCTGACAGCCTTGCAATCTCAAAGTTCTTTGTCGCAATCATGCTTTCCATATCTGATTCAACTTCAGCACGAGCAAAACCCCGAGCAATAGCAACAGCTACAAGTTGTGAAACTGTTATTTGCTGGCACAACTCAGCTCCAGGATCCACGCTTGAACCATCAGAATCCTCAGCTATACTTGGAGATGGAAGTGATAAGGCAACAAGTGATAGGTGGTGACTCAGATTCTTCCATTCCTCTTGCCAGATCTCAAGTGCTTCTTCTGCCTGCGTCCTCCTTTCAATTTCCATCAACAGACTTAACCTCATTTCACGGAGGTCATCATCCATGCCTCGTGAAGACCGAGTTCCGCCATCACTGGATATTTCTAAATTTTGGGAAATAATATTGGGTTAGCACACATATCAACCACTAGATCTGAACTAAGCAAGAATAATTTCTCAGCATAACAAAACAAATTAGCCAAAACTTATCACCATTTAACATTTAACATACCCTAAACAGTCCCATCACTTGGGGCACATGAACTTAGATCATGGAAATTAGTCACTACTCCCTCCATTTCAAATTATAAAACGTTTTTGCTTTCTAGGTACATTGCTTTTACAATGTATGTAGACATAGTGTATATCTAAGTGTGTAGCAAAAGCTATGTATCTAGAAAACCAAAAGATATTATAATTTGGAATGGAGTACAACGCAATTCAAAATAATCGCTCCTGTCAATAATCAGGCCCTAATAGGACCAAGAAAACATAAATGGGCGTGACAACAGTACAACACGTACAGAGCAAAAAGCTTGAAATTAACTCATACCATGGGAAAACCACATGCAGGGCAACTTTTGCATATTCTAAGAAACAGCTGTGGGCACTATTGTTCTACGCTACAGAATATCGGAAAGGGTTAACCCATACAACCAATCACTTCAAAACACACTAACAAAACATATAACCAAAAGCAGAACATGATAAATCCTACATCTTAGGAAGGGACTGAAGACAAGTTTATTTTCTCCAACACAGTTGCTACATAATGTTTTCTGTACCCTTTCAGCTGCTTTTTGATAGATAAACTATTGCTGTAGTGAACTAGGTATAGTTTGCAGAGTGCATCTGCTGGAAGTGTCTAGCAAAAGATATTAAACTCACTAGTAGGGTTATTTTTATTACTACTTCAATAGTCTAATATCATCAAAACCTGGCAAAAATACAGATACGAAAGGAAAAATAACTTAACAAATAATAAAAAAGTGTAACAAACTGATTTGTACCTTCAAATGCATCGTAGTATTCTGCTCCAGGTGTACCAACAGAGGTTCCAAAAGGGGAACTAGGCTTCCACCATTCAAAGGTGTCATTCTCAGAATTTATGTGTGCCCCACCATTCAAAGGCCTTCCAACATTAACAGGCTTCACTAGTGATTCAAGACTTCGACGCTGAAACTCAAACTCAGGCTGCTCCTGCTCATTTTCAGCTATCGCAGCTCCCTTGCCCTTCTGTAGCATTCCACTTTTGCCATTCAAAGCCTCTTCCACACCACTGTCACCTTCAGCTTGACCATTGTCTGCTTGCTGAAACGCAAAGTGAGGTTCCTGGACTTCAGTGGGTTCACCCCCTTTGGGCAAAGCAGGCAGCATCACAGGGAGCTTCGGCTGGCTGCCCTCACTCCTAGCATCACCCTGAGAGAAGGTCCTGGCAAGGGAGGCTCCCCGCCTCTTATGGTTGATGAGGTATGGCGACCAGGTTCCCGGGAACGAGGAAGGCGAGTCCGGCAGCGCGGTGCTCTCAGGCGTGGCATAGAGTGATGCCGGCGACGTCTGTGTCCTGACAGGAAACACTGGCACCGGCAAGGCCTCGTCAGGAGGCGGCGGCGGAGGCTTGGGAGCCACCTTCTGGACCTGAGCAGGCGACCCTGCCTCAATGAAGGGATCCAGCACGTAGGGCGTGAAGGACGGCATGGGGATAGAACTGCACGAGGGGAATCACAGACGGCTTGACCTCCCTGACATCAACGAGCCCTGAATCGAAATCGACATGACAAATTCGAGGTTAGAATGGAGCAAACCCTGCTCGGAGAGGGGGAAAAATATGCCACGGTAGAGGGATTCCGATCTAAAATATCCGGAAACATTCCCAGCGGACCTATGACGCATCCTTTTGGAAAAAAGCCGCCGCGCACGAATACATTCACCGAAAAAAAGAGAGAGAAAATGCTCAATATTCCTCATCCTGAGCTGGACATGCAGGGAAAACAACTAGTTAAACGCTGGAGAACATTTTTTCGGACTTGTTGTAACGCCATGAATTTTTGCACATTTTTTCCGTCACCACAAAAACCAGCCGCGGGCATCCTAGCAGCCGAACGAAATGATACCCCTAGGGCGCGAGATCGCTCACCAAACACAAACGTGGAAGGACGATAGATTCGGTAGAGGTGCAAGCACTCACCTGACGGCGTCCGGGTCCCGGAGGCGGCGGCGCCTCCACCGAGAACAGAGGAAACCCTAGCGAAGCCAGCTGTGCTCCACCTCCTTCCCAGGCCTCGAGGAAGAGAAGACGGCGTTGGCGTTGTTCTGCGTTTCCATACCCACGGCCGCAGCAGCGCCTGCCGCGTTTGCGATTCGAATTTACGGGGCCGGGCAAAATACAAGTAATAAGCGGCGCGCGAGGGCGAGACGAGCCTGGCTAGCACAGCAGGCCGCGGAAGGCAACAAGCTGGGGCGGCACAAGCAGTGCAACAGGCTAAGGTGAGGATGACGTCAGAGGCGATCGAAGTGAGGATGATGGCGGCGGCGACCGAGGTGAGCAAGGCGGTGGCGGCGCGCCGGCGCTCGGTAGCGTCACCCCTCGCCTCGCGCCCTCGCCTCGCTCCGCACGGGGAAACAGGGGCCCGACCCTAGCTAGAAGTGGCGGCGGATCGTCTCCTCAGGAGAAAGGGCTGGGGCCGGATCGGGTTGCCTCTCCCACGTGGGCTTCCAAAGGGTGGAGGAAGCCTAGTCCGTAATTCCGAGATGGGCTTGCCCGTGGAAAAAGGCCTTGACACCCCGTGGATTGAGCCTTCCAACGGGAGTCCTGAATGGACCGCAATCGCTTCGTGCTCTTTGCGGGCTTCACCGACGGCCTTGCTGATGGCCCCTTTTTTTTTTCTTTTCAATTTCAGGAAGATGTGGTTCTGCTCAAAAAAAAAAAAAAGATGATGTACAGTTTCATTTTTTGAAATCTGTGGTTAACAGATACATTGAATTAGAGACAGGTGTGTTGCCCGCCTCCTCTCTTAGCCATTTTAACTAATACTCCGTACTGATAATAGTTGCTATAGTCTGTAGGCAGCAGGCAGCGACACTACCGGGACAGTGTTGTTTTTTATGGGCAGTTGCAGTTTGTAGGGGTGATGGGTCTAGCTGCCTCTACCCATCCAACTGTAGAAGTTATTAATTTGTAGGGGTGGCCGACTCCTGTATCAATAGTAGCACCACGGCTAGCGCAATTAAGAAAACTCGTCATGACTCCTGGATTGTATACTTCCTCTGTTCTCAAATAACATGATGATTTTTACTTTTATATTTAGATATCTTGTTTGACTATTCATTTTATTCAAATTTTTTATATAAATATTATTTATTTTGTTATAACTTATTTTATTATTAGAGATATTTTAATAATAGCTTATTTATATATTATTTGTAAAAAAAACTAAATAAGACAAATATTCAAACATGATATTTAAAAGTTAAAATTGTCATTTATTTTCCTAAAATTTTCAAGATTCCTCATAACATCAAATCTTTAAATGCATACATGAAGTATTAAATGTAGATAAAAAATAATTAATTACACAATTTGTCTGTAAATATCAAGACGAATCTTTTGAGTCTACTTAGTCCATGTTTAAACAAAGTTTGTCAAATAACAATGAAAGTGTTATAATAACTTTTCGTCAAAAATTTCACCAACTGAACAAGGCCTCAATCAACCTCAACCACCAAAGATGTGTATATACCCCTGGCCCATAACTATGGTGCTTCACCTAGTAGCAGGCTAGCTAGGAGATAGGGTATATATCTGGTATTTGCAGCTATCCACTGGAATTTCATATCACACAAAGTCGCCTGCAAGTTCATGTACCTGAGCTGAACTTGGGATGTGATTGGAATGTTTCATGCATAGAGCAATACACATACAGGGAAGACCTACTTTCTCTCTGTGTCCGTGTTGCATTCGTGCATGCATCTATGCTGCATACGACTCTGTTTGACATTTGCAGCTACGCAAGCCTACAGTCAGATGTACCAAGATGGATAAAAGAACAAAAAGGTTGTCGTCCATACGGCTGTACCCAAAGGCCAAATTGAGGCGAAGAACAAAGAGGAAATTAAATTATACCGCCGAACTGCAAAAAAACACCCTAGTGAAAATTGAGCCGTCTCACTCAAAAAAAAGTGAAGACCAAACTGTTGCACTGCACATTGCTAAGAACTCATGTCTGGTTGCCCTTACCTCTAGTACAGTTGCTTTAATTTTTCGTTGGAAATGCAGGATAAAGACCAAACTGTTGCATCAAAGGCACCTACTAGGAGCTGTGGACAATGAAGATTGGCATGTGATGTGGACACATGCGGCAAACATTTGCATGATTGTATCAGTGACACCCCGCTTCTTGTAACCTGTCATTGCGCATATGCCAAAAGTCCGAGATGATGATCCTATCATGGTATTTCAGTGGAGTGTTTAGGTTTGAAGACCCATTCTCTAGACGGGGTGATGGCGTGGCGTGGCGGGGTGATGAATCAACTTAATGGATTTCACAAACCAAACAAAAACTAAAGAGTGAAACGATGGTGAACTACCACCTAATTTCACAAACCAAACACCCCTAAACGAGCAATAGATCCAACCAAGGTGTGGATCCTCTTTCTCGTTCAAAAAAAATGCTACCTTAATTGGTTAACTTGAGAAAAATCAAATAAGTTCTTGAACACTTAAATCAATGCATGGGGTAAGAAAAAAAAGGCCCACAATAACATGAGCCTAACTTGGTTAGCTTGAAAAAACAAATAAGTTTTTGACTTGATAAAAGTGCTCGTATTTTAAAAATTTTATTTTAAGATTTACAACGTTGTTCTTTTAGTGGTAGACGAACCATCGACAATGAGACAACCATATATATAAACGGCTATGTTTGACTGTGATTTGCAGAAAAGACTATAGATATAAGACTGGTCAAACATCCTAATAAATAGCAGCTATTGATGGCAATGAGTATGGAGGAACAACAGCTGGTTTACAATTACATCATGTATTCCACACCCATCCATACTACACTAAACCCTTGATCATTTAACCCAGTGAAACCTCACTAGCTTCTAGCTACTAGCTAACAGCCACAAAAGCTGGCCATCAGTTACAAGTTGGGTTACTTGTACACCCGGCCCTTCTTCTTGTCTAAGCTTGTAACTTTGCCGGCCTACTCCATCAATCTAACATGACTCATCAACTACTGCACCTACACTACACCCTTTTCAGTTGCGAATTCTTGCTTCCGTCCCTGATCACACAGTTCATGCCCCTGTGGCCTTCAGTTTGTTTGTTTTCAGATCAGACGGCTTCTTCTGGCTCGTCTCCGGGGCCACCGCCTGCTGTGAGGCTCTTCCGGACGCTGTCGGCGTCGTCGTTGTCGGCAGCGGACGGGTCGGCGACGGCCTCCTCCTCCTTCTTCTTCTGCTTGGTGTACTCGCCGTACAGGTAGGAGGCGAGGCCCCAGGCGCAGAGCGCGGTGGCGATGCCCTTCTCGGCGCCGAACGGGTCGCCGAACACCACGACGCCGCCCAGCACGTTCGCCGTGAGCACGGCGGTCATGCAGACGCCGCTGTGGAGCGACGACGTCAGGTAGATCACCCCCGCCGTGCCCATGAAGCACGCCTGCCACGTCAGGACCAGCGTCGACACCACGACCCAGTACAGCGCCGCCGAGCCCTTCCAGCGCGCCACGTCGCCGTCCAGGCCCCCCTTCGCCGCCATCCCGATCGCCGCCACCACCGAGGCCATGGCCTGCATCACCGCCTGCACCTCCACGGCCAGGACGAACCCGCCGGACACGGCCTGGCGGTACAGGAGCTCCATGACGGGCAGATACGCGGCGAACAGCCCCGCCGCGCCCAGCGTGACCACGTACCCGACGAAGTAGTGCGCCGCGGCCGCGCTCCCGCCTCCTCCCTCGGGGTCCTCGCCGGAGTCCCCCGAGCGGAGCGCCAGCAGCACGGAGCTGAGCGTCAGGAGCACGACGGCGTTGAGGTTCACGAAGGTGAGCGGGTGGCGGACGATGACGGCGGCCAGCACGAGCGTGAACGCCAGCTGCGTCGACAGCAGCAGCGACGACGTCGACACCGGCAGCAACGACGTGCTGTACGAGAAGAGCAGGTTGTTGGCGCCCATGAGCGCGCCGATGACGAGGCACGCCGTGAGGAACCGCCTCGAGAACCACGCGAACGGGTGCGGCGCGGCGGCAGGGCGGCGGCGGGTGAGGAGCACGGCGACCACCAGCAGCGGGAAGCCCGCCGACTGCACCAGCGTCACCACCCACCGGTTCCGCCCGCCGTGCGCGAAGTAGAACCTGGACAGCAGGCTCGACGCGACGGACCCCACCAGCAGCGCGGCGTAGTTCGCCGTCAGGAGCAGCAGCCGACGGCGGCGCGACGCCGAAGCCGTCGTCGGACCGGCGATGGCGACACCCGCGGCTATTGCCATTGTCGCAGACGACGTACTCTCGCCGGCGAGGAGGAGGATCGGATCGGATGGCGGCGGTGGATGGGCGACGTCGCGGCTGCGCGCGGCGATTTTGCGCGATGGTGAGAGGAGATGGACTGTTGAGAGAGGCAGGGTATATTGGGGGGAATATATAGATACAAACGATATGTGTTCTTTCCTTGTATAAGCAATTTTTTTCCCAGAGCACGTGACTTGGCAAATGTTGCATTTTTCAGTTACTTTCTTTTCTTTTGCGTAAAAAAGAAAAAAGGAAATAATGTACTAGCTAGCTGTTTGGACAGATTTAGGGGTGGTAAAGGCCCTAAAATTTAACATAACAAATTTAAGGATCAGACTCAATAAGGATCGGGCCGTAATATTATATGATTTTGAACTAAAAATGGAAAGGGCTAAGTTGGATTGTGAAGGAGTGATAAGGATCATGATCCATTACTGCCCCTAGACAGATTACGTAGATATTTTGGTAAAAAAGAAAAAGAAAAAAACTCCAACAACGTCTTTAATTGAATATAGAGACTAAGTTTTAGATAGAGTCGTCTTCTTATCTTAGAGATGCCGTAAACTTTGATTTTAGCTTAGGGGATGAATAAAAGGGAAATTCTTTGGAGATGCTCAACTCATGAGCTCCTGCATTGCACTTTTTTTTTCTAAAACCACTTCTGGATGCAGAAGAACCCATGCCTGAATTTCTTTCAGTATGCATGTGCCTATCCAGGATCTTTTTTTAGAAAGGCGGCAAAAGCTTTGCCGGATTTTTATTAGACGAGAAACAGAAAAGAACTATACAAAAGAGAACGGAAAACAACTATACAAAGACGTTACCATAGCACCCAGGCCACCCCTTGACTAACAGCCCCAAAAAACACTACAAGTTAGGGCCGGGACAACAACTACAAAGACAGAGAGTACAACAGACACTAAAACTAAAACTATGATTGTTACATCCCTGCATTGGTACTTGTTGCTGACTAATATTGTTGTAAGTCTTCTTTACAAAGCATAGCTACTTGACTTGGTTGCATCGATTTGTTTTGAAAAATTCTTCTGTTACGCTCTTTCCAAATATTCCACTAGAAGTATATCATAACACCATCAAAAGTCCTTCTGTGTTCTCTATCAATCTTGGTGCGGCACTTACGCCAGTAGCTATGAATAGAGCCTGTCATTCCCACTGAGTCCAGCCTATCCAGGATCTTCCTTCTTGATTTGACATTAACTAAGGATGTTGTATCACCCAAGTACAAATTTATTCGGATGTTACAATCATTTGTTTGAATCCACAATCCTAGCTATAGCTAAAATAGCTGAACTCAAAAGAGGCAAAAAAATTCAATACGAGTAACTAGCTGCAAAATCAGTAATAATTGTTATAGCTAGGTAGGGAACAGATGGAGCAGTGCATTCATATACTGCTACTGCTCAAGCCTCAAGGTGCCGTAGAATGAAATCGACCAATCTTCAGTATAGCGCATGCAATAATTTCAGTCAAATTAAAATTGAACGGTGTTTATCTTTACGGTAGTAGCCGCGCTAGGCGCTACGCGCACATGCCAAATGGAAATCCATTCATTTGATCGGAAAAAAAAAATTGGAATTCATTCATGGCCGGCGGCCATTGAATTCGTTTGGATCGGATGATTTCGGTTTCAACTTGGGGTGGTGGAGAGATTGTGCTTGGGTTGGAATCGGAAAGATTTTTCTTTTTTTTTGGGTTGTGGATGCAAAACGGGGTGCAAATCATGCTTTCTTTCGCGATTTGTTTGCTGGCCCGGATTGTCTTCTATCTGTTTTCATTTCAAGATCGAGGGATTATTATTACACACATCCATGCATATGCATGCATGCATTATATTGCAGAGAGCAGCCGAAAGAGCATGAGATGGCGCGGCTCGCCGAACGTTCACGTGCCGTGTCTTGTGCTTGTGCCGTCGGGTGTAATGTGTAAGCATGTGCCGAAACCCGAGATGAGAAAACCGTGGCGTCCTTGCGCTGTCTCAGAGGGAGTTTTGCATACACAGATAAGGCAGAAACTGGAACCATGGCTCTAGCTGTTTTCTTTTACTGACATTGCCTGTTGGCACATGCATGCACGCACAGGTGCAGATGAAATCGATTCGGAAGTTTGGACTTGGCAAGAACTGAAAAGGAATGACAGTGTCATATTGTTCTGGAAATTTACCGTGCCCTTGTTCTAGCTATATGTTGAAAATACGGGTCATGTCAACTGGGACCCGATCCCCGATTCTCCGCGGGAAATTCACCCATTAGGGAACGGAGATAGTACAAATCTTATCCGCATAGAAAATTAAATGGAGAAAAAATCATCCCGTCGGGTATGATGGGGATGGGGATGGTATACAGTCCCCCGTCCCCGTTCCCCGCGGGGACCCGAAATAGTTAAGGCCCTATCTAACAAAGTCCAATTCTTATGTACATCACTATGTCTTATGTCTTATATGCATGCGGATTATGATAAATTGTTGGATACGTATGTTATTGATTATTTAAAATCATATATTATTTACTTATGTGTATTTGAGATCTATTGTCTTGCTTTGTTAAGTGCTTATTTTGTTATCATGTAGTATAATATTAATGCGGGGATAGGGATCCCCACGGGGATAAATACCTGAACGGGGACGGGAATGGGGATCCCCGCAGCGATAAATTTCTAAGCGGAGACGGGGATGAGGAAGAAGTGTTCCCCGCGATTCTTCACAGAGACGGAGATAGGGACAGGAACGGGGAAAAATTTCCCCGCGGGGCGGAGATGGGGTAGTAACCCCCGACGGGAAATTCCCGGTTCACATCTCTACACACATGAACGACCTCTGGTCGAACCTGTTTATCTGGATTTAAAATCCTTGACTTAACATAGGTGCTCATATGACACGTACGGTTTTTCACATGCTTTCTTTAAACATAAATAAATAATTTATATGTTAACAACAAATATTATTTTAAGAATCTTTTTATAGGTAAACCAACAAAAATAAGAGCGCTGAAGCATATGTAACCATTAAGGGGCTGTTTGGTAAGACTATAGTATCGCAAATGTAATGGAAAATTAGTTCATTTTTATTTGCGGTGATAACATTTTGTAGCCTTAAATCATTTTCTTTTACGTCACATACGAAGATATCAAACAACACGTAAGATTGAATTGTCACCTACGTACTTTCATCATTTTACTTATAAGACGGTTTGATATGCATTTTTTTTATGTATTTGTTTTTACTATACTCCCTCCGTCCCAAAATAACTGTCGTTTTCGCTTCCCGAGAAACATCTTTAACTAAATATATATTAAAAAATATTAATATTTATTGTGCATAATTAGTGTCATTAGAAAGATCTTTAAATCTAGTTTTTTAACAAAATTATTTGGAGATACAAATATTACATACATTTGCTACAAATCAAGTCAAACTTGTGGCACGGAAACCGGAAACGACAATTAAATTGGGACAGAGGGAGTATGTAGCTATAGACATTACCGTACGTTTGTTGTTACCATCCTCTATCTAAAAACATTCACCCGCGAATGAATCATGAAATAAAATTAATGTATCAAGTCTATATATATTCCTATTGCTACTAGTCGAGAAATGACCATCATACCCTTATCAGACATGCATCATCCTCACGTGTTTCTCAACACACGCTGTGTCTAGGATAGAAGAGCACACGCAAGTTTGTGTTTGTATGTGCAACAACGCACCATCGCGTTCAGGCGTGGAAGCGTTACTATAGAGCCTCACCCCAAGACAAGACAAAAGCAGAGAAGCGCGTACGGTGCCTGAAAAGCTCAAAGAATCGGGCCAAGATAGACGTGACCCATCCGTAGGATGGGATGGGATTGGAGCACACTGCAAGTCTGCAAACCACGTCTGCATGCAGTACGTGAGCGCGCAACTTGCAAAATGTGTTCATCTGGAAAAAAAATAAAATAAGTGAAAATGTTAACTAAATCCATTTTCTTTTGGGTGGTATACTAGTATACTACGTGCTTACTCCATCCGTCCATAGAAACATGTAACTATAGATTTCATGCCTAGAAAATTATTTAACGTTTGACCATGTTTCTAATGAATAATATTGATATTTATTAATCTATAAATAAATTTAGTGTGAAGGTATATTTTATAATTAATCTAATGATATTTATTTAATATCGTAAATATTAATACATTTTTATCTATAATTATTTAAATTTAAAATACTAAAACACATGACACTGTGCTAAAATTGTACGTATATTTTTTTTTAGACTGAGGGAGTATATATATATTTATATCGATCGATCAGGTAAAACGACGCGCGACTGCGAGGAGAGGTTTGATCGAGCTGAGCCCGAATGGCCGGCATGCAAGCAGGCGTCGCTTGGCCCGTATGGCCGGCCGGCGGCCGGGGGGGGCCCTGGGCGCTGGCCACTGGCCGCGAGCTACGCGCGGCGAGGCGTTGTCCGTCCCGGTGCATGCATGCGCGCACGCCGTACGTACGTGCGGAGCGCGCGGGGTGGAGGCCAGCCGCCGGCCAGCGGCGAGCTCGCTCGGGCGGGCGGGCCGGGCCACGCACGCCGAGCGCGCGGGCGCGCCTCCACGTCGCCGCCGTGCCTGTGCGCGCGTCAGCCATGCAAGCCGTCACGTTAGGGGCGGAGCTCTGTGGCGGCGAAACTGCTTGCGCGCCGCCTGCGAGAAACCATGGAAGGCCGCTAGCAGACAAATTAGTCTGTCACACTCACACACTGCAGCATGCAGTCTAGTAGTAGTATTTTGTTACGGTGCCTACTACTAGTAGCTGCGCGCGTGTAATCAGTTCTAAAATCATACTCTATAGTATATCGCAAAACATAGGCTGCATAGATTAGTAAGCTAGCTAGTGGATTAGCTCCCTCAGCTCGCTCCCTGATATTCGGTCGTCACGCTCCGATCCCCGCCGCTGGTCAGGCACGTTGCACATCGTCGTACGGGCATGCATGCATGCACGGTGGCCTCTGGCCTGGCAAAGCATGCGCTGCAGAGCCGGATGGATAGATGCCACGCATACCATACGCGATGTATCTGTGTGCCGTGTGCGGCATTGCATTGCACGCACGCATCCGGTGGGTGGGACTGGGACTGGGACACTCTTCGAGCATGCATGCATGTTGTGATCGTGTCCTGAAAGATCGAGCTCGCGGGCCAGGCATGCATCTCAGCTCATCAGTAGTTATCCTAAGAGTACTTTACGTACGTGATCGAAATCTGACGTGTCTGGGATGTTATTCATATAATCATGCATATCCGTGCTGGGCTGGATGCATATACGTACCGCGGGATGGACTGGGACTTAACCAACAGCTCGATCGATCGATCCGTGCCATGTCGTTGCTAGTGCTTTCGTTGCCGTTTGGATTTGGCTGGTTGAGAATTGCAAGGAATCGATAGGAAGCTAGATCTAGATGCTTGGAAAGACACACGTAAGTACGATCGGCGATGCCATTTCTGCTAATAACAAGCAAGCTTGCTAGCGTTGCGTCGCTATATTGATCCGCACCACCCAGTTTCGTCAGGGAGCTAGATCGCCGTACGTGTGTATCGGTACACGCATTATTTGCCGTGAGCCCATACGTGACGTACTGTGAGATCGTCGGCGACATGCATGCCGCGCCGAGGAGCGAGGATGCATGCGGTGATGTGCGACGTTGTTGGCATGGACATGCAGCTAGCTGGAGGCTGCAGCCTGCAGTGACACGTATACTCATCATTATTCTCAGAGTAAAAATGCATAGCGATACGAACACGAATGCCCCCATTCTTATATTGGTGCAGTAATTTTTTTTCTTTTACTTCAGCTCCACAAGCAACTGTACTGGTGCACAGTTGACATAAGCAGCTGCACGTACTGGTGCAGTGTTGACGACGTTGTTTTTTTGAAAACAACAACTACTGGAGTAATGTTTATTGCACAAAACATGGATCAATAGATTTTTATTTTACATACTAGTAGAAAACGCATGTCTCCGCGCGCGTTATCTAAGGAACTGGTAAGCTACCCGCTCGGGGCGCGCCTCGATTACAGAAAACTTCCGAGCGAAAGACGCAGGCCTCGATTACAGAAAACTTCCAAGCGAACGACGCAGGCCTCTCGAGTACAGACCCATTCGAGGTATCCCTCGGTGACGGAAACTTTCCGAGCGAACGAAGCATGTCTCGACCACCTCGTCAGGTACCCCTCGAGTACTTCTCAGCCAACCCTTGAGCCTTGACCGTCTCGTCAGGCACCCCTCGATTACTCCTCAGGCACCCCTCGAGCATCTATCGAGAGGCACCCCTCGAGTACTCCTCGGGCACCCATCGACCTGACTTGAGAAGCCAGCGTCGGGGGACAACGAGGGTTGGCGGTGGCTGTGGTTGTGGCCACCGGCGGTGGCGCACTGCTGACACGTGTCGGGGGGCCGATGCAGCTGAACCAAGTCGCGCGGGCGGTGGAGATGTGGACCGGTAGCCGTGCTGGGGACGAAGACGAGAGGTCGGCGAGGAAGAGCGGAGAAGGAGGGTGGGCGCCGCCGCCGCATACGACTCGCGCAGGCCGCCGTTGTCGTGCTCGCGTCAGGTCGGGGGATGTGGACTGGTGGCCGTGCTGGGGACGGAGACGAGAGGTCGGCGACGGAGAGCGGAGGAGGGGAGGGTGAGCGCCGCCGTCGCTCTGCGCGCATCAGGTCGGGACGGAGAGGATAAGGGAGCGAGCGATGGAGAGAGAGAGGGTGAGAGAAGAATCTGGAAACGAGAAGCTGGAGCTGCGTATTTATTTATCCGCTCAGATTCCGAGAAAAAGCCGCACAACAAACAGTAAGAAGCCGAGAAAGTAAAGTGAAGCGAGTAGAATCCGATTCTGGTGAAGCCGAATCAACAGATCTGGGCCGTCCAACAGGAAGATCCAACGACACACGAAATTTTGACGACGTGGCACATGGTTCCTTGAAGGAGCTCGTTGCATTTTGTAGTCTTTAATATTTAGTAAAATATTGGTTTGGTCATATTTGATAATATACTGTTAGAAAAATTAATGGTCAAGCAAGGATTCCTAAAATCTTAATAATACACCTATAAAACGAAATGGAGCCAGTAGTACGTAGTGTCAAATAAAAAGCCACACCTAGTACTATTTCCAATAATCGTAGAATTTTGTGCCCGACAACCTGAGCTATATCATGCTCTCTCCATACCCATATTAGTTGACGTTTAGGACAGCGACACGGTCTTCAAAACACAACTTTGACCTCTTATTTTTATAAAAATATTTATGAAAAAGTGATATATGTATATTTTATGAAAGTATTCTTCAAGACAAATCTATTTATATAATTTTTATATTTGTAAACTTAGAAACTTAATAGTTATTGATGATTTATATTTCTAATGTTTGACTCTAATCTTTTTTAAAACGTCAACTAATATGGATATGGAGGGAGTATCTTCAATGCTTTTTGAACATATTGGCCTGTTCGGCAAAACTTATTTGCAACTAACCACGACTGTTTGGATAATGTTCTGTGATAGAGATTTTGGTTGACTGAAAAAAAAGTCTAAGTACTCTCTTTTTCATTTAATATAGTGCATTTTAAAAATATTAGGATAGATTAAGAGAGAACACACAAAATAAATGCATATGTCCTCATATTTATTTTTTAATCGTTAATGTGATTATGATTTGTTTATAAATTGCAAGTATTTAATGACAAAATATTTTTGGTCTTTAGACTAACTTATATTTTAGTATAATTTTCAAATGTCGTCAGAATGTGCTATATTAAAGGGAGAGTAGCTGCTAATCAATGTTTATGGTACTATCTAATGGGAGTATTCTAAGACTAACTCCAACGGCAAGACCCAAACCCAAAAATGTCTAGCTCACAGTGCTTTGCCTCTCCAAAACCACTCTCCAACAAGTGACTCAAACACACTACGCATTTTGCCCATCGGACCAATCAGTACCCAAAAATGCATCGCTGAGACTGTCTCCAAGAGAATAGGCAAACTGTGACCCATAACGAAATATGCATGGTTCACAGTGTTTTTCCATCAAAAAACAGGCTCCAACAACGTAGGCAAATACAGGACCCATTTTGGGTGATGGGCAACGTGGAAGGCAAAATTGCCTTCTCTCCTGATCTCTTTGCGTCTCGGCTCTGACGCGGGATGTGATTTTTTTATTTTTTTATGACCGACGAATTGGGTTTGGCGCTGCTCCGGGAGCTGTTGGAGAATGGAAGTTTTGGGTCATCTGGCTTTTTACTGTGCGTCATCTAAAACATGAAATGGGTCTTCTTTTTGGTACATGCTGTTGCAGACAGTCTAAGCGCATTTCCGGTAGTTAGAGCTGCTGCTGGCAGCTAGCTAAACCTATATGCCATCTTCAGGGCGCGCGTCTGCAATGATCCTGGTTACGTAGTCAACTAACATAGGACGCCTGCAATGATCCTGGTTACGTACTCAGTTGACGTGGAGGTGAGATACAATAACAACTATTTCTTGCGTCCTTATTTTTTTATATAAAACTATTGGATCCACATGTTTCTCTCTCGTGTTTTTGGGCTACATAAAATATATTAGTTATTTGCATATCGCTAGTGACAGTGACAGAGCTAGAGCTAATTCGAGAGGGGTGCAGCCATCGTGTAGAAGCACAAACTTAACTCCTAACCATGGTGAAAATTTAACTGGTATTCTAAATTTTCATATGGGTGCATCCGCATCTACAACCCCAAACATAGCTTCACCACTGCCAGTACATGACTACTCTTTCTCTTACTTTTTTTTTACCATATCAAATCTAGCTAGCTAAATAACTAGCTTTTGGGGACGCCCTTAGAGCATCTCCAAGAGTTTGCTATTTATAACTTGGCAAATCTTGAACTTTGCCAACTCCTAAAAGATTTGCCAAGCTAAAAAAAAGAAGTTCTCTCCAAGAGTTTGCTATTTATAACTTGACAAATTGAAAAAAGAAGATCCACAAGTTTTTCTTCCCCGTGCAAACGCCCACACAGAGGACGCCGCCGCCGTCTGCGCGAAGGACGCCGCCGCCACACCTTTCCATTTGTCGCGCATGTTCCAGCCGCCGACCATCCCTTCCTCCTCGCCGGTTCCCTCTCCTTCATCCAGCTGGTTTTTTGTCGTCTTCCACCCTGCTACCTAGCTTCACGATGGCTTCCACCATGCAAAGGACGTCTTCCACCCAGCTGGTCCCCTCTGCTCCACCCTGCTAGTACGTGGCTTCACGTGAGCGAACGACGAAGGACAGGCTCGACCTGGCATCAACCGCGCGGGAGGAGAGCTTCGCGCCTGCAGGAGAAGGGGCGGTCGCGCGATGCCAAGCTGAGTAGGCGCGCGCATATTTGCGCGTTCAGAGACAAAATATGCCAAGTTGCTATTAATGCCAAGTTGATTTGCCAAATTGTTGAACACACTTTTTTCTTGTTTAGCCAAAATTATATGGATGCCAAGTTAAGATAGCAAACTCTTGGAGATGCTCTTAGTTCATTGCGTAATAGACTAACAGATAACAATAGAAGATTGCTTACCAACTGTCTATACATATACTGTACCACAAACTGTAAAAGCACAGTGAAGTCAATATGTTAGTTTTTCTACATAATTGATCGACCAGTTGTGTAGCTGCATACTTGTAGCAGCAAGTAGGTCCTTACTCTCATGCATGGTAGGCTCTTTCACAGTTCTGGCACCAGGGCACTCCAAGAGCCTAACACATGAGTACATGACTAGCTTCTTTTGCTTTCTCATCCTTTCACATGATTTCTTTTGCTTTCTCATCCTTCCAAAGCAAAAATCCTATATATAAGCAATAACTTGATCGGGGCTAGATTGCTGGGAAGCACTCATAATGTCAGAAGAAATACATGAAAAAAGATATACACCCTCAAAACGTTCATAATTTAGTGTGGCCTAGAGTTTTGTTGTTGATGGTGTGGATGTCGAGTACTTGTCGATAACGGCTCGATGATGGAGGTAGTACTTCACACTGTCTTCACAGCACTGATCGAACGACGCTAGAGAAGGAGCTGGATCGGTCAAAAGATGCGATAGATCCATGCATGTTATGCCTTCATGAGAACAGTATGCTGAAATAGTGAAATGGCTTCAATGATCAGCCTGTCGACCTATTTTTTGCTGTGGAACGATGAAGGATAAGCCTTACTACACATGTCTGACAGCACGTCAGTAGCAGTAGCTACTATTGTCTTCGTCCAAAAATGATAAGTTGGACTTGTTTAGTTTTCCCAACTTTCCCCAAATATTTCTAAGATTCTTCGTCACATCAATCTTTAGCTATATGCATGGAGCATTAAATGTAGGTAAAAAAATTAATTAATTGTACTTTTAGTATGTACATGTCGAGACGAATCTTTTGAGTCTAGTTAGTCCATATTTGGACAAAATTTGTCAAATAACAACGAAAGTGCTACAGTGCCAATTCCAAATATTTCCCCAAACTAAACAAGGCCTGCAGAGAGCCAGATCGAGACGACTGATATGAATAATAATAATGTGAGCTTTACTGGTGAGGTACATGGAAGCCAATCTGTGTAGTTTCCCGAAGCTAGCTAGTACGATCATTTTGCACACAGCTGATCGAAGATGGTTTTACTGGTCAGTTCTGACCAGAACTTGGTGTCCAGAATAGCTACTGTCCGTTTGGGACTTCGTACTGAGTCTTGTCAATTCTGATCAGAACCATGCAGATAACACAGTCTTGGATAGATATAATTTGAGTACAGTACAGTAGCTGTCACAGTTTGGAACTTTGGATTGCAGCAAAATGCTGTACAGAGCAGAAATGTGGCAGTATGATCAGTACTTGCCCATATGATTGGCGTCCTCATCGCTCATGATATGAAGTTGCTGTACTACTGCTGCTGCATGCAGTGCAGATATGTGGATCGGAGATGATCACACGCAGTAAGCATGGATCGGGCTATCACAGATCAGTAATTATATTTATATACTCCCTCCGTCCCTTTTTATCCGTCGTCCGAAAAGCGTGTCTGTAAGGAAACACGGATTTCTAGAGACAGTTATTTAGGGACGGAGGGAGTATATCATATATGGGACAGTCACCACCTGCCTGCGGCAAATGGAAATCTCACAAGCGATCGACTCATCGACGCATGCGTGCAATCAGCATTCGATCAGTCTACTTCGCATTCGATCAGTCTACTTCTTCCTAACTAGGGGTACGTACATACGGTGCTATCCCTTTCAACTAACATTATTTGTCGATCCTTGGCGCGTGCTCTAATTAGTGATTTAATGGATGAAGTGATGGCGATTGAGTGAAAGGTCTGATTTGTGTGGCTACGTTTACAACTGCCACCGCCCAAGTGGCCACTTCAAATTTGTTTTTTTTTTAAGTTTGGTTTTGTTCTACATGACTTATTGTGGCTGCGGCTGATTTGCAGGACTGATTTATCGTGGGAGAAAAACATTGTTCAATAGCTGCTGATTCTGGCAGAATATCATGAGCGAACAAAGTCTTTAATTTATTTTTTCCAAAGATGAGAGATAACTTACATCGACCAGCAGTACTACCCAGTACAATTTTTTCTTTCTGATCATCTATAAATCATCAGTACTGCGCAACAGCTATATTTTTGAGAAAGTGAGGACCTCTCAACAACTCTTATCACATAAGAGGAGATGAGAGCTAGGGCAAGTCTAATGAAGTGATGGGATAGCATAAATGGACCGTACTAGATGGAGGCACTTCAAGAAGAGATGGCGATGAGACTCCTGATGGAGACGCTTCAAGAAGAGATGACAATGAGAAAAATACTGATGGAGGCATGCACTTTAAGAAGAGAACACTAACAATCTTGAGAGAGGCACCTCGAGAAAAAATAATGGAAGTGCAACAAACACCAATCATACTACTCTTTGTTCTTCGTAAATCTCACGACACAAAGTAAATTTTGATGAGCTTCCACATAGTCCAATAGATAAGAGAACTTTAGATTACTACATAAGGCAGAATCTATAAGACACGAAAAGACGAAAGTATTTAATTAGAGATCCTTTTAGATGACCACCTGATTTTAAATATCCAAAAAAAATTAGTAATTGTCCGCACAGGATTCACCCTAAATGGCTTATCGAACATGACTGGTAGTAAAATGGAAAGGTGGATAACTATTTATGTTTATATTGTTATTGATTCAAAGGTTATAACGAGGGTGAAGGTGAGAATGATGCATTTGTAATAAATGTTGGGATGTCTTTAACAAAAAAAATAGTCTTCAAAATCATATAGGCACCCTAATTAGTAGTTGTCATAACATAACATTTAAAAGATGCAACAATTTGGTAAAGCTAGATTGATCCATTGCTAATGCTATCAATAAGTAGAGATGTGCCACTAAAGAAGAGTATCTTATTACATTGAATACTTCAATTGATGTTGGGCGATACTTTTTTATCTAAGTTTAGCTTTCCGTGGTTACGCTGAGTCAGAAAAGTCAAAACAAAGGAAAGTTTTTGAGAGTTGGTGCGACTTTTGGCAATGCAAAATGAGAAAACCAAAAGTATTCCTTTCTGTCGAGATAAGAAATTTATAGTTTTGATTTACAATAAGATATCTTTCATAGACTATTTGTATATGTGAATTAATTGTGTTTTTTTATTATAATAGAAATCTACTGTTGAAAAATTGGTGGCGATGTGTTTTTGTTTGTTGGTAGATGACTCATTTGTATTTTTGGGAAAGGAACTGATAGAAGTGGTTTTGATATATGGGGATAGGCTTGGGTTAATAAAAGATATTTTTTTGGTGTCATCCATGTGAGTGAGACCTTAGCTTCATATCTCAAATCTAACATTGATAGTGTATTTGATAAATATGAATTGAGAATAAAACAAGTTAGAGGGCAAGGTTGGGATGGACCAAATAACATGAGATGTGAGTTTAATGGATTAAGAGCTTTGATCATAAGGGGAAATACATGCGCATATTATATCCATGTTTTGCTCATTAGTTGCAGTTAGTTATTGTCATAGTATCTAAAAATAATTACCAAGTTAGTTATTTATTTGACATGCTATCAATATTGATTAATGTTGTTGGAGCCTCTTGCAAAAGGAAGAATGTGATTAGAGTAAGTCAACAAGAGAGAGTTAATAAAGCAATAAAGCAATAGACAGTGAAACTCATCATTCGAACATGATTAAATCAAGAATAATTCAAAGAGTTAGTGACACTCATTGGTCCTCTCATTATAAAAGCCTTATAAGACTAAGTTATCTATTCAATGATGTCAATGATTTTTGTTTGAGGTCATTTTGATTCCTAAAAAATTCATATAATATATATATCCAAGTTTGTAGACCCAAACATTATATCGATTATTTTTATATCAAAGATGGTTTCAAACGAAAATGCTATGAAATAAAATTTTAAGCATATCTTTTTTCTCTTTTTTATATAAGTTTTATTATTTTTTTAGGTATCAAAACAACCTTAAATGAAAAAAAACTATGGAGTTCCATCTCTCATTTTTCTCTATAATTTTCATACAAATTTTATGTACATCTGAGTTCATACATAAGTTATGAGACTCCATCAATTGAACTAAAGGTAAGTGCTTCCATCTGGTTTGGCTTTGCATTTTTTTTGGTTCGGATAAATATTTCTGAAAAACGTTTTTTTAATAAAAAATATATATAGGGGTTAAAAATCCGTACGTTTGGGCCTCAAAGTATTCTACACTGACCTTGCAAACATCGGCCCGCTAGAACTCTGGCCCAAAATCTACTAACCCAGTCTGTCGGGCGGTCGACCAGAAGAGTGAAAGGTCCAAATTGGCTAGAGGGGGGGTGAATAGCCTAATTAAAAATCTACAAAATCACTTAGGCAAACACTATTAGTATAACAAATGGCGAAGCTTTTTGCGCTAGCCTAATAGTGTGTTGCAAGCCACCTATCCAACAATTCTACCTAATATAACTATGGCACACAAGCAATTAGAACTAGAAACTAATGTGGAATAAACTAGCTCTAGCACAACTATGATCAAGATGAAATAAGATAAACAAGTGTGTACAAAGAATGAATTATGTCAACTAATCATAATATCACTACACAAGAAATACGACAAGAGATATATAACAAGAGATAGTAAGTACACAAATAAATAGCTTGATGTAAATACACAAAGTAAAGGAGCGAGATAGAGGTGGTTTCACCGAGCCTTTGGGATCGCCTAGTAGAGAGCCAATCACCGGTGAAATCCACTCATGAAGCCAATCACCAAGAATGTGAATATAAAGATCAATCACCAAGATGTGGAAGCAATCACAATAAGCACACGGGACACCAAGATTTATCCCGAGGTTCACGTGCTTGTCGGCATGCTACTCCCTATTGTGTCAACCAACACTAGGTGACCCGGTGGCTAATCAGCGCAAAGCCAAGCTCACAAAGAGCGCCACAAGAATCTACCACTAGTGAGGTAGCTCAAAGACACGAGCAATCCACTAAGGATGCCTCTTGCCGCTCCGGCGAGGTGAGGCTCCAAAATCTCTCACAATCACGAACAGTGGTGGCCAAGAACAATCACCAATCTTGCCAACAACCACCTCAACGCCTCCAAGCCGTCTAGGCACCGACAAATGCCAAGAGTAACAAGAAGACTCAATGCCGATGCGAAGAACTAGTGCCACTAGATTGAACTCTTTTAAATCACGCACTAGATCACTCAATCTCACTTGGTTTGATCGAATCAACTTGGGAGATGAGTTGGGAGGCTTGCCAAAGCTCACTAGAATGCTTAGGAATGAAAATGTGCAAGAAAGAAGCCAAGTGAGCTGGCCAAGCCCCTTAAATAGGCCAGCCAAGTCGGCCTAGCCGTTGGGCTGGAAACGTGAGCATCGGACGCGCCGGTGTCGGGGCCATCGGATGCTGCCCCAGCGTCCGATGCTCCGATGACCACCACGTGTCCCCCAGAAACGAATTCGGGCCATCCGATCCCAACGGTCATATCCCTTCGCGCCACGGTTAAAGTAGCATCGGAGGCGCCGATGCCTAGCATCGGATGCTCCGAAGCCTCTGCTCGTTTCCACTTATTTCTGCGCTACATCGGACGCGTCGGCACCCTAGCATCGGATGCTCGACCCCAGCATCCGATGACACACCAGAGAGGTTCCAGAGAGGTCTAAAACACATCGGATGCATCCGATGGTTCTACATCGGACGCAGGCCAACGTCCGATGCTCGCTGGAACGCACGCACGCGCTACGTCACCTGCATCGGACTCTGCAATAGTGTTTCCTCAGCGTCCGTTGCCTGCGTTCGATGCTTCTTCGAAATCTGACAGAATCTAGGGTTAGCCATCGGATGCTCGGCCCAGCATCCGATGCTACCGCTTCCAGCATCCGATGTTGATAAACAACACCTTTCGCTTTCTAACTTCTACCCTTGCTTCCATGCGCCAACACCAAAGTGTTTCAACACTTGTGCACGTGTGTTAGCATTTTACAAAGCATTTTCCAAGGAGTTTGTTAGTCACTCACTAGGTTTATATCATCGATATGTTAAAGAACACCTAGTGGCACTTGAACATCGCATAAGCCGTGAATTATCTCCTCTTAATAGTACGGCTATGTATCCTAAATGTGATCACACTCGCTAAGTGTCTTGATCACCAAAACAAAGAGCCCTATAGGTTATACCTTTGCCTTCGGGCCTCTTTGCTCCATCTCTTCTCTTCTTTGTTTCACCAATGATAGAGCACTTGATCTCTTGAGTGCTTGTGGCCATCACCATCCTCCATGGTTGCCACCTTGCTAGCTCCACCACTTGGCTTGGTCACAATCCTTTCTTATAAGCTACACACATGCTTAGTAATAGGATTAGACCAAATAGGTTTCATCAATTAACCAAAACCAAACTAGGGCTTTCAAAGAGCCCGAGGAAAACCCTAGCCGCCTCCACTTAACCTCGCACGCGCCGTCTCCCCTCAAGACTCGAGACCTTTCGCTTCCGGTGACGCCTTCCTGCTCTCGCTTCCGGTGACGCCCGCCACTTCCTCGCCGACGAGATGGTACGTTGCTTTGGAAGAAATTGTTTACTCTTGGGGCTGTCTTGATTTTGGTTGGCACCTTCGAGAAATCCTGACCCAATTAACTAGTAGTACTCCCTGCATAAGTGCTACTGCAGTGCTTTCCATAGCTTTCAGGAAACGTCGGATTCGTAGTCAGATCGGGTTTTTTTTTCGAAATCTGGCACTATCAATATGGGTTTGGGTGCCAATCTACTTGTATTGGGATGAATTGGTGTGAAAAACTAGTGAATTTTGATTTTTACGGTATCCTCCTACCCCTGAGCGCCCCAGCGAGGCAACTCGGGGGGGGGGGGGGGCGACGCCCGCCGCCTCTAGCCCACGCTCCAGCTCCTCCACGGCCGCCGTCGTCGCTCTCCAGCCTGCGGCGGCGGCGGCGGCCAGCGGCGGCTCCAAAGAACGGGGTCCCATCACGGCCCCCTCCTCCCCCCTTCTCTCCCCTTCCACCTCCTCTGCCGACCCTTCCATGCGAGTGTTGACACTCTTTAACGGAATCACTCTAAGATAGACTTCATAAACAATAACCTAGTGAAGGCACTAAGAAGTGTACGGGACACTACTAGCATCACTTAACGTCAAGTTATCATCCCCAACATGAAACTATTAATGTGATTATATCATAGCACTGACTTAAAGATAAATATTTACCTGCAAGCGCACAGATAAATACACCCGTTGTAGTAGCATTTTACCCAGAGATGTTCTAAGTATCGTTATTTATATTTAGCACTAGGAATGAAGTGAGATAAACAAGGACAAGAGCTACTCTACACATATGATAGAAGAATTGAGAACAAAGTAAGAACACACTCCTTTATCCTAAACAGGGATCAGTCACAATAATGAGGTACACTATAAATGATAAAAGATCAATCTATGATAGTCCTTAGAGCATTTCAACTTAAACAAGGCATACGGATTAGAATAGACATTATAAAGAAGTATTCCTAAGTTATTCTAATTATAAGTCATAATATACATTGATTAGTGCAATTATATTTGGCAATCATTGGCTAGGTTATCCCACATTCATATTCAAGAGGCAACTGTATGGTAAAGGTGCCAAACAGATCAACTCCTAAACCATGAGTTAACTGAGCCATACGAATCCTATATTCGGGGGGTGGAATACAAAGGACTCAACAGGCCTGTCACACCCGTGATCTACCACTCTACCCGGAACATACGATTCCTATATTCGGGGGGTGGAATACAAAGGACTCAACAGGCCTATCACACCTGTGATCTACCACTCTACCCGGAACATAGGGAGCATTCGCAGATAAATAGTGTATAGGCACCACACCTACACAACATTTATCACCCACCCGTTGTACTTTAAGATGAGCGCTATACGAACATGAGTATAAACATGATGATAATCTATCTATGCCAAATATATAATCAAAGCATACTACAAGCAGTATAATTAAGAATATAGTAATTAATGTCTTAGTTATATCAATTATATCTAAACTATTATGAACTAGACTATGAACTAGAACACGAACTAGAACTAGATTAAGAACTAGAAGATGAACTAGACGATGAACTAGAACTAGAAGATGAACTAGAACATGAACAATGAAGAACAATTATGAACTAGAAACATAATTAAATCCATAATGTTGATACAAGAGAGAAGATCTTGGGTTTACCGAGCCTTCTCGTGACTAGATCCGGAATCCAAGCGAAGCTTGCCTCTTCTAATTCTAATTCTATCTAGCTATGCCTAAGTTGATGTGGCTCTAAGGAAATTAGGGTTTCTGATTGATCCTCCTCCTCTTCTAATGACTTGAGATCTGATGATGATGGAGAGGGGGTCTGAGGCTGCTTATATAGCCCTGGGCGAGGAACCATGGCCGTTCGATCAAACCGACCTTAGGTACGGCTGAGATGCATCCTCGTAGGTGGTGGAGAAAGGTTCCAGAAGGTGGAGTCCAGCGGGCCCAGGGGCAGACCGACCGGTCCTATGGTGGGACCGGTCGGTCCCACCTTGCTGTCTCTCGGGGTGCCCGACCTCCTGGTGTCTTCTGGTGTCCTCTAGGTCCTTCTAGAATAATCCTGATGCGTCGGTTGGGCTATCTTCCATCGGGTTCCTTCCAAGAGAAGTAATCTGTGTTGGTTTCCTGGTTTAGTCCCTGCAGAATCACAATTCACCAAAACTCGTGGAATATTGTCAATTGAAACCCTAAACCTTCATTGGTGATTGAATTAATGCCATTTTCATATTTATTTATCCTTTAATTTTGGTAGATAACCAGTGTCAACAACGAGCATGGCGACGTGCGCAACCAGCGACGGCGTCGATCCAAGCTGGCGTGCCGTGACGCCGCCACGGCCTCGTCCTGCCCCAGCAGCCCAGCACGGGCGTCGTGCACACGTTCAGCGGCGCGAGCAGAGCGGTGGAGGCCGCGTGGTCTACGCTCCACCGCTGCGCGCTCACCCCCACCTGGTCCAGCTGCCTCGCGCCGGTGACCTGGACGACAGAGGGGCCGGATCCGGGCTCCCTCTGGCTGGATCCAGCCTCCCCTCGGCCGGATCTGGCCCTTGTCGACCGGTACTACCTCCTCACCGGCGTTCTTCACGGTGTGTGGCGCACGGCGCCCTCTCCTCCTTCTCCGCGGTTAGAGGACGGCGGCCAAGTTGGGCTTGCTGTGGCCTTGTTGCGGTCGGGGGAGGGGCGGCCAGGTGCGCCCGCTCCTACGCCGGGGTGGGGAGGTGAGTCGCGGCAGGTTTGCTCTATTATGACCTATAGAACCTGGGAGAAATCCCTTCCAGGTCTTCCCGAGCCGACGGTGATGGCGCAGCTGCGTCATTTGCCTTGTTGGAGGCGTCGTCGTAAGTTCCTGTTCGTCAGAGTAGGCCAGGGAGCAGGGACGAAAGTCTTAGTTCTCCTTCCAACGCTGTAGGTGTCTGCGGATGTCGTTGTCCTTCCTGAAGGTGGCGCTAGAGCACCATGCCTGCCCGTTGCTCTCTGCTGGTCGTCGTGTTCGTCGTGCTGCACCTATTTGTACCTCATGCTGCTCTTCACTTGGTGTGTCCTTTTTGTGATTGTCGTAGCCGTAGTCATAGCTTGGCCACCTCCCATGCAGATGCTTCTCTGTTGGGAGCGCATTGGCCCCATCCGTGGATGCTTTGCCGCGTTGATGGTCTTGTGGATTGTGGAGGTCTCGTGGCGACCCTCCTCGCCCGTGGTCCTGAGGGCGCCCTCAGTGACTCGGAGGAGTTGGTCTCGGTTCTGGTGGATGCTTTGCCGCCAAGGTCGTCATTCTGGTGGATGCTTTGCCACCGAGGTGTTTTCCGGCAGATGCTTTGTTGCCGAGGCTGTTTGGACGGATGCTTTGCCGTCTAGAGATTTAACGAATGCTTTGCCGCTCTTATTTTTCGTCTACGACTCCTATCACTAATGGCTACCATTGTGTTGAGTTAAATTATTGTATTAGGCTCAGCTGCTGGGATGTTAGGTGGAGGGTCCTCATGTTCTTACTTTTGTTTGTGTTGAGGACTTTATTGGTAGTCCATGGATTACCAATGAATCCTTTTGTATCTTATTTGTGTATGTCTTTTGACCATTCCCACTTCTCTTAATGAAGAACGTGCAATGCACGATTTAAAAAAAAAAGAAAACTAGTGAATTTTCCACCCTAATCCTGATACATGTGGATTGGAGTGGATTGAAGTGCAGCCAAACAAGCTCTAAATGATCGATACATGCACTAAATTACTACAAGTGTTACCGAAGTAGTAGAATATTGTGCTTTCTTCAGATACATGCTTTGAGCAATAATTATCATTCCACTCGAAAAACTATCCAGCTTACACTTTCTATTGACACTCAAAAGTGTCACCGATAGGAATGAATTTAGAAGAAGTATTCGGCCAATAAGATTAGAGCCGAATTTGTCTTTTAGTACTGAAAGGTCGGATTTTCTAAGTGGGCCTGGTCATGTTCTAAGCTGAATGGGCCTGATTGTTTAGACTGCCGACCAGTCCTGCTATGTCCGACCAGGTGATGCTGGTCGGAGGCCTTATAGTTATTATGAATATTGAGCCTGGCGCTAATATGTGGGTCTTTCTCTTGTAAAGGACGTTTTGTTAATCAATATGGGCCGATAAAGTCCATTAAACCGATCTGGTCAATCCAAGACGTGGCGAGATCAGGGTTACCTTATTATGTCCGGATTGGATTCTATATTTTGATAGAGTCCGGATAGGAAACTTGGAGATTGCATCTGGAGATGTTTCCTATTGGGATAAGACCAGCCCCCTCTATATATATGAGAGGATCATGGCCGATTGAAGTATCCAACACCAATCGATCAAAATCAATCTACTATCCCTTTTACCCTTTTTCCCCTCTACCTTGCTGTTCGGCCCATCTCCCGGTGAGATTCGACGGCGTTCTAGGCGGCCTTGCTGGTCCTAGAACAACCTCTACGTGCTTCTCTCCGACGAGTCTTCCCGGAAGGAGTTCTAGAGTTACCAACACAGGAACCCAAAACCCTAGATCGATCAAAACCGGTCTTTAGATCGGTTTTCGTCGGTTTAGCCAGGGTCCCTGCTGTCTCAGGTTGAACCGCAACCTCTCCGGGCGTTCTAGCCCTGCTGGTGTGTGATTCGGATAACTTCCGACGTCAACACACTTTTTGGCGACTCCGCTGGGGAAGATTAAAATCTCATCTACTACCAACATGGGCGGCAAATACGGTGCTACCGATAAGGACAACATCGTCCGTCCCACGGGCATTGACGAGCTCCTAGACGAGTTGAAGCAACAGGCGCAGGCCAAGCTCGACGCCGTATTGAAGGCTTTCCTAGAAAGCTGCTCGAAGGATCGGTGCGGTAGGATCACTCAGGACAAGGAGCCGGACTTCAGCGAGATCGTCCCTACCACGACAAATACGAACGCTGAAGACACTTCTGACAAGGTAAAAGATAAGGTACCTGAAGATCCTTACCCTACCCATGCTGATTATTCTGCAATGCTAGTTGATTCTTCAGAAACTCTTACCAATACTATCCAGCATTCATTTAAATTGCTTAGCGACCGCATGGAGAAGATAGAAGTTAAAACTGTCGAACCCGAAGTCCCAATTGGGCAACCCCAGTTCGGCATGCCTTTTAATTCTTTTAGAGGACAGACTTCACACGTTAATTTCGGATAATTAGGGTTTACTGAGACCAGGGGTGGTGAAGCCGGTACCTCTACAACTACCAACCATGTTCATCATGGTGCTGGTCGGACTATGCGGACCGACCAGGGTACCTCGACAAACAGGACTTTGGGAGGGCATGGAACAGTGTTACCCAACCCGCCGAAGTCGCCAAGCCACAATCCCATGCATGGTGGCACCACCGACCTTGCCAACACCGATTTTGGACGAGCCATAAATCGGTTTAAGAAAGAAATAACTAGGTCGCTTGAGACTAGTTTAGGGGTCCAATTCAAGCCTACCAGGACCACTTATTCTAAACCATACCCTTCATATTTCGATTTTATGACAGCACCTGACGGTTGGAGGATATCAGATTTTTATAAGTTTGGTGGTGACGGTAGTAAAACGACTATGGAACACGTCAGCATGTTCCTCGCTCAAATGGGTGAAGCTAGTACTTTAGATTTTATGAACATACGGCATTTTCCTTTGTTTCTTACTGGTACAACTTTCGCCTGGTTTACGTCACTACCAGAGTGCACCGTAGGTTCTTGGGCCGAATTAGAAGAAAAATTTCATAATCACTTTTATGACTGAGTCCAAGAAACTAGGTTGTCACATCTTACATCGGTTCGGCAAGGACGTAGCGAGTCGGTGGCCGATTTCTTTAAACGTTTTAAGGAAATTAAAAACCGATGTTTCCATTTGAGGATCTCCGACAGAGATCTAACAGATCTATGTCTAGTTGGCCTACGTCGAGAGATCAAAGACAAACTTGAGCATCATGATTTCTTTAACGTAAATCAACTGTTGCAAAAGGCCGTTTTGATAGAATCGCGCTTCAAAGAACCCTATGATCCTCATAAGACTCACCGGTCGGGCGTGCATATTGCCGAGATAAATTCTGATAGTTCCGACGATGAGTCTAAAGATTGCTACGCTGCCGAAATTTTATGGTCAGCGCAAAACAAACTGGTCACTTGTCCTTCCCTTAAACCGATTCAGAAGAGTCGGGGTGAGGAGGTGAAATTTACGTTTGATTTCTCTAAATGTGACCGAATATTTGATGAATTACTTAAATTCAGTTATCTTAAAATTAATTATACTCTGCCATCACCCGACGAACTAAAAAGGAGAGCTTACTGAAATTTCATAATTCTTTCTCTCATGCCACTAACGACTGCAATGTTTTCCGTCGACAGGTTCAATCGGCCCTCAATGAAGGACGATTGAGTCTAACTGAGATGCAGATCAGTACTACTCCTTTTCCAGTGCACATGGTGGAAGCAGGGAATCCCGCCATTATGATTCGTCCAGAGCAAGCCGGTACGACCAAAGGCAAGAATGTTGTTATCGGTGAACCACAGGTCGCACCGAATACTGAGAGTGATTCGGGGCGCAAAGTCGTGCTCGAGAAGGGTGACGACGGCAAAAGCAAGCTCACCATCACTGCAGGGTCAGCGCGACACCTGTATAAACAAAGATATTTCGAGACCAGGGCAGCACAACAAAGGCCGGTCAGGTCGGGTCCTCAAGCCGACCAGTCTGGTTCATCTTCAAAGCAGCCGGAGCAGAAGGCCGACCAGGTAAAGTCGGTCTCTACTAATTCTGGTAGGATCAACAAACCGACTGATACAGTCGGTGTAACCATATCTGAAGACTCTACCCTTTCCGGAGTACGTGTCATCCGCACTTTTGTCCCGCAGAGACCTGAAGTTGGCACCTGGAAGACTAATGCGGACAGGAGTAAGGGGAAAGTCGCCAGAGAACAGTGTACTTTTGACAAGCTCATGGCCAAATACAAGCAGCAAAAGGCCGATTCCTAGAGTCGGCCCTTAAAAAAGAGAGATTCTACTCCTCCGAAGCATGAGGACGAGAGATCCAAACAGATGGTGGTGTCTCCGGCTTCGTATTCGGCGCCAAAGGCTGGCCCACATTACTATCAGTGGGCCCCTCCTATTTCGCCACCACCACAATGGGGTCCTCAAGGGGTGTGGGTGCCTTACCCTATGCCGACACATATGTGTTATCAGCCAGGTTGGGGAATGCCCGCTAATCAGCCTGCAAGAGTCTCAGTATTTGATCGTTTGGGTGATCAGCCGAGTTCTAGCCAGAATCGGCCAGTCGCTCCAAAGGCTTTAATATCTCAGGAGACCAGAAAGATGCAGACGCAGCGGGTCTATGTGCCTAAGAAGGTGCAAAGTGTTCCTGTTGCTTCTCCGACCAGACCCGACCCAGTCCCTACTATCACAATCGGGTCTATGGAAGTACCTCTTGTCAATGAACCTGAGCCTATGGTGGTTGAGGAACTAGCAACATAAGAGGTCCTAGAGGCACAAGATACTCCGGCTGAGGTGAAAAAGCCTGTCGAGCGTGACCCCAAGTACATGCAGCCCAGATGGTGTCCTCCTGGTTTGACTAAGACTCAACGAAAGAAGCTGCAGAGGGCCCGCTGCAACAAACAGAGGAAGGAGCGGCTTGACAAAATGAGGGAGGACATATTCAACTCGACGCATCCTGTTTTCCCTCAGGGCAAGCGAGGAGGTGAAGAGCCGGCTTGCAATCAAAGGCCGACCTTGACGATAGTGGAGCTAAAAGGGTCGGATCCTGAGCCGACCAGTTTTAGTACTGAATCTACTCAAGTGGCCTCGGAATCAATCAGGTCGGATACCGATCCGGCCAGCACAGTACAGGCACCGACCAGTTTAGTGGTCAAGCAAGTTGAATCGACTACTATTGGATCCGGAAGAGAGTCGACCCGATCAGAATCTAGGACCGAATCGGTTCCTAATGTACCGATGGGTTTAGCTTCACTTCTTAATAACCATGTTTCCTCCACTGGTATTACTGCGACCAGTGAAGAATTATCTGAAAAATCAGATGAGGAGATGGTGGACTATGAACCTTCCCAAGAAAGGGCGGAGGTCAATGTAGTTTATTTATCGGCCGACTATTACGTGGTCGAAGATGATTCGACGGCAGCGGAGTTCAACTTCGCTACGCAGACTGCTGTATTCCAGAAACCAGAGGAATCCGTCAATCATCTTAAGCCATAGCATATAAAGGGCCACATTAATGGTACACTAGTTCACAAAATGCTAGTCGACAGTGGGGCAATTGTGAATTTGATGCCATACTCGCTTTATCAGAAGCTTGGCGGTACCGATGAAGAGCTGATCAAGACCAACATGACTATTACTGGAGTCGGAGGAGGAGATCCCATTCCGTCCAAAGGAGTTGCGTCCATGGAATTGACCGTTGGGAGCAAGACCTTGGCTACTGCTTTCTTCGTCGCCGACATACAAGGTAGTTATAATCTTATACTTGGACGTGACTGGATTCATGCTAATCGGTGCATACCTTCTAGTTTGCATCAGTTTCTCATTCAATGGGTGGGAGACGATGTTGAGGTAGTGCACTCAGATTCATCGGCCTATGTAGGTACGGCCGATGCTCCTTTGCTCAGGGGGCATGATACTATTGCTTGTCTGTCTGGTCGGGACCTTTCTGATTTTCAGTTTGTTAGTGTTACCAGGGAAGGTTTTGTACCAGTGTCTTTAAAACTGACCAACAATTGGTTCAACATTATCATGTAATTTAATGGATGCTAATGTTGATTGGTTGAAACATCGTGTCGAACAGTATCGGGCTCATGAAGCCGATACTTGTGAAGCTATTGATGATTTTGATGAGCTCAATAAGTTGGGCCAAGGTTTTACGTCGGCCGACCCTTTGGAACAAATAGATATTGGGGATGGTTCTGTACCAAGGCCGACCTTTGTAAATCAAAATCTTGAGGCCGATTATAAACTAAGATTAATCGCCCTATTAAAAGAGTTTTTTTATTGCTTTGCATGGAATTGTACGGAGATGCCTGGGTTGAGCCGAGAACTTGTTGAGCATCGGCTTCCTATCAAGCCGGGATTCCGACCATTCAAACAGCATCCTCGTCGCTTTAGTTCTACAATATATGACCAGATTAAAGAGGAAATTAATCGGTTATTGCAAGCAGAATTTATCCGACCATGCAGATATGCGGAGTGGGTCTCTAACATCGTGCCTGTAGAAAAGAAAGATACCGGGAAAATCAGGGTTTGCATTGATTTTAGAGATCTGGATAGAGCCACTCCCAAAGATGAGTATCCTATGTCTATAGCCGATATGTTAATCAATGATGCTTCAGGACATCAGGTTGTCAGTTTTTTTGACGGCAACGCTGGTTACAATCAGATATTCATGGCCGAAGAGGACATGTCCAAAACGGCCTTTATTTGTCCTGGGTTCGTTGGTCTTTTTGAATGGGTCGTAATGACATTCGGTTTGAAGAATGCAGGTGCTACCTATCAACGCGCTATGAATCTGATCTTTCATGATTTGATTGGGATAATCATGGAAGTATATATTGATGATATCGTGATTAAATCGGCTGCCCATGTGTCTCATCTGGCCGATTTGCGTTTAGCGTTTGAGAGAATGCGCCGCTATGGTTTGAAGATGAACCCACTAAAATGTGCTTTTGGTGTATCAGCTGGGAAGTTTTTAGGGTTTATCATTCACGATAAAGGCATAGAGATTGATCCTAAAAGGATAGAAAAGATCAAGAAAGTTCAAGCGCCTACCTGCAAAAAGGACTTGCAGAAGTTCTTGGGAAAGGTGAACTACTTGAGGAGATTTATTGCAAACTTGTCCGGGAAAATTACTCCTTTTACCCTGATATTAAAGCTGAAGAACGAGACTGAGTTCACTTGGGGGGCAGAACAACAAGAGGCGTTTGAAAAGATAAAGGAATATTTGTCATCTCCACCAGTTCTTCGGGCGCCTAAGAGAGGTATCCCTTTCAGATTATATATCGCCGCCGATGAAAAGGTTATTGGAGCTGTCTTGACACAAGAAGATGGAGGTAAAGAGTATGTAATTGCATATATTGGTCGCCGTCTTCTTGATCCCGAGACAAGGTACGCCCATATCGAGAAATTATGTTTATCCTTGTACTATGCTTGTGCTAAAATGAGACACTATTTGCTATCTAGTACATGTATTGTTGCATGCCAGGCTGATGTGATTAGGCACATGTTATATCGGCCAATCCTTAGAGGAAGGATTGACAAATGGGCGTATGCATTAATTGAGTTTGACTTGACCTATGAACCATTGAAAACTTTGAAGGGTCAAGTTCTTGCCGATTTCATTGTTGAGCATGGTATTAGTTTAGAAGATGAAATCGGTTACTTTACTTTTACTCCATGGAAACTTTATTTTGATGAATCGGCTTGTAAGGAAGGCCAAGGTGTTGGTGTGGTCATCATTTCTCCTAATGGTGCTAAGTTTGAAATGTTGAGCCAGTTAAATTACTTGTGCACTAATAATCAAGCTGAATATTGTCGGTGTTTCTACCCCGGGGGTATGACACCAACTAGTAATATGATCGCGTGCTCTCTTCCTGGATGGTGATGTAAGATGATACAAGGATTTATCCTGGTTCGGGCAAAAAAGGCCCTACGTCCAGCGGGGGAGGAGGTTCTTGTATTACTTGCACCTAAGTGCTTGTACAGGGGCGAATACAAGCTCAGTGAGCGTGGACCGGAGTCCGGACTCGTGTATGTGTGTGTATGGACTCGTGTTGCGCAAGCCCGTGCGTAACCGTAGACTCGTGCGTTATCTCTTGCGCGCGAAGGGCCCTGGCGTCCCCTTTTATAGAACAAGAGGAGACCAGAGTTTACACAGGATTGACATGTACAGCGCTCGATATGGCGAAGGGTAGGAACTCTGTCCTGTCGAAGTCACTATAGCCAACGTGGGTGTTGCTGTTGAGGCGTCCTTGATGCGTGGCCTCCATCCCGGGCGCAGACGTGGAGGCGTGGCGATGTGGAAGCCGTACAACACCCATCCCGACACGTACAGGACACGGCGGGGTCCCTCTGGGTCTTGGGGTACCTGTCCTCCAATAGCGTGAAAGTAGCCAGGGCTCGAGGGGCTCAGAGCCGGCCTCGAGGTGGCGCCTACGGGGGGCTCGAGTCCCCGCAGTTATGGGCAAGTCCCGGGAAACCCGATTGAGCAGCGGGTATCCGGGCCTCGAGACGTGTCTTGGACGTGCAACAGTGTAGGGTATGGGTTAACAGTGTCGTACTGGCGCCTTTTTGCCCATGCTTATGGTGAAAACGAGACTTGACTCTGCCCTGGTTCACTGTGGTACACGTCGGGTTGCAGAGGACGTGACTGGAGTAGTTGGATGCATTAAGTGCGCGGCATGGGATTGGCATCCGATGTCTACCGCTCGAGGGAGGCGTGATGTGCCTCGTGGGATGGTTTACCGTGCTAGAGATGCTCGAGGTCCCTGCGCAGGGTCTCGAGGAGCGGTGCAGGGCTCGAGGCCTGTGTGCCGGGGCTCGAGGGGTGGGTCGTCATGAGGCGGACAGTAAGGCTTTGGCGGCCCCGGGCTCCCTGGTGATGGACCGGTGCTGTAGGCCTCGAGGGGTTGGCTTTTTAGAAGGTTAGTCTTGCTGGGTTTGTTATTTAATTGGTGTTCTAGGTTTAACCTATTTGTTTTGCGTTGCTTGGGGGTACCCCTTTGGCGTTCCCCTGACAAATATGAAGCTCTTTTATTCGGTTCAGAAATATTATGTTCCATGTAGGTTAAGCATGTTGAAGCTTATGGCGATTCCTTACTAGTAGTACAACAAGTTGCTGGTAATTTTTAATGTTTAGAGGAATCGCTAAATGTTTATCTTGATATGTGCCTTGACATCATTGCTCATTTTACCGAATTCCAGATTCGGCATATACCAAGGCATGAAAATCATAAAGCCAACGTGTTAGCTCAGCAAGCATCTGGTTATAATGTTAGTAAACGCAATTTTTATATAAAGCCGGTGCAACAGCACGCAGAAGTATTGTCAGCTTCTATGGCCGACTAGTTTGTTTTAAGACCAGTTCGGCCACCTTGCCATGGAGACCAGGTATACGTTGAAAATACTTGGGTTAGTACTATGGCCGACCAGGTTGTTTATGAATCAAGTCAGTTAATCCGTCCGATTGACCTGGTCGATTTTGGAACGATCAATTTGTCTGAAGAAGCTCTAAATCGGTCTGAAACTGATTTGGAAGATTGGAGAACTCCCCTACTTAAATATCTTAATGATCCAAGTACTAAGGCTGATCAAAGTGTTCGGCGGAGTGCATTTAAATATGTACTACATAATGATGAGCTTTACCGAAGAACTGCCGAAGACTTGTTGCTTAAGTGTTTGAGATCTGATCAAGCAAAGGTGGCTATGGGGGAAGTTCATGAAGGTATTTGTGGTACACATCAATCGGCGCCTAAGATGAAATGGCTATTGCGCAGAGCTGGGTTTTATTGACCCACAATGATGGCCGATTGTTTTCGTTACTATAAAGGATGCGAAGAATGTCAACGGTTTAGAAATATACAACTTGCACCTACTGCTATGCTTCATCCTATTATCAAAACGTGGCCTTTTCGTGGTTGGAGGCTAGACTTCATTGGCCAAATTTATCCCCCATCTTCAAAGGGACATCCTTTTGTTCTGGTCGCTACAGATTATTTCACTAAATGGACTGAAGCGGTGCCTTTGAAGAATATGACACATAAGGAGGTAATTGGGTTTATTACTGAACATATTATACATAGATTCGGCATACCTCAGACGTTAACCACAGATCAAGGGACGTCTTTTATTTCTAAAGAAGTACGAGATTTTGCCGAATTATATAAAATAAAAATGCAAAATTCATCTCCATACTATGCTCAAGCTAATGGCCAAGTTGAGTCTAGTAACAAGACTTTGATCAAGCTTATTAAGAAGAAGATCGAGGACAACCCGAGGAGGTGACACGAAATTTTGTCTGAAGCTTTATGGGCCCATCGTGTGTCAAGACATGGTGCTACGAAAGTTACTCCTTTTGAGCTAATATATGGACAAGAAGCAGTGTTGTTCGTTGAGGTAAATCTGGATGCATATAGACTAGCTAAACAAAATGATTTATCTGCTGTTATGTATCATGATACCATCATGGACAACATTGATGAAGTAACTGATAAGAGATTAAAGGCTCTTAAGGAGATGGAGAAAGACAAAGCCCGGGTTGCCAGAGCTTACAACAAGAAGGTGAGAAGCAAATCGTTCCAAGTGGGAGAATTGGTATGGAAAACTATATTACCGCTTGGATCGAGAAGCAATAAGTTTGGCAAGTGGTAGCCGAGTTGGGAGGGTCCTTATAAAGTGATCAAAGTAATATTTGGGAATGCATATATGCTAGAGATGTTACAAGGTGAAAGTCTCCCAAGGGCAATAATCGGGAGGTATTTGAAAAAATACTTTCCAAGTGTTTGGCAAGAAGCCTGAGTGCCTTCCAAGCAGTGGCCGATACATGTATCGCCCTTAGAACAAAAAATAGTCAGGATATTTTACCGAGTAACCGATGAGTTGGACATTGTTGTCATTCGGTTTGTTTTTAGGCTCTAACAAGAATCACCTAAAAACAGGGGGCATATGTTGACACTCAACAGTGTCACCGATAGGAATGAATTTAGAAGAAATATTCGGTCAATAAGATTAGAGCCGAATTTGTCTTTTAGTACTGAAAGGTCGGATTTTCTAAGTGGGCCTGGTCATGTTCTAAGCTGAATGGGCCTGATTGTTTAGACTGCCGACCAGTCCTGCTATGTCCGACCAGGTGATGCTGGTCGGAGGCCTTATAGTTATTATGAATATTGAGTCTGGCTTTAATATGTGGGTCTTTCTCTTGTAAAGGACGTTTTGTTAATCAATATGGGCTGATAAAGTCCATTAAACCGATCTGGTCAATCGAAGACGTGGCGAGATCAGGGTTACCTTATTATGTCCGGATTGGATTCTATATTTTGATAGAGTCCGGATAGGAAACTTGGAGATTGCATCTGGAGATGTTTCCTATTGGGATAAGACCAGCCTCCTATATATATATATATATATATATATATATATATATATATATATATATATGAGAGGATCATGGCCGATTGAAGTATCAACACCAATCGATCAAAATCAATCTACTGTCCCTTTTACCCTTTTTCCCTCTACCTTGCTGTTCGGCGCATCTCCCGGCGAGATTCGACGGCGTTCTAGGCGGTTTTGCTGGTCCTAGAACAACCTCTATGTGCTTCTCCCCGACGGGTCTTTCCGGGAGGAGTTCTAGAGTTACCAACACAGGAACCCAAAACCCTAGATCGATCAAAACCGGTCTTTAGATCGGTTTTCGTCGGTTTAGCCAGGGTCCTTGCTGTCTCAGGTTGAACCGCAACCTCTCCAGACGTTCTAGCCCTGCTGGTGTGTGATTCGGATAACTTCCGACGTCAACACTTTCCAATCCAACTAGATCTTAGCTATTTTTACCATCTGCTAATTCTGGGCAGTCAAAATTAATCTGCACCGGTTGAGTTAGGCTGGTATAAATTGGTTTATCGGTTCCCTGCTTCTGACTATGCAACGTATCATGTTAACCAATGCAGAGTATTGTAGGTATCTGTACATGCTTTTTGATTTGTTATGTTCTGTGATGGTTTTGCAGACGAAGCGCACCAAGAAGGCAGGAATCGTTGGCAAATATGGTACAGACACTTGACTATCTTTACTCATTGTTTTGCAATCTCATGTTCTTAGACACTTGACTATCTTTACTCATTGTTTTGCAATCTCATGTTCTTAGCATTGTATTCTGGTTGATAACTTTTGTTATTGTTGTTGCATAGGTACCAGGTATGGTGCTAGTTTACGTAAACAGATCAAGAAGATGGAGGTCTCCCAGCACTCCAAGTACTTCTGTGAGTTTTGTGGCAAGGTAAACTCATTGATTCTGTGACGCCTTTGCTTTGGATAGTCACATAATTTACTGTGCATTAGTTGAGTATGATTTATTGTTTGTTTGTTACTTTTAAGAAGCACTAATTTTTTTAGCAATTATGTGTGCTGTTGACAAATTCCAGTATCCCTTTTTTTGGGGGGATGACAGATTCATGTTACAAGTTCTCTAAGATAGTTTCACCTTATCTGAATTCTACTAGATAGTATACCTTGCCAGACCTTTTCTGGCTTTTCACTGTTTAAAATGGTTTTAATGAAACTCCTTTATGAATACCATGCCATGTTTCTTTCTGTTTGCTTTTTGTTTCTTACTTGTGCCATTGTCTTTTGTATCACCAATACTTTATAACAGTTTGCTGTGAAGAGGAAAGCAGTTGGTATCTGGGGATGCAAGGACTGTGGGAAGGTTAAGGCCGGTGGCGCCTACACCATGAAGTACGTGATGGTGCCCAGTTACTCAGTTTATATCAGAATTTTCTGTCTCTCTAGCTGTCATGTGTTATCTAATTTGTTACTTTGCGTTTCCAGCACTGCCAGTGCGGTCACTGTCAGAAGCACAATCCGGCGCCTGCGTGAGCAGACCGAAGCATGATTATGGCAGATTGTAAAGGAGTACCTGGATTTTGCAGTTCAGCCAAGGGTCGTGAATTATGATGTTGCCATTTTGCCTATTTAGTCAAATGAACAAGAAGAAATGTTTATCCATCTGTAGTGACCTTGATACTTCGTACTATTTGGTTTCTCATGCTAAATTGATGGTATGCAAGTACTTCCATAATTGCATGTTTTGTTGTTCTGCCGAAAACTTTTGATGTTCTGCGACGGTTCTGGTGGTGCTTAGCTGCTGCTAGCGTTGAGATCTGGAACATCATGATATACCAAATTGTTGATGATTACCTCCGATACATTGCGCTGCTGTTACAGCATTTCTCAAACGCGTACTGATAGTTTTGATGCAAGGATAGCAAATCGCCCAGAATATCTCATTCAGAAACTTGATTTATGCAGAGCGGTTTAATCATTTTCGTTTTCCAGTTTTTTTTTTATCTTCATCAGAACAAAAAATCGGTTCGAATGCTCTGCAAAACCATCAAGGTCAGCTTTACAATCACTGGGTGCAGTTCGACTCCATGAACCTGACCTGCATGTTCTTGAGGTCGAACTCCCAGAGGTGTTCTTGCTGCATGATGTTGCCGATGACCGACACGCCGGGCCACTCGCCCTCCTGCAGGCCGATGCACTTCACGCCCGGTTTCACGTCGATGACGTAGCTCTTCGCCGGCGGCTCCAGCCGCGCCGACCCGGCGAACTGCACCGCCAGCTTTGGGATCTCCGGCGCGCCCGGTCGCCGCGCCGTCCAGTCGTAGCAGTGCTCGAACGGTGGGAAGCTCACTTTGGGGACCCCGGCCAGGTGGCTGGTCAGCGCGGCGACCACGGCCTTGTACGCCGGGGCGGCGAGGACCGTGAGGGTGTTGCCGGAGTCGAGGATCACGCCGCCGCTCCTGGCGTCCCACACCTCGGCGGGGATGTCGAGGGCCTTGCCGGCCACGTGGATGGCGTCCACCTTCACGCCGTAGAAGGGCATCTGGGGGTCCAGGAACAGGTTCGTCGTCTGGGTCGCCGGCGTCCTGGGCACTTGCCCTGGCCCGAAGGCGAGGTACCCGGTGGCGTTGCGCGGGGCGAGGTGGTCGACGAGGCAGTAGGAGAAGCTGCCACCGAAGCGCGCGGCGGCGCGGGTCGCGAAGGAGATCTTGGCGTTCCCCAGGCTCAGCACGCCGTCGGCTGACCGGAAGCTCTGGCCGTCATGCGACGAGGAGCAGCCCACGACGACGTCTTGCAGCTGCGCCGCCTCGCCGCCGGCCAGCGCGACGGTCGCCGAGTCGGTGCCCACGATGCCGCGCGCCCCCGCCGATCCTTTGTACCTGCCACGCACGCACACGGTTGGCGGTAACATTATATTGCCAACTGGAACTGGAAGAAGTCGTCGTGCTGTGCATGTATGGACGGACGACAGCAATGGCGTGTAATGGGCGGTGGTGGTAGTGACCGGTAATCGTAGGAGCAAGGGCTGGCCGGCGAGGAGCAGCTGGCGAGGGAGAAGGGCACGTCCAGCTTGCACGTGTCGCACGAACACGGGACGGGCTTCCACGACTTGGAGGCCGCTGGCCGGAACACGCGACACGGCGGCGGTGAGGCGCCGGCGCAGTTGACCCAGGTGAGGTCGCTGCCGGTGTCCGCCACCAGCGTGAACTCCTGCGCGGGCGTTCCCACGAGGAGCTTTACGAAGTACTGCCCTGTGCCGGAGAAGGCCCCCGACGACATGGGCAAGGAGACCGCGGACGACGACGACGACGACGACGGCGACACCTCCGCGGCAACCCTCCGGCTTCCGTCCGCGCGCGACGCGAGCTGGGCGGAGATGTACGCCTGCCGGCGCCGGTCGTCCCTCGCCCGCTCGGCTACCGACGCTCCCGGCGCGGCGGGGACAAGATCGAGCCTCGCCGACTTACCGCTCGCGGCGGCGGCCGTTGCCAAGCACAGGAGCAACACAAGCAGGTCGCCGCGCAAAGCCATTTCGGGGTCCCTGGCTGCGGGCTCTCTGCCTTCACGTTGCTCCTCGCACAATGGCAATGGCAGATAGCAGCATCGATTCGAGAGAAAGAAATGATATAAATACTACAAGATTTTCAAGGAAAAAAAACGTAGGAAAACTAAAGTTAGCTTTGGCGCGGCCTAAATATGGTAAGCAAAGCACGAGAAATAGAATGGATGCCATTTGTGGCGTTGTGGCATTAGCTTAAGCGAAACCATTTTTACATGGGCCCTATTTACGGTAAGCAAACTGTAACAAATGGATGGTTATTTCCTTCGAAGCGACAAGTCATGAGATACCCCAAAGTAATCTTCAGCTTTCTTTGCTGATCTATATTCTTCAATTATGTCTCCACGGGTATTTTTTTTAAAAAAAGAAACTCTCTCATACACACACGTAGACCCATCTCCTACGAAAATATGTACGTACACCCTACCTCCCTACTCCCTGTCTTTATTAGAAGCACCTCAGAGGAGATAGACCAACAAATCCTGAGAGTTGAGACTGAAAAATGCGTAGAGACTATCAGATTTTTTTCCGGAGCCAGCCGCCGCCTCCGTCTTCTTCACCGTTGGTCCCCCTCCCTCCCCTTCCAGTATCTCACCGGAGGTCGGAGGGAGTGGAGATCTATCGTTTTTAATAAGTTTTCTAGTAGATCGAGTCATCTAAAGTTAGGGGTTTCTCCATGCCAAGGATCTTGGTATTGGTGGTGTATTTCCTCCTCCTCCTTTCCGACGACGGCGAGGAGGTAGGGTGGATCCGGTCTCTCCATGGTGGCTCTGTTGAAGATGAGGGTGACAACTTCGGCGTCAACATCTACATCGACAAGACAACATGGAGACTTTTGTTTCCGGGCTTCGGCATCAAGACGGAGATGATGTCGCCGTCATGGAATAATTTTCTCCGGTCCCTTCTTCGTTTTGTTGTGGTTGGATCTGGCCACGATGAAGGACTAGGAAGAATAATTTTCAGATCAGTCTTCCTAATTCTTCAGTGGCAGAAAGAAGAAGAAGGAAGACACAAGGAAGAAGAAGAAGTTTCTCAACTCCTCCTGCAGGAATGTTGGCCGTCCGTTGGGCATCTGTTTTCAGGCTGAAAACAACTGTTGCCGAGTATTTGCCTGTGCGGTCATCTATACGAAGCGTCAAACAGGTTTGGATTTGAGACTTTGAGCCTTTCGCAGCTTGGGTATAATATAGATGAGAATCAGTTTCTGGATGCATGTTTTTTTCCAGAGTACTTATAATATGATGATGTACCCAGCTATTATTTAATACAATTCTTCTTTCGTCTTAAAAAAAAGACTATCAGATTTTTTACATAGGACATACTAGGTGTCTGTTTGAATTGGCTTATAAATGGCTGGATAAAATTACCATGATTGCCTAGCTAATGCGCTAATGGATGGAGTGTATTTATACAAAAAAAACAGCCTTTTTATGTTTAGATGGGCTAAATAGGCCCTGGTACATCACACGAATCTATTGTTTGCCTGATCATGGGAATCCTAGTAGCGCATGTACCAACTGTCTAACTTATAACTTATAAGAGCATCTCCAAGAGTTTGTCAAAACTCACTTGTTATATCTTATGATTTGGCAAGTTGCTAAAACATATGGCAAGTGTAATTTTCTAGTCTGTCCAATAGTTTGCTATATAGGCTTGGTAAAAATTAAAAAGTAAACCCACTTCTAAACCTCCGTCAACCGTTTTTCGCCGCCGGTTCCTGCTCTCCTCACCTGTACGTCTTGTCTGTTCCTAGCAAGATTGATCGCTACCATGGACGATGAACCTATCCACTCTGCCCAGCCATGATAGATTTCTAGCTAGACAATAATACAACTTTACCACATATTTATTCCTTATAATAAACAAAACCAAAAGGATTATTAGATCCCAGTAGAAAGAAAAACGCAAGAGAGAGAAGACGCTAGCCACTTTCATCGTCTCCCCAAGAACAAAACAAATTCAATCATCGAACACATTTAATCGGTCAGACACCACCGCGGAGCTGGCGACCTACACGACCCGGACGAGAAGCAGCAGACGGCGCCGCCGCCGTCCAGCCGCGCGAAGGCCACCAGGAGGAGGGAGCTCGCCCGCGCGCCACAGGTACAGCCGTCGGGAGCTCGCCCGCGCACTCCCAGCCAGATCTCCCCTCCCTCCTCCTCCACGCCCCTCTCGCGGCGCCGCCTCCATCTCCGGCCTCGGCTCCAGCGACGCCGCCGGCCCCCGCGACCCAGTCGTCGTCGGCCCCCCGCGGCGCTGCTCCGCCCACGGCGTGTGGGAGCACGGCCTCCTGCCCATCCCCAAGCTCATCTTCCCGGAGGGCATGCTGGCGTAGCTCAGGGAGAAGCTCGCCGCCTCGGCCCCCGACGACGAGGCCCTGGACCAGCCGCCGGACGCGGCGCCACCTCCGTCACCGGCCTCGGCTCCAGCGACGCTGCAGACGGAAGCGCCGCCTCCGTCTCCTCTGGCCGAAGCGCTGCAGATCCCGCAATGCCCGACGGCCGCGTGCCCGCCCTCGGCACGCTGGCGGCGGTCCAGCCCGTGAATTTTCCTTCTGCGCGCGGGAGGAAACGGGGCCCGGGAAATCGGCGCGATGGCAAGTGCGAGACCAAACTGTTGGAGGCTTCTTTTTCTAGTTTTTGCCAAAAAAAACAAAGGATGACAAGTGGTTTTGGCAAACTCTTGGAGATGCTCTAAAGCGTGCAAGAGAGCTGCCGATTTATCTAAAAAAGAATAAACTCAAACTGACAATACAATGAATTGACATTGACAACAACTATAGGGGATTAAGCAACCACCAGCAGCAACAACAGTACAACACAACACATATATAATAATGTGTGTGTATATGTGCACTCTAGAACGCTGTCCCGTTGACATGTTATTAGCTGTGCTTTGATTAATATCTTTGAGCGCGCGCGCGCACACACATTATATTTGTATCATGTTGTGTAAGGGAGGTTTGCAAAGTTCAGTTCATTCACATGGTCCATATTTTTTTCTTCTTTCTTGTTTCAGAATCTGTGTGTTGCGTAACTTGAGTTCAGTTCTATGGCCGCTTTGCCAAAAGATCCGAACACATAACTGAAACGCGAGATGCTCAGTTGAGACTTTCAGACTCCAGACGAGGGTCACCAAAGTTCGTGCCAGGAGGGATCAGTAATTTGGGTTCAATTTTGTGTACTTGGGTTCAGAATCTCGATGCACCTCGCGTGGAGTCTGAAAGTCTCGACGAATGAAGATTCATCTCTGCGCAGTGCAGTGACCACGAGCAGAAACCCGTTTAGTTTGAGGTGAACGATTTCCCATTTGCACTAAAAATTATCTTTTCATTCAGAAAAAAACCACTCCCTCCAGCCTCCATGGTCGTTACAATTTTATCAATCAATCATCAATACGACAGACGAATCATGCATGCGCGGCGTCCGTCGCCAATCATCATAGGGCGCAGCGCGTGTGCTTGAACCGGAGCCACCGGTCCCTGAGGTCGAACTCCCAGAGGTGCTCCTGCTGCAGGATGTTGCCGATGACCGACACCCCGGGCCACGAGCCCTCCTGCACGCCGATGCACTTCACCCCGGGCGCCGCGTCGATGACGTAGCTCTTGGCCGGCGGCTCCAGCCGCGCGGAACCCGCGAAGCGCACCTCCAGCTTGGGGATCTCCGGCGCGGCGGCCGTCCAGTTGTAGCAGTACTCGAACGGGTCCATGGTGACCCTGGGCAGCCCGGCGAGGTGCTTGGTGAGCGCGGCGACCACGGCCCTGTACGCCGGGGTGGCGAGGATGGTGAGGCTGGTCCCGGAGTCGAGGATCGCGCCGCCGTTCCGGTCGACGTCCCACACGTCCGCGGGGATGTCCAGCGCCTCGCCGGCCACGGACACGGCGTCCACCGTCACGGCGTAGAACGGGCTCATCCGGCGGTCGAGCAGCAGCGGCGTCTGCGCGGCCGGCGCGTCGGCGGACGAGCTGGACGACGCGGCGTCCTCGAGGGGGCCCGGGCCGAAGGTGAGGTAGCTGGTGGCGTTGCGCGGCGCCAGGTGGTCCACGAGGCAGTAGGAGAAGCGGCCCCCGAAGCGCGCGGCGGCGCGGGACGCGAAGGAGATGTTGCTGTTGCCCAGGCTCAGCACGCCGTCCGAGGACTGGAAGCTCTGCCCGTCGTACGAGGCGGTGCAGCCCAGCACGACGCCCTGCAGCTTCGCGCGCCTGGCGCCGCCGCCGCCGCCGTCCCCGCTCCCGGACAGCGCGATGGTCGCCGAGTCGGTGCCCACCACGCCGCGCGCCGCCGAGCCGTCCTTGTACCTGCCATGCCATTGCCACCACGGTTAGGTAAACGTTAGTTCGCGCGCATCACCACGTCAGCATCAGGATCGGCGGCCACATGGAAAGATTCGATCGATCGCAACAAGCTGTGCTGTACGTATCTATTACGTTACGAAGAATAATGGACGTAGTGGTGATCGTTTTTATTTCACTCGTCAAAATGCATTTATTTACCGATTTGCAAAATGAAACTACAGTACTGAACTGGAACTCGGAAGGCGACACTCGTATACAAGAAGAACATGAACATGATTCGAATTGGGGACCCCTGGCTTTTCTTGGAGGCGACAGGAGGCACCAAGAGCCGGCTTGGAAGTTACTCTACTCGTGTTGGATATGGTCCGCATGCATCGGAATCGTTTAGACAGTTGGGAAATGGAAAGGTACGTCTCGTCATGAACTGTAAAGCTGAGCTGAATGAGTGGGCAAAGTGGCTGAAAAGAGTAATCCCAGCCCATACGATGGTTACGCCAGTGACAGCCTTCGATATAGTGGCACTAGTAAAATGGACTAGTCCGAGGCTCCTAAGATTAGCACATTGTTTTTTCCATTTCGGTTTCCTTTCAGTTGGGATATTATTATATTACTAAGTACGGAGCATTTGACCAATTAACTGTACGTAAGAGTGCTAGCTGGAAAGCAGGCTACGCGGGTAGTTGCCACCGATGCAGTAGTGGCCGGAGCGGAGCCCGACCGGTCAAAAGCCGAGCTGGACAAGGAGATTGCCCAAAGATAGACGCTGCCTATCTATAGTCAGACAGACAGTCAGGTACCAGAGGGACGCTGAATTCAGTAATCAGCCAAACGCGTAATGCACCGCAGGAGCCGCCTAGAGTACCAGAATCACGGTAAGTTTCAGAGAACGCCGGTCTGCACAAAACAAAACAAAACAAAACAAAAAAGCAACCATGCCATGCTGCTTGGACCGGAGCAGCACAAGAGAAAGAAAGATGGCGTCCAAGTTCCAAGTTCCAACACGTCCGTGTTTCTCAACTCTCGACGTTTCCAACCTGCCACAAGGAGGGTCACGGGGGCGGCGTCCGCCGAGCCAAGCACATGGCGCATGGCGGGCAAGCGGGCGCCGGGCTCGTTTCGCCGCCTCGGTTCGGCACTTGGGCGATGCGGCGGTGGGCGAACAAGATTTTTAAAACAAAACGAACCGGGAGCGGGAGGACCGGACGCAGGCGACAGCGCATCGGCGGCCGCGACGCCGCCCTACCTACGGCAACGTGCGCGCCGAGCACCCCCGAGCTCGCTTCTCCTCCGCGTCGTCCAGATCGTGCTCGACAGAGGGGGACGCGGACGGGGCCGGTAAAGATTAATGTGCTCCGCTCTACTACTGCCCCGGGCTGCGCAACTGCGCAACCAGACCACCTCAACAACATTAACGCCGCAACTAGACCATCCAATTTGGCAGCCTGGACAACCTCGACTCGTACAGCGTGCCGCTGCTGCCTGTGGTTGGTCAATCCCTACTACTCTACTGTCGCCGTGAATCGTGCGTGTACTCTACTCTATACCCAAGTAGCCACCGGGTTTCTTCTGAATGTCTGGCTCAAGTACGTACACCCCATGTTATACAAGTACTAGTACTCTACTCCTACCACTTGCGGTAAATTCGCAGGAGGGGCAGTGAAGTGCAAGTAGAGTAAAGCACAAGGCGCATGGAGATGGATCCCAGTCAGTCAGGCGAAACCGAGCACGAACTCGTGTCCGCACTTCACTAGCAACTCCAGCAAGCCTGCCGAGCGAAGCAATTGAATGCCGCGCCCTGCCATGCCGCGGCGAGGCCGGCAGCACCAGGAGCGCGCGCGGTAAAAAAAAGCTGCGCGAGTAATGGCGCCTGGCGCGCGGGAGATCCCGACCCACCCGCCCACCAACCAACACTTTACTACTGCCGCTGCGGCGCTGCCTGCTCGGGGCAGCCAGCTCGGCCGGCCGTGTCGCCGCCGGAACCGGAGCCAGCCGTGGCGTGACGAGGACGAGATCCGGTGGAGTGAGGAGCACGCGTACGTGCGTGTCTCAGTGGGTCGAGCTCGAGCGGCACGAGGCGATCGATCGGCGTAACTCGTGAGTGCGAAGCAGGGGCAATGGCTGGAAGGCGGGGGAGGAGAGGGACTGGGTACTGACCGGTAGTCGTAGGCGCAGGGGCTGGCCGGCGACGAGCAGTTGGCGAGGGAGAAGGGCACGTAGGAGGTGCACGTGTCGGAGGAGCACGCGATGGGCGCCCACGACTTGGAATCGGCGGTGCGGAACACGCGCGCTGGCGGCTGCTGCTCCCCGGCGCCGTTGCCGGCGCCGGCGCCGCGGCACTTGACCCAGGTGAGGTCGCTGCCGGTGTCCGCCACCAGCACGAACGGCTGCGCGGGGGTGCCCACGCGGAACCGCACGAAGTACTGGCCCGTGCCGGTGTAGGCCCCCGACGAGAGCGGCATGGCGAACGCGGACGCGCCCACCTCGGCGGCGCCGCGGCGGCGGGACGCCAGCTGCGACCGGATGTACGCGTGGCGGTGCACGTCGTCAATGGCGCGGTCGGACAGGGACGCGCCCGGCGCGGCCGGGACGAGCTCCAGCCGCGGCCGCGCCGCCTTCCTCCAGTGCGGCTGGTGCCGCCCGCCGCCCTCCGCCGCCGCCGCGGCCAGCACGAGCAGCGCTAGCAGCAGGTGGCCGCGTGACGCCATTTCCTGATCCTTGCTTGACTCCCTCCCCCACTTGCTCCGATGCGATCCGATCCGATCCCTTCACGCCGCCACCCGCACACCGTCACCGTCAGCGGCGGCGGCGAGCAAGGGCACGCACGCACGACCCACGAGGTTCCGCTACGCGCTAGGAGCAGCAGCGGCGGCGGGCATTTCGCCTCCTCTCGCCACGAGCCTTGTCGCGTCGCGTGCGCGGCTCTGCTCGTATTACTCCCCGGTGGAATGGAACTCGAATCGAAGCCGAAGAAGAGGTGGCCGGAGCAGAGCTCTCTCTCTCTTTTTTTTTTTGGCTGCGTCCGTGACGGCGAGCGGGGAGGGAGACGGCGTCTTTTATACAGAAAACAAAAGCCGCTGGCTGGCTGGCGGCTGGCGCTGCGCACGCTGCCCGTGGATAAAACGCGGTTCGGTCGGGTCGGGTCGGGTCGCGTGCCTTGTGCGCGCTTCGTTGGCATTTGGCAAGCGTGATTGATTGCCGGGTCGACGAGATTAGCGAGGATGATGGTCTCCTTTCCTTCTCGCCGGGGTTCGGTCCGATCGGGTTTCTGTCTGGGACGAGATTTGCTCGCTGTCCGTCCCCGTGGCCGTGGGCCATGCATGGGCTCGGCCGTTGAGGCTTCTAGTTGCCAGCCATGTTCATGTGGGTCTCATCGCACTTCTAATAATCCACCCGTGGCTCCGGACGAACTGGATCAGAAAGACATGTTTATTTTTATATTTTTATTTATTTATTAGTTCATTATTTTGTTGCAATTTTGTAAGGAAAGGAAAAAAAGAGAGAGAGGGAAGGACATGCTTATGTATGGAAGATAAAATACAGCATAGAAGGCAGAATCACGGCGTCGTCGCCGAATTGCGTGTGGAATGGAATGGAAAATCTTACGGCGGTAGCGGCTATCGCGACAGAAATCCTGTTGTGCGAGATCGCCGGCTGGCTGATTTCGATCAGGGTGGGGAATTGAAAGGCAACGCGGTCTGCAGAAGATGATGGCCTTGCTTGCTGGTGCACAGCAGATTCTAATTCTTGCTGCCGGATTTCGAGGCCGTTCCGTATGTCGTCGTCGTTGGTAGCAGGACGGTGAGACGAGAGATCAGCGTTTCTACTGTAACAGCCGGATTCGGCGTCCTGATTGGCGATTCCAATCAGGTCGAAGAGGCCACATCGATTCCCCAATCATACTGACTATGCGCTGAACCAGGACGGGCACGCAGCAGATGCAGCAGGCAGAGCTGCTGCATAGTGGCCCTGATTATACATGCCGCGCTCGGTTGTTTGTTCTCTTGCGTAGCGGGGGCGGGGGTGCGATACGTGCCAAATCTCTGCTCAATGAGGCCCGCCCCGGAACGTCCGGATCAGCAGCTACTGTAGATTACATGGCGGAACTCCGCGCGCACGTTCTGTGCGTCCAGGCATGTCCACAGGTGACAACGGGCCCAGGCCCTGTCATGTGTCGACCGATCCCATGCGGCAGCGTTGGCACAGGCGTGCTGCTGGCCTCCGTCCTAGGAGCCAGGAGAGTCAGCGCCGATGACGGATGCATGAGCCCACGCGTCAGGACGTCGGCACAGACCCGTTCTGGTGACGCATGCATGTACTGTAGGTGACAAGTGGCACGCCGGCCAACGACACGGCTGCACGTACACCCGCTATGCTGAGAGTGTAGCTAGCGTGCTCCTTTCCCGTCTGTTTGGTTGTGGGATCGGCAGGTTGGAATGGCTCCAACCCACGTTTTGGGGACGGCTCCAACCCTTGCTTTGTTTGGTTGCGAGAGTGGGTTCGATCCGTTGTATGTTTGGTTGGAGGATTTAGATGGGGTCGGATCCGTTCCATTCTCTGTTTGGTTGGATGGATTGAAACAAAAACAGAATATAGTCACCTCAATCTACAACAGCATAGCACAATAGATAACAGCCACAATAATATGTAACAGCCACAAATAATATGCTTGCACGATACACCATTTTAACACAAAGAAATATAATAGCCACATATAAAAGTCTTGTCCATATTACTATTCAAAGTCTTAGGCCATATCCATAGACACATTACACACTAATAATAAAGTCTGATGGTTGCCGGCTGCATCAAGTTCAAGCCTTACTCAGTTACACAATATTAGAGCAAGTTCAAGGCTTCCACATAGCAACATACAAGCTGACTTAGACCACAAATATAAAGTTCTATGTGGTACTAACAAAAGAACCATCTCAGGACTTCAACTTACCCTTTACCCCATAGGATGGTTGTCAGCTATGTACTTTGCAACCCAATTGAGTTTATGCTCAAAAGGCAAGGAGTTGAAAGTTCTAGCTATGTGAGGATGGTCAACCAAGTAGGAATGGTAGTAGGATAAGTGAGTCGAATTGAAAGTACCACTCATGGCCATCAAGTTGTCATACAAATCAGCCGGCACATCGTCAGGTTTCCCCGCTTCTTTTATCGCCTTGGCTAACTTGGTACTGCCCCATTTAATTGCAGCCACCAATGGATCTTGGTCAGTCCTGGCCCTCTTCTTGCCCTTGTCCCTCTTGGTAGGAATGGTGGCCTTGGTAGCTGATGAAGTTGCCGCATTGTCCCCTTGATTTGCACCCCCACCACTTTGTACCTCCATCCTCTGCACCTCATTGTCCCAGTCATCTGTGCTTTCTTCCTGTGTACCTAGAGGTACACTTGAGTCCTTTGCAAACTTGCCTGTAGCCATGGTACTTCCAAATATTGTGTGCATCTCCACGAAGTGTTGAATAGGCTTGTTTAGAAAATCTGCATCAGCCTTGTGATCCTGCAATATATGTACAATTTCAGCAAGTATAATTGAGCAACTAATAATTCAGCAGATACCATTTTGTGACAACTACTAATTCAGCAAGTATAATTCAGCAACTAATAATTCAGCAAATACCTTAATATGATTGTTGTAGTGCTCATCATCAAGAGTTATAGTGAAAGTATCTTCATCCCAACCAGCAGCACTCAAACCACGAAGGTCACATACTTTACGAAACTTCTTTTGCCATGTCTTCAAGTGATTCTTAACCTGGTCGCCAGTGCGCACAATGCCAAATTTCTCTTTGAGGGCCTTTGCACACCCATTGTAGTGAACCATCTTGAAGGTGGATGAAGTCTTGCTGCCATTTACCACCAATTCAGCAAGGTATTCGAGCATGTAGGCTGACCAAGGTGAAGTCCAATGAGCATGTCCACCAGTCCCTGCAGTACCCTCTGGTTCCATTCTCCTAAAAAATAAACAATGCCATATATGTCTTGAAATAATAATGCCAACACAGTATAATTTCAGGCATCAAATGCAATTCAAATAAATGTAGAAATATGTCTTGAAATACAATTATTACATGGTCCAATCAAATAAAGTACAATACAAATTACATTGTTCAGTACTAGTTTCCATGGCTTAGACGATCTGCCCACATTTGGGCAGCCAAGCTATCCCTAAAAGCTACCATAATGGCATTCTCACTTGCTGTCCCAGTATATGTGGTGTGTTGGGTGTCCTCATCGCTGTCACTTGGTATATTGAATTCATCACTCCCATCTTCAATCACCCAATTGTGAATGATGCAGCAAGCAACAACAATATCAACTTGAGTTTCATAAGGAAAAAAAGGAGAGGCATCATCAAGTACTTTGAATCTCCTTTTTAGTGCTCCAAATGCTTGCTCTACTATGATTCTCAATGAGCAGTGCCTACGGTTGAACAATTCTTTCTCATTTTGCACCGGATTCCTCCCCCATTCACTCAAGTGGTATCGTACACCCCGAAAAGGGGGTAAGAATCCAGGTTTGGCTCCATATCCGGCATCAACTAGGTAATATTTACCTAACACATGATGCATAGTTAGGTTACATCTCAATAATCCATTAATTTTGATGAACAAATTTATGGACAGGTTATTCTATTACCTTGTGGCACACGAAGACCACCCTCACGTGTTAAAGCATCACGTAAAACTAGTGCATCATGTGCTGTCCCCTCCCATCCGGCCAACACGTAGGTGAACTTTTGGTCAAAATCTACGGCTGCCAATACATTTTGAGTACAATGCTTGTATCTACCACGAAAAGCATGCTGCATTTCCTTTGGAATAGTGGCTCTTATATGTGTACCATCAAGTGCTCCTATACAGTCCTACGTAATGTTCAAAATAGTCAATTAGGTTTGGCAAAAATTAAATTTAGAATGTAACATAAGGTTCAGCTTCACACCTTAAAGTATGGATACCACCTTGTGTCTCCTTCTATTTTAGCTAGAGTGTCCAATGAAGGGGGCCTAATATAATCATCTCGTAGCTCACCAATAGCATGAAGTACTTTGTTAAAATAATGACTAACCGTTTCTCCGGATCTACCAAAATTGGTTCCAATAACTCTATTCCTAACATTGTGCCCCACAGTATGCAGAAACATTGCCACTTGCTCCTCAATACACATATGAACGGTATCTTCAAGTAAACCCCGATGTCTAAACAACTTGCAAAACCTAAAGAAACGTGCTTTGTTCATTCTCAACATGTTTACACAAGTTGTGTCATTCCTCCAGATTTTGTCATTGAGGTATTCCATTCTTTTCCTATCCCTTTCATATATTGGTGCATAAGTAATTCCTTCGCTTCTTGCAACTCGTTTTCTTTTTCTAGATCGAGCAGCAATGGCCATGGCACACAATAACCAATGTGCAGCAGCAGCAAAAATGAATGCCTTGACCTTGTTATTCATCTATATACAACAATACAATCATGCACAAGTAGTAGGAGATTCAGAAAGGAGAGAGATGGAGACCGGAGGGAGAGGCAGACCTTGGCTGAGCAGGGAGGGACCTGGCGAGCTGGCTGCAGGGACGGAACGGGCAGGGACGGAGCTGGCGGCTGGCGGCGCGGATCCCGCGGTGGCCGGCGCGGCGCGGGCACGCCTGCGGTCGGCGCGGCGCAGGCGGGCGGAGGGGCGCAGGCGCAGGCGGCGGGGCAGGCGCGGCGGCGGCCGGCGCAGGCGCGGCGGAGGCAGGCGAAGCGCGGCCGGCGTGGCGCGGCCGGTGAGGCGGCCAGCGTGGCGCGGCCGGCGTGGCGCGCCGGCGAGGCGCGGCCGGCGAGGCGCGGCCGGCGTGGGCGCCCGGCGAGGCGCGGCCGGGGAGGCGCGCCGGCGTGGCGCGCCCGGCGAGGCGCGGCCGGCGTGGCGCGCCCGGCGAGGCGCGGCCGGCGTGGCGCGGCTGCGGCCGGCGCGGCGGACCAACGGCGTCGGTCGGCGGGCAGGGGGCCGCACGGGCTCTCGGGTGAAGAGATAAGGTTGAGAGAGAGAGGTGAAGGGATAAGGATGGGAAGAGAGATACACGCACGGGAATGACTCCAACCCGCAGGAGCGGCTCCGTCCGTCGAAATTCGACGACTCAACTCAACCCGCATCTTTGACGAATATTCTCATGGGGTTCAACCGAACCCACCCTCAACCTTCATCCAAACAACCAAAAAGCGGGTCGAACCCAGCCAGGTTGGACCCAACCCCCAACCAAACAGAGTATACGTACGCCTCCCGCGTCGTCAAGGGCGGTGACGCATGCACGCCGCCACGCGGCCGCCGCCGTAGCGCTTGCCGGTTGGCGGCGCCTCACAGGATGTGGCTAGAGCACGGCGCACGCAACGACGAAATAAAACGCACTGGTGTTTGCTGAAATCAGTCGACAACTCGACATCTAATGGTGCTGTCACGTACTACTGTACGTTAATACAGTACGTAGGCACGTCGTATGCATGCATGATCACTCTCAAATTATCGGGTAGAGATTCTTAACAGCGATGACGATGAGACGACGGCGGATAGAAAGAATAGGGACCTACAGTACGTCAGTACAGTTAGGCGCGGCCGGGAAGCGTGCAGTATGGACAGCTCACGCGCTCAAGGCGAAAGGCCCATCCAACTAGATCTTGAGCGCTAGCTAGCTATCACGCACCGAATCCGGCCGCCTAGGAAAAAGGGCGAGGGCGAGGGCGAGGGCGAGGAGAACCTCGCTCGCGCACCCGAACGAAACTGTGTGCCGGGTGGTGGTGCCAACATGCATGGCGTGACACGATGAAACGATCCGTCCGGGACAGGCTAGAGATGCCCGGTCGCCATGCTATTGCATACTAGCTAGTGAGCGAGTGGGCGCTGCTGCTCTGCCGCTTGGTGCTGGCCAGGGCAACAACAGCACAGCAGGCAGGGCCGGGAGGGTTTGGGTGGATGGACGGACGAGCAGGAAAGGAGCAGAGAAAGAAAGACATGCGTGGCTCGGCAATTGGCAATCTGCATGGACGATGGGGTCCGATCGATCGGTCCGGTACGTGCAGCGACCAGCGAGTCGACACGATGATGGCGCGCAACGAAAAGCCGGCCCCTGGGCACATGGCCGCATCATGCATGCTCGGCCACATCCACATGTGTCGCCGCCGCGCGCACACTGCACGTACGTACGTACTCGCGTACGTGCGCTCGCCCGCCCGGCCAAGCCTTCGGATACCTCTCACTCACTTTGTTTGGAGTTTCAGTGGATGTGGATCCCATCTTCGCTGTTCATCATGTTCTGTTCTGCCGTGGGGTCCGTCCGATCCATCGAGCCGTTTAGGTGCGCATGTCTCGGGCGCTCTGTTGGCGGCGGCCGCTGCATGCCCGCGGGCGCGCGCCGGTCCAGATCGAACGGCCACTGCTGCACTGCGCATGCCGTGGGAGTGGGGGATCGGCGTCCGCGTCCGCGTCCGCGTCCGCCGTCTGCTGCTGCCTGGTGGTGGATCGGCGCTCGTGCCACGGTGGAATTTGGTTACTGAACTTGCTCGTTCGGATCGGAGTACGTTCAGGTTCAGGGTTTCAGGTTTCAGCTCATCTTTTCGGCACGCCCTTCGGCTTTCGCGTCTGTTAGCTAGCCAACTGCCTGCCTGCCTGGGATTTGATGGCTCATGCACCGCAAGAATCGGTTGCCCGCTTAAAACTCGAGCCTCCTCGACCTTTATCTACCTGGACTACTATGATCACCTCTGGGCCGGCTCACATCATTTGGATCCACGCACGCGCGCGCGCCGCCATGATCGATTCGCGTTAGGTGTTCCGCTAGCGTTTTAATCGAGCAGGTGATGATTGTTCATCACTGCTCCTGCTCGCACTGGGGAGGTCTCTACTATATCCATCTCGCGGCATCGTCATCGCTCGTCCAAACTTGTTGCCCCTGCAGACTTCGTTTATCCAACCCAATGTGGCTTGATCTGATCTGAACTCTGATTCTCTCGGCTCATTTCCTCGTGCCTTCCGGGTCCGGGTTATATATGGGCCGACGAACGACTGAAGCTGTGTCATCATCACAAGCTGACAATTGCTTGTTATTATCTGTATCAATCAGGTTTGCTTGCTCTACTAAACTTACCATGTTTCAACAACTAGGAGTTGCTTTGCTTATTAGTTAGCTTGCTTGCTCTACTAAACTTACTCGGCCAGAGGGTTCTATTAACTGCCATCTACCTGCATGTTCTCCAGGTATTGTACGCTGCGTGCGGGCAAGCATCCGAGTTCCCAAATAGAATGCCAGAACGACTTGGACATACTGGCCCTAACTGCCGTTTAGACTACCCGCACTCGCGTTCCTCTATTTTCATCCTCTATACTGCCTGGTCATCAAGATTCTCTCCTCTATATTCATTTCTCCCGCATCCATTCATCCTCTATATCATCCTCTATCCACTGTGGGGCCACTTATCACTTTATCTAAATATATCTATGAGAGATCTAGTTTTGAAGAATTAATTACAACGAATTTAATGGTGCAATCAAAATTTAATTTGGATTTTCAGTTTGTGAGATATAACATTTTTTGCAAGTTTGAAATAGCGGGCCCTACACAAGATTCTCTCCCCTCTCTCACGCGCTGCATGCACTCAGTTCCAGACGGCCGGTACAGAATGCACGCTAAACGCTGAAAATATCATCCGTTCGTCCGATGGCGTTGGTTTTAGAGATCCCGCTGCAGCTCTTCGTTCCTTTGTTGGTCCGATGGCGTTGGTTTTAGAGATCCCGCTGCAGCTCTTCGTTCCTTTGTTTATCAACGCTATACCGTTTACCGGATTGGATGGAGACCCCGGTGCAGGTGGTCTTACAATCGCTGGAAACACGAACTCGGAACTACCCTGTCTGCCCACATGCCGTGCGGGTATTCCGCTCCCGCCAACCACATGGCCGAGAATTCGCAATAGAAAAAGGCCGGCCAGGCGCGGCGCCGCAGGCGCAGGGGGTATGCATGATTCGTTCTTGCGTCCCCGCGGTTCATCTCCATTTGACCACCACATGTTTGGTACCGCTGCTGTTCTGGCTGCATTTTTTTTTCTTTGCAAAACGGAAACACGTTTAGCCGCCGCTAGGCTGTGTAGTACAGTATAGCCGTACAGAGAAGAGAAGGGTGGCTGGTGGGAGTTGTTACAGGTTTTCTTCGGAAGTAAAATGAAGGTCTGTTCAGTATATTTCAGGCTTACAGCTTGGACATACATTTTGTGACATGAAGCTTCCAAGCCAGTGTTTGGCAGATTGTAGATGCATGCATAGCCCGCAGGATCTTTTTTTTTTCTTAAATACGCAAAAAAAATGTATCAATATGTTAAGAAAAAAATTTAAATAAACATACAATACGCTTCTGACTAGCGCGAAAGAAGGTTGACCACGTAGTTGTAGCTGGACCATCATAGTAAAAGACCTCTTGATTCTATATATTAAATAAAAGAAAACAACCAATATCGACGCAGCAGTATGACCTACGAGATGACTTTGCATCTTCGCGGCTGTCTAGACCAGCCCTTTCCAACCGCATAGCCTGCAGGATCTTGGTTGTACTTGTTAGGTACTACTTAGGTGACTACAGTAGAGTAGGGACAAGCTTATCTTGTTGAACATGGTCACCTAAGATGCGAGAGGAAGGAGGTAATCAACAGGTCATGATGATTAGATGTGCATACAGAGCTGCTGAAGAAATGCCAACAATCTGAGATGCCGGGTGGAACCAAGATTATCACTCGGTAGGTACAACCTGTGAGTCAGTGAGTGTTCACACAGCTTTTACTAAATAACCTCTGAACATTCCATGACACAAATGGATTTGACAAAGCCAATACTAGCTCAGAGAGTGGGGCAGCCCTTCTGAGTTCTGAATTCCATTATTGAGTGAAGTAAATTGGAGAGTAGCTCAGTAAAACAAAGAACGAAATTGGTTAATAAGTAGAATTTTCTGAATTTCTGAACAATAAAACAGAAGAGCCATGCAACGATAAGCTTAAAGTTGTCACTGAAGCAGGACCCCAGGTCAAATTCGTACTGCACAGATGTTTGTCATCAGCAAAGTCTTCGCACAGACTACAACTTTGCCACAGAAGACGTTTCCATGCCTCGAAAGCAATCTTACCCAAACCCAATCTTACCCTCATTTTTTTAACTTTATGATTTTGCTCCTACTATTTCAAAATGAAGGGAGAGTCTACCCCTGGTCTGTTAAGTACCTCTAACGGTGTTAAAAAGGATAATTTTGCCCATGCATTTTTACCCTTGGTGTATTATGATATTGGCAAAATTTGCCACAGGACACGAAAGTGATCGTGTTTTGCTGAGGCACACCGAAAGTAAAGTCGTTTGCCAGAACACACCGTTTTCACTGCTCATTTTGGCAAATCACACCGAGCCTATTATTTTATTCTTTGTTGCCGGCTGAGGAGAGAGAACGCAGGAGAACCGACCGTTTTGCCCTTGGCTCAACAGGCGCCCGCGCCGGACCGGACCAGGTCTAGTGGACGCGGTCTGGCTCGACCACGTCCACTCCCCGCGCTCACTCCTCATTCGTCCAGATCCTCCTCCCCTCATCTCTCCTCACGGCGGCGGCTGGTGCGGCGGCCGCGCGGCTGTGGCTCGCCGGCGGTGGAGTGGCCGGTGCAGTGGCTGTTGCGGCCTCTTCACAGTTGGATGTTCCCTATGGCTATGCTGTGTTTGAGAGTGAGACTGGGATGGTTTATGTTCAAGCTAACATGCTTGTTGCTAAGGTACCTTTCTGGCCCCCCTTACTTACCTGAAATGGATGAGATGGAGGACAAATGGTCATCACATTTTATCACCGGCACGCCTTGACTAATTGCATGCCTCTCTGTAATTACTAATTTCGATGGTCATCATAGCAATTATAGCCAATCACCAACAGATAGGAAAGCGCCTTTAACATCTTCCAAACCAGGGACGAAGCCAGGAAAAAAAATAGGAGGGGCTGATCAAAAATTGACATTGAAATTCACAAAAAAAAAAGTCACCTACTCGCCCGAATACTTGGAGCCTACTGCAGACTGCAGCGTGCCCTCTTTCACCAGCGCTACGGCTAGCTCCTTGCCGCCAATGCCCGCTTGCTTGCAGCACATGACTCCTTGCCAGCCTGTCTGTAAGGAAAATGGACCTCGGACCATTTAACTTCGGATTTTGGTGTTTGATGAACAACATAACCAAATTGGACTAATGTGTTTGCAAGTGTTTGTTTTGTAGTCCAATAGGGTGCAAATGTGACTTGGACTAAGGCGACGTGGTGATCCGATGATCAACACCTCAAGCAAGACTCTAGAAGCTCATTTGAAGACCCTAAAGATCAAGCAAAGTCCAAGGCACAAGAATGGAACCAAGACGGCGCAAGAAATCGTGAAGAAACGAGAAGAAAGGGACATCGGACGCTGCCCTCGCAAGCGTCGGACGCTCCGTTGGTAAACCCTAGCTCGTGTCAGCGCCAGCGGAGGCATCGGACGCTGAAGACCGAGGCATCGAACGCGACTGTGACACTGTGCAAACCTGCACAGCGAACATCGGACGCTCCGTTGCTAACATCGGACGCTACAGGACCCGGCGTCCGATGACCATGCAGAGAGGTTCCAGAGAGGCTCTGTGAGCATCGGACGCGTCCGTTGATCTACCATCGGACGCTAAGTAGCCGTTGCGACACAGTGCCAGGCTGGCATCTAGCCGTTAAAGGAGCATCGGACGCGTCCGATGGTCACGACTCCAGCGTCCGATGCTACGCTGTGAAGTCCATGACTTTCTCCAACGGCTCTACTTGGTTGAGGCTCTATATATACCCCCATGGCCGGCCAAAACACGTAGGTTGGAGCTCAAGGAAGTGTACCAAGTGTATAGACACATATTTAGTTGCTCTAGCCATCAAAGTGCTCAAGTGATATACTCGGTGATTAGTGTATGTGCTTTGCGAAGTGCTTAAGCTAGTTAGACCACCGCTTTGCGCTTGCTCTAGGTGTTAGGCCTAGTGTTTAGTGAGGTTGAAAACCTCTCATCTACCGGTGCTTGCGCGCAACGTTGTTGTACATCGGCGGGGCTTGTAAGTCTTGCGAGATCACACCGACCGCAATTGTGGTGTGGCCGCCTCCGTGTACCGAAGGGAACAAGGCCCGCGGCGTTTCGGCCGGAAGCTTGATAGTGAAGACGGCGGGGAGCATCCGGGAGAGGCTTTGCCACGAGTGGCTTAACCGGAGACCCACTTGCGCGTGGGGAAGAACCGGAGCTATCCACAGAGTTACCCGACCGGGAGCTTGGCCCTTGCGAGGGATTCCTTGCGAGGGGCTCCAACGAGGACTAGGGGGAAGCTTGCGCGCTTCTCGATACCTCGGTAAAAATACCGGAGTCGTCGACGGGAGTTTGCATCTCTATCACACTCTTTAGCTTCCGCATTTACATTGCTATCTTGTTTATGTGCTTTACCATTCCTAGCTTACTTTTGCTAGTTGATAGGTTTGGAAACTAGGTTGCATAACTCCTTTTGCGGTAGAGATAGCAAACACACGTAGCAAAACCTTAGTTGCACAATAGATAGTTTACTTTCTTGCATCGGTTTTGTCTAGGTGGAAATTAGAGGCCAAAGTTTAGAGTAGAAGTTTTAAGTTGCCTAATTCACCCCCCCTCTTAGGCGTCACGGTCCTTTCACTGTCCACTGTGCCAGGCTGCTCATCCGTTGGCTGCCACACCTGGCTGTACGCTCGCAACTTGTTGCGTCGCTCAGCTTCGCGACTAGGCCTTGCTGCCCGTTGGTCGCCGATCGTGGCCCCGCTGGCTTGCCCCCGCACAACCGCACCCAGGAGCCGATGCCTCGTTGGTTGCGTCACGACATAGTCGTGTTCGTCGTCCACTAAGAACTGTGTGACACCGCGTGAAAGGGAAGAAACACTCTATAGAGATAGGTTGGGGCGCGGGGAAGGAACACCCATAGGGATGGGTTGGGGTGGTGGACTAACTGAGAAGTTAAGATTGAGTCTTATGCCTTAACTGGATAATTCTCTGTGTCTATTGAATAACTTGTCTAATTAACAATAGAGAACATCTTCTACTCCCAATAAATTCTAGCCCCTCCTACCTTTACATCTACAATCTCAGCCCCTCCTACATTATATATTTAAGACTAAAATTTTAACAGGATACTATAAGAATTTCACGTACTCGGTAGCGGTAGGAGGGGCTGGAGCCCCTCCCGCCCCACCGCTACCTTCGTCCCTGTTCCAAACAAAACCTTTACCACAAAAGGGATAATACACAAATCAAAATAAACTATATCCTGCCAAATCACATATGAATGTTGACCAAGTGGCTGAACATTTGGAGTGTGAGCTCTAATTTATGTGTGGTCTGACAGTTCAGTTTGAAGCAGAGAATGCTGACAATAATTTTATAGAATATGATGGTCAGAAAATAAAGTAATATAACTCACAATGGCCATTGAAGAACATGACATACACAGCAGAAGCCAATAAGGGCAGACCTAGTAAATTAATTGATGATACAAATGAGTAAAGCAGTAAGTAACTATCCGGCATTTTCTTACCTTACGCTAGCAACTGTATTGAATTCATCCTCCAAGGACCTCATGATGTACTTCCAAAAATTGAACCTGCCTCTGGAAATAAACGAGCATATAAAATGACTTTTCAGCAACCTAAACCATTTATCTGATAGCATGTGGTTAGACATGAATCAGAACTTTTTTTTACTGTCAACGGGGGGAAAGACTCCCCGCCTGATTTTATTTATCTGATCTATGTCTCTTTTCAAGACCCATCAAAATCAAAGTTTACACCATTGAGTTTGCAAAGGACTAGTTACTTAGGGGTATTAGGAAATTACACCATGCATCAGCTACCATTCTATTTTTCTCTGGCAGTCACATCTTCCAGAGTTTTGCGTGTGCTAGAATGAGCAAAACCGACATGTTGAACTGTTTTTTTTTTTGAGCAACACGACATGTTCGACTGATGGGTTCTTCTATCTGGGCCTTGTTTAGATACCCACAAACTATTAACTTTTTTTACTCTCTCCATTACATCATCATTACATCAATGTTTGGACGCATGCATGAAGCATTAAATGTTAGTAAAATAAATAAATAATTGTACTTTTAGTATGTACATGTCGAGACGAATCTTTTAAGTCTACATAGTCCATATTTAAACAAAATTTATCAAATAACAACGAAAGTGCTACCGTTGAGAAAAAAACTCACTCTCGCCGCCCAAACAAGGCCCTGGCCCAAACCGAAGACAGCCCCGGGGCCGCTGCCAACGTAGGAGTAGGACCCACACAGTCCCTCCGGCCGCGGCTCGCGAGAGCCACGCCACCGGGCGCCCCCGGCCACGCGGCAAGCAGCAGAAGCCTTTGCCTACTTTGCCCATCTTGCAGTCGTGCGACTCGCTAGACGCTAGTGACTTTCGAGTCTCTCTCGAGTCTCTCGACTAGAGCGGCGTGGTGTCGCTGTGTTGGTCCCATTCGCAGGCTCTTTCTCCTTCCCCAAGCCAAAACCCCTGAGGCGAGAGAGAGGGCGAGGAGAAGCGCGGCGCGGCGCGGCGCGGCGCGGCGGGCAGCACCGGATGGAGCCATCACCTGCGGCGGGAGAGCTGAGCGCGATGCTTCGGGCGGCCGCTGACTTCGCGTCCTACCCAGGCAATGCCCCTTTCCCTACCTCGCCTCCAATCTGGGCGGATGAAGTTAATTTGCTCAGGTTGCCCCCGACGGCGCTGGGGGTTATGCTTGGCTCTGATCGTGAGAACGGATTGGATCACTTTGGTGTGGAGCTAGCTGCGCTGGAAACCTTTAGTGGATCCTGGCTGTGGCTGGGGCTGTCTTACTTCAGCATTCGATTGATTCGCGCGCGGGTTCTGCTGTAGTGGGGAAATTTCCAGTAGCGTTATTATCTCCAGTCTCATCAATTAAGTCACGCCTAGCTCTAATTTCATTTTTAAAGCTGGAGATAATATTGGCTTGCACTGCACCATCCATCGATGTGTCTTTGTGCGTGAGTGTAATTTTGATGAAAGGCTATTTTCCCTACCAGAAAGGGAATTGCAAGTAGGTCACGCAGATCCATGACATAATGATCACATCGAAGACTTGAATTTTAAGCGCGCTTAAATTTTTGAAATGCATAGGTAGACTAGTCATGTGATGATCAGAGGACTGAATCTACATGTCATTTGTTGCAGGGTTGCATAGTGATGATACTGTGAGGCAGTTCCTGGAACGATGTCCTCTGCCTAATCTCTTAGGGTATACCTCTTTTCTTCGTCCAATTTTTTAAGTTGTTGACTTGTTGTATGTTCCTGTGTCATGCAATTCATAATAATACAGGCCCAGAAAAAAAATTACCTTTTTTCTAGAACCTTTTACAAGTTTTATCCATATGTGTTATGATTCCAATTCATATTAGGTATACTAAATCCAGTAGTGGTCAATTGAAATTGAGAGAATAAGCTAAATGGTTTTGACTTTTTTTTTGTTCTGAAATAGCCTTCAGTAGCTAGAACTACTATGAAAAAAAAATAACTTTCTATTGAAAAAAAAAATCATGGATCAACTTTAAAAAAAACTCGATATACTCGGCTATGTATATATGCTCGTACCTTATATCTACATCCATAGACGTTTTTCGTTAGTGTGTAGAAAGAGCTACATACCCTATCATATTACTTATGCAAAAAAAATTGTATTATGATCCTGGAAATACAATGAGAAAATTTGGGCTGTCATTTCTAGACAACCTTATTTTCTGCACATAAATAAATAAGGAAGCCATTGCAGTTGCAGGATATACAGAATATGTGTCTCAATTGGTACAATTAACTAATTAAGTGTATCTATTGTAAGGAATATTGACTATTGTTTTTTAATTTACAAAATAATTTTTTGATACAATGTTATTTTTTATAGATATAGAACAGTTTTCTGTTTCTGTGAAATTCTCTTACACTGACAAAGCCAACTGTTACAGTTAGCACATTATTTATACTGTCTACTGGAACTTTATGTGCTTTGTCCTGTTTCAGTGATGCTGTTTATTTGTCTTCCTTTAGTGCATTGCAGAGTGAAGCAGATGTACCTGGGATGGTTGAAACTGTCACAGAATGTTTAGACAAAATATTTTCCTCAAGATATGGAGCTTCACTTCTGCCAAGCTACGGTGTATGTGTAACTACCTTCTTCTGACTTGCCATCTATCTTGACATGTCCACCTACACCTAGCTCAACATATTTAAAATTATCTAACAAAATGATCAATGCTCATTTTTTGTGAAAACTCCTTGCTTAGTTCTCATGCATATTGACGATCTGACGTCTCCATTGTATTTTTATATTCCAGGCATTTATTCAAGCTGGATTGCTCACAGACTCGAAGCAAATCAGAAAATTAGCCTGCAAAGCTGTATGTACCTGAACATGTTTCTAAGTGCATGTTACTCGCAATTGTTGGTCTTTATTTGTTATCCATATTGGACACTCAGAAAACTTGATTTTATCTGCTATCTTTATTTAACTCTAATTTCTTTTATCCATTTCTAAGTACACATTCAGGTACATTTCTAAGTGCATCACTAAGCACAATGCACACTACAGATTGTTATTGTGATTTCATTTGATTGCTTTTTTGAGATGGCAAATGGATAAAGACAATTTCCTTCTAGTACATAGTTTTTTTTTTTTAAGATTTACTCCATGTAACCTTCAAGGTTTCTTTAATCTGGGCATAGCTTATATTATAAAGTAAACGGTCACAGTGAACTTTGTGTGCTCACTGTGCTGACAGGGCACTTGTGTGCTCTGCCAATTCATGCTAATCCGGTAATCCCCTTTCATGTATAGTGCTCTTCATTTCAGTTTTGAAAACATTCTGCAAACTTTTGGCAGAACAATGTCTCTAGCCACTGACTGAAATTCTGTATCACCATATCAGCTACTCAATCTTCTTGACAAGGCTGAAGATGGTGCTGCTGCTGTGGAAACAGTTGTGTTGCACAATCTGTATCCTCTTCTGATCAATTGTTTGATTGAGGGGTATTATTTTTTATACGCACACACTTTATTCAATCCTGTTGAATCATATGCATTGTAACTTGTTCATAAAATTTTATTTGCTGTCTTTGGTTTCTGCAGAGATGAAGAGATTTCAGCAATCATTTTGGACACTGTAAAGCGTTTAGCACAAATTCCTAAGGGAGCTGTGAGTCCAATAATTCTTCTTAGTATTGAACATCTTTTCCGTGCGATGGATATTTACTTATTTAGTCTATTTCTTTCCTGTTTGTAGGAAGTCATATTCCCACCAGATGGTCAAGGATCTGTGCAACTTGGCAAAGTGGCGGCTCAGTCATCATCATTGGTATGGTGTTGTTTGTCCCTCTTATGGCACATATTTTGCATTTTTGCAGAATCAACAAATAACAAATTAACAAGTCATGACCTCGTGGACCAATGCCGGTCTACATGCACAAAGCCAGAAACACATGCTTTAAAACAAAATACGGCATATGATCTGATCCACTTGTGTTTGACCTTATTAACTACATGCCATCAAATTTAGATGTAGCTACAATGGCACATAAGTATTAAGTGATATCACCAAAACCTAATACAATTGCTACTATTATTGGTATCTTTTCGACTTTATTGTATCATCTTTGTTTGTGCCTCTTGTTGAGTTTAATCTCTAGTCTACCCCGACTTACTTGGGACAGAATACTTTGTGTTTTGACAATGAGCATGACACATCAACAATTCAATACTATTTGTAAGCAATCTATTAATATCGTTTTCTTGTGTATTCCAGAGTATTTACCATGTAATACTAACTTCCTTATGCCGTATGGATTTCCTGCTCTCCGGTTCTTTCTGTGCGATTTTGAATTACGAAACAAACTAAACTGCGCGTGTATTCTACTGCCGCCGCGTACTAGTGCAATGCAACTTGGACGCGTGCCTGCTCCAGACCTCCGTGTCCCTGCATGGAATGCCTTAATGCGCAGCAATTGGGCTCTACTTTTTTTTTCTTTTCCTATTCAAACTGGCCCACCCTGCATTGCCTCCGCATTCAGTGTTGCTGTTCCCAAGCGGTGGCTAGCCTTGCACGTGCCGACACCGCTGCGGTGCCTGTCTCCATCGCAATGTTTTCTGATCGGCCTATCATCTCTAATCGGTCTGGTACCGATCAGGACGATCAGGACGATTAATCGACGATCAGGACGATTAATCGACCTCTGATCGATCTAATCGTCCATATAATCGTCCAACATAGGACTAGATATATATCATATATGTATGGTATATATACCATATACTATATATATTTATATAGTAGACATCGCGTATCACGATTCAAGATTATATTCCTAGTTAGTTGGTTACTTACATGTGAGATCTGACTCTATATTCTTGTCCCAGCCTCCATATTTTAGCCCAGTAAACTGAAGGAGGCCATCTGCCTATTTAGTGCTGATCGACCAAGAGGTCTAATCGGACGATTAATCGCGAGTAATCGACGATTAATCGGACGATCAGGTTTCTGATCGCTCTGATCTAATCGAAGGCTCTAATCGACTGCTAAGTACCGATAAGGACGATTAATTGCGATTAATCGGACGATCAGAAAACATTGCTCCATCGTCCTCGTCGCTGTGGTGGGGCCTGCCTTTGCGTCTTCACCGTAGCTGCGGGGTGCGCCTCCGTTGTATCCGCTGCCTGCTCCTTCCGCTGTCACTCGCCTCCGCTTTGACGACGCCATCCATGGTGCCTTCTTTTTCGCTAATCCCGCTCTGTCGCTCGGGTTCGCTTCCATGCCGGCATCCACGGTGTTTTCTTCTCCACGAATCCTCTGCTATCTTACTACTCTGGTCGACCCATGCATCAATACGATGCCGATAGTGTTTATGAGGGAACAGGGCTGATAAATACACCACCATAAAAGAAGTCACAAACCCAAAACCAAAAGACCAAGTACTGACCATGGCCCAGACCAAAAGTAAAAACAGAAAACGATTTAAGCCTAGATATCATTGCTGTCACCAAACCCACGCAGATCACCGCAACACGAACAGGCGCGCAGCGAAGCGCGCTTCCCGACCTAGTATAGTAATGGCAAAAGTTGCATACATTCTAGGATGTCATCAAATCTTTGTGTACATTTCCCTTTTACCTGGTGCCAATAAAATTAGTTACTTTTGACTTTGAGTGACTTTTGTTTACTGTTGATCTGTAGACCACAACATGACCAATTGTTATTCATTTTTTCTCGCTATTGTAGCCACGGATTCGTATTCTATCTTTGATAGCCAAGCTCTTCACTGTCTCAAGCTATACTGCTACTGCCATTCGTGATTCAAACCTTCTGAGCATATTTGAAGAGGAAATAAAAGATAGAAGAGATATGCTTAAAACCCTCAGTGCGCTGGAGGTCCTATATGAGGTAAAAGGATATATTTTGTCCTGTTCATTTGCATGTCCTAATATTTGGCTATCTCACTAAGAATTTCATTGGGAACACTTGATTTATGCATTTTTTTTAAACATGGATTTACATATGAAAAACTGTTTTTAAGGAGAAGGGGCTACATCCCTTAGGTTTGAAGATAATAATGTATTTTGTTTTTTGATGGTGCCCGTCGTGTAAAACTCCGTGAAGCCATGATTCATTTGCAAAGGACTTGCATTAGTATCGTTTCATATTAGATGCTCCTTTTTTGTGACTAGTTTCATATTAGATGCTTGGTGAACCAATGTTTGTTGCCTTTTTTTATTGTAGTTTCTTTCCTTGTCTATTGTACCATGTCAACATATTACATAATCCTGGCAGTCAGGTATTCTGTCAATGGCTTCAAGATTCTGGAGTTTCTTGGAGAAGCTATATATTTTGGCTAACCATTTCTTCTATGACACTGCAGCTTGTTGAACACCCTCACAGCAACGTTTTCCTGCTAAAGACCAACTTGCTTCAGCTCATAATTGATATTATCAAGTACTTGTCTTGTGCCTTTATATCTCTGTTTTTCCTTCTGTTATGTTTTCAGCTATTATATGTTGTCTTTTATTTTGGTCCGTGTGCAGTGATTCCTCAGCTGATTCTGTTATACGGTCAAGGGCAGCATTAATTAGTGGGAGGCTTCTTTCTTCAGCTGATGCTTTCACAGCAATAGATAAATCCTGTAAGCACCAATGCACCATTTCAGTTGTCAAACTTTCGGTTACTGATTGTTCCACAACTTTGGACATTGAAGATTGTCTACTGTAAATGTTTCATCATCCTTTAAATTTTATCAGACGACCATCTTCTGTGGTGTTCTTACATGTGAAACTAGACAGACATGTTAATAGAGATTTCCCCATGTTAGGCGTTACCAATCTGCTTGTAGCCATATACAAAATTTTGAAGATGGAAGAAAGCCAGAATACTGATGAAATCGAGAGTGCATTGGAGACCCTGGGTCTAATTGGTTCAAGTAAGTCATGCTTCTGCTTGATTGTATTGAAATCTTCACCACGTTGCCAGAACAAATCTTGACTGTTTCTTTGTTATGGTACAATAGCGAGTCAAGGAGCACATTTCTTGCTGACATCATCAAATGTTGCCAGACATGTTGTTGAGTCATCCTTTAACCGACAAGGCAGAGGTAGACAGCTGGTAAGTTTGTATACTTATTTGCATGCGCTGATCGAAATCATCACTTGTTACTGGTAAAGGAATCATATTGTTAGAAAGTACCCTTCTTATGCATTATGATACATATGTAGGCTGCTTTACATGCCTTTGGGAGCATCTGTGGTGTGGATAGACAAGAAGACCAGATGAAACTGAGTGGCGAAGCTGAAGAAAACTTGAAGCGCTTGGTCTATACGACTGCAGCAAACAGTCCAAAATTAACCCCTTCAGTTAGTAGCAACAGTTTTTTTTTCTAGTTTGTCCATTTATCTGAATTGCTTATGATTCTGCCTTCTTAGTTGTGTTTTTTATTAGCCTTTTCCTCTTGATTGTTTTCAAGGCTCTTCTACTGTCAATTCTGCATCAAGACCCAGACATTAGGATAGCTGTAAGCACCTTATGCTCGTTAAAGATATTTTTGCATTTTGAATGAATATTTTCTTAACTCGTTAGCTTGGATACTGTTAGTGTGCACAACCAACACCTGATGAATGTGGAATGCATGACCTTGGATATCTGCAGGGCTACAGAGTGATATCAGGACTGGTCATCCGGGAATGGTGCTTAAGGGAGGTTTGCTTAAATTCAGAGATAATCAGATTTGTTACAGATGCAACAATGGAGACAACAAAACTTGGTAAGTAATTAATATACTTGGTCCTAATGAAGTAATTATTACCATCTGAACTTGTTTCAACAGAGTACTGCATTATGGGTACTTTTTTTATCATTTGGAATTGTTTTGTGAGACTGGTTATAATTGAATGTGATGCCTTCATAGTTACTAATCCTATCATGCACTGTGCTATAGTTTCTATTTATTGGACCAATTATTGTAATGGTATATAATTTATTCACTGTTGTAGGCATGGAAGCCCGATATGGCTGCTGTGTGGCAATCAACAAGGCCCTATCATCATCCCATCTTCTGCATGAAGCAAGTCTTTCTGAACTCATTGGGAAGGTATAGTCTCTCAAGACCAGTATCTGTCGCTTTTGTTGCTCGAGTCTAAAACGTTAACCAGCAATACAAAACGTTTCGGTGCAGTTGAATGATGCGGTGAAACGGGGCCCTTACCTTTCTGATAAGAAGCGTATGGAGGCACGGCCGGTGGTTGATACCGCAGAGAGATTTTAAGCTAGCCTCGAGTCTTCACCCAAAGTAGACGGCGATGACTCTCACAGCGTAGTTAGGAGGTAACTGGGCGTGCCCTGCGTCTCATGCGGCTGGCTTATGATGTACTTAGATGATGGAGAGGACAATGTGTACTTGAGCTCACTGGCCGGCGATAACAAAACCAAGATACTGTTTCTTCTGATTTGCTTTGTGGATGTCTGATTGTCTGATGCAGCTCATATGATATCTGCAAAACAAACTCATCTGTTGCAGGACCATGCCAAATTTTGGGGAAATAGCAGATGCAACCATCGCAATTTTCTCATATATACTGAATTCTCAATCAAATCAGGTAATTTCTCCGTATATATATCTAAACCTAAACTGTGTTCCTATACTTGCAAGAACTGAATCAACAAACCAAAACATCTGCCTCTGGGGCACACTGTGTTCTGTACAACATAGTTGTCTTGCCTCTATGTATGCAGCGTGCGCACTCGGCATTATCTACACATGCGCGCAGCTGAACTGTACACCACGGCAAACAAGACACAAAAACGATCGATGGCAATGGAGGCCGCCTCAAGCATGATCAGTGTCCGTCGGTATCCTCTTGCACTGCGATGAGCAGCGAGTACTTCACCTTGAGCGCGACCTTGCCGCCTTCCAAGCAGAGCTTGGCGCCGGTGACGACCCAGTAGCCCGGCAGGTCGTCGGGGCCCCTGCTCACCTCGGTGGTGTCAATGTGCCTGGCCATCTTCTGAACCGGGAGCGGCACCGGCGGGCCCTTGGGGAAAATGGCGGAGTTCACCTCCACCTTCTCCTCCGTCGGCGGCGGCGGCGGCGGCGCCAGGCCACCGGACAGCGCGGCGCTGAGCCGCGCCGACAGCGAGCCGGACTTGCGCGGCACGACGAAGGGCCCGTCCCACTCGGAGCGGCGGATCTTCATGGACGCGACGCCGGAGAAGCCGAGGCGCAGGAAGAGCACCTTCTTGAGGCAGCAGGCGTCGCGCACCTCGAGCCACGCGCTGGTGACGATGGCGGCGCAGTCGTCGATGCGCGCGCCGTTGTACTGCACGGGCGCCGTGCAGACGTGCGAGAGCAGCGGCGACCGGACGGGCTCGACGTAGTCGCGCTCGTTCACGCCCACGTCGTCCTCCGCCGATGCCGCCGCGGCGGCGTCGCCGAGCACCCTGACCGCGCCGGGCGTCGCCGACAGGTGCTGCAGGTGGACCCCCAGCCGGTCGTTCTTCTTGCCTTCCAGGAACAGCCGGATGCCGGTCACGGGGCGGTTGCAGGAATGGACCCTGGCCGTGTTGACGTGAAGCTTCGGGCCCATGAGGGTGAACTGGAGAGACGGCAGGCTGTTCTTCCTCCGCTGGAGGCAGAGCGGGAGCTCACCGAACTCCGGAGCCCAGTGGCGAGGCACCTGGAACTCGAGAAACTGCTGCAGCTCTTCTATGGGCGGCTTGTCTGGTTCAGGCAGAGAGGAAACTGATGAGCAACCGACGATTAGACATGACATCCATCTGATGATGAACTTCAGATTAGACTGACAGTTTTTTTTTCTTTGCTACAGTGCAAGTGCAACACGCTTACATACAGTGCTACAGTACATACATCTGAGGTAGAGATTCACCGCGTGGTTGAGGAAGCCGCTGCCCCGGACGCCGGTGAGCAGGCTCGTTATGGGCACGAACGACATGGAGATCACGTCCGGGAAGCCGGTGATGGTGGAGAGCCACTTGCCGTGGCACTGCCCGCTGTCGACGCCGCCCCTCCTGATGTGAATGCACACGATGTCCTGCGAGCAGGAGGTTCCACTTACAGAGGGTTAGTTAGGTTTCTGAGTTTCTGGCTGTTGTTGGCGCCAGATCACACGGCACATTATTGAACATTTGTGAGGAGCAGTAAATCCGTTGGGCAAAAGTGTGTGCTTGCTTTGCTTACATCCTTGTGAGACACGACGGGTGATCTGAAGGACTGCCAGGCAGCTGATCCGGGCCCAAAGTTTCCCTGTAGCACAAACAAACAAGACTCTGCTCATTCGTTTCACACGTACTCTCGGTTGTAGGGGTATTTGAATTGGGTCAATTTGAATTGCATGGAGCCATGGACTCCAAGTCTCAGTTTTCAAACGCGACGAGGACGAGACGATGATATTGGGCAGAGAAGAGGAAGAGGAAGAGGAAGAGACTAGAGAGGAGTGAAGTGCTCACGTTTAGCCCCTGCGCCAGCCTGCCGTCTCCCGCGGCGGAAGTGGAACTTGCCGTGGTATCCTCCTGCGACGAGGACGAGAACCTGTCGTCGGCGAGCTTCTTCAGGCGGGCCTGCACGTCGCTCTGCGTGAGGTCGGAGCCCTTGAGCTGCTTCACGCACACCACGTCCTTGCCTCCCATCTTCACCCCGACGACGACGTGGGTCCCGTACTTGTCGATGAACCTGCCAGAGAGCAGCGGCGCCGCATTAGTTTGAGCTTCAGCTCTGCTGCCGGTCACGTGTCAGCGTCACCGCTGCTGGGACTGGGACGATCGATGCGAAGCGTACTCGGCGAGCGCGGGGGGATCCCAGAAGGGCGGGAGGTCCCGCGTGACCTGGTCCCTGAGGACGAGGTGCGCGCGCACGGCCTCGACGCTGTAGAGCTCGACGAGGCGGGCGTCGAAGCAGAGGCTGCGCGTGGCGGCGGCGTCGCGGTGCCAGCACCCGCGGTAGTCGAACATGGCGTTGAAGGCGCCCGAGGGGATCTTGCTGCCCGCCAGCGACAGCGACCGGTTCACCTGCTCCGCCATGTGCGCGAACGGGAGCACGTCGGAGCGGAACCGCGCGCGCTCGCCCTTGTCGGCGACGACCCCGGCCGGCACGCCCGCCACGACGGCGCCGCCGGGGAGCGCCAGGTCGCGCGACGACGAGGACGAGGACGGGCCCGCGCCGGCGTCGAGGTCCACGAGGCGGCCGCCGGGCTTGACGCGGCCCAGGCGGAGGTCCCCCGTCAGGTCGTACCCGCACCCGACCGCGCCCACGGCCGCCTCCGCCGCGTCCTGCGCGGTCATGCGCGCGCCCGCGTAGCCCCGCATCGTCGTCGTCCGTCGTCCGGTCCCCACCCCACCTCTCCCTGCTCTGCCCCGTGCAGCGTCCGGGCGCTGCAGGGGCTTATAATGGACGGAGCCGCGAGGCCCCGAGCCCCGAGCTGCTGCTTGCTGTGCCGCCACCGGCACGGTCCCTCGGAACTATTCCATCGGCCTGCCGTGCGGCGTGGGCGTGGTGTGGACTGCGCAGCGCGTCGCGGCGTAATCGACTGGTCTCTCCTGGAAGTGTGTGCGAGCGTGTGGCGTTGGAGGTGGGGCAGGCTGCAGGCGCGGACGGACGCGGGGCGACAGCGACGGCGCGGGCGAGGTCAAGGTCGTGGGGGTGGTGGGGCACCATCGTGTATGGTGGGCCGGGGGGACGCGTCAGTGGAGTGACGTGCGGGCGGCGGGTTGACGGGGTCGGGGGCCGCGGGGCCTCGGCTTCCTCGTCGCTGTCGCGGCGGGGCAGCCGGAGCTTGGGGCATGCAACGACGGCTGCCGGTCAGGGCCTCAGGGGCCAACGCCAAAACGGGGCGTCGGGCACGGGGGTTTGAGCGTTTCTTTTTCGGTGGACTGGAACTGGGAAGACCGCGGGCTGAGATGAGAAATCAGAACTCAGGTCAGGACGACCGACACGTAGGATAGGTCATACTGCTTACTGCTAGGAAGGAAGCAGCCGTGTCAGACTGAAAGGCACTGTGTTGGAGGCTTCTTGCTTCGTGGTCTCAGGGTGTGTTTAGTTAGAAGAATTTTCGATGTAAAGTTCCTATAACACTTTCGTTGTTATTTGACAAATTTTGTTTAAATATGGACCAACTAGACTCAAAAGATTCGTTTCGACATTTACAAACAAACTGTGCAATTAGTTATTTTTTTTACCTACATTTAATAGTTCATGCATACGTCTAAAGATTCGATGTGATGGAGAATCTTGTAAATATTTGGGATCTAAACATGCCCTCATTTTCCTTCTTCTATATGCAAGCTGCAGCAAGTGGTTATTGTGACCTGTATATAATGTATAATTGACCAGTGTCGTGTGGTATTTTTGTAGAGACAATGGTTTGGACTTTAAGAGCTGTTTGGCGGGACTTATTATGGCTGATGTTGTTTTGTTATTTGAGAAAAAAAACATTATTTTATTTATAACTGAAAAGCAAAACTGATTTTAGCTGATAAGCTAAAGCAAATAGAACCGTGGCCGTGGCAGGCTCATTTAGCATAGGAGGCTGGTGGCACTGGTGTGCCCAGCCGTCTGCCCAGGCGCCTTCCATTCCAGTGAACTAAAATCTGGTCCTTCGACCGCTCGACGTTGCGCTTTCTGCTTGCCTGACCTTGGAAACTTCCATGGTCTGCAACCGTGTTAACACTGAAATTTTTGTCGCAGTTCACTTGAACGCTTTTAGAATTGACCAGAGACCTTTCTCACGCGTACGAGGAAGGTTCGTGGAGGGTGAGACACTCGCTAATCGCTATGACACTGATCACTAGCGTGGCGCCGTCCGGTCCAACAACGATACCAAAACATTGTTGCAGCTATGAAGCTTGAGTGGCTCGTAGAAACTCGCAAGTGCCACCAAGGACCAACGAATCAAAATCTTCAATCAGCACACGATTAATTGGGCTTATCGGTGCCATGGTAATCCGTTATGTTAATTACCCGTGAATAGTTGGGTTGATCGATGCCATGACAACTAGGATTGATTAGACAATTTTGATCGGTGCCATGGTGACTAGATCAATTGGACGATTTGATAACATTGGCAGAAATCAACTCTCACAGGTAGATCACAACCCAGCCACTGACATAGTCTCGATGCCCTTTGTTGTCTATACTATATACTGCATAAATGTCCTAAATATATAAGATGACTATATGGATGACTAGGTCGGACCAATCGATCTGATCAATGACTAATCATAACTAGTTGTCTAGTCCGTCCCATGGCGACTAGGTTCAACTGTATGGTTTGCAAACATTGCCACGAAATAGTGATATCATCCGCCTTACACACAGGAAGTGCACCGAAACTTTTGAGATACAAACCCACTTATCTGACACAAAAGAAAAGGCAAATTACCATCCCTGAAACTCTGAAAGAGAGGAGCTAGTAGCACATGAGAAGTGTACTGCTCACTAGTTAGCAACAGAGTAAAAGGTAATAAGAATCCTAAATCAGGACTCCAATACTTGCCCAACTTGTGTGGTATCGTCTTTCTTATACATGCACGTGATTTTCGCTGCAACCAAGCACATTTGCAAAAAGAAACATCGATCAGGAAAGGAAACAGCTATTTTTGTAGTCTATATGTAAACCTCCTCTATATTTCCCTTGCAACAATGATGTAAGGCTCGTCAAGAACCGAGTATAAAAACATTTCATATCCACTTGGCTTTCCTTAAGAACTGACTGTGGAAACCATTTCATACTCTCTTGTCTTCCTGTTCTTCGAACAAAGGAAGAAAGCTCCTCCACGCCACTGCTGACAGAAGAGAAGCACCGACAGTAGCAGTGCTCCACAAGGTATGACGATGTCCCAGGCGAGGCTGAAGAGATCATCATGAGGGCTCGCATACATGTAAGATGGTCTCAAGCTGGGAACAAAATGCTGTCTCCTGAACACATCATACACATGAGGCAGGGCACGGATTAATGTGCTTCCAATATAGAACCCAGGGGAAAGGGCTTTAACTTTGGAATCTGAGAACACATTTAGGATCACTTGAGGGAGCAAGAACCCATCGAGTATCAATCCACAATAAGACACAAGGTCCTCCCAGAATGCATGCTCAATTGGCTTCACGTGGACAACCTGCCTTAGCAGTCTTCGGCTGTGGTTTGACCTCATGTGGACAACCCAGGTAATAACTCCCCCAATGATGTACAGTGGCAAGCATATCCAAAGCACTTTCTTCTCAGCAACCCATGACTCAGCTTTGCTTACATCCACAGATCGTGCAGACCAAGCCAGCTGAAGAAGCCGCAACTGCAGCAGAAAGGTTATCATGGTAATGATTCGCACCATGACTTCATTCACCTCAAGCCATCCGCCACCTGAAAGTGGAACAGTCTGTTTGTTGCTGTTCTTGAAGAGAGCATCAAAGTTCAGCACAAGAGGGATCATGTAACCCAAAGCCAGTACGACAAGCATGGTGATCGACATGGCAGGAAGCGCTTCAGGGACCTTGTTGACATGAAATAGCTGCACAGCAATGAAGATGCATGCTAGTGTCATAGAGATCAAGGCCATGGTGCTTTCTAAGTCCATTCTCCATATTGATTCATCCACTTGCTCTACATACATCCCATATGAAGCAATGTCCAGTGTTTCAAAGAAAAGAGGGTCAGTCTTCTTCCTCAAGCTTTTGATTGTCCCCTTCACATGCTGTGCAACTTTTGCATCCAAAGAAGAAAACTGAGCAGTCACCAGAATTTCACAATCTGACGAGACATTAAGCTCTCGACAAGCAATCATGCAAAGGGAACCAGTCTTAGTATCATAAACACCCTCAGCAGAGATATGTCGACGATGGAATGATTCTAGAGACCAATTCCCAACATAGTAGATATCATAGCTAACATTAAGCAGTCCTTGCTTCATCTCAGATGTGACTTGATGAGAAAAGGGATCATGAACCACCAAAGAGTTACCATCAAACAACATTGACCCAATTGTGACGGGTGAAGCATATCCAGAGCCGCCTCCTTTAGTCACGAAAAAACGGAACACCAAGTCTCTGTATGAGTTACTATCTGGGAACTTTCCTTTCCTCTTCTTGTTCAACCCAGATTTCTCATAGTGCTTCGTAGCCTCATCCACCTTTGTGTAATTATACTTCAAACCAGAAAGATTGCCCCTATAGTTGGGAGTGATTGCACTAGAACCTGCAGCAATGGCATCACCACTTTCCACACTTGCATTCCAGACCAGAGCAGCAGAAAAGCTCCGTTGCTGTAACGACCACACTGCTGGGAACCAGAAGCTCATCCCAATTCCACACTCACCCGCCGCCAAATCTGCACGGGATGGCCCCGACTTCACCACATGACACCCTTTGAGGCAAAGCCGGCTGCTCTTCTGATCCCAGAACCCATCCACCACGACGGCCTTCTCGCCCAGCATGAAGTTGTACCTTGATACCTCTGTCTGGTTAGTGAACGCCACATAAGCACGGACAGCGCCATCATCCTTGCAGTGCATCCGGTTGACATACATGTAGCTTTGGTGAATCCCCAGCGAAGATGCGGTCGACTCGCTGCCACTCGGGTAGTCCAACCTGAACGGAGATTTGAACATAGAACTGAGGTGGGCGCACGAGAAGCTCCTATTCTCGAACACCTGCAGCGCGTCAAGCCTCCCCGCGGGCGGCGGCGGGCAGGAGGCGCTCTCCCCGTACGCGTAGCCCTCCTGGGCGTAGGCGACGAGTGAGATGGGCTCGATGGCGCTGATGGTGTCGACGTTCTCGAGGCGGCCGATGACGAAGGGCCGTGTCACGTTGGCGGGGCTGGGGAAGACGAGGCGGAGCACGACGGGGAGGAACTGCACGGGCGTGCCGTCCCCGGCTTGCCCGGACCCGGTGCCGACCATGCAGAGGTCCCCGGACGCGGTGGAGTAGTAGCCCTCGAGGCCGAAGGTGACGGAGCCGCGCCGCCCCGTGAAGCGCGGGAGGCGCGGGCGGAAGTGGCGCGCGCGGCCGTCGTAGTACTCGAACAGGTTCCGGCCGCCGCGGCCGCGAAACGGGCGGCGCCCGCCGGAGACGGTGAGAGTGGCGGAGACGTGGAGGAGCGAGGCGTTGGTGGTGCGGGCGACGGAGGAGGGGAGCAGCGAGAAGGAGCGCAGCTGGGACTGGGAGGAGGCGGCGGAGCCGAAGATGCGGTCCCCGCCGTCGAAGTACCCGGTGGAGACCTCCGGGACGGGGACCCGGGCGTCGGGCCCAAGCGCGGAAACTTGGCCGCCGGGCAGGTCGGGCGCGGATGGGAGGTCGGTGCAGTGGTGGGAGTAGGAGAAGGTGGACAGGGAGGCATCCGCCGCGGCGGCGGCGGCGGCGGGGATCAGGAGTAGGAGCAGGAGGGGGAGTACGAGGAGCGGGTGGTGGCTAGGGTTAGCGCGCGGTGGCGCCATTTGGGAGGTGGAGATGGAGAGGAAGCGGGGAGTGAGATCTCGTCTCCCCCTCCCCTCGCCCATCTTCTGGTTTTCTGTTCGGCGAAGGAGGCGAGGGCGATCGGGGAGGAGGAGGAGAAGAGCGGCGGACGGCGGTAGCCTTGACTTCGCGGGTTTAGGTCTGTTTGGATGTAGAATATTTTTAAAGTATCAAAGAAATACTATGGTTTTATAAAAATACTTTGGGTGTTTGGATGCAACAAATCTTGTAGTCTTTAAAACCATAGTTTTGTTAAAACTATAGTCTTTTTTAGAGTTTTAAAAACTCCACTCATGACCTCTTTTTTCTAAACCATAGTTTTGTGTCTCTTTCGCTTATAAAACTACAGTTTTGTAATACTATAGTTTTTGAAAATTGCATCATCCAAACAGCCCCTTAAGCTGTTGATGTGTAAAGATGGGATTTTTTTTCCTTTCGTTTTTTCATGGATTCGATGGGATTTTTTTTTTTGTTTTCTTCCCCTTTTTATCAGAACGATTTAATTTTGTTTACTCTGTCTCTCTCCAAGAAAGAATACAATTCTACATACGTAAATTTAATATGAATTGTTGTAAATAATGTGTGGATCAATAATGATCTCTGTCTTGTATTGATGAACGTGTTTACATATATATATATATATATATACAAGTGTTAGTTTCTGTTGTCAGAGAGACAAAGGAAACGGTTTGGTTCGGCGTATCTTGAGGCCTAAGATGTCTGTTCGGTGGGTGTATTAGGAACCGTCATTAGCAGTTGCTAATGACGTGTATTATATTAATTGATCACTAATTAATCTCAACACTTCCCCTTGATCAATTGATCTTTTAGTAGGCATCGTTGCTTGTTCATCAGGAAAAGTCTTGAAGCTTTGGAAAAACCCTGTGGGAAAAAACCAAAGTATATCGATATACCAGGCAAAACTCCTTAAAACCCAGTGGGAAAAGTAAGGAGAAACACCATGATATATTTGAATCCAAATGTTAATAGACCCTTTAGGTATTCCTAAAGACTTAGTCTAAAACAACTTTGATCAGAGATCAATATGTCATATATTATCCTTAAAAACCTTTATAAGGAAAATAGATAATATGACACTTACTATGTGTTACAATTACCTCATTAAAACTTTATGTGAGAAAACTCAGAATAGAGTAAAACTCATATAAAGGAAAAGAGTATAATATAATGATGAAGTAGGTTATTTTTTAGAGAATTTCTCCCCCTGATTCTTGCAAATCTTTAAGCCTTCTCATACCTATACCATCAACACATTTTCGGAACGCGGAGTATGGTAGAGATTTTGTGAATAAATCCGCAAGATTATCACAAGATTTAATTTGCAAGATTTCTATCTCTCCATTCTTTTGGAGCTCGTGGGGGTAGAATAATTTGGGAATAATATGTTTTGTCATATTACCCTTAATATAACCTAATTCCATTTGAGTAACACATGCCGAATTATCCTCAAAGATAATTGTTGGTGTCTCAACTGCACCAATACCACATGACTTAGTTATGTGGTGTATTACTCTACGAAGCCAAACGCATTCGCGTGAAGATTCATATAAAGCAATAATTTCTGAGTGATTGGTGGAGGTGGACGTTAATGTCTGCTTTGAAGACTTCCAAGGTATTGTTGTACCACCTTGCAAGAAAACAAAGCCTGTTTGTGATCTGCCATTGTGGGGATCTGATAGATAACCAGCGTCTGTATATCCTAACAAAATTGGATCTTGGTTTCTGTTATAGAGCAATCTAAGATCCCTTGTACCATTGAGGTACCTCAGAACTGTTTTAACTCCTACCCAATGACGTTTGGTATGAGCAGCACTATGTCTTGCCAGTAAATTAACCGCGAATGCTATATCCAGCCGCGTGTTATTTGCAAGATACATTAGTGCTCCAATGGCACTGAGATATGAGACATGTGGTCCTAATATCTCTTCTTCCTTTTCCCGAGGCCTAAAAGGATCCTTTTCCACATCTAAGGACCTTACTACCATCGGAGTCTTTGTAGGATATGACTTGTTCATATTGAACTTTTCCAAGACTTTCTGGATATAGGCAGCTTGGTATATAAATATACCAGAAGGTAAATGCTCAAGTTGTAAACCTAAGCAAAATTTGGTTTGACCCAAATCCTTCATTTCAAATTCCATCTGTAAATGATGACGTGCTTCATTAATATCAGGTCCGTTGCCAATGATATTGAGATCATCAACGTAAACTGATATGATACAGAATCCTGTTGAAGATTTCTTAATGAAGACGCATGGACAGTCATCATTATTTGTGTATCCCTTTAATTTAAGGAATTCACTTAACCGATTGTACCACATTCGACCTGATTGTTTTAAGCCATATAATGACTTCTGCAACTTGACGCAATACATGTTGCGATTTGCCTTAGGATTCGGTATGTTGATTCCATCGGGAACCTTCATGTATATATCCGAATCCAAGGACCCATATAAGTATGCGGTCACTACGTCCATCAACTGCATAGATAGACGATTTTGTACTGCCAATGCTATTAAGTATCGGAACGTTATTCCGCTCATTACCGGAGAGTAAGTTTCATTGAAATCAACGCCAGGTCTTTGCGTAAAACCTTGTGCCACTAGCCTTGCTTTATATCTCACCACTTCATTGTGTTCATTCCTTTTACGGACGAAACCCCATTTGTATCCTACAGGAAGGATACCAGGGGGTGTTGGCATTACAACCGAAAACACTTCCCTTTTATAAAGCGAGGCAATCTCTGTTTCAATTGCTACTTTCCAACTATCCCAGTCTGAGCGCTTCTTGCACTCAGTCATAGACTTAGGATCTGAATCAGTTTGAAGTATATTCGCAATTTCTTCAGAGAAATATATGTCGACTATTATGGACTTACGATCATAGGACTCTCCAGTCTCTATAAAATTTATAGCGATTTCTTCTACCCTTAAAGGTTCATCATGACTTTCCGAAACGATGAATCTTGGGTCTTCCGATATTCCAGCCTCAGTATTTATGCGCATAACTGAGCTAGATTGTGGATCACTACTGTCCACTGGACATTGTATGTCCTCTAGGTGTCTTTCAACCAAAGGTTGAGTTGCATTTCCAGTCTTCTTTTGCTTGCCAGCATTCACATCTTGCCTCTTGGAAGTGCGTCTCCCCCTCTTTTTGCCAATAGGGGGTTGAGTGGTTTTATTAGGTACCTCCACTCTTTCGGGCACATTCCTTGCAGGATGGAGAGACTTTGTGACACCTTTATAATCAGAGAAAGCATCTGGCAGATTATTTGCAATATTTTGCAAATCAATAATTCTTTGAACTTGCAGTTCAGTTTCTGTAGTACGTGGATCAGAAAATGAGATGCCTTTTGCATCCCAATCAATTTCCTGGCATTCTTTTTGGTACATTTCTCCCCTTAATGCCGGAAAATGATCCTCATTAAATATACAATCAGCGAACCGGGCTGGAAATAGATCCCCTGTTAGAGGTTCTAAGTACTTAATGATCGACGGAGATGAATATCCGATATAGATCCCCAGTTTCCTGTGAGGGCCCATTGATGTTCGTTGAGGTGGTGAGATGGGTACGTATACAGCGCACCCAAACTTACGCAAATGGGAAATACTCGGAGGATTCCCGCGTACTAACTGCAATGGGGAGGTTTCGTGATATGCAGTTGGTCGTAGTTGTATTAGATCAGCAGCGTGCAGGACTGCGTGACCCCAACACGACGTAAGCAATTTGCAATTCATCAACATAGGTCTTGCAACGAGTTTGATTCGTTTAATCAATGATTCAGCCAAACCATTTTGAGTATGTACATATGGAACAGAATGCTGAACCTGAATTCCCAGAGCCATGCAGTAATCATTAAAAGCACGAGATGGGAATTCAGCAGCGTTGTCCATTCGGATTGATTGAATCCGATGTTCAGGATAATGTGCCTTCAACTTGATAAGTTGGACCATTATTTTGGCAAAAGCATGGTTACGTGTCGATAAAAGACACATGAGACCATCTTGTCGATGCGTCTATTAAAACCATGAAATACCTGAACGGCCCTGATAATGGTTGAATCAGACCACAAATATCCCCTTGAATTCTTTCAAGGAATTTGAGTGGTTCAGCTCTAATTTTAAGATGTGATGGTCTTAAAATTAATTTTCCCGTTTGAAAGGTCCTTGTTTGGTTTTGGTAATTGAGTGACAACTTAGGTGGACTAATATGTGTTTAAAGTGAATTACACAGGTGATTAGTCCACAGGTGATCATGTGTGAGCAACATATGCCATAGAGGAGAAATGGCTTGGAGGATGTTGAAATGCTCATGCATGAAGATGAAGAAGGAGCTTAATGCACATGAAACATGACATGGAGTCATGTGGCTAAGATGGTGAAGATCAAGGCAAGACTTGGCTTGATGGACCGGTCGCGAAGGTGAAGGGCAAGTTGAGGCTTTGAAGCCGTTGGTACCGAGTGTCGGGAGGCTTAAGCAAGACTTGGCGCCGAAGGACCGAAGCGATGGTGAAGAGCAAGTGATGTCAAGATCGATGGACCATGGAGGCCATGTGATGATATGAAGTGGATCATATCATTTGAAGATAGGTTGGTGCATGTGTTGCATCAACACAAAAGGAGATGGAATGGAATGCGCAAGGCAAAGGTATATTTGTAGGGCATTTCATTTCACCGGTCATAGGTGTGTAGAGAAGATTATGACCGGGTTTAGGATAGATGGCCGTACTATTAAGAGGAGCAAACTTGTTTGCATATCGGTCATCTAGTGCCACTTGAGCGATCTAACTTTGCGATGTTACTATGATCGAGTGGCGTGGTGAGTGCAAGTGAAAATCCTTTGAAAAATGATTGTGAAAATGCTAACACACTTGCACAAGATGATGAACACTTGGTGGTGTTAGCACATTTGCAAAGGAGAAGTTGTTGAAATAGTTTTGGATCAACTCAGAGATGGAAATGAAGTTTTCTGTGTGTTGTCGGTGGTACCGACCTGGGGGTGTCGGTAGTACCGACCCAGGAGGGCTGTTTGCAGCCTCTCTGGATGTGGCTCGTTTTTGGCCTGGCGGTGGTACCGCTATTACCTCGGTACTACCGCCGGCGGTGGTACCGACCAGGGGTCGGTGGTACCGTGGCCCTGAAGGGGTTTTGCGGAGCTCTCTGGAAGTGGCCAGTTTTGGCCTACCGGTAGTACCGCCATTACCTCGGTAGTACCGCGCTCGGTACTACCGACTCAAGGCCGGTGGTTGGCAAGTTTGCGGAGCTCTCTGAGTTGAGTGGAAGATGACCTGGCGGTGGTACCGCCATAGGGCCGGTACCACCGGGCTTGGAAGTACCGACCAGGGGGTCGGTAGTTCAAGAGTCAGGAGGAAGTTTTTGAATGCGTTCGAAAGTAGCCTGCCGGTAGTACCGCCATAGGGCCGGTACTACCGACCTCGGAGGTACCGACCAGAGAGTCGGTGCTTCGCCTAAAACAGCGGGCCTTGTGGTAACGGCTAGTTTGACTAAGCCGGTAGTACCGCCCAGGAAGGGTCGGTACTACCGACCGAGGCGCAGGAAAAGGGAAACGGCTAGTTGGCCGCTCCCCTCTATAAATAGGAGTTGAGGCCGGCTTAGGGCCGGCTGCTGAGCACTCCAAAGCCTTGGTGGCTTGAGTGGATGTGCCTGGGAGCCCTCTAACTCGCTTGTGCTTGCTAGTGCGCGAATCTATTGCGAGTGAGCGATTCTAGTGCGTTGCTTTGAGAGATAGCATCGAGTGGCACTAGGTGTTCGAGTTGCAAGCCGGTGGTGCTTATTACTCTTGGAGGTTGCCACCTCCTAGACGGCTTGGTGATCGAGTCTCCGTCGTGAAGCCCGCGTGAAGATTGTGCGTGGCTCCGGAGAAGGATTGTGAGGGGCATTGTGCTCGCCCCGCGGGGATCGCGAAGAGCAACTCTAGTGGATTGCGCGTGTCATTGAGTTACCCTCACTTGTGGGTGAGTTCTTGCGGCGCTCGAGTGTCGAGCTAGGTGTGGTGCCTATTAGCCGCCGAATTACCAAAGTGTGTGGTCGACACAACGGGGACTAGCTTGGTGGCAACCAAGTGAACCTCGGGAGAAAAATCACCGTGTCAACTTCGTGTTCATCTTCTCGGTGGTTTGCAAACTCTTTTCACTAGCTTGTATTTACTTGTTCATATACATGTGCTAGTTGCTCTTATGATTAGTTGGCTTGTGTAGCTTGCTAGTTACCTTCCTTGCTTGTGTAGCATAGAAGTTGATCCCATGAGTGACTAGTTGACTTGTAGTCTTGCTAGTCACATTGCTTAGTTTGTGTAGCTAAGTTGAGCTCTCTAATTTGGCTTGTGTAGCCTTGTTATTGAGCATTGCTAGTGAGCTTAGGCTTTGTGCTTTTTGCTTAGTGGCATGTGTAGGAGCTCCCCGGTTGTTTGAGTACTAGTTGCTTAGGTTTGTGTAACCTTGCAAGCTAGAATTGTTTAGGTGAGCTCTAGCTAGCCCGACACCTTATTTGCTTCGTTTAGGATCTTTTATAAGGTGTCATAGAGTATAAGTAGAGGGGTGTAGTCTTGGCTAGACCGATAGATTTAATTCCGCATTTGTTTCGGCTAGCCATTCCGCTGCAATTAAGTTTAAGTTTTTAGAAAAGACTATTCACCCCCCTCTAGTCCGCCATCTCGACCCTTCACCGTTGCACAAGCAGTGCAACAAAAGTCTTTATTTTGGGGAAATTTGGCGTTATCCATATCATGACCTATGGAATTGCCTATAATTTTCCTCATCATCCCTATTCCAGGATGCCCAAGTCGATCATGCCAGTTACGGAATGTATCGACATCTCGAAAAATTATTTTATAAGCAACATGTTCTACAGGTTTAATGTATGTAAAGTACAATCCATATTGGAGTGAAGAAATCTTTTCGCAAATACGTTTGCCAAATCCAGTAAGTTTGGTAAAGAGAAGATACTCCTCTTTATTTTCTTCATGTGTCTCTACATGAAAACCATTCTTACGGACGTCTCTAAAACTTAAAACTTAGAAGGGTACGGGTCGATTCAGGATACAATAAGGCATCCTCTATCGTAATCTGTGTACCCATTGGCAGAGTAATAGTGGCTCGACCAGAACCAACTATTAATGCATCATGACCAGCAATGGTCAAAATATTTCCTTCTCTTTTCTTAAGAGTCTGAAAATATTTAATCTCTCTAAGTATAGAGTTTGTGGCACCAGAGTCCACAATGCATAATTCTTCCTCCATTGGATTGAGTTCAACAGACATCTATATGTAAAGTAAATGTAAATAAATACGAACATATAGAGTTATACATACAATATATTGAATATCAAATATATGAGTATGATATTTACAATATTGCGAGATTGTATAAGTTAATAGCTAATATATGATAACTTTATACAAATCTCAAGCACACTAGTAATACAACCCAAACAAACTTAGATTATTACAACATATATTTATATAGATATCAAGTCTGAAACCGAGATTATTCCAAATCTCCAAACATGTCTCCAGAACCAAAGTCTATGAGCATGTTGTCCGTTGACGGAAGGTTCTCTGTAACTTTCAGAGCTTTGTTGTTCACTTGTTCCTTTGGGGCTTGTTGTGAACAACTCTTTTCTTTGTCAGCCTCAAATGCAAGATTGAAGTGTGTCTCATATCTTGTTTCTCCTGCTGGCTTGCTCTCCTTTAAAGACTTTTGGTATAGTGCAACCAAATGTTTAGGAGCACGGCAATTCTTAGCAAAATGCGAGAAGTCTCCACATCTATGACACTTGTTGTCATTTTTGGATCTCACATTGTCTTTCTTCCCCTTATGTGAATTAGGTTTTTGCCTCCTGTTGTGTTTGCGTTTACCAGTTTTGTTCTTTGGATTTGGTCCATTGAACTTCTTCTTATTCCTCGCATTTTTCTGTACATTGTGAACCTCAGGTAGAGGCGCCGTACCAACAGGGCGCTTATGATGGTTCTTCATAAGAAGTTCATCATGTTTTTCTGCCTAAGTCAATGTATGAATAAGCTGGGAATAAAGCTGGTAATTATGAGCCCTGTATTGCTGTTGCAATACTCTGTCAGATGGGAGCATAGTAGAGAGTGTTTTCTCTATCTTATCTCTATTTGTTGGCTCTTTCTCGCAAAACTTCAATTTAGAGCAAATTCTATGAACAGCGTGATTGTAGTCTGCCACAGATTTAAAATCTTGAAGACGTAAGTTGTTCCATTCATGGTTGGCCTCGGGCCAAATGAGTTCTTTTTGCTGTTCATATCGCTCTTTAAGAGCGACCCATAATTCACGAGGATTTTCAATCATAAGGTATTCAGATTTGAGATCCTTATGAATATAAAACCGTAGCAACGCTAAAGCAGTATAGATTTGCTTGTCTTGCAGGGCAACCCCATCCTGAGGTTCCTGAATTGTAGCTAAAAGAGTACGAGATGCAAGCGCTATCTTGATATCCGAAGCCCATGTAGGGTAATTGCTACCATCTAATGCAAGTTCTTCGAACTCCTTAGTGACCATGATCCTACGTGGACAACCATGGATAAATTAATTTACCGAATGGTAAATTAGAATCAACATGGTTATGTTGTAATACAGAATGCAATATTTTAATGATTATATCTTATCATAGTTTTGGATTTGTTGTAGGTAGTCACAATATTGTGAAGACCATACAACCAAATCATTAGAAAATTTTGATAAAATACAAGCCAGATAATCTCTATGTCAAAGACAAAGAGTAGATCTTTATAGTAGGCAAATATATTGCTGCCTAAGCACGGTCTCTGGGCTAGATAATTCATAAGTGAATTAAATGCAGCCTTTGCTTAGGACTCTACTACCTTGTATAATATCAAAATAATATAATAATATAACAATCCAAAACCTTTATTTTGGTAAAACACGGTGTAGGTAGTCATCAAGTTTCAGAGAAACATGATGTAGACCTCTCAGCAATGGGTGATTCAATCACTGCTATGGCACGGTCTCTAGGCAGAATAATTCTTAATGAATTAAACGCAGCCTTTGCCATAGTACTCCATTACCTTGTGTTTTATTATCCAAAATAAACAAGATATTTGATATTGCAATTTGAATCCAATAGAGATTAAAATTTTAATTCTATGGAAGGCATAGTTAAAATGCAACTGGGTTAACAAGCAATTTTAACATGTATGTGGTGCAAAAGAGTGGTTTGGGGCACCAACATACCCAATTCTATTATAAAATTCCAAGTGTAACTTTTACGTTAGTGCAAAACTGGGGGTTTGGGTGCACTAACATATCCCAAAAATAATTATCAAAGTCACAAGTTTAATCTATATGTGGTGCAAAAGGGTTTGGGTGCACCACATATATCAAAATTTATAATAGAAATAAACCTTGGATTATATACTATTATAAACAGACCACAATATATTTATAATCACAAGGTACAGCAGGTACAGAGCAACAACAATCATACAAATAAACTGATGTTCTTGCAGAAAATAAACTAGCAAACTGTAGCTAATTAATCTATATTACTGCTGATCAGAAAATAATAAAACTAAATATAAAAACAAAAAAAAGGAAAAATGAAAGAGGCCTGGGAGGGGCAGATGGTCCAGCGGCCGGCCCAGCCAGGCCGGCCAGGCACGCGCGCGCCCAGCCAGGCAGCCGGCCCAGCCAGCCCAACCGGCGACCTATATAAGGGCGACGGTTAGGGTTTTCAACCCTAACTGCCCCACAGCCGCCGCCGTCCAGAGAGCCGCCGCCGCCGCCTGGGAGCCGCCGTCGCCGCCAGTGCTCGCCTCCGTCTTGCCTTTCCTCCTTCGATGGTGTTCCTCCTTCCCCTCTTCTCTCGCATGGTGGATTGAGGCCCTTGCCTCACCTCCATCCATGAAGGCCGGCCGGCGAGGCAGATCCCGCGCGTCCCCGGCGAGCTCCGGCCTTGGGGGCCGTCGCTGCGAGCCGGGAGCGGCGGATCCGCCCCCACCGGCACCACCGTGGTGGTTCAGAGGCGGGGAGCCGCCTCCCCCTCGGCCGAGGAGGAGACGAAGCCCGCCCCGAGAGCGGTATGCTGCGGGAGGAGGCGCTGGCGTCCGGTCGGCCGTCGGTTGGCCGCCACGTCGGCGAAGGTGGGCGCGCGGATCGGAGGAGGTGGAGGCAGGAGGACGACATCCAGGTCGTACGCGAAGCCGGGAGGCCACGCCGCTGCGCAGTTGCTGCTGGTGAGCGGAGGGGCGCCACGACGCCCAGCCATGGAGCCACCGCCTCCGTTCCATGATGGCGGGAGCGCGTCCGACAACAGGGGTGGTGGTGGCGGCAGCAGGTTCGTCGGCGGCCTCGGGAGCGACGACGTCGGCGGGGACTCCGGCGTTGCCCCTACATGGCGGACGAACATCGTCGGGCCGTGGCGAGGGCAAAGGCCGGGGGCGTACTGGAGCCTCGACGAACGAGGCACCGGGTGCGGCTTTGCCGGACGGCCGCCGGCGTTCGGTCCATTGCCGTAGAAACGGCGAGGAGCAATGCGGCGGTTGTCAATGTCGCGGAGAACGCGACGGATGGCTCCCTGGAGGATGAAGCGACGAACGCCTCCAGAGTGTCTGTTGCCACGGGCGATGGCGGCTTCGACGGCGTCGGTGACGGCGTCGACCATGGCGTTCATGGAAGGAGCAGGAGGGGTCGTCATCTTCTACCTTTTCTGGTGAGTGGCAACTCCGGCGAAGTTCGGCGAAGTTCTCCGGCGAACTTCCTCTCTGTCCTACTAGCGTCAGCGATGGCAGAACCAAGTGCGTGATAACGTGTTGTAAATAATGTGTGGATCAATAATGATCTCTGTTTTGTATTGATGAACGTGTTTACATATATATACAAGTGTTAGTTTCTGTTGTCAGAGAGACAAAGGAAACGGTTTGGTTCGGCGTATCTTGAGGCCTACGATGCCTGTTCGGTGGGTGTATTAGGAACCGTCATTAGCAGTTGCTAATGACGTGTATTATATTAATTGATCACTAATTAATCTCAACATGAATGACACCAAGTGAGAGTATAGTATGAAAATATATCTCATGATAAATTTAATAATGCTTATTTAATATTGTATCAATACTGATATTTTTTATTTATATATCGGACAAACTCAAGATATTTTTTTAACTTTGTTAGAATTGCATTTTTTAAAGATAAAAAAGAATTGCACTTTTTTTGCGTTTTTTAAAAAAAATTGCAGGAAACTAGATTCATTGTGGCATTGATTTATTCATCATTCATAGAGTTACTGGGTATTAATTTACATCTGCTCATGCTGTTGATGCAACTTTACATATGGGGAAAATTCACTTTACTACTTTGGCAAGACCCTACTAGAGCAACCATTTTTAAGAGGCTCTCAGATTCTCCTCCAAGGCTCCAAGCCTTTACTCCCAGTGGCTCTAAAGAGACCTCCTATTTTGTTGGTGTTATTTTCATCACTCACGCTAATGACTTTTTCTTGTAGTCCTTTGTGCCACCAGCTTTAGTCGTCCAAGAAAGCATCATCAACCGTAGATCCAGCCCCTTTTTGGCCAAATATACCCTCCCCAACCTTCGTTTGAGTGTAGCCAAACAAGACCTTAGTCATTTTTCTATAAACCGACATAGAAAAAATACAAAAAAAAACTCAAGAAATAGTGCTAGATGTGTCCGTCAGGTTGGCACATGTCAAAATAGATCTAAGATTATTATTTTTTTCTTTTTTCTTTCTTTCTTTCTTTCTTTCTTTCTTTTTTATCAGAGTGATAGGCTTTTTTTGGATTCATTGGGGTGACGACTAACGAGTGATATACTAGGTATTTCCTCCATACTCATACTCCCTCCGTCCATTTTTAATTGTCGTCCGGAAAACGTGTCTGTGAGGAAAACACGGATTTCTAGAGACTGTTATTTATGGCGTGTTTGGTTTGCCGGACTGAGGGATGCGGAACGATCCGAACCTAGCTCCAAACCTGGCGTTGGCATTTGGTTTACAGAACAGTTCGGAATGAACTAGTTCTCTGTACGGCCAAATGCAAGCTAAATACTAGAATCAACTCGTTCTTCCGAAAAACGTCGGATGACTACGTGCCGCGCCATCCGATTCCGCATGCGTGTGTTCGCCAAACCAAACACGCTATTAGGGACGGAGAGAGTATTAGTTATCGTTTTAGAAAAGTTTTGAGTCAAACATTGAGAATATAAATCATCAACAACTATTAAGTTTCTAAGTTTGCAAATATAAAAATTATATGAATAGATTTGTCTTAAAAAAAATACTTTCATAAAAGTATACATATATCACTTTTTCATAAATATTTTTATAAAAATAAGAGGTTAAAGTTGAGTTTTAAAAACCGTGTTGTTGTCCTAAATAACAATTAATATGAGTATGACGGGAGTAATATGTTTAGTTGGATCTATTGGGGGCAATGATGATGTACTATTGATCCGATCATAATTATTGTCGCCTGTAAAGTTGGTCGGGGTAGTAATTTGCATCCACCCATGCGGGTGGGCGTTATGGAGCATGTGCCCAGTTAGGGGCAGAAAAATCAGGGAGAAAAATAAATAACTGACCTGAAACAAAAAGCGTGCATTGCCCGATAGTGTGAGCAACCAAACGAACCCAGTCAAATAGTAGGTGTCGTAAAAAGAATACTTGGGAGGTAGCAAACCAGCAAAGGCTCCAGTGACAGTGAGTGCTCGTTCAGATGGTACCCTGGGCTGCGGCGGCAAATCCTGGTCCTCGTGGTAAAAGCAGCTCGCCCAGTCGCCCTTCGTCCGGGTGCATCTCTCCCTGTCGACGGCAGCGAGCAGAGGACACGAAACCGAAGCATCATCGTCCACTGAATACATACGATACAATTAACAGTTACAGTGGCCGGCACACCAAAACCTGACTGCCTGAGATAACGAGATCCCAGGAACGAATTAGGCAGGAACGAATTTGATATCCAAATGGTGGTCCCAGTCATATCGCGGCACAAGTTGAGGACGACACAAGCTGCCGAAAAGCTGCGGACGAGGGCTCCGCAGATATATAATTATATAAGCACATAAATACCCTTACAGGCTATATAGGTAAGGTAGAATGGTGTCCATAAACGCCGGATATGTCGCTTATGTTTTACCAGAAGAGCTAGACAGGGATATTTACATAGACTACCTACAGAAAAGCAGTTAGATGATCGGCAGCTCAGGCCATTAACCTGCTGTGTGGCGATGTGCACCCCCCCCCCCCCCCCCCCATCGAGTATCGACTGAGGATAGGAGCCGTAGCTTGAATGGTTTAAGTTTTATTTCTTAGAGCAAGGCGACCCTGCCTTACAGCCTCAATGTGGTGTCCGCTGCCGATGTGGAAGCTCCAGATCTTGCCTTTTCGGTGAGGAACTGTCCGCAGTCCGCACCCTTCGCAGTGAACTCCATCAGAAGTTCCTCATGAAGTCTCTTCAGTGACTGCTTGAACCTCACCGAGCAGCTCTTGTCACCTTCATCAACATCCTGCACTCCATCACCAGAAAGGCATCCAACCTGGGCACCATCCAGGTAGGCTCTGCAAGCTACAAGGATGTTGCGCCCATAGTTGCGGAAATGGCCAGCAACAAAATCCTCGAAATTCTGCAGACAGTACATCCACGTTAGACTTGCATGTATCAAGGTTGTATATGAAAGCAAGGACGGCTAAACAAACAATGGTTCTATCACAAGAGGTGTCAAATCTCCATGTTTGAGCGGTTGACCCCAATATTCAGCAAGCAGTTGTCCCCAGCATCCCATTGTTATATTGGTTTTGAAAAGTTCAGTACTACTACAGAAACAAGTAGTATTCCCATAATTAGAACAATAACAGAAGCATACCTTCGGTGGATTTCGAAGAGAATACAACATCGTCCTGCAGGATAGCAGGAACGTATCTTCATTATATGTCAGGGATTTCTTCTCCCCATGAGCTGTGTTAGCATGCGTAGCATAGCCAGGCTCATTGAAATAAGGCTTTGCATTCAAAACCAAAGCTTGGATAGAGACCAGGACCTGCAGCATAGTTGAATTGGCTGGATTCCACTTCTCACATCCACTGCCAGTCCAGGTGTTTAGGAGGCTAAGGCACACCTTGCCACAAGCATACAAGTTTGGATTAAGCCGCAAACCACCAGCACGGTAATTCACCATCTGTATAGAATCAACTGATCATCCCATGATCCATAAAGCAAACTGAAGAAACAAGGAAAATAATTATTTGATATACAAGTGCTGAACTCAGAAAATATTACCGGTGGTACACTTGGATACTGAGGAGGGAAGTAAATGTCAAAGAAGAAGAGACCGTCATGGTAAGGAGTACCAGCTGGCCCCATAATGACAGCTCTAAGCAGGTCCATTCTATCCTCATATGCCCTCACAAATATAGTATCTATTCAATTTGGAGAAAAATACAAATTAGAATATTTTCTTGAAAGCAGACAAGTGAGATTAGGGGATCTTGTTGGGTTTCAACTCTAGCCTACCCCAACTTGCTTGGGACTAAAAGGCTTGGTTGTTGGTTGTTGGAGAAAAGTGAGATTATAATCATTCTTGGCCCTTAATCCCTTATGAATAGGGCCTTCTAAGTTCTAAAAACAGTAAGTAAGTGTTCTCAAGACAAAAGAAGCATTTCAACAAACAAAGGCATGGTTGCACCAAGTGTGGCACTATTAAAAAACACTAATGTAACCAATTCATAAAATTACAGTTACAGTGTAGTAAGCAACAGCTACCTACCTGGCAAATCTTTCTCTAGGACTTTCCACTCATGCTGAACACGTTTCACCCAGTCTTTTGATGGCTGTTAAAATAATTTTGTGAGTACTGAACTGAACAAAGACAATAAATGATAGCAAGGGCAAGGCAAAAAGAAAGTTACCTTTTTTACCACATGAACCTTTCTCGACTCTGGCTTTGAATAATAATGATCACTATGATCATCAACAGTATCAAATCGTTTGAAGGCCTTGTATTTTTCTTCGATTTTATCAACTACAGCCTTAGTGGGTTTGGGCTTATTTGCAATCTCAGTGGCAGTCTTCTGCATCCACGGTATAGAAGCCTCCATACCAGGTGGAACATCGAGGTTATCAAACTTGGCAGACATACCAAATTTAAACTCACTTTCAAAAAATGGAGCATCATAACCATCGTCCTCAAACTCATCTTCATCATAAGCATAGTCTTCTTCAAATCCCTCATAGGGATAGTCATCAGAATAGTTGTAAACTGCCTCATCTTGAAACACTTTGAGGTCAACCCAGGAATTGGTAAGTTTTGAAGCATATGTGCTTGGGCCAGGGATGTCCTGAATCCAACCACTCTGAATTTATTTACAAAGAAAAGAAACTGCCTGAGCTTGCATGGTATAAAAGCAATAATGAGAAAGAAAAAGATAACGAGGTAATTTACCTTGCCATGCTTCGGCCAATTCATAGGGCATACAATAGTTTGCTTATTCTTGTCCGCTGGTGCTTTATCACCAATAATTATAACAGGATCATCATCATCAATTTCAATTACTTCTTGAGGCACAACCTATTGTTCAAGCAAGCACAAATTTCAGAAGAAAATGCATCAATTAGTAGTTTCTAGAACTGCAATTCAGTTCTGCAAGCAACACTCTTTCGATACAGTAAAATTGTAACATGAAACGTGCTAAGATATTAATTTGCCATAATAAAACAAGAGCATTTGTTTGTGATAATTTTAACATTCACCCTGTGTACCTAAAGAACAGAAATTATGCCACATGTAATGATTCATGAAGATATTTCTGACAGTTTTAAAAAGTATATGAGAGCGTAAAAGGGAACAATCCAGCAGCTATGAACATTTCACCTCATATATGCACTTAACAAATGCAACTACCATTGTCAATTCGTTATTATGTACAGGCAGGTGGATGTACAGGATTATGCCATCCATAATAGAATACACTTATTTGTCAGTGTACCATATTGAAAATAAGATGGCTTCTGTGATTACCAAAAAAAAGGAAAATCTAACATCAGTTGGATGATGAAGACTGCCATAAGTTCAGAAAAAGGATCAAGGACCTGATGAATCAAATGAAGATGCAAGGGAAACCAAACTAATATTATTAGAAGTAGTTTAGTATTCTTATGTGTGCATTTCATGATGTAATTCTTCCTTCTCATGCTGATTGCTCCCTAAGAAACTAGAGGGTTCTGATTCCCATGAATTCATTCAGGGAGAGGTGAGTTTTATTTAGAGAACTAACAAAAAAAAAACGCTAGTTCGTACTTTCATGGTTGACTACTACCAATACGATGGGTTGCCAATTGAACACTTCACAACACATCGCTCCTTTGATTCAAATATATATGACACATGAATTAACTTATCAACTGCAATCTGCCATCATATAACCACCATCAGGCCTTATCAGAATTCACTATTTCCGTACCATATAATATTAAAGAAAATCAACCAGACCAATCTCAAGGTGTGCGGACTTATAGACAAGCAGTGTGAATTCTGCACAGCCCAAGACCCTCATTTTCACTTGGCACACTCAATCACCATAGGAGGAACACATAACCCAACCATTCTCCCATTACAATACAGTGGACATCAGCAGACCGCGTCAACCATCAACACGCACCCCAAATCATAACTTCCGATTCCGAAACGACGACGGTAACAAAACTACGCGCAGTGATCGAAGGAGGAGGAGGCGATTTCGACATCACCTGGCTCCGCTTCCTCTTGTGGTGGCTAGGGGCCCACCCCGCAGCCGCGGCGGCGGCCGGAGACACCTCGACCACGTCGGGATCATCGAACGACGAACTGCCCGCGCAGAGGTAACTCCTGCGACGGGTGCCAGAACGGCAGACCAACAAATCCGCGTCAGAATTGAAGGAAGCGGGGCGAGACGGGACGAAGCGAAGGGCCAGATAGATCGGCGAAGGGCGTGACTCACTTGGAGGCGCGGGTCGCCATAGGGGGCGCAGCAATGCGACCGCCGCCGATGGGCAGCACCGGCGGTCGTAGTTAGGGTTCCGGCGAGGTGGGTGGGGGAGGGGAGGGAGGGTCTGGGTGGATGAGTGCGGCGGCGGAGACTGAGGAGAGAAGGGAATTTTGTTTTATTTATACAGAAAAAAGGATTTTTCGAAGACGAAGGACCCGACCGGCCCGAAGGTAACGCCAGAAAAGCAGTTAGTATTTTTGGAAAATATTTTAAGGCCCGGTGCGCTGTGGGCCCTGGGCTCTCTCGGCTTTCTGCCTTCCATCCAGTTCAGGCAATCAACCTCGCACGGGGGGCCTCTGCTCCAGTATCTAGACACTAATGGAGTGTTTGGTTCGAAGAACGAGGTGGTCTGTCATCTTGTCACTCCTCATTTTTTTCTATTTGGTTAGTGGAATAGAATGACTTGATGCATCACCACCTTATTCATCATAAGTTAATAATTAGTATAGGGATGAGGAATGAGTTGGTTCTACCAAAATTCATGGGATGAACTCATGATGCATCACCTCATGAAGCATGATTTGATTCCACGAACCAAACACCCTATAAGGGTCTGTTTGGTTTGTGTACTGGTAGAATATGGCTCGTATCTGAGAGCCAGGCTCACATGGGACAGGTTGAGAGCGTGCAACTTGATCGTGTTTGGTTGACTACATCAACTTAGTCTGGCTGAGAAGATATGTTGTTTGGTTACCTGTATGAAGATATGTTGCATACGATAAAAATATTACAAAATTATGATTATGAATTTTATTTTATGTAAATACACTCCTAAAATACTTATTTTATCTAACTATGTCTTAAACATCATTAAAATATATTAATATCACTTGATATTCACTAATTATATACTAAAGTGTCATTAAGTGAGAAAACAACGCATCCAGCGAGCCAGGCCCGACAGGAACAACCGATTTGCTCGTTCCCGCAGAGCCTGACCCTGGGGTGCCTCGTGTGTGAGCATCTAGGCCCCCAGTGGGTTTCGGTGATTGGATGACAACGGTAAATTACTATGACTAACATGTGTTTTGCAGAAACAGTTGAGTTAGGTCATGGTAATGATGATCATGAGGACACTATGGTATTCATGTCCCCTTATTGATGGAATTCGTTCGGTTTTCAAAGGATGGACGACGAAGACGGTGATAGGCTAGTTCTAAGTGTCATTTGGTGTTGAAGGACACTTAGAGTAGCATAGGTCTTTGTTTTACCTTTGGTCGTACTATAAAGAGAGGTTTGAATGGGTAGCTTGACCTAGGTGAGACTTTTAAGTTAGGTGTGGTGCACACTTGTTAACCAAAGCCCTAGGTAGCTTAGAAAGGTACCTAAGATCATAAGGAAGAAAGTTCGTGAAGGGAGCGTCGCTAACCGAAGTCGTTTCGGACTTCAAATAGCGACCGGACGCTCCAACCCTAGCGACCGGACGCTGGGGCATGCGTCCGGTCAGTGGGCTGGCTGAGGGAGTCAGTCTGGTTGCGACCAGACTCACCCTCAGCAATCGATCGAACGCACCAGAGGGTGAGTCCGGTCGTACTCAAAGAGGTTCCAGAGAGCAATTTTGCTGACTGGACGCGTCCACTCAATGGTGATCGGACGCATGGAAGCGTCCGGTCAGCAGTTCGTACAGGTGTCAGGCTCAACGTCATGTAGCCGTTAGGCACTGACCGGACGCGTCCGGTCACCCCGACAGGTGCGTCCGGTCAGTGTATAACTGACTGGACTTACCCCTTCGTGCATGTTTTGAGTTGGGGGGTATAAATATGCCTCCCCCTCATTCATGATGTCTCTCTTGCTCATTTGAAAGGTTGCCAAACACATTGTGATTGCAAGTGAGTGCAAGAGGCTTAGTGAGGTTGAGAGATTTGATAATTGAGTGATCAAACACCTCATTAGTGAATAGAGAGTAGCAAGTGTGCATCCACCTATCTCATTAGCCTTGTGTTGGTCAAGTGAGAGTTCTTGCTTGTTACTCTTGGTGATCGGCATCACCTAGACGGCTTGGTGGCGATCGGAGAGCTTGGTGATCATCCGGAGGCATTGTGGATGACCCAAGCCAAGTTGTGACCGGTAGCGAGCGATTCATCGGGCCAGAGTGGCGAAGAATCAGCTCGTAGTGAGCACTTGATCCTTGCGCGGATCAAGGGGGAGCGATACCCTTGCGCGGGTGCTCCAACGAGGACTAGGGGGTGTGCCGACACCTCGATACCTCGGCAAAAAGATCGTCGTGTCATCTCTACTCCCTTACTTACGCATTTACTTTCAAGCAATTCAATTCCGCATTATTACTTGTTGTTCATTCTCTATTGAATTGCTTTGCTAGAGTAGGAGTGGCATAGACTTGGTCTTTTGTGCGGTAGAGTAAAGAGAAACACACTTCTAGGCACTAGGGGGTTAATTGAGGCTTGATAGGTTTTATTCTTGCAAGAAGTTTTAGAAAAGCCCAATTCACCCCCCCTCTTGGGCATCTTGATCCTTTCAATTGGTATCGGAGCCTCGTGCTCTCGATTTAGGCTTAACCGCCTAGAGTTAAGATGTCCGAAGGTGATGGACCACCTCCCATGTTCGAGGGAGACGACTTTTCATATTGGAAAATCCGTATGGAGTTGTACCTAGAAGCGGTTGATGTGAAATGCCGCGATGCCGCCATAACCGGGTTCCCCAAACCCAAGGAGGGTGAAAGGATCAAGATGCCTAAGAGGGGGGGGGGTGAATTGGGCTTTTCTAAAACTTCTTGCAAGAATAAAACCTATCAAGCTCCAATTAACCCCCTAGTGCCTAGAAGTGTGTTTCTCTTTACTCTACCGCACAAAAGATCAAGTCTAAGCTACTCTTACTCTAGCAAAGCAAATCAATAGAGAATGAACAACAAGTAGTAATGCGGAATTGAATTGCTTGAAAGTAAATGCGAAGGTAAGAGAGTAGAGATGACTCGACGATCTTTTTGCCGAGGTGTCAAGGTGTCGGCACACCCCCCTAGTCCTCGTTGGAGCACCCACGCAAGGGTATCGCTCCCCCTTGATCCGCGCAAGGATCAAGTGCTCACTACGAGCTGATTCTTCGCGACTCCGGCCCGGTGAATCGCTCGCTACCGGTCACAACTTGGCTTGAGTCATCCACAATGCATCCGGATGATCACCAAGCTCTCCGATCGCCACCAAGCCGTCTAGGTGATGCCGATCACCAAGAGTAACAAGCAAGAACTCTCACTTGACCAACGCAAGGCTAATGAGATGGGTGGATGCACACTTGCTACTCTCAATTCACTAATGAGGTGTTTTATCACTCAATTATCAAATCTCTCAACCTCACCAGGCCTCTTGCACTCACTTGGAATCACAATGTGTTTGGCAACCTTTCAAATGAGCAAGAGTGACAGCATGAATGAGGGGGAGGCATATTTATACCCCCCAACTCGAAACATGCACGAAGGGGTACATCCAGCCAGTTATGCACTGACCAGACGCACCTGTCGGGGTGACCGGACGCGTCCGGTCAGTGCCCAACGGCTACGTGACGTCTAGCCTGACAACTGTACGAAGTGCTGATCGGACGCTCTCATGCGTCCGGTCACCACTGACCGGACACATCCGGTCATCGAAAACCCTCTCTGGAACCTCTCTGGACGCGACCGGACTCACCCCTCTGGTGCGTCCGATCGATTGCTGAGGGTGAGTCCGGTCGCAACCAGACTTACCCTCCAGCCAGCACACTGACCGGACGCATGCCCCAGCGTCCAGTCACTTCGGTTTGAGCATCCGGTCGCAGTTTGGAGTCCAAAACGACTTCGGTTTGCGACGCTCCCTTCACGAACTTTCTTCCTTATGATCTTAGGGACCTTTCTAAGCTACCTAGGGCTTTGGTTAACAAGTGTGCACCACACCTAACTCAAAAGTCTTACCTAGGTCAAGCTACCCAATCAAACCCCTCTTAATAGTACGGCCAAAGATAAAACAAAGACCTATGCTACTCTAAGTGTCCTTCAACACCAAATGACACTTAGAACTAGCCTATCACCGTCTTCGTCGTCCATCCTTTGAAAGCCGAACGAATTCCATCAATAAGGGGGCATGAATACCATAGTGCCCTCACGATCATCATTACCATGACCTAACTCAACTGTTTCTGCAAAACAAACGTTAGTCATAGTAATTTACCGTTGTCATCCAATCACCGAAACCCACTGGGGCCTAGATGCTCACAATCTCCGCCTTTTTGGTGATTGATGACAACCTCAAGTATGTTTGAAAGAGAGGTGAGGTTTTAAATAGCTTGGCTCATATAAGCATGTGACAATAAGATCAAAAGAGGTTAGACATGCTTATACAAACCAAGTCCACATAAGTACTCAACATAATAAGAATTAACACAAGTACCTATGAACAAGCTCATTTATCGGAGTATAAGTGCGGAAGCAAAGTAAATGAGCATAATCATGTGACATGTAGAAAGTAACGAGTGAAGCATAACATGTCACAACTGAGCATAAACGAGTGACATGAAGTATATAACATGTGAAGCATATCATGTCACATCCAAAAGACATACACACATCGTACAAGAGTCAAAAGATAGACATGAATGCATATGAGTGCAAGATCATACAAAAGAACCGAAACCCTCTCACAAGCTCCCCCTATGTCTAACATACGCTCTCTCCCCCTTTGGCATCAAAGACCAAAACCTAAGGGTCGGAAGGCGGGACGGGAGCAGACGAGTCGGGCGACGAGGTGCGCGGAAGAGTCTCGAACTGAGCAAGATAGGCCTCCTCGTCGGACGACGAACTGTGAGCTGGCTGACCCTCGGACACTGGACGTGGAGGTGAAGCAGTCTGGGTCTGCTTAGCTGACTCGGGAGCGGCCTCTGGTGCTGGAAGCTCTGGATGTGGAGGCTCTGACTCTGGAGGAGGGTCCACGGGCTCTGTCGCCGACACTGACACGGTCAAGAGAGTCTCAGGTGCTGAACTGACAAGCAGAGTCTGACTCTCAGAGACCGGAGGCTCGGACGACGCTACTGTGACACCCCAATTTTAAGAACAAAATTGGAGCACAATATATGTATGCCAGGATCAATTTTCATACATATATCTACATCATAGTAAATATCAAAACAATGCTTTATTAATATATCGAACATTATTACAAAAATGACCCTCGGGTCCAAAAGAAAAGTACAGACTCTTAGTCTAACTCTAATGTAGACTCGCGGAAACTGGACACCATCTCCACAGGAAGGTCGACCGGGGGCTGCGCCATCCTAGTGCAAGTCGTCGGGGTCGTATCCACCGTCTTCTGGGTACTCCTGCTCCGTGTCGTAGACTCCAGCGTCTGGGTGGGGTAGCAGGGGTTCAAAGAGGAAGTGTGAGTACATCGAAATGTACTCCGCAAGTGTAGGAAATAAATGTTTATGAGACTAATAACAAAGGTAGGCTGACTCTGTTTGACTCAAGTGCCTAAAGCAACACATCCTATTAAATCCTATTTCCTATGCACCTATTTACTAGGTTATAACCACAGTCTCCAACGGTAACAGTAACCACACTCGGAGTCGCACCGAGCAAACCACACTCGGAGTCACACCGAGCAACCAACACTTGGAGTCCACCAAGCAACCACACTTGGAGTCACACCAAGCGAACCCACACCTGAAGTCCATCAGGCAAACCACACCTGAAGTCCATCAGATGACCCGAACTAGGTCGTTACAAGGAGTCCTATGTGTATTAGTTCCATACGTCACGACATAGACAGCTACCTTCCGTAATAACACCAGGTCTGCGCCCGAGCCTGGGAATCACTCCCGTACCAAGCAGTAACCCGCGTAGAAGAAGCCTCTGTACCCATGTCATATAAGACTAATAACCACATAAGGCTTCTCTAACGAACTAGAACAAAACCACCAGCTAATCTCGAAGAAGTCCAAGCCCGCTCGTGACCGTGAGCACGACTGATATATCAGTTTTAATACTCTGCAGAGTTCGCACATCTTTACCCATGAGTCATGCATTCCCCATCACGCCAAACACTGCCAAGGTGCATAGCGGGGTCGCACTACAAGGCCTTTACAAAGCCTCCTCCAAGTCCGTTCTACACGTTCACTAAGGTTTCACCGCTAACAGTGGATATACACACCACTGCAGAAGCCCCCTCTTGTGCCACAAATCCGACCCCGTGTAAACCCTCAACTTGGAGGAAACTAATTACTTAGCCAGTCCCAGAGCCATATAGGCCTCATGGTTTGCGCTGTTTTGCCGGGTTACATGCTCCAAGAACCGTGTCCTAGGGATCCAGGCAGGATAAAACTAGCACGAGCCCAGAACCAGAAAACAAAACCAGCTGCCGAGTCCACGACACAAAACCACCAATACGGTCCATCCTGCCGGATTTACCTACTCACCATACTACTCATTACCAGTCCATGTTTCATAGATCATTAATCAGAATTAATTATTAACCACCAACCCAAGACAGCAAGGCTAAGCATTACTTCTACCCAATCCATCCCAAACCAGGTGTCAAGGAAAATATAATCAAGTGCTAGTAAACCATATCATGGGATTCAATTTAAGACTGCATGCATCTACTGGATCTAACTACTCTAACTCAAAATAAAATAAATATAGGAGTAAGATGTTCAAGGACACTTGCCTTCGGGCTGAGTCGAATCAACAAGAGCACAGACTTGATCTGAAGGTTCCGCGTAGCTCGCACTCGCTGGATCAAACATCAATACATGGCCCAAACAAAGCATTATAAATAACAGTACATCAGCAGTAATAAAATGGGAATTAAACTGATCTACTGCATAGAGCTCGACGAGACGAATCTAACGCAAGTTGAACGGGTCAAAACGAGGTTAAAAATGAGCAAGTTATAGGCTTTTGAATTTCGGTGCCAAAACTATAAATAAACTGAAGTCATTTTCGTATTTTAAATAAATTAAATCTGAAAAGAAATGGCAGCAGACTGGGCCTCAATTATGGAATTAACCATACATCTCGGGGGCTAGATCGGAAGAGAGCACGCAATATGCTGCGGACTGAGTTCATAGGCCATGGACCAAGGATAGGTTTGAGAGAGTAGTCCACACCATAGATCAAGCCCACGATGAAACGATTGGATCTTGAATTTTCATTGTACTATAGGATTTATTCTTCTAAACGAAAATGGATGTACTGTACAGCCATGACATCAGGTGATGTCATCAAGCTAATAACAGACAAGGCAGAGAGTGCACAACGCATGATCGATACTGCTTGCTTCGTGTAGAAGGGCCGCATATCAAGAGATGGATGGCTCTGGTTAGCTGCTAATATGAGATAGGTAAGTGTGTATTCCTAAAGTATTTTGGATTTTCTTTTCTAAAGGAAAAACATCGGTATACTAGGCATGATGTGGAGGTGATGTCAGCAAGCTAACAAGGAACGAACAGGGCATAGCATCGCACGGTGTCGTACATTCGCGTGCGCCTACCGGAAGGGGTGCTGGTGTGTTTGCGGCGTGTTGCAGCAGTGTGTGTGGTGCGGCTCGGTGTGCCGCCATGGGCACAGCGGGTACACCTCGCTGAAGACCCGGCAGGGAGGCACCGAAGGCCACGACAAACCTTAGGGAGGGCATAGGGGTATGGTTTCTGGCCTTGCGAACTCGGCCAATGCTAGCGCTATGGCGGAGGGCGAATGGTGGTGCGGGACGACGACCGCTGGGCGGCGCTGTTTGCGGCGGCGTGCCATGGCCGATCCGCCATGCTAGACCTGGAGAGGCCCTAACGATTAGCAGCGATCTCAGAGACAGGCAGAGAGGGTGGAGGGTCTTACAGCGGTCAGATGACGGTGTCCCTGAAGCCGGTGGGGCGCCGTGGAGCAGCTCGACGGCAGGGAAAGGCGGTCAACGTCTCCGGCTCCGGTGGTCCTCCCTGGCGGCGCTACAGAGCGAAAGGGAGCAGGAAACAGATCATCCGGAGCGGCCGATTGGGGCGGTGGGGCCGACGGGTCCCCAGACACTTCCTCGGCGAGAGAGACGAGCAGGCCGGGTGCAGGCCGTCGGGGCTTGGGGTGGCTGGCGATGGTCCTCGAGGTAGCGTCGGGTTAGGCCTACTAATAGGTCAAGGGGGTGTGAGGGTGGCGGCGTAGCCCGCTGTGTTGCGGGAGGAGGGAGGCGGGTGGAGGCGAGTCCGGATGTGGCTGTTAACGGCGCGCCCGAGATCCTTGCGGATAGGCGGTGGCACGGAAGACTAGGGGAAAGCGTTGGCTTGATCCAGTGGCGTGGCCTGGTCGCGCAGAGGATAACATGTGCGGCCGGTGGGCGCTAGGCCTTACAGAGAGGAGCGCAAGGATGGAGGAGCGGATCAATCGGAAGGGGAGAAACAACCGGAGGGAGCATTCGATCGAAGTACGGGGACGAGCCCGACAGGTGGAGCCCACCTGTCTGTGGCTTAGGCCTCCGGACCGGCATGTCAACGACTGGAAAAACGAGAGGGGCAAGGGGCGTGGCGCCTGGGCCGGGACGGCGATGCAGGCCGTGCGCGCGGGGAGGGAGAGGAGAGAAAAAAAATGAGAGAAGGAGTGGCTGGGCCTGAGGGAGGGAGGGCAGCGGGACGGGCGCGGAGGAGGGAGAGGAATGCGGAAATGGGCTGGCCGGAAGAGAATCGACCCATGCGGAAGAAGCAGGTGTTGGGCTGGATTGAGAGAGGAGAGCCCAGTTTCCTTTCTTTCTACTTTTCTTTTTCAAACCTTTTCAAAACCTTTTGAATTTCAAAACCAAAACCAGTTTTAAAAACGAAATCACTTTGAAATATTTTAGAAATATTTTCCCTAAGTTTTGAAAATAAAACTTGAGTTTGAATTTGTAATTTTTTCATAAACCTTTTATTTGTTTTCTAAATAGAATAAATTCGATTCGCCCTAATCGGGTTTAAATAAATTCTTTTTCACCCAATAAAACTGTGCAACGGCATGAATGCAACAAACATCTGGTTAGATTTTCCTCCATCTAGGGTTTTGGCCATTTCCTAATTAAATTTCTAATTATTTAATTTAATTAAACACCCGGGGTGTTACAGCTACTGAGGAGGGGAGTGTCTCTGTGGTTCCAGTAGCTGGAGCAGGAGCTGGAGCAGAGGTCACTGGCAACTGAAACTGTGGCGGGGTAGGCAGACCGGTGAGCTCACTGAAGGAAGCCTCCAGACTCCTCGGGGTCACTAGAACCGACTCCGTCTGAGTAGGAGTGAAGCCTGAGCGGATCGGCGTGAACCCTGGCTGCGGCCCTAGCAGCGGTGAAGTGAACCACTGAGGGTACTGTGGAAAGGGCGAGACCGTCGACGGAGGAACTGACGTGTAGTACGAGGTCGACGGTCCGGCTGCTGCAGCTGAAACTGAGACGGCTGAGGTACCTGAGGAAGAGCCGCCATCCTCTCCATGAAAGCTAGAGTCTGAGTCTGAAGCTGGATCATCTGCTGCTGGAGAGCGTCCTGGCGCTCCTGTGCCTGTGCTGCTGCCACTGCCTGTGCCTCTGCCAGTCGGGCCTGCTCCTGAGCCTGTCGATGCTGCTCCTCAGCCTGACGCTGAACCTCCTTGGTAAGCCGGGACTGCTGCTGCTCCATACGAGAAAGTATGGCTAGAAGTGCTGGATCAGAGTCGGCCATGCGTGAAGAGGAGGCCTCTGAGTCGTGAGCTGCCGGTGGACGCATCCTCGGAAGAGGAGCGTAGTCGTCGCCGGTGCTGTCAGACGGAAACTCATCGTCGGGGTCCTCTCCCTCTGCCTCAAGCGCTGCAAGCTCAGCCTCAGCTAACTGACTGCCAGTCTCGTCCTGTTGTGCCTCAGTCTCTGTGACAACCAGTCGCTGACGCTGACCCCTGGGACGAGTGTCGGGACGATCCCCGGCAATCTGGCGAGTGTCGTATACAGGGAACTCCGTCGGGGACTGGAGGAGCTCAGGAAGCAGCGCCGGAATGATCCTCCTCAGAAGAAAGCAGATCAGGTGAGCATAGGGAAGCTGCCGGTGACCCTTGAAGTCCTCTGCCAGTGTGTCCTCCATCTCAGAAATAATCACATCCCAAATGTCGAACTCGAGTTGTGAAACCAGGTGGTGAACTAGCCAGATCTGAATACGGGTCAGCCCCTCTCGGTAGCCTGTCCGGGGTAGAAGAGTGCGCCTCATGACCTCGTTCACGAGACGGGCCGTCGGCGTTAAGTCACGAGGACGCCGGCTGGACCCCTCTCCGAACGGCTCCCGGAAACAGGCACGAACTAAGTCGGCAGGTGGAATCTCGCCTGCATGTGGACGCCTAGGCGGCTCTGTCTCTCCATAGCACAGTGTGTGAACCCGAGTCGGATAGGCTGTCAGACCAAGGTACTCTCGGGCACGGGAGCTGTAGAGCCTGTAGAACCTCCCCCTGAAAGCAAAGTGGAGGAACCGGTGATCCAGGGAGATCCACAGGGACGCGTAGAACTGCCGAACCCAATCCTCAACATACTGACCACTGCGTCCCAGAAGATCCGCTAACCCAGGCAGATAGGATAGCATAGGGCGAATAGCCTCACCCGCAACTGCAACGATCGTCTCCAGCGGGAAAACTATGTGAGGACGGATGTGGACACCGCTGTTGACATAAGCTCAATAGAAATCCTCCTGAATAACAGTGTAGAAGCCATCTGCGGCCTGAGGGTGCCTGGCAGCTGGGAACCACTCCTCGTACGGGATCAGACGCAGTGCCTGTACCTGACGTGCTGTCGCAGCCCCACAGGTCCAAGTGCTCCACAGGTGGGGGTCCCTGTGGCCTCGGAGGGGGTCGACCACCCCGCCTCTGCCCCTCAGGTCGAGGAGACACCTGAGTGCGAGAGCGGGTGGACCTGCGGAGCGGCTGCTGAGCTGGCTGCTCCTTTGTCTGACCCTCTGTCTGGGTCTCTGTAGCTGAACTAGGCTCGGGAGCTGACCCACTGGTTGCGAGAGCTGAGGCTGCCTCTGACAGAAACTGGAAGTCTGGAGGGAGGAGCTCAGCTGGGTCGTCGAGAGAGTACTCATGTCCCTGAATCCTGACGACGCCACCCTTAGTCTGAAGTAGGGCCTGAACCTGCTGCTCTGTGAGGAGGTCACGAACCCTCTGACCGCTGCTCTGACTCTCCTGAGCTGAAGCCGGGTCTCGAATACGAAGACCCCCTGCCTGACCGCCCTGCTCTGCCCTCTCGGCTGCTCGAGCTGCTGCTAGTGCGATCTCGGAGTCACGGTCTATACGCTTGCGCTTCTTGGAGATGAGCTTCTGAGGCCGCTTCCCCTTGTCACCAGAAGGTGGACGAGGGGGAGGAGGATCTGCCCCGGGACCTCTGCCGACGTTCTTGCAGCGAGCCATCACTACAAGAACAGAACCACTGCCACCAACTGCCACTGACAAGACCAACTGCCTGTGAGAACCACTGACACTGACGAGACCTGCTGGACTGAACCTCAGAGGCTTGGCCTCGTTCCGTATCCACGAGCTTGGCCCCAGATTTGGCTGTCACTGTCACACGGCTCACTGACACGGTCCCGACTCGCTGCAATAGATAGATGGGGATATATATAAGCATATAATCTAGAGAGAAGAAGCCTATCGGAAGCAAAGCAAAAGGAAAGAGAGATATGAGGCATGGCTTTGCTACCTGACGAGACGCGACAAACTGACGACGCGGGGAGAAGGGACCGACACGTTCGGGCACCATGGCGACTCGCCGGAAGGATCTGCGCGAGTATTAGGGCGAAAACATAGTTAGATGGGCATGAACGTCGGTTGAAGCATTTTGTCGAACACGTGGCATGCATAGTTTGGAGAAGGAGGTAGGGAGCTCACGAGGTCGATGCTGCTGGCCGAGGAGGAGGTCGCCGGAGAGGAGAACAGCCGTGGGGACGACTTTCAAGGTGAGCGTCGGCGACCGGTGGAAGCCCGGCGGGCGAGCGGCGATGCGGGCGCTGCGAGGAGGGGGCTCGGGCGCGCGGAGGTGGAGCTGCGCTGGCGAGGCAAGGAGGCAGGGCAGCGGGCGGGCGCGGGCGCAGGTGTGGCGGCCGGGGAGGCGCGGCGGCGCGGGGTGGGAGCGGCGGTGCAGCGGTCGGCCGGCGAGCTAGGGTTTGGGTGGGGAATCGGCGGTGACCGAGGCAGGCAGCGAGGAGAAAGAAGACGAGGACGCAGGCCCACGTGTCGGTTGAAGAACAAATCGCGCGGTTTAAGTGGCGACCGGACGCACTCAACGAAATGACCGGACGCACGAGGCTCAGAGTCCGATCACAAACAGAGAGCATCCAAAACGTCTTTTGCGCGACCGGACGCGTCTTGTCGCATACGACCGGACGCACCGAGCGTCCGATCCCGACACAGCAAACGATCGAACGCACGCACACACTCTTGACCGGACGCGCCGAAGGTACTGTTCACCTGCGCGTGAGATGAATTGACCGGACGCACCTGGAGCGTCCGGTCGCAGCGTCTGGTCACAGGAAAACCCTGTTTTGACTCGAAATTTCGCGCCGACTTCTCCCAACCAAGTTCCAACTCAAATAAGACACAAATAAACACCAGTTGGAACCTAGAGGAGTTGCCTCTCTCAAACCCTCAAATTTTTCAAATAATTTGCCATAGGCTAATTTAGTTTTCTAGATAAAATAGGCAATAAAACCAGAGGAGACAACATGTGGCCACCAAAACTAGGGGTCTTAACCAATTGGAGCCTCAAATGCTCCCCCTAGCGGTGGACGAACACAGCGGTTGCTCAAAGCTTAACCGAAAAGAAACGACAAAGCAACACACATGCATATGCAATGCAATACGGAATTTGAATCTAGGTTGCTTGTCAAGTTTGCTAAGCTTCTTCACACGCTGTTTAGGGCGGTTATCTTAACCACGTCTGACAAGCCTATGTGCATAGCATAATTTAAACATGGCATATTTTATAATGCAATGCAAAGACAACCCCCTTTCACCTTTTGACAAAGTTACTTAGATCAAGCACATTAAGCTCACTTCGCAATCTACAAAGGGTGTTCTCATCTAGGGGTTTTGTGAAGATATCTGTCAATTGATCTTCGGTTCTAACTCCCTCTAAGGATATATCTTTTTTGGAAACATGGTCTCTAAGAAAGTGATGGCGAATATCTATGTGCTTTGTGCGAGAGTGTTGAATCAGGTTGTTAGCAAGCTTAACCACGCTCTCATTATCACACAACAAAGGTACCCTTTCTAGAACTACACCATAGTTTAAAAGGGTTTGTTTCATATAAAGGATTTGTGCACAACAAGCACCCGCGGCTATGTATTCCGCCTCGGCGGTAGACAAGGCCACACTATTTTGCTTCTTTGAACTCCATGAAACTAGTGATCTCCCAAGCAAATGACACCCTCCGGATGTGCTTTTTCTATCTACTTTGCAACCCGCGTAATCCGAACCGGAATACCCAACAAGTTGGAAGTTAGCTCCTTTGGGATACCAAAGGCCAAAGCTTGGGGTGTGCTTTAGGTACCTAAGGATTCTCTTCACCGTTACAAGATGTGATTCCCTAGGATCGGCTTGAAAACGAGCACACATGCACACACTAAACATGATGTCGGGCCTAGATGCGGTCAAATATAACAAGCTACCAATCATAGAACGGTAGAGAGTTTGATCAACCAGGTTACCTCCCACATCTAGGTCGAGATGTCCATTTGTTGGCATTGGAGTCTTGATAGGCTTGCAATCATCCATGTTGAAGCGCTTGAGGAGGTCTTTTGTGTACTTCTCTTGAGATATGAAAGTCCCCTCCTTCAATTGCTTGACTTGGAAGCCTAGGAAGAATGTGAGCTCTCCAATCATGGACATTTCAAACTCCTTCGACATCAAGTCACCAAATTCCTTGCAATAGGCTTCATTTGTTGACCCGAAGATGATATCATCAACGTAGACTTGACAAATGAAGATTTCTCCATCAAGCTTCTTGGTGAATAGTGTGGTGTCGACCATCCCAATGGTGAAGCCCTTCTCAATGAGGAAGTCCCGGAGGCGCTCGTACCAAGCTCTTGGGGCTTGCTTGAGCCCATATAGCGCCTTGGACAACCTATAAACATGATTAGGATATCTAGGGTCTTCAAACCCAGGAGGTTGATCAACATAGACTAGTTCATTTATGAAGCCATTTAAAAATGCACTTTTCACATCCATTTGATATAATTTAATGTCATGATGTGATGCATATGCAAGGAGGATACGAATGGCTTTGAGTCTTGCAACCGGTGCAAAGGTCTCTCCAAAATCCAAACCTTCAACTTGAGAGAACCCCTTTGCCACTAGCCTTGCCTTGTTTCTAACAACCTTGCCTTGATCATCTTGCTTGTTCCTAAACACCCATTTTGTTCCAATGACTCTTGCGCCTTTGGGTCACTCTTCAAGTGTCCAAACTTGGTTGCGGGTGAAGTTGTTCAATTCTTCATGCATAGCATTCACCCAATCCGGATCACCTAGAGCTTCATCTACAATGGTAGGCTCAACAAGAGACACAAAGGAGTGATGTTCAATAAATAAAGCAAGTTTTTGAGATCGAATTATTACACCCCTTGTTGGACTCCCTATGATGAGATCTTGAGGATGAGCTTGTAGTAGAGGAGTAGTCCTTTGATCAACCACTTGAGGGGCCGCTTGTGGAGCATCAACATCTTGAGCTTGTACCATCATTTGATCATGGGAGACATGAGTATCTTCAAATGGATCCCTCCCATATTTGTCATCAACAAGTGGTACATTGGATGAGGATGGCTTGTCAATCACTTGCACATCATCATCATCATCTTTAGGCTTGATAGCTCCAACCGGCATGTTCTTCATTGCTTCCCTCAATGGTTCATCACCTACATCATCAAGATTTTCATGCTCTCCTTGAGAGCCATTAGATTCATCGAATTCCACATCATATGTTTCTTCTACCATCCCGGTGGCATGGTTGAATACTCGATATGCTTTGGACTTCAATGAGTAACCAACAAGAAAACCAATATCATATCGGCGTTGAAACTTCCCTAGGTGTTGGCGCTTCTTGTAGATGTAGCATTTAAACCCAAACACTCTAAAGAATGATATATCTGGCTTCTTGTTGTTGAGTAGCTCATAGGGGGTCTTGCCAAGGAGATGATGGGGGAACAACCGATTTGATGCATAGCCAGCAGTGTTGATTGCTTCCGCCCAAAATCTTTCCGGTGTAGTGTACTCATCTAGCATTGTCCTTGCTAGGGTGATTAGAGTCTGGTTCTTCCTCTCAACTACCCCATTTTGTTGTGGTGTATATGTTGCGGAGACTTCATGCTTGATCCCAACTTCATCACAATACTCTTCAATGTGGGTGTTGTCGAACTCTCTTCCATTGTCACTTCTTATCTTCTTGATTTTCAAGTCAAATTCATTTTGGGCTCTCTTGGCAAACTTCTTGAATGAAGGGGTTGCTTCAGATTTGTCATGAAGAAAGAATACCCAAGTGTATCTTGAATAGTCATCAACAATCACTAGACAATAGAGATTTCCACCCAAGCTAGCATATGTTGTTGGCCCAAATAGATCCATGTGGAGTAGCTCTAACTCTCTTGATGTTGATACAAAGGCTTTGGTTGGATGAGTGTTTGCAACTTGCTTGCCGGCTTGACATGCACTACACAATTTGTCCTTCTCAAATTTGACATCCTTCAAGCCCCTAACCAAATCCTTCTTCAATAGCTTGTTGAGAGTGTTCATTCCAACATGTGTCAATCTTCTATGCTATAGCCAACCAAGTGATTGCTTAGTGAACAAACATGTCTTCAAGTTGGCATCTTCGGAGGTGAAATCCACTAAATAGAGATTGTTGTATCTAAAGCCCTTGAATATCACTTGTGTATCATCTTTCTTGCTCACAACCACTTCCTTGTCGGTGAACAAACATTGAAAGCCAAGATCACATAATTGCCCAACGGATAGCAAGTTGAAGCTCAATGATGCAACTAGAAGTACATTGGAGATGGTATGATCATTTGAAATTGCTACTTTGCCCAATCCCTTGACATTGCCCTTTGAATTGTCACCAAATGTTATCTTTTCTTGGTCATCGACGTTCTCTTCTAGTGAGGTGAACATCCGGGGATCACCGGTCATATGTTGTGTGCAACCACTATCAATCACCCAATGAGATCCACCGGTCTTGTAGTTCACCTACACACAAGAAATCAAGCTTGAGCTTTTGGGACCCAAACTTGTTGCGGTCCCTTAACCTTCTCTACTAGTGACTTTGCAACCCAAATTTGCTTTGGCCTATTCTTGTTAGGAGGCCCCATGAACATGACTTTCATCTTGCCACTAGAGTCTTGTCTAAGCATGTAGTGAGCATTGAAAGCAAAGGGCCTAACATGCTTGGGCAAGGGTGTAGGTTTAGGCTCTTCACAATCATGAGCAAAGTGTCCTTCCTTTCCACACTCATAGCATCTTCCAATCTTCTTCTTCTTTGGCTTAGTGATGCTCTTGCGTTGCTTCATCTTCTCTTCAAGAAAGCCAATGCCATTTCTATTTGTCTTCATGACAGTGTTCATGAGAAGCTCACTTTGAAGACATTGACCCTTGGTGAAGTTCCTCAATCCGGTGGTGAGGTGCTCTTTCTCCTTCTTGAGCTTGTCATTCTCTTGTTGGAGTTGCAATTGAGATGGTGTCATTTTGTAGTCCCTCTCCATCTTCAATCTCTTGTTCTCTTCTTTTAGGATGTCTAGCTCAAGTGACATGCTATACTCATCATTTTGGGTCTCAATGATGACTTGCTTTGTGGTTGCAAGCTTCTCTAGATCAACCTTGAGCTTTGCATTCTCATTCTTGATCTTGACATAATCATCATAGTGATCGGCCACAACCACACTCTTGCCTTTGCCACTAGCTCTTTGCTCATCATGCTCACTAACCAAGTCCTCACAAGATGTTGCTATGTCACACTTAACAACAAGGTTAGGAGCATCATGTGTCTTATGTGAAAGCATATCATAAGCAATGGTGAGAGTATCATAGTCTACTTTCACTTGAGTGTATTGTTCTTTGAGCAATTGATAACTAGTGGTAAAGTCACTATGCACCTTATCAAGTTTCTCATTTTTAGCTTTGAGCTCTTTGTTAGAGGACTTGAGCTCCTTGATAGTGGATGACATAGTAGCAAGTTCATTTTTTAGCTCATCACTAGCATGAATAGCATGATCACATTTTTCAACAAGAGATTCATTTTCATCAACAAGCTTTTCATTTTTAGCTCTAGTCTTTTTATGATTTTAGAGTAGTCATTTAGCAATTTGACAAGTTCATCATAAGTAGGAGCCTCAAATTCACCATCACTATCACTATCACTAGAGTCATCATCGTTTTGTACCTTCCGGTCACCCTTGGCCATAAGGCATAGTGTGTAGATGATGATGGCGATGGTGGTGGTGGTGGTGTAGAGGAGCCAATGACTAGAGCAGTGTTGACGTCTATTAACTATCATTATTTACCGTCAACGAGACTTGAATAAATGTCAAAAAGGATTGCCAACTTAGAAATAGGAGGTTTAAACTAACAAATTCCATGAGTTTTGGTGATTCTACATTTTCCAGGGATTAAACAGGAAAACCAACCATATTGCTTCTCCAAGAAGGAACCCGACGCAGATTTCTTCACCGCCACGTCGGGATATCTCTAGAAGACTCCACGAGACACCACGAGAAGAGGCATCACAGGAGGCTGACCTGTGGGACCGACCGGTCCCACAGGGCCCACCGGTCGGTCGGCCACGGGGGCCTCTCGCTTCCGTCCTCTGCAAGCTACTTCCACCGACCTCCAGGATGCATCTCGACTGTACCCCAAGTCGGTTTGATCCAACGATCACGATTCCACGCCTAGGGCTATATAACCAGACCCCTGACCCCCCTCCAGATCATCAGGCAGATCAAGATCAGAAGACAAGACAGAAATTAGGGTTTCTAGAGAGAAGAGTTAGAGCTCTACATCAAGATTAGAGTTTAGTCTAGTTAGATTCAAGTAGAGGCAGGCGACTTCGTCGGCATATCCGGCTAGAAGCTTCGTCTGAGTCTCCGGATCATTGTCGAAGACTCGGTAATTTGTATCTTTATTCGACTTTATGCTACTTTAATATATTTCAGTTTATTCAGTTTTGGAGTTTATTCTAGTTATATATTTAATATAGATCTGATTATGATAGAGTTTATGATCATGTTCGTAAAATACTTAGCTTTACCCCGGATAGAGTTAAGTGGTCAAACTAGTGTAAACATGGTGTTTAGGCTAAGTTTACCTGCGAATGCATCCTATGCTCCGGGTCGAGAGGTAGATCGCAGGAGTGACAGTCCTGTTGAGTCCTTTGTAGTCCTCCCTCCGAGTGTAGATCTTAGTAGGACGCGGTTGCAAGTTAGAATTCAATACTTTGTTCTTGATTCTAATTTAGTAACGTCCCTTGATCATGGATGATAGATTAATTAGCTATAAATGATTGTATATTAACTAGAGTAATCGCTAGGCTTAGTAAATGTGAAGTAACTTAGGATTCGAATCTCTTAATTAATCACCTGACTCTCTGCTTGATCTATGTAGTTTGCTCTATCTCTAGAATTCCCGTTGTTATCATTATCATCATTATTTATCTTTACCTTGTCTTATCCCTGTTTAGACATGTGAGTAGTGAATGAATGAATGAATAATAATCTCTGCTACCCTTGAAACATATTTAATTACTAGCTCCCAGTTTTGTTACTATCTTCGGTAAAATATAAATAAACGATACCTAGATAACCTGGGTGAAATGCTGCTACAATAGGTATATTTATCTGTGCGCTTGCGGATAAATATTTGTTTATATCTTTTGAGCTAGTGTCACATATAATTTACATTTCTAGTATCATGTTGGGGATGACAACTTGACATTAAGTGATGCTAGGAGTGTCCTGTACATTTCTGAAGGCTTTTGCTAGAATCAGTTTATTAAAGTTTATTATAAGCAATTGCTTTAAGAAGTGTCAACAAGCATTTCTGGCGCCGTTGCCGGGGAAATCTATCTAAGTAACGGAAGCCACCGGGAACTAAGTAAAACTTATTAGGAATTTAACAAAGGAGATTATTTATTCATTCATTCACTTGTACCTCTGTCTTGGCAGGCTTACCCTTGCTTTTCTTTGTTTGTATCATATACAGGGTAATACAGGATTCAGTTGCAATACATCACTTTCAAATCAGAAATCAACTTGATCGTGTAAAAGATCTACATCAGTAGTCAAGCCATGGCTAACAAGGCTCTGCTGGAGTTCTCAACTCCAAGTGTCAGGAACATTCGCTCCGGACCTACACTCCAGACGAACAACCTTGAGTTCGAACTCAAGCCAAGTCTTATCAACATGGTTCAAGCTATTACATTTGGTGGAAAGGAAGAAGAAGATGCAACTGCTCATCTACAAGATTTCTTGGAGATTGGAAGCACCATCATCATCAAGGACGTTCCCCAGGACATTGTACTTCTTCGTCTTTTTCCCTTCTCACTGAAAGGAAAAGCGAAGCAGTGGTTCTATTCAAACATGGACAACATCAAGACATGGGAGAAGTGTTCAGAGACCTTTCTATCAAGATTTTTCCCAATTAGCAAAGTCAATATCTTAAGGGGAAAGATTTACAACTTTCAGCAACAAAAAGGAGAAACTATTCCAGAAACATGGGAGCATTTTTAGGATCAAATCTTAAGATGCCCACATCATGGAATAGGGAACGAATTGCTCATGCAACTGTTTTATCATGGATTATTACCAAGAGCGCGAGAGCAACTTGATGCTACTGCTGAAGGATCATTTATGTCACTCACTTTCAGAAAAGCAGAATGTCTAATGGATAAGATAGCTGAGAATCAAAGCTGGAAACAAGTTACTACTCAACGCTGTCACCAAATTGAAGAAGTTCCAGAAGAAGTGTGTGCACTATCAACAAAGATGGATGTACTTATGGATCGACTCATTCAGAGAGCCAACTACAAGGAAGAACGTCAAGCTATTCAAGACGCATTTGATACTCAAACTAGAAGTGAAAAGTATTTGGGAATAGAATTTCCCGAAGATCAGGAAGAAGTTTACAACTCCACCACTCTACACAAGCAAGGATTGCGTCAACAACAACCTTCCAACCCAGATAAGTATACCAGTAATTTCAGTTCTTCCAACTCTAAGCAACCTACTTTAAGAGATTTAATTTTAGAACAAGCCAGGATAAATGATAATATTACTAGAAGACTTGCTTTAAATGATAAACATAAATGCTAAAATGGATGAATTTTCTTCTGCCATTAAAGATCAACTCAATTATAATAAGAGAATAGAAACTCAAATATCACGGTTGGTTGTTGTTTTGCCTGTTACCACTAACCATGAGCAGATTAAGGGGATCACCACTAGACATGGGAGAACCATCCGCCATACCCAGAAGGAGCACAAAGAAGACAGACAGCACCAGTAACACCTCCAAGGGCAGAAGAAAGAGATGACGAAGTTCAAGAAACTCAAGTACAAAATGAAGAAAGACCGATAGATTTTCAAGACACCAACATTCTACCATTCCCACGCAGAAATCGAAACACAAAGCTAGATGCACAGTTCAGTAAGTTTGTTGAAGTAATTCAGAAACTATATATTAATATTCCTCTGCTAGATGCATTACAGGTACCTACCTATGCCAAGTATGTGAGGGATATACTTAACAACAAACGACCACTGCCAACTACTGAAGTAATCGAGCTAACAGAAGAATGTAGTGCGGCCATCCTCAATCAAATACCAGAAAAGAAGAAGGACCCAGGATGCCCCACTATTGAATGTTCAATTGGAAATCAACGGTTTAGCAATGCACTGTGCGATCTTGGAGCTAGTGTTAGTGTGATGCCCGCATCAGTCTACTATAAGCTCAACCATTCAGCACTTGTGTCAACATCAATGTGTCTTCAGCTAGCTGATCAATCACTCAGATACCCCATAGGAATTGCTGAGAACATCCCAGTCAAGATTAGAGAGTTCTTCGTACCAGTAGACTTCGTGGTACTAGAAATGCACCCAGAACCAAAAGTATCACTCATTCTCGGAAGACCATTTTTTAGCACCGCTAAGGCCCATATTGATGTCGGAGCTGGAGAAATCAAATTCACCATAAATGGAAAGGAAGAAAAGTTCTCATTCAAACCACGGCCCGAACAATGCTCAACTCTAGTAGACCATAAAACTCAAGAAACAAAACTACTATCTCCAGAAGTAGAGACTCATCAAGAAGAATGAAGAAGACTGGAGAGTCCAATTCGATGGACTTTAAACCCCGAAACTTCGCCGGAGGTAACTCGGTAGTTATCAGCATTTACTTTTTGCACCTTCATTTTTCTCATGCATATAAAAATATTTAATAATAAAAATTTATTGCATCATAAAATTAGCCCCACGTAATTAATCTTTACGAATCCCGTAAGTATTATTTATTACGGCAACAAAAATATTTAAGAATTTCATCTTTAGAATCCTCATTTTCTATAGTTTCATAAAAGCAATTTTCTTTATACTTACATTGTACAAATACGGGAGACATACGGACCCACAGACACCTGGGACCCACATCATATCATATTATCGCATGCACTCACAACCACTCATCCCACCTACCACCACATGCAACCGTCGGCATATACTCCCAAGAGTGGGAACTTGAGCAAGGTAGGTAAGGGAGCAAGATGGAAGAAAGTGGGCTCCACAGGGGACCGGTCGGTCCCACCACTAGACCGACCGGCCACCCCCTTCTCCCCTTATAAATTGGCAAGCATTCTTCACACTCTCCACACACTCCACTCTTCAGAAACACCAACCTCACTTCGAAATTTGGAATTCCAATTTCGAGTTTTCTTAGCTCTTCATTTTTGGTAGTTTCTGAGTGAGAAAAAATAAAGAGTAGGGAGGAAGAAGCTTTGAAGCAAATAGCAAGTAGAAATCTCTAGCAAGGGAAAGTGGGAGCAAGCAAGAGAAATCAATAAGAGAGGGGAAGTGCTGCCCAATTAGTTAATAAACTAGGAGAAGTTGAAATAAAATTATCAACTTGAACGACTGACTCCTGGACTACTAACTTTTGGACCGCTAACTCTCTGACATCTATTTCTTCTAACCTTCACTTGTTCCACTAGCTTTGTTTGTGTGCTCTCTTGTTCCTACAACAAAGATGAGCAACTTCTTAAAAAAGGCGAAGAACATGCTCACTTTCCGATCAACAAGAAGCCGTTCGCGTGCTGGCTCATCACAAGGAGGCTCGGACATGGATACGTCATCCCTGCCTCGATCCTCTACCACAAGCCGGTCCGAGCCACGTGATCTTCTTCATGAAAGGCACATCAAGCTCCAAACAACCTATGAGAAGGACCTATTCAGGCATTACCGCGATAAAGAGTACACTCACACTCCTACCTTCGATTCACAATTTCTTCGAGATACAGGTATGGACTCTGAGTTTGATCTAGTTTTTCACAATATTGGGTGGGAGAACACTTGGGAGCTCTCCGAAGAAGGTTGTAGATTGCTCACTCTAGAATTTCTTTGCACTCTTTCTTCGGATGACACGTATGTCTATTTTAGGCTGTACAACGAACCTTTCACTCTCACATGGAAGCAGTTCAGCCTAAATCTGGGCTTTCCTGAAACCTGCACTATAGATTTAGATGTCGCCTTAAGAAACTTTGATAGAAATAGCTTCTGGGAGGACATCACTGGTAAGAAAACAGACCATCACCCTTGCACCAATGATATACACAACCCCACATTAAGGGTGATGCACAAGTGGCTAGGCTTTACTCTCTTTCCTAGACAAGAAGGGCGTATTGTTAGAACTGAGGAGTTAAAGATTATGTATGCTATGGTTAAGAAAACTAAAATTTCACCTGTAAAACTCCCGGTAGACTATTGGCCTTACATTCACACTCTACAAGGCCTTATATCCATCACTTCTTGGGTTACTCGTCTTGCCGGAAACCTCAACTTGAATGGAAATATTATGTACATCTCCACTCCACGACCAGTCATAGGTTTCTACTTCTTCAGCCAAGCACATCTTATTAAGAAAAGAAATAACAAACTCTATATGCAATATAAAGGTTATACAGATGAATATGAGTTGCCAAATAGATCACTTGGTCTGTATGTCGTGGAAACCTTTTTGCTTAACCTGCAGAGACCCGACGCGGGAGTAGGAAGAAGCCCCTCCACAAGATTTACTAGAAACGCTGCCCCAAGATATCAAGGAGAAGACGCTACACCTGCCGAACCAGCCTATACTCACTATCAAGGATTCGAACGAGCTGGACCATCTTCATCACACCATCAAGCCTGGGAAGATACTACTGTCTATGAGCCACATACACCACAAGATTCATGGGGGCAAGGAAATTTTCGTAACTACACTCAACCACATCACGAAGAAGATACGATGTATGACTTCCAGGGAGGACGAATGTCTTTCTCTGGGAGAGGTGTTCATGACGCCACTCATCATCCATACTCTTACCATGCTACCCATGGTTACCCAGAATACCAGCCACACCACCAGTTCCCGTACCACAGAGACCCCTACTTTCAGGGCATCAACACTCGTCTTACTCATCTTGAAACGGGTCAAGAAGACATGCGCCACACTCTTGAAGAAATACATCATCAAGGCGCCCAGACGAACCATAATTTCTGCTACCTCTTCGGGCAGATGGGAATTAATCCACCTCAGCCACCACCACCGTACGAATAAAACTAGCTTGGGGGAGGACCCCCCTATTCCCGAGGTAAGTATGTTGTACCCCTCTTTTTACTTTTTGTTTATGTTTAGCTAGTATTTGTTTAGTTTTCAAATAAAATAATCTTGATGTAGACTATATGTATTCAAAAAAAACTGCTTAATATAGCTTCAACTGCAACATGTTTTCTTCCAAGTTCTTAATTAAAATCTTAACCAAAAGTTTGGATAGTTGAGAATTAGGGATGAAAAAGTCTAAGCTGCTATTTATCTTGTTCTTAGTTTCAACAAATCTCCGGAATTTTAATTTTGAAAACTTCAAACATATGACAAGAACTTGTATGACATAAGCCTGATAATAAATGATTCATACTTCAAGGCTGCCTGCTCTGTTTAAGTTTTTAGCTATGGTAGAGAGGTTTATCATGCTCTAAAGATCAAGTTTCTATAAAAATAAAAGATTCACTCTTCCGAAGTAGTATTGTGTTAGAGGCATGGGCTATGCAAAAATATGATACAGAGGAAAGAAAAAGGGACAAGTGTCCGACTACCTCAAAAAAGAAAAGAAAAGAAAAATGTGTGACAAAAATATGAAAAAGAATGACAGCCCATGGTCCCGCTAATTACAATATACCAGTAAGAGTTGACAAATTTGAAAGGGTCTCAAATGCTTGATCTAAGAGTATGACATTTCTCTCCCTAAGCCCAGAACTTCAACTTAGTAAGGTATGTTTTTAATTCTAAATATATATGAAAAATGTCATACAGGAGTTCTCTGAGCTTTTATGAAAACCTTGCAAAACTCCGGAGTAAAAGTTGGAATGAGGAATTTGAGACATAGTGCTTGACTTGATTGCTTCTAACTTTCAATTATTCTAAACTAAGGTAAAAGATTGGCGAAAGGAACATGTGAAAATTCTTCCAAGTTCTTTTAAGAAAGTTTTCAGTTGACAGCTTGAGAAGTTTATAATTTTACTCTCAGAACCTTATGTTTGCTAAGGGACTAGCAAAAGTTTAGCTTGGGGGAGTTTGTTGACGTCTATTAACTATCATTATTTACCGTCAACGAGACTTGAATAAATGTCAAAAAGGATTGCCAACTTAGAAATAGGAGGTTTAAACTAACAAATTCCATGAGTTTTGGTGATTCTACATTTTCCAGGGATTAAACAGGAAAACCAACCATATTGCTTCTCCAAGAAGGAACCCGACGCAGATTTCTTCACCGCCACGTCGGGATATCTCTAGAAGACTCCACGAGACACCACGAGACACCACGAGAAGAGGCATCACAGGAGGCTGACCTGTGGGACCGACCGGTCCCACAGGGCCCATCGGTCGGTCGGCCACGGGGGCCTCTCGCTTTCGTCCTCTGCAAGCTACTTCCACCGACCTCCAAGATGCATCTCGACCGTACCCCAAGTCGGTTTGATCCAACGATCACGATTCCACGCCCAGGGCTATATAACCAGACCCCTGACCCCCCTCCAGATCATCAGGCAGGTCAAGATCAGAAGACAAGACAGAAATTAGGGTTTCTAGAGAGAAGAGTTAGAGCTCTACATCAAGATTAGAGTTTAGTCTAGTTAGATTCAAGTAGAGGCAGGCGACTTCGTTGGCATATCCGACTAGAAGCTTCGTCTGAGTCTCCGGATCATTGTCGAAGACTCGGTAATTTATATCTTTATTCGACTTTATGCTACTTTAATATATTTCAGTTTATTCAGTTTTGGAGTTTATTCTAGTTATATATTTAATATAGATCTGATTATGATAGAGTTTATGATCATGTTCGTAAAATACTTAGCTTTACCCCGGATAGAGTTAAGTGGTCAAACTAGTGTAAACATGGTGTTTAGGCTAAGTTTACCTGCGAATGCATCCTATGCTCCGGGTCGAGAGGTAGATCGCAGGAGTGACAGTCCTGTTGAGTTCTTTGTAGTCCTCCCTCCGAGTGTAGATCTTAGTAGGACGCGGTTGCAAGTTAGAATTCATTACTTTGTTCTTGATTCTAATTTAGTAATGTCCCTTGATCATGGATGATAGATTAATTAGCTATAAATGATTGTATATTAACTAGAGTAATCACTAGGCTTAGTAAATGTGAAGTAACTTAGGATTCGAATCTCTTAATTAATCACCTGACTCTCTGCTTGATCTATGTAGTTCGCTCTATCTCTAGAATTCCCGTTGTTATCATTATCATCATTATTTATCTTTACCTTGTCTTACCCCTGTTTAGACATGTGAGTAGTGAATGAATGAATGAATAATAATATCTGCTACCCTTGAAACATATTTAATTACTAGTTCCCAGTTTCATTACTATCTTCGGTAAAATATAAATAAACAATACCTAGATAACCTGGGTGAAATGCTGCTACAACAGGTATATTTATCTGTGCGCTTGCGGATAAATATTTGTTTATATCTTTTGAGCTAGTGTCACATATAATTTACATTTCTAGTATCATGTTGGGGATGACAACTTGACATTAAGTGATGCTAGGAGTGTCCTGTACATTTCTGAAGGCTTTTGCTAGAATCAGTTTATTAAAGTTTATTATAAGCAATTGCTTTAAGAAGTGTCAACAAGCGGCCACCTTCTCCTTCTCATCATCACTATCTTCATTTGATGAGCCACCGGAGGAGTCAATGTCGGTGAGCCAATCACCAACAATGTAAGCCTTCCCACCTTTCTTGTGGTATTGCTTCTTCTTCTTGCCATCCTTCTTGTAGTAGGGCTTTTCATCCTTCTTCTCATCTTCACTTGATGAGTCATACTTCTTGCCCTTGTTCTTGTTCTTGTAGCTCTCTTTCTTGGGCTTGGTGCATTGATGAGCAAGATGGCCAAGCTCACCGCAATTGTAGCAATCCATTTCGGAGATTGGCCTCCTCTTGCTACTTGTGAAGAACTTCTTCTTTCTTGAGTCAAAGTTGACTCTATTCTTGTGAAGCTTCTTCAACATCTTGGTGGTCCTTCTCACCAAGAGAGCAATGTTGGAATCATCTTCTTCATCACTTGAGCTCTCATGATGCACCACAATAGCCTTGGACTTGCCCTTCTTGTCATGGCTAGCTTTGAAGGCCAAGTCCTTCTTCTTGTCGGTGGAGGAGCCACCACTTGGTGTGATGTGCATGTACATCTCATGCGCATTGATCTTTCCCAAGATTTGAGTTGGTGTAGCGGTGGAAAGATCACTTTGATGTAGCACCGTCACGATGTGTCCATACTTCTCAATTGGAAGGACACAAAGAATCTTCCTCACAACATCGGATGGTTGCATTTGTGTGAGGCCAAGTCCATTGAGTTCTTCTACAAGAACATTCAAGCGTGAGTACATTTCATTTGCACTTTCATTAGCATGCATATCAAATGAATGAAGTTTTTGCATAACTAAATGAAATCTCTCCTCACGCTCACTCTTGGTCCCCTCATGGAGAGCACAAATGTTATCCCATAGATCATGAGCATTCTTGTGGTTCCGGACGCGGTTAAACACATCCTTGCAAATGCCTCTAAAAAGAATGTTTTTGGCCTTTGCATTCCACTTCTCATTTTCTTCTTCATTTGTCAAGTCTACGTTGATGATATCATCTTTGGGTCAACAAATGAAGACTATTGCAAGGAATTTGGTGACTTGATGTCGAAGGAGTTCGAAATGTCCATGATTGGAGAGCTCACATTCTTCCTAGGCTTCCAAGTCAAGCAATTGAAGGAGGGGACTTTCATATCTCAAGAAAAGTATACAAAAGACCTCCTCAAGCGCTTCAACATGGATGATTGCAAGCCTATCAAGACTCCAATGCCAACAAACGGACATCTCGACCTAGATGTGGGAGGTAACCCGGTTGACCAAACTCTCTACCGTTCTATGATTGGTAGCTTGTTATATTTGACCGCATCTAGGCCCGATATCATGTTTAGTGTGTGCATGTGTTCTCGCTTTCAAGCCGATCCTAGGGAATCACATCTCATAGCGGTGAAGAGAATCCTTAGGTACCTAAAGCACACCCCAAGCATTGGCCTTTGGTATCCCAAAGGAGCTAACTTCCAACTCGTTGGGTATTCCGATTCGGATTACGCGGGTTGCAAAGTAGATAGAAAAAGCACATCTGGAGGGTGCCATTTGCTTGGGAGATCACTAGTTTCATGGAGTTCAAAGAAGCAAAATAGTGTGGCCTTGTCTACCGTCGAGGCGGAATACATAACCGCGGGTGCTTGTTGTGCACAAATCCTTTATATGAAACAAACCCTTTTAGACTATGGTGTAGTTCTAGAAAGGGTACCTTTGTTGTATGACAATGAGAGCGCGGTTAAGCTTGCTAACAACCCGGTTCAACACTCTCACACAAAGCACGTAGATATTCGCCATCACTTTCTTAGAGATCATGTTTCCAAGAATGATATATCCTTAGAGGGAGTTAGAACCGAAGATCAATTGGCGGATATCTTCACAAAACCCCTAGATGAGAACACCCTATGTAAATTGCGAAGTGAGCTTAATGTGCTTGATCTAAGTAACTTTGTCAAAAGGTGAAAGGGGGTTGTCTTTGCATTGCATTGTATAATATGCCATGTCTAAATTATGTTATTGACATAGGCTTGTCAGACGTGGTTAAGATAACCGTCCTAAAAAGCGTGTGAAGAAACTTACCCATGAGCAAACTTGACAAGCCACCTAGATTCAAATTCCGTATTGCATTGCATATGCATGTTTGTTGCTTTATCGTTTCTTTTAGGTTATGCTTTGAGCAACCGCTATGTTCGTCCACCGCTAGGGGGAGCATTTGAGGCTCCTAATGGTTGAGACCCCTAGTTTTGGTGGCCACATGTTGTCTCCTCGGGTTTTATTGCCTATTTTATCTAGAAAACTAAATTAGCCTATGGCAAAATG